>JAWZYV010009794.1:0-1213218 GCA_038373885.1 Cheiracanthium punctorium
ACTCCGGAACTCACCAGCACATCAATTGGTCTCTTCCCTCCAGGGCCGGTCCTAAAAGTTTTGCCGCCCCGGTCAAAAGTATAAAATGCCGCCCCCCACAGTAAAATTACTATTAAAAGAAATAATTTGTTCACAGATACTGTTTTCATGCCGGTAAAACTGGAATAGCTCTTTAAACATAACACAGCATAAGAAAAACCATATTTGTTAAAAACCACATATTAAGCTAAAAACCAAAAGAAAGAGAGAAAAACAAAGAGTTTTTCCTGACTGTTAATTCCGCAAAATTTTTGACTTTTTCTCTTAAATCAATTTTTCAACTAATTCATGTTTGATAGCCAATGTAGTTAAATTATTTAACCTATCTGGAAGAGTTGTGTAATTATTTAAACTTTCTGGAAGAAATTTTTAGTTAACTTTAATTTTGAGAAAGTCTTCTCTGCACTTGCCACAATTATCGGCAAAGAAAGCGAAATTCTCGAAGCAACAGCAAGATGTGTTGTAAAATCTATAGTTGAAATTAGCTTTAAAATTTCAATTGGGCTTTCCTTTTTGCCTAATATGGCCCTAACTGACACTATTCCATTTACTAGATCAAGCGCGTTTATATTCCCCGATACCCCATCGGTCAGTGTTATCTCCAATTGTTTACACTTTAAACACTGTTACACTGTGTTACAATGTTTAATTAGCACTTTTTAGGACTGTCTTTTAACTCATTTATGCCATGCAAAAATTTAAAATAATTACATTGGGTAGTTATTAAATTAAATCTGCACTCTAAGGAATTAATCGCTTTGTTTACTGTAAAAAAATCTGATGTGTCCAACACATGACTTCCTTGCACGTGCATTAGATCAAAAATATTTTCGACGCACTTCCTCTAAACTTATTTGTTTGAAAGAGATAAAATATCAATAATAGTAAGGTTTAGCGATTTCTAGCCAAATATTTCGATATCGCCAAGCTGAGTTCAATTTGAAAGATTTCCTTCTGACACTTTATTTGGCGATATTTCACCAAAAGCCGACAAACTTGAGATAGTCTGCGAGATTTTGGGGATAGCCAAAGTAGTCATTGACCACAGACTTTCAATGAATTGAATGCATCCATACACCTCAATGTATTTAAAGTCATTTGGCTCACCCTGTATATAAATTCTCAGTCGATTGCTGTCAAAAAAGATATTGAAAACAGTTAGATATTACAATAGTTCTAAAAAATACGAAATAATTTTTGGCGCCAAACGATTTTTCGGCGAAACTCGTCAATGTCGACGACATTTGGCGAGATTTTAAGCATGAACCAAACAATGACAGATTATCGCCAAATTTGGCGATATTTCGCCAAAACTCGCCAAGAACGATGACAAATGGCGATACTTTGGGCATGGACCAAATGACTGACTATCGCCAAATTTGGCGATATTTCGCCAAAACTCGCCAAGGTCGAGGACAGACGGCGAGATTTTGGGCATGTACCAAACAATGACTGTCTACAGTTGTATTATAATGAAGATGTCCATAGACATTAAGGTACTGAAATTCTTTTCGGTGGTCCTGTAAATAAACTCTCCAGTAGATTGGAACCAAAAATCGAGATGCACAACTAGATGTTACAACATTCTTATATATGAAATTTCATAATAGTTTTTGAGATTTGAGAGTTAAATATGCACACACGTACACCAAAAGTCGCCAAGCTTGGCGACTTTTGGCATAGTTCTTGAGGGAGGCACGTGACCGTGGTCGGACCATTACCTAACTTATGTGGTAGGACGGTATTGTGCTTGAAATGGATGAATGCCCCTAAAATTGCTATTGACCGTAATGTATTGGAAATCTTTTGAGTGTTCCTGTAGCAGAACTATAAATGATAAAGACACTTTTTTTAATGGAGAAATTCATTTTCTAACTCTTTAGAGCATATATCACTTCTGAGTCATTTGAAATAGCCCAATACCTCTAAAAAACGCTTTGATGAATTTCGGCCCATAGAGCGTAATGTATTTCGAATCTTTTGGGCGGTCCTGTAGATAAACTATTCAGTCGAATGGAACCGAAAGGGGAGGTGCACAACTAGATGTTACAACAATCCTAAATATAAAGTTTCAACATTCAACGCCTAACAGTTTTTGAGATATGCGAGTTTAATGAATTTCGGCCCATTCAGTGTAATGTATTTCGAACGTTTTGGGCAGTCCTGTAGATAAACTATCCAGTCGAATGGAACCAAAAGGGGAGGTGCACAACTAGATGTTACAACTATCCAAAATATGAAGTTTCGACATTCTACGCCTAGTAGCTTTTGAGTTAGGCGAGTTTAATGAATTTCGGCCCATAGAGCGTAATGTATTTCGAATCTTTTGGGCGGTCCTGTACATAAACTATCCATTCGATTGCCACCAAAAGGGGAGGTGCACAACTAGATCATAGAACAATCCTAAATATCAAATCTCAACATTCTACGACCAATAGTTTTTGAGATATGCGAGTTACATACATACGTACGTACGTACGTACAGACGGCATGGAAAAACTGGCCACAGTAGACTCGCCACTGGTCAAAATGAGTTGCAGACGCGTTAATATGATCGTGCATTCTAGCCTACGATGAGATGCATGGAAAAAATTTTTTAAATTAAATTTAGAGGTAGTCAAAATCGGTTTTTATGTCGAAATTTGGCCCCCAAAATTTTTCGGGATCACATTACTTCCTTATACTACGTACAAGGAAGTAAAAATAAAACTATCTTAAATTTTAATTTAGGATCTTTCACCAGATCATCTCGTGATTCGCAATCAAAATTAATAGGTTACGTGGCTGCTTAAACTCAGTGTTAGCCAGAATACTATCTCGTCGGTTAGTTCTCTTGCATAACAGAACATTTCATTTAAAATCACATCCAATAGAAGATCCTTTCAAAAAATCTTTACAGTTTCTTAAGAGTTCTAGAGTAGGTGGTAAATCGTTGTCTTTTGACTGCAATACCTTTCTTAATGGATTCACGCAATTGAAGATTTTGTACCAAATAATAATAGAGCATAAGAACATGAACTGTTTGAGAGAGTTAAATAATCCTAGCCTCATTGGAATTAGATTTGTCAATACCTTTATACCTTCCCAAGAATGTGATCTGTTCAATTTTTTTGGCATCAGGAATGCAATTTAGAAATATGGGATAATGTATGGCTTGTTGTATTTCATTAACAAACTGTAGCTTAAATCCAACTGGAAATCTTGTGAAAAATGTATGCAAAATGTGTAAATAGTTCTTTGCACATCACATATAAACAACCGAACAAGGTCGTAGCCCGGATTTTCATTGGGGAGGGGAAAGAAAAGGAGACCATGGAGTCCAACTGCTCCTCCCCCCGGTTTGTCATAATCAAGACCCTATGACTAGCTCATTTTAGGGGGGCAGATGCCCCCCGCTGGCTACGCCCATGCAACTGAAGCGAATGAAATGAAATTTATAGCAACACCAAAAGTGGCAACTTAATTTAAACTGCAGTTGCTAAAATATTTCTGATTCGTTTAAAAGTTTTGAGATTTCAAACTGTTGTTTGAAAACTGTGTATAAATGTATGTTCGCCCATTGTTAAAAAATCTGATGTGTCCAACACATGACTTCCTTGCACGTCCATTAGATCAAAAATATTTTCGACGCACTTCCTCTAAATTTATTTGTTTGAAAGAGATAAAATATCAATAATAGTAAGGTTTAGCGATTTCCAGCCAAATAGTTCGATATCGCCAAGCTGAGTTCAATTTGAAAGATTTCCTTCTGACACTTTATTTGGCGATATTTCACCAAAAGCCGACAAACTTGAGATAGTCTGCGAGATTTTGGGGATAGCCTAAGTAGTCATTGACCACAGACTTTCAATGAATTGAATGCATCCATACACCTCAATGTATTCAAAGTCATTTGGCTCACCCTGTAAATAAATTCTCAGTCGATTGCTGTCAAAAAAGATATTGAAAACAGTTAGATATTGCAATAGTTCTAAATACAAAGTTAAAAAATCTACGGGTTAGTTTTAGAGTTATACAAAATACGAAATAATTTTTAGCGCCAAATTTGGCGATATTTCGGCGAAACTCGTCAATATCGACGACATTTGGCGAGATTTTAAGCATGAACCAAACAATGACAGATTATCGCCAAATTTGGCGATATTTCGCCAAAACTCGCCAAGAACGATGACAAATGGCGATACTTTGGGCATGGACCAAATGACTGACTATCGCCAAATTTGGCGATATTTCGCCAAAACTCGCCAAGGTCGAGGACAGACGGCGAGATTTTGGGCATGTACCAAACAATGACTGTCTACATTGTATTATATTGAAGATGTCCATAGACATTAAAGTACTGAAATTCTTTTCGGTGGTCCTGTAAATAAACTCTCCGTAGATTGGAACCAAAAATCGAGATGCACAACTAGATGTTACAACATTCTTATATATGAAATTTCATAATAGTTTTTGAGATTTGAGAGTTAAATATGCACACACGTACACCAAAAGTCGCCAAGCTTGGCGACTTTTGGCATAGTTCTTGAGGGAGGCATGTGACCGTGGTCGGACCATTACCTAACTTATGTGGTAGGACGGTATTGTGCTTGAAATGGATGAATCCCCTAAAATTGCCATTGACCGTAATGTATTGGAAATCTTTTGAGTGTTCCTGTAGCAGAACTGTAAATGATAAAGACACTTTTTTCAGAGGCGTAGCTAGGGTTACCAGCGCCCGGGGACAACTGAAGATTTTGCGCCCCCCCTCCACCTCCCCCTAAAAAGGGAAAGGGCAAACCCATGAAAGTTCTTCAGAAAACTGTAATATCTGAAAATTAAAAAAATTTTTAAATAAAAAAAGTGATTAAAAAATACAATTATTTAAAATACGTTAAATCCCTCACCCCCTTCCTTTCTTGATTGCATTTTGGCTTGTTTGCCGATTACAGCTACTTTATTTTAACATCAAAACCTTCTGTACCATTTGTCCATAGAACGCCATACCATTTACCCATAGAAGCCCATTATCAACGTAATTCGTTATGTGAAAAAAGTGATAGAAATAATCTGAGGACAAGTTTTAAGAATAAAACATTTTAATTCATTAACTGACAATTTTCTATTTTTTAAAAAAAATTCCCTTTTAACTCTCCACATTCAGGCGGGCTTTAGTCCCTACCATTGGGGGGTGGGCATATGTCAGTGATACAAAAATGTTTTATCCTTCTTCAGCAGTCGAATTAACTATATTTAATATTTATGTCAGGTCAAAACTAATTTATACTTGCTTTAACCATGTATCTCGTATAGTGATTTGCACTTCGATAGATTATGCACACCAGCTAATAATGAATGTACGTATGATGGCATTTATTTTCTACAATTCGAATATTTTACTGACCCGATTACCAAACGGATCAAAATGAATTTTTTTCGGGCTTTTTTTTTTTCTGGCATTTGAAATATAAGACATTTTGAATTCTTTTCCAGTTACTGATATCAACTTTTTTTTTTTTTTCCCGAGAAGATGCTCAAAACTTGTATTATTTCTTGCATTATTACTTGTAAAAATATAATTAAAAGAACAACCTTAAGCACTGAAAAATTTTAAACACGCATTTTTATTTCAAAAAATCATAATTAGCATTCAGCAATATAGAAAACTGCAAAAGTACAATATTTCTTACCTTAACTTGAAGGTTCTCTTGGGAAGGAGAACCAGAAACGCAGACTTTAAAGCAGTTTCTATTTAAATATGCAGCTTTTTAAAAAGACGAGTACAGCAGATTATTACTATATAAGGAATGAAAGACTAAGTAGAATCATATGAGAAAAAAATATCTCACGTTGACATTCAGTTCTCTTCAAATGTCCCCGAATTACGAGAGAGCATCCAGACAGTGGCGGCTCGTGGGTTATTTAAATGGAGGTTCACAAAACAAATGTCGAAAATTAAATAGGCAGATACAACGCACCTTACAAATTAAAATATATTTGCGTTTCCAGCAGTTAAAGGAAAACAATGCACGCAACTGAAAGAAAACAAGTAATATTTTGTCTTACATTTCGTCACCAAGATAAGTGTTAGCAAAGGAACAAGTCTTGATTCATTTTATTTCAATTTTTTGTCAAAGGATAGTATTGAAAATTGTCCCTGCTTTAGCTCCGAAACACTTCTTTTGCTCCCATCTTAATTATTTACACTAGTTTCTAAAAAAAAAAATATTTTAGTGGAAAAAGGATAGAAATGAAGAAAATAATAAGAAAATGAAATAAAAATGGATTAACTAACCGAACGTAACAAACCAAGGGAAAATCCGGAAGAGATAACCGCAAAAAATGTCCCTTGTCCACACCGAAAATGTGTGAACGGAATGATATCAGAAGGGAATTTTTCCGTTCGCACGAGCGATCGATTAAAGGCTGTACTGTAGAACCTACACTACAGTGCGTTAGCCATAATAAGAGTATTTTAATAATAGTGGGGGAAGAGAGTAAAACTGACGTTTTAAATTCACAAAAATCTAGAAGTGTACTTAATATTTTTAAAAAATAATAATTTGTCAATGTGTTTATTTTATATTAGCTGAAGTACCCGCCGTTGACGGGTTAGTATAAAAAAAAAAAAAAATGAATGCAAATTTCAAAAAGCAAGAACTTTCGTCAGCATTTTAGGAGTACACAGAATGGATGTAGAATGTTGCCAAAGAAAGCGAAGTTATAATTTTTATGTATATTGTTTATTTGCCAGGAGAGGACAGCTCGCGTCACTGAATGTGTCGCTTAGAGCTACATATGCGTCCTTCCCGGAATTTCCCGCCACAATTTGGAACCTCATCAGAAGGTGGTGGGGGGGGGGGGCTTCTGAATATTGGCACCCCTCGGAAACTGCTAGCGACCGCTGAGAGGACTTTCGGAACCAAGGATTTAACGTGCACGTAAACCGCATGTACACTGTGGTCTTTAGTGGTATGCCGGTATCGAACCCTCAACCTTCCGGTTACGAGTCCAACGCCTTAACCACTGGGCTACCACGGCCCTATGTACATTGTTAAAATATTACAGGTTAGAGAGTAACTTAGTAATATTATTTCATTCGCTTTAGTCGTAATTATGTGATGAGCGGACGAATATTTCCGCATATTGAAATAATTTTCGGAAAATCTCAAAATCTAATCAACATTTTTGTAAAATTGGAACCCTAGAATTTAAGTTGAGTTGAAACCTATCATGTCACCAAATTTCGTTTCATTCTCTGCAGTCTTTATTTCGTGATGCTGGAACAAAAATTTCAGCATTTTAAAACGATTTTCACAAAATCTCAAAATGTAATGAAAATATTTTTTAAATTCAACACCTATAAATTAAGATTAGCAACTACCTATCATATCACCAAATTTCGTATTAGTCGTTATTACGCGATGCTTGAAGAAATATAACCGCATTTTGAGAGAATTTTCACAAAATCTCAAAATCTAATTAAAATGTTTAAAAAATTGGACACCTATACTTTATGTTGAGCAACATCATGTGACAAAATTTCATATCATTCGCTTTAGTCATTATTATGTAATGTGTGAACAAAAGTTCACTCAGTTTGAAAGAATTTTCGCAAAATTTCAAAATCTAATCAAGATTTTTTTAAAATTCGACGACAATGTTTTAAGTTGAGTGACCACCAAACATGATACCAAATTTCATTTCAATCGCTTCGGTCGTTTTTACGTGATGCTGGAACACAAATTTACGCAGTTTGAAACGATTTTCGCAAAATCTGAAAATCTAATCAAGATTTTTTTAAAATTCGACGCCTATGTTTTAAGTTGAGTGACTACCTATCATGACACCCAACTTCATATCATTCGCTTCAGTCGTTTTTACGTGATGCTTGAACACAAATTAACGCAGTTTGAAACGATTTTCGCAAAATCTGAAAATCTAATCAATATTTTTTAAAAATTCGACGCCTATGTTTTAAGTTGAGTGACCACCTATCATGACACCCAATTTCATATCATTCGCTTCAGCCGTTTTTACGTGATGCTTAAACAAAAAAAGCGTCACGGACAGAATGACAGAATGACAGAATGACAGAATGACAGACAGACAAACTTTTTTTTGAGAGTCGGATCGGATTCCCGGGTGCTTGAAACGGATAGAAATCGCAAAATTTTTGAATTCCAAGAAATGTACAGACAAAAGTCTAATTTTATTTATATAGATTTGTCAGAGTTTGCATCTGTGACGAAAAAAATTCTGAAAGCGATATTGATGTGAAAACCTTGTTTGAAGAACTGAAATTGCTTCAACGATATTAAAGACAATATGACTCCAACTTATGTACTTGATTTTTACGTGATACTTAAACAAAAAAGCGTCACGGACAGAATGACAGACAGACAAACTTTTTTTTTAAATTTTTGAATTCCAAGAAGTGTACAGAAAAGTCTAATTTTATTTATATAGATATTTTACTTTGGGGCTTCACGTACTCATCTCCTCAAATGGATGAGCCGCCACTGCATCCAGAACGTAATTTATGACTCAAGTACCGGATGATAGTACATAAAAATCTGATGTGTCAAACACATGACTTCCTTGCACGTCCATTAGATGAAAAATATTTCCGACGCACTTCCTCTAAATTTATTTGTTTGAAAGAGATAAAATATCAATAATAGTAAGGTTTAGCGATTTCCAGCCAAATAGTTCGATATCGCCAAGCTGAGTTCAATTTGAAAGATTTCCTTCTGACACTTTATTTGGCGATATTTCACCAAAAGCCGACAAACTTGAGATAGTCTGCGAGATTTTGGGGATAGCCAAAGTGGTCATTGACCACAGACTTTCAATGAATTGAATGCATCCGTACACCTCAATGTATTCAAAGTCATTTGGCTCACCCTGTAAATAAATTATCAGTCGATTGCTGTCTAAAAAGATATTGAAAACAGTTAGATATTACAATAGTTCTAAATACAAAAGTTAAAAAATCTACGGGTTAGTTTTAGAGTTATACAAAATACGAAATAATTTTTAGCGCCAAATTTGGCGATATTTCGGCGAAACTCGTCAATATCGACAACATTTGGCGAGATTTTAAGAATGAACCAAACAATGACAGATTATCGCCAAATTTGGCGATATTTCGCCAAAACTCGCCAAGAACGATGACAAATGGCCATACTTTGGGCATGGACCAAATGACTGACTATCGCCAAATTTGGCGATATTTCGCCAAAACTCGCCAAGGTCGAGGACAGACGGCGAGATTTTGGGCATGTACCAAACAATGACTATCTACAGTAGTATTATATTGAAGATGTCCATAGACATTAAAGTACGGAAATTCTTTCCGGTGGTCCTGTAAATTGGGTAGATTGGAACCAAAAATCGACATGCACAACTAGATGTTACAACATTCTTATATATGAAATTTCATAATAGTTTTTGAGATTTGAGAGTTAAATATGCACACACGTACACCAAAAGTCGCCAAGCTTGGCGACTTTTGGCATAGTTCTTGAGGGAGGCACGTGACCGTGGTCGGACCATTACCTAACTTATGTGGTAGGACGGTATTGTGCTTGAAATGGATGAATGCCCCTAAAATTGCCATTGACCGTAATGTATTGGAAATCTTTTGAGTGTTCCTGTAGCAGAACTATAACTGATAAAGACACTTTTTACTTCCTTGTACGTAGTATAAGGAAGTAATGTGATCCCGAAAAATTTTGGGGGCCAAATTTCGACAAAAAAACCGATTTTGACTACCTCTAAATTGAATTTTAAAAATTTTTTCGATGCATCTCATCGTAGGCTAGCAAGCACGATCATATTAACGCGTCTGCAACTCATTTTGACCAGCGGCGAGTTTATTAAATTATTAGGCGTAGAATGTTGAAACTTTATATTTAGGATTGTTGTAACATCTAGTTGTGCACCTCCCCTTTCGGTTCCATTCGACTGGATAGTTTATCTACAGAACCGCCCAAAAGATTCGAAATACATTACGCTCTATGGGCCGAAATTCATCAAAGCGTTTTTTAGAGGTATTGGGCTATTTCAAACGACTCAGAAGTGATGTATGCTGTAAAGAGTTAGAAAATGAATTTCTCCATAAAAAAAAGTGTCTTTATCATTTGTAGTTCTGCTACAGGAACACTCAAAAGATTTCCAATACATTACGGTCAATGGCAATTTTAGGGGCATTCATCCATTTCAAGCACAATACCGTCCTACCACATAAGTTAGGTAATGGTCCGACCACGGTCACGTGCTTCCCTCAGGTACTATGCCAAAAGTCGCCAAGCTTGGCGACTTTTTTGTGTCTCAAATCTCAAATCTCAAATCTCAAAAACTATTATGAAATTTCATATATAAGAATGTTGTAACATTTAGTTGTGTATCTCGATTTTTGGTTCCAATCTACTGGAGAGTTTATTTACAGGACCACCGAAAAGAATTTTAGTACTTTAATGTCTATGGACATCTTCAATATAATACTACTGTAGATAGTCATTGTTTGGTACATGCCCAAAATCTCGCCGTCTGTCCTCGACCTTGGCGAGTTTTGGCGAAATATCGCCAAATTTGGCGATAGTCAGTCATTTGGTCCATGCCCAAAGTATCGCCATTTTTCATCGTTCTTGGCGAGTTTTGGCGAAATATCGCCAAATTTGGCGATAATCTGTCATTGTTTGGTTCATGCCTAAAATCTCGCCAAATGTCGTCGACATTGACGAGTTTCGCCGAAATATCGCCAAATTTGGCGCCAAAAATTATTTCGTATTTTGTATAACTCTAAAACTAACCCGTAGATTTTTTAACTTTTGTATTTAGAACTATTGTAATATCTAACTGTTTTCAATATCTTTTTTGACAGCAATCGACTGAGAATTTATTTACAGGGTGAGCCAAATGACTTCTAATACATTGAGGTGTATGGATGCATTCAATTAATGAAAGTCTGTGGTCAATGACTACTTTGGCTATCCCCAAAATGTCGCAGACTATCTCAAGTTATTCGGCTTTTGGTGAAATATCGCCAAATAAAGTGTCAGAAGGAAATCTTTCAAATTGAACTCAGCTTGGCGATATCGAAATATTTGGCTGGAAATCGCTAAACCTTACTATTATTGATATTTTATCTCTTTCAAAGAAATACATTTAGAGGAAGTACGTCGAAAATATTTTTGATCTAATGGACGTGCAAGGAAGTCATGTGTTGGACACATCAGATTTTTTTTGTACTACTACAATGCTAGCGAAATTTCGTGCGGTTAGTAAAAACCCATCAATGACGGATGGGTACATCAGCTAGTAAAGTTATATAGAATGATATTCTTCGGAATATTTTTTAACAATTCTTTTACTAATACAAAATGTATTTTTCAAATTCGAGCCAAAATGCCGCCCCGGACAGGGGTCCAGTTTGTCCGGCCCTAGGGCCGCCCCTGCTCCCTCCTTTTCTCACACAAACCGATTTGATCTTCAGACCAATCATGATGACCAATCATCATTCATTTGGCCTCAAACCGATTCCAGCGTCCTTGAGACGGCTTCGATGTCCTGGACATTGTGTACATAAATATACTTTCATTATCTTCACAGTTTTTTTAAGCTATGCTTTTTGATCTAGAGAAAAATAAAATCATTTTTATATTATACTAGGGGCCAAGGCCCCCAGACTCGCTACGCTCGCTTTTCGTATCAGGCATTTGGCCCCTAATAAGGCCCCTAATATTTGTAAAAAAGACATAATTTCAACAGACAAAACCTGAAGATTGGATCAGATAGAATGTTACTCAGCTACACATTGCTTGGTTCTTGCATGTTCATTGGTGCATAAAAATTTAAACTTCACACTACAGTAGAACCCTCCCCCTCCAACACGGATGATATTTTGTTATGGGAATCCGTGTTGTACGGGTCCTGAGCTATATATACTCCATCTGGAGTGCGGAGTCCGCTTATAATCGCTGGAAAAATTATTTGCACTCCTCAGAAACACAATGATATTTAATGTTGCCATTCAAAAGTTATATTAATTAGGAGCTAAAGCGTAATAAAATCAGAACATCTGTTTCAGCTGTATTTTTAATAATGTAAAACCTATTGGACACCTTGCGAATTTGCCACCCATGGCGATTTTTCATTATTTGGCGACTTGCGTACATGTAAAGTTAATAAAAGCTACGGAACAGATAGGATAGCTTGCCACCCATGGCGACATATCATTATTTGGCGATTGACACATGCTCACAACCTATAATTGCAGTTCATTTAAGATTACCTGAAAACCGTTATCCATATTTTCATTTACATAATCGTTTGCAGATTGGCGTACTTAGCACCACGAATTATACCATCTCGTCGCGCTAGCAAATATCCAAAGTGTACTATAACTGGTATAATGGCATAGTTAACGCCGCCAAATATTTCTACTGGTAGTAAATAATCCAGTTGGACCGAACCGGCTTTAAAATAATCTGCATTTTAATTATTTTTCATTTTCAAGATATTAGTTATTCTGTTTTGGAAAAACGAATAATTGCTAATTCTAAAGTCCTGTTGTCTAAGCGAACTTACTATTTGAAAATTGTCAACTTTGTGTAACACATTTTGAGTTACTTATTTCATATTATTGTAACCTATTTATAGAAAAGAACAGGTGATGCCTATTCTACAGCTTACGAAATATTGTAACAATAGATAAAGCTGATGTGAACTAATAGTATTTAAATATATGTAAAGCATATTCTATAGCTTACGAAATATTGTAACAATAGATTAAAGCTGTTGTGGACTAATAGTATTTAAATATATGTAAAATTATGTGGCATACTTTTATGTCGCATTTTTGGGACACGTTTTTCATACAATTTTCAATAAAGGGGGTGAGATATAAAATGACATAGTCATTAATAGATGGAGAAAAGCTGCACAGAAAAATGCACAATTGCAACTGAATGAAAATTTCAAAAACTTATTCTCAGGTGTATTCAGCAGACGATAAATTATGATAAATTGCGCCAAGCATTAGAATCATCTCCTCAAAATCGCACAAAACCGTTTATTTTTCGCCAAATTAAAAAGTTGCACATTTTAGTCTCAGAAAATTTCTTAATATGTTTCTTTTGAGTATAAAACATTTCATTCCTGCTCTGATTTCCAATGCACACGATATTTTAATTTAAAAACAGACTTACAAATAATCTAGGCAAAAAAAATCGTTATTCTTTTATTTTTACTTCAAGAGTCTGAATCATTTAATAAACTTGTCGAATATGGCAACCTAGATAAGCTTAAACGTCTCTTTTTCCACTGTGGGGTTACAATTACGAAATGGCGGAAAGCAAAAATTATCCTTTTGCGATACGTTTTTTATCGATATCTCCTAAAATAATTCGAATTTTGAAAAAAATCGCTTCGAGGTGTGTCGGGAACTGTCATGGAAAATTTCCGTACAAAATTTGGTAGGTCTACGATCACCCGTCTGCGAGCTACGCGAGACACCTTAAAACAAACTAACTAACAGTTTACACATTGTTTTATTAATATAGAAGAAAGATAGTTTTTATTTTGGCGTAAAATGGGCGTAATTCTAACTCATGTTTGTAAATTTCACGCGATTCTAGATACTTGGAAACGCTTTGTTGCAAAGGAATGAATGATTTTATGCCAAATCTGGCAACCATGATGTTTATTTTTCCAGTTTTTATTAATATCTTCTAAAGTAATTCGATTTTCGAAATTTAAGTCAGCTTAGCAGGTTCCTCGGAATTTTTCGAATCTGTGGGCGCCTTAGTCGAAACTCAAATCCCCACGGTTTAGGAGGAGATAGGGAAACAAGCTTTGACAGCGCCAGCGACAGCGGCCTTTACTTTTTTTTTAGAATAGAGAGAAACCTGAAATCTGCAAAATTCTAAAATCTGCACCAGGTCTGAATCCAAACTGTCCAGATTTTGGGTCCTCTAATGTATATATTTTTTATGTTCTTCATGCTAATTTCAAGCTATTTCAATTCATTTCACTGTTCTATGAAATAATAAAAATACGTAAAATACTATGACTGGGGGAAATTTTGAATTATCGTTCTTTTTTTTTTCATTGAATGTGCTAGTTATCCTGTACTGCAGGGTCCTTAGGGCTTATAGCTTGAATGCTAATGCATATCAGGGCCGTAGCCTGGGAAAATTTCTGAGGGGAGGGGGTTAAGTTTTATGTTTCAATGTGGTAGTTTTTTCAATACACATCAACAAATAGTAATTTATCTACCTGAAAGTATCGTAGAGAATATTAAAGCTCTTGCTTTTCTTTTCATTTTTTTCTTTTTTTTTTTTTGTGAGTGTGATGTGTGTGCGCTAAAAATTAAGCCCTGAGCACCCGATACTCTAAGGACCTTGTCATTTTATAACAACCTTTATTCGCCAAAATGTTTGACTTTTCTCCTTTTCTAAATCCCGACGTAAAAATTTCACCTCGATGCTTATTTTTACTGAACAGCTGTTTGTGTAGGATCGTTCTCTTGAATATTTTTTTAAAGACCGAGCCTAGATTTTGTAGTTAAGTCGTTACCATGGTGAAGTATTTTGGATTTTTACAGTTTTGTTTTCAAACTCCATTTCTGGTTTATCATGCGACATACACGACGAGAATTTTTTTTATTTATTTAGCTGTGTTACGATGCAAAACTATAGACAGAATGTTCAATTAGGGACAGGAAATGCGTATAGGGACAGAAATGCTCATAAAAGAGATTCTTTTGCACTTTAATCTAAAGTTTGCATGCATGCATTTTATTTTCATGGTTTTTTGGATTTTTTAAATACGATACTTCAAAAGACTTCGCAGGCACTCGAAACTAAAAATAGATGTAAAATTAAAGTAAATTATAATTTTTATGCATGCTATTACTTTATGCATTGTGTATATTATAAAATTTTTCCCAATTAAGTATGTTTAATTTTTTTGTGGCGTATTGTTATGAAATTCATTTAAAAATTTTCTCGACATTCCCATATTGGTTACGCATAATATGAATTTTTAAATAAATGAAATAGTTAATGATTTTAAAGCAATATGATAAAAAGGCATATGATATCTTCAGCAAGAAAAATATATTTATGATAATTATATGTAATTCTGCTATTTTTCACTCATTTATTAGAAATAACAAAATGTTTACCAAATAATTGTGCTACAGAATGCTTGTTCAGTAATCGAAATTACTTTAATGAACTTGAAATAGTCATGCTGTTTTTGATTTGAGTTCAATAACCAGCTATCCTGAAACTATTTCAAGATACCGAAATATACTTCGTTGACGCATATGTTAATAGCCCCATAGAAATAAAATATTAATACCTGGAAAAGAGTGTTGAAATAAAATTAGTTAGAAATTAAAAAGTTTGAAGCCTTCAAATCTAATATTGGACAGAAAAGCATATTAAATGCGTGGGAATATAATTATAAGGTTTAAAATTAATTTTTGTGACATTGTTATTATTTTTGTTTTCTGGCGGGGGAGAAGCTTATATTCAACTGAACCAAGAAAGTTCTATGTTATTTATATTTCATATAGATTTTATTTTGCTTTATGCAGTCTTATGCATGCCTTATTCAGATTCAATTTGAGAATTAATTAAACATTTAAGAACTACAGAATTAAATTATTTAAAATAAAAAGTAGATTTTCATTAAACTTAAAATCTATTCATATCACGTTTGTTTCTAAATCTAAAAATTATGGTTAAATTTTAAAAATTATATAAAATAAATTCTTTTTAAACACGTATGAAACATTTTTAAATACTGTTACGATATCTTATACGAAAGTGTTTTTCCCATTTAAAAAGATATACTCGTCTTAGTATTTGTAATTTAAACAAATATAAAGTCTAAATAAGTTATTAAAAACCCAATGAAATTTCTTATAAATAATTACTGCAAATAAGTTAACATGTTTGAGAATAGGAGTTTCGATCCCTATTTCATCACACACACACACACTACATAATTATTACTGTATGAAAATAAAAATTCTAAAATAAAAACAACTCACAATCGTGCTAATATTACGCGTTTGCACACATACATACACACGTATACAAAATTATCATTCTTACATTATGTAATAAAACTGGCATATTTTCATAAATGTAATTCATATAATTTTGTTCAATTCATTTACGATGTTTAGTAATATTATGCAATTTTGAGATAATTTCTTTAACTCGAACGGTTAAAATATTCAGTTCTGAAAGGACAGAAAGTCCACAGGAAAATAGGAATTACAAAATTCCACTGAATTTGTAAGAATACTCCTGTACATTTGATATTAAATTTTAAAATTTTTTGTTTTTTTCCTTAGTTTTTAAATTTTTGCTTTCTTCCTCTAGATTTAGAGAACAAATGTAGTGAAAAGGCTTTTTTAAGTCGTATTCAAATATTAAGGTACACTTTTATTTTGTTAATTATTTTTTTATAAATATTTTGTACCGTTTAGTTATAAAAGTCTGAAAACGTTGTATTTTTTTTTCAGTTAAATTTTAAATAGAAAAAAATTTCTCTTAAAATATGTTTAAATCTATTTTATACTTTTATGAAATTATTTTCATGGCTTTTCCATCGAAGAAATCACATGAGGTGATTTTATATTCCGAAAAAAATGTTTTAATTTTATTTGTAATCTTATTAACAAGATTAAAAAAAGCAGTTTAATTGCACAATTAGTAAAAGAATCTATTTTCTACATTAAGTAGGCAATAGACACACCATCTACCTGAAGATCAGTCCATGATACACAATTCATGACGGTCCACGTACCATTCATCATTTTCTTTTTCCACTCACAATAATGCAAAATTTCATGTAAATACCTATGTGCTTCAATTTTTAAAATATACAATTTTCAGCCATCGACTCTCTTTAGATAAGCAAGATAATCATAATTCCTTTCTTCTCAATGAATGCATATTAAACAGCATGGAACTTAAGTTCTCCCTGGATACTAACACATGGAGCGCCTAGCTTTATCTCTTTGTGGCCCTCTTTTGAATGGCATCACCAGAGGAGAGAGATGTTGGAGCACGGAGAGCAGACGACGATGTTGGGGGAAAAGGGAGCCAATCAGGTGCCTTTGAAAAATCTCTCCTGTTTTTTCCCACTCTCCTACCATCTCTATTTTTTCTCGTTAATCAAAATGAAACAAGAATTAACTTTTTTCTTTTTAGAAGCAAGCGGTGGTTTCGCTAAAAAGTTTGGAACAAGCTGTTGTTCTTTGAGAAGAGTGATTAACCGTGATGGTTTTCCACAGGCGTTTTTATAATTAATTTTTTATTAAAAAATATTTTTAACGCAATATATTTTCTTAGACGAATTCTTTTTTAAATTAATTAACTTGTTTCATTTTCAATGTGTTTAAATAATGGATGTTTTGAAGGATGAAAGGAAGTTTTCTGCATTGAACTGTATTTTCTTTTTACAAAGTAAATACTTTACTTTCAAGTTCTGTAGAATTTTCTTATTCCTCTCAAAGTTACGTTTCATTTAAAATTTACACAGCTTATATGCCCTTGCGTATTTTGTTCGTTTCGTTTCTGTTATTTTCCAGTGTTCTTAAAATCCTTTTTGACGTTGATTTATTTGTTTGTATTCCTGCGACAACCTACATAATTGTATACTCATATTGTCCCGAAATTTAAATAACTGTTATTAGTTTAATTTTACTTTGAATGTGACATGTATATCGCTGATTTTCTTTTTTTTTAAGTACAGGTACATGAAGACCACGTTGCCACCGCATATTTCTATGTAATCGAGTCGTCTTCTTTTCCACTACCACATTTTACAATTGTGCCACATATTTTTGAAATACTCTGTATGTACTACAACTGTTTGAATCACATTTTTACCTATCGAATGATGTTATGGTCTGAAGCACAAAATTAATTCCCATCAGGGGCGGCCCGACACTATTAGTAAGATAAGAACCACATCGGGGAGCCGTCTTCAAAGGGGCACCATTTCGAACTCAAAAACTGAGTGAGTAGAGCATAAAAGGCGGCGCAATTTTTACGTCTGCGGGGGGCGCCACGTATCCTAGGGCGGCCCCTGATTCTTAACTACCGTTAAATTGTCTAGAAGAAGGTGAATTATCGAAAATGAATCGGAATAAAACAGCAATTTGAGGTCACAAACATATCTTTATTCGTACTAATAGTCCCTTTAGAAGTGTTGAACTGTACGTATGATGTTTAAGTGGGTTGCATAAATAATGGGCTTATCTCGAAGAGTTGCATCAATAAAATGAAATAAAATTTCTGAATTGTCGACTCCAATAAAGTACTTTCTTGGAAAGATAATTTCTTTTTTCGCGAACCATGGTCAGAAAGATGATTATAACTTCAACACTTCTTCCGAAGTGATTATTTACAAGCGCATTAAAAGGACATTTGCAACGCTGCATGGCTGTGCCATTCTGATTCTGGATGTTTCTACACACAGAAGTAAATCTCGTTGTATCTTTACGTATATATAGTCCGCTAAATGAAAACTATGTTATGTTCGTGTATTCTTAAGATTCACTAGATGTTTTATGAAGCTTTATAAATACATCTAAAACACTTCTGAAAATTCTCAAAACAAATAACTGATGCCAAAAACTGGAAATTTGAATTGTAATCATGCCTCTTTACATTCAGTTGTTATTGTTATGGGATTACGGCCAATTATCTACATGTGAGATCTAGGCCTATTTGTGGGGGGCCCTCTATGAGGGTCTTTCTTAGGGGTCCTAACCCGTATTTACGCTAACTCTCTACATTCATAAGATCTCATATTTACTCAAATTCCAAATTACAAAGTAACGTGGGATAACTTATGAAGAATTTTTTAAACGCGAACATACTGTACCGTATTATTTACAACCACGGACAGATTTAGAAGGCCGCAGGGGCTCCAGAGCACAGAAACATGCAGGAACCAGTTGCACTAACTGTACAAAAACCTACCGTAGACTTTTTATTTAAATGCAAACTAATTTACGTATTCAAATCCCTCATGCATAAATATTTATTTGATAGAAAAATTTCGAACGGCAATCACAAATAATTCTGTAGGTGTAACGCATACAATATTTCAGATGAATTAAATTCTCATCTTCCCTAAAAAAGAAAAAAAGAAGTTATAACCACAATTTTTCTGTATAAAAAAATTTTTAATGGGTCATTTAAAAGATAAAATATTTCGCAATTATTTGAGAGTGAAAGTAAGGTTTCATAGAAACTGTTTCAGGCGAAATTCCTATTTTGTCATTTTCTTTTTCTGTAAACTTTATCTAAGATTTGCTCAGAAAAATTTCTGAAAAAAAATTTATACAAGGGGTGATGAAACGAAAAGGTACGAAACGTCGTAAAAACTTAATCGTTTACAAATTTGCCTATGCCGCCATGAGAGAACGTAGCGAGACATCTAGGGATGCGATTGGAGTCTTCGTCGCGGATAGGGGCATGCGGGGGGCCTGCAGGAGAGGGCAGAAACTCTCATAAAAAGCACCCTCCTACGTCCAATTGACGCGGCAGTGCAGGCGAGGACAGGATGGCGTTCACATTGCAAAATTCGACGATTTAGGGGCAGCGAGGCGTTTTCCGATTTCTGACAGCGGAAGGTGTTAAACCAGCCACTATTCATCGCAGGATGATAACCGTATACTGGGAAGACTGTGTGTCCCACAGGTCAATGAGAAAATGGAATGTCCGTTTTCGCCAAAAAACTGGCCACGTTCAAGTGAGAACGGCTTCGTCATCCGCCCTACAGTCCAGACATGTCGCCCTGCGATTTCCATGTGTCAGGTCCACTGAAGGAACACCTGAAAGGGAATCGCTTCAACTCGGACGACGTACTCAAGGACGCTGTGACGGACTGGGTCTCGTCACGACCACAGGAATTCTGGGAACAAGGAATCCTGCGGCTTGTTCGTCAGTGGGATCGTTGTGCTCAGGCCTATGGTGTATATTTTGAATAAAGTCTACATTTGTACCCACCGTGCTGTTTCGTACCTTTTCATTTGATCCCCCCTTGTATTAATTTTGCTTAAAATGTTTTTACAACATGTTATTAGTAACCATTAGTAAGTATTATTAAATTTATACTTTTTTATATAAATTGCAACTATAAGTAAGAAAAACATGCGAATCTAAATTTATTAAATTAAAATGTTTAAAAACTTTTTACAAATTATATCATATAATAAAAAAATTAGGTTTGATTTTCATTTAGAAATCATTCTCTTATAGTGTTTGAAATATAATTTTAATACGTATTTTTATACTACCTTGAGAGTTTTTGGAACCTACGAATGTGCACTGAATAAATACCCTACTGTAAATTCGTCCTTGCTTGCAACTTAAGCTTATTGTACGAATTTAGTAAACGCAAACTGTATGAGAATGCTTTTGCATGATGTCATATATTGTTCTTCATGTGTGATTTGAGGCAACATGTTGTATATGTCATGTAAAGAGAGGTTTTGAGTTTTTATCATCCATTTTTACTTTAGACCTGATATTTAATCCAGGTTTCAGTCAAATTTTCTATCTAGAGACTAGAAATTTTCGATGAATTCAAATAGAACATGGTACTAGTTCAAGCCCGATATATGCGATATTTCTTTTATTATAACAATGCAAAAAAAAAAATCTATGTTTTTGGAAAGCCTAGGGTTACTGCCTGATTAAGAAAGTGTATATTGCTGATTGTTTCTATTTTTGTTCAGTTATTACAGAAGTCAGAAAAAAGACTGATCAAATTCTGTCTCATATTATATTATAGACCCAGCAAACACACACAAGTTCTCTGAACGTCTATTAACGTTCAGAAAACGTCTTCTGAACGTTAATAAACGTTCAGAGAACCTGTGTGTGTTTGCTGGGGACTAAAGCAAAGAAACTTGTTTTTAAGGTTTAATAACTATTATTCTTTTCTTTCCAAGATGATATCTTAATTTATCTAATAGGATGACAGAACAAGAAACTATTTCTTTCTTTCCGTCTTTGGGGACTGCAGTGTCACAAAATTAATCGTCTCCTTGATATGAGACAAATAAAACAAGACTATCATTTATTCCCGACCAAACTGGGATCTGTTCTTCTTTAAGGATGGATGAGATCATTGTATCAGATGTTTGTTGTCCAAAGAAAGTACAGTTAATAAATTTCAAAGTAAAGCCCCGTGGCATATGCACTTCTTTCTTCATTGTCTAAGAAAATTAATTTATGAAAAATGGAATAGAATAAATATAATGTAAACCACAACTGGATTCTCAATAGTGATTTCTTAATGCTATACACCTCACACACACACACACACACACACACACACACACGCACACACACACACACACACACACACACTGACAAAATATCCTAAAAAAAAAATTGAGGGTGGTTTACTTTTTGAAAATGAGCGGAAGTTCTAAATTAAATTTGCATATTTTTCCTAAAATTGAAAATAGCTTAGGTTTAGTCATTTGCACAAGATTTATGCCCCTTTAATCCTGACGTATTATTTTTTAAATTCATCCTTAATCTATTCATGTAACTCCTTTTTTTAGAAGGTTCATTTGAAGAGGTCTTCAACTTTTTAAAAGTAATAACTTTCGAGAATAGTACTTACAAGTGTATGTTACCCTATTTACACAAACTATTTATTCATATATAAGCAACTTTATGTATCAAAATAATCTTTCCAATTCATATATAACTGCCTTAAAAATTTCTTAAATTTATTAGAAAATGCCAATTGACTAAAATATATTGTAAGCTGTTATTTTCTGGATATGGCTGATTGCGCGCAGTGTAACACACAATTCATTTTACAAATTCTTTTTCTCCCCCAAATACTCTTATTATACAACGTTAAAATGTCCTCTTCTTCTGTAAAAATGAAATATCTATCTTCAAAAACAAATTAACCAAACTGTTTTTAAGAAAATTTACACGTTTTGGCAATTAAAACCCCTTGAAATTAAATTATATAATGTAAAACATAATAGTAGGTCATTTTACCTATGTACATTGTACAAAGTCCATTCAATAAATAACGAGTAAAGTTGTATAAAAAAATAGAAAAAAAAGAAAAAAATGAATAAAAGAAATAAGTTTGTGTTCCATTCTTGTAATAGATTCTTAAAAAAATTCCCATTTTTTAAATCGAAAGATGTATGATTGTTTTTATGTCTGTTAGGTAGCGCGCAATGAACAAAACAAGGTAAACAACAGCTTTTAATATTTTGATGAATTAAAATTTTCTAATAAAAATTTTTGAAAACAGTAATATCCAGACCGCAGATTATATGCAATCGCATATTTACATATGCAATTGTATATTTCAAGTGTTTTCGGCGATTTTGCATAAAATGACGCATTTTCTCTATTGGATGCATATTTCAATCTCTTTAGCTTTGATTTTGTAACTTTTTTTACCTTCCTTTCAGTATTTTTTTAAGTCCCACGCTTTGAAAAATTTATAGAACCTCAGGTTACCAGCAAAAAGCATATACGCTTTCAATTTTTTTCGTGTGTACTTGCAACAATTTAAATTAAGTCAGCCTATATATTAAAATTTCAGAAATGGCTAGAATGAAAGCAAGCATGCTAACCCTGATGAAGACGTGGATTTCGGATTATGGACAAGACCTAACTCTATAAAACATGTAGTTAATGCTTTGGACACCACCGATTCTTCTTCTTTTTTCATTGCGGAAGAAATGCTTAGTGATATGTCCATCCGAAAAGGTCTATCGGTAATCGAAACACATTTTTCCTTCTTAAGATCAGACATCACAAAATTAGAATATCAAAATATGTTTCTGAGTAATGTAATTAGTCAAATTGTAAAAGTACAGGAATGCGTTGGTAAGATTCCAGAGTCATTAGGAGAAGAAATCAGTGAGAAACTGAATTTTATTTTAAAGAAAAATTCAGTATTTTTGACAGTGAATAAGATTGATGATTTTATTAATGGTGAGGGGAGCAAATTACCGGAAAAAGTAGAAACATCCAAAGCAAAATATTATACGTACTGTCCAGTAGGGTGGATCGAAAAAACTTTTTTTTCAAAATTCGCATTGCCTGAGTCATTATATGGTGCCGAACTAGCTGAAACCAATTGTCTCCAAATTTCAGCTTAAAATGTTGACATCTTGAGATTCCACACCTCAAGTGAATGTTTATATTGGCTTTTTTTCAAGTTATTAATGATTTTTATGAAAAAAATATTTTTTTAATTTAATATTTTACTAAATAATTCATTAATTTGTAAAATAATATTAATGAATTACTTTCTCATTTATAAATTGTTTTATTGAAACGTTACTGCCAGATATCAGATCCAGAAATGGCTTTTTCTACATAAAAAAAGCAAATTATACTCTAAAATCTACTAGATGGCAACGCGTGTTCTAATCTAACTATTATATCATAACCTAATAAGGCATGTCACTTTTATTGTGTGGAATGATTCGTTTTTGCGATTGCCTTTGTTTCAACCACTTGTTTCTACTTTGTAAGGTTGAAGCAATACGTTTTATTAATTTTGATTTATATTTGACAAAATAATACGGAGTTTTGAATTTAAAGATGACCACAACTAGAAGTGAAACGTTTTGTAGTGTTTTCGGAATTCCAGTACGATTGAAAGAGACAGTGTTACCACCAACGTATTCTGATTTAATGAAGCATTTCTTAATCACAAAACATGATATACTGTGGAAGCAGGGGAACAAAAAGGATCCTTTAGTAAAAGATATCATCGAAATTATTTCTTTGGGCGTTGAAAGAATTTGGAAGAAAGCCTCCTTGCCTATGGTAAGTCTCCAAGAAGTAATTCCCCTTATTAAAAATTATAATGAAAGATACGATCACAACGTAATTCTATACAAGTAATACAGTCTTTTTACACCCTCCAAAAAAAAGTTTTCGAGCAAGAGAGAAATTTCCTACGGTCTTTTCGTATATTAAAAATTATTTATCATAGAATATGAATTAGGCTATGTATAAATACGAGTATGAATTTCCATATTTCTGTCAGGTTGTGTGTTTTTCAAAAACTCAATTATTATTCGCAAATCTAAAATAGGAAATTTCTCTCTTGCTCGAATACTTTTTTTGGAGGGTGTACACCATATACTTCGATGGAAGAAAGGACAGAACTATTATGTAAGAAATGAAGCTCTTTATATACGATTGTATCTGTGGAAGAGCATATTGTTATGTTCTCAGAACCTGGTTCTGCTCGCATAGGACTTGTTACTCCGCATTCAGGCTCTAGTTCTGATATTACTTGCAGCATCATCAACTTTGTTACACAGAAAGAGATTACACTTTCGGATCTTGTTTCCGTTGGGTGAGATGCACCGAAAGTCAACATTGGGAAGAAAAGTAGCTTAGTTAGAGGGCTTGAAATCTTTGTTGGCTATAAATTGCACTGTTTTGTATGCTTATTGTATACTAATGAACTACTTCTTTGCCACCTTTTCCATATGATTGACGGAAAGACATCTGGGCCGCACCAGTTTTCTGGAACTATAGGAAAATCTCTGGAAACGTATGAAACGTTTCATGAGACAAATTTTGTTTCTATTCCTGTTGCTTTGCCTGAAATTGATAAAGAAGACCTCAGTACAGACCAAAAATACCTCTTTGATATTTCTAGGGCAGTATGTTCGGGACAGTGCCATCAAGATTTGGGAAATAGAAGTACAGGAAGGATGTCTCATTCAAGCTGACTTACTACAGTGAACAGAATGCTGCTCCTGTACGTGTCGACTGCCGAACCAACATAATGCTTTAAACTCCTAGTAGACTATGTGATGAAAGTTTACGTGCCATCCTGGTTTGAAATAAAGAAAATCCCAGGAGCTACTCATGGAGCACGGAATGATGAAAAGAAGTTCATTCTTCCCAGAAGATTTTAGTCAATCATTCATGAAGTTATTCAGAGGAACTCTTATTTTGCTCATTCTGAAAATATTCTGTTGGCAATGCTGTTTATGAATGATCACATATTCGACAACTTGACCCAAGAAGAATATTGAAAGCAAGAGAAACTGACTGGAAATGAAAAATACGCTAATTTGATCTTCTAAATATAAATTTCGAAGCAAAGGAATATTTTCAGATGATTCACTGGGACAATCCATAGGAACCACCAGCTACTATGAACCTCAGTGACGAAGACGTAGCAAGTACGATCAGAAACGGTTCAGAATTTGAAATAGAGAAGCTCCCTTGCCATTCTCAAGCAGTAGAAAGGCATGTAAGATTACTAACGCAAGCATCATTGGTAACATATGGAGCAAAAGCCAGTGATGGATACATTCGTTGTGGAATCAAATCCCGAAAGGAACTATAAGAGTTCATTATTTTGCCAGGCATGTGCACTCCAAAATTGAAGACTGATTAAAGTAAAGTGTTTTATTAGTCAATAATACTCGAAAGGTAAATTTGGTATCGTTTCCTTTTCTGTATTAGTGTGCTTTCTAAATATTAATTGTCCTTAAAAATGAAGTAATATGTAAATATTTAATAGCTTATGTATTCAAAATATACCCCAAAACTTATGACGCTCGGTTGCAAGTTAGTGACTTTTTTTTCTTCTTTCTTTCTTCCTTTTTTTGTTTGTTAAAGGCAATAAAACATTGCCATACTGTTTCTTTTTAGTAGTTAGAACTGTTTTTGAGTCAGAAAATAAGTTATTGAAAACATTAAAATTAAATTTAAGAAAATTGATTTTTTTTTTTGCTTTTTACTTTAACATTCCTTTCTTTAAGCTCACTGTGGAACCCGAAGACAAGCAGTGACTGGACTAGAATTTTTTTTCTGTGACTTTTTTGCCAAACAGCACCATTTGTTGAGTCAGGCAACATTTAAAAAAACAATTGCCATTTTTTGCCAACATTCGTTGATGTTGAAAGAGCATTTTCAGCATATAAAATGATAAAAGACAAAACCTTATTATTGAAAATTTAGAAAAACACTTAGCTGTGTATTGCAACAAAAATTGCTGAAAGCAATTTTAATTCATATTTCATATCACTAAGATTGTGAATAAAAATTTCTCATTCTGTCTTTCATGATGTTTTTAAGTTTCAAAGAGAAAAAAATGTGTCATAATTGCAAGGTAAGTGATAGAAAATACTTTTACAAGTTAATACGTTTTTATTTTCTGTTAATATGTGAATATTTTTTCTGTTATGTGGTGCATATTTTTAGATTTTTACTGCATATTTTTAGATTTTTTGATGCATATTTGCATGCATATTTTGTCACTTTTTAAGTGCATATAATCCGCGGTTTAGAATATTAATTAAAACGGCTATTTCATTTATATACAAATTTCCTTACTTGTAAATAAGTAATTTGAGCAAATAGGGGAACATTTACATGCAAATATTTTTCACGATTTTCATAACTTCTAAAGGGTACTAGACCCCTTAAAAATGCGATACTCAATTTACAAAACATAGGAGGATAGTGTTACATTTTATACAACATCTTAGATTGGGAAAAAATTAGTTGAAAGGTTGAAATGCCTGTCTCTAAATCAGTCATTTAGAGGAATTTTTTTTTTTTTTTTTTTTTTTTTTTTTTTTTTTTTTTTTTTTTAATATCCTCAGAAGTTTAACTATTTTTTATTCCTGTTTTATAACAAAATTCCACATAATAATGAAGACATTAATTTAGAATAAAAATAAACTTGTAAATAAGTAATTTGAGCAAATAGGGGAACATTTACATGCAAATATATTTCACGATTTTCATAACTTCTAAAGGGTACTAGACCCCTTAAAAATGCAATACTCAATTTACAATACATACGAGGATAGTGTTACATTTTTATACAACATCTTAGATTGGGAAAAAATTAGTTGAAAGGTTCAAATGCCTGTCTCTAAATCAGTCATTTAGAGGATTCTTTTTTTTTAATATCCTCAGAAGTTTAACTATTTTTTATTCCTGTTTTATAACAAAATTCCACATAATAATGAAGACATTAATTTAGAATAAAAATAATGTTTTTTTTTTAAAAAAACCCATAAGATTCTTAATTGGAATTTGCTGCTAAAATTGAATATGATATCTTGTGGTATGCAAAGTACATTTATGTGCTTGTTTGCTTTTCAGTACTCCAGATGCAGAACAAAAATTAAATTTAATGATGTAATTCTTATATATACATATATGCGTGGTGCGTGTGTGTGTATGCAGAGTAGTAATAAAATAATGTCAGGTGTTGTTATGTGTAATGTGAGGAGTAAGTAATGTGAAGTTTATGTGAAGTTAAGTAATGTGAAGAGTTATAATGTGAATGTAATAATTGTAAGTAATGTGAGGCGTAGTTATAAAATAATGTGAGACAGTGGCGTAGCCCGGGGGGGGGCGGTCCGTCCCGGTTGTCAGCCTCAAAGGGGTGACTCCCGATGTATTTTACAGAAAAAAAAAAAAATCGCTTGAATGGGGGCAACAATGCTCGTATGGGGGGGGGTGACACCACTCATGTCCGCCCCGGGTGTCACTTACTGTAGCTACGCCACTGGTTCAGAGCCCTCTAGAGAGTAAAGTATTAGATGAAACATAACCAAATTTGATGGGCATACATAGTGGGGCATGGAATTTCTTTTAAAGAAAAAAGCAATATTAATACCAAAAGTTACCACTAGAGGAAATGTTGGCTGTTTTTACCTAATGAAATGCATCAATATACATAATCGCGTTCTTTTTTTGCAATTTTGAGTCCAAAAGGAAAAGCTGGGAGAATGTCCATCATCGAGGCCAAGTGGCTTCCATTGGTTCTTACTTTAGAGAACCGTGTTTTGTTAGTCAATCTCTATTATTAGAAGAACAAGAATGCAATTGCTGTCCTTCGTGAATTTCGGCGGTTAAAGAAGTCACGAAAGGAAATTAAGGGCATAACATAAGGCGACCATATTTCTAAACGGTGATTTGGGGACAAATCAAGCATTGTCCTCGAATCTAAACAAAACTTGGGGACACTAGAAAATATTTTCGAGGACTTATTCGAGGACATAACATATTACCATGTACACCCTCCAAAAAAAGTATTCGAGGGCAAGAAAATTTTCGTACGTCAATTTCATATTTAAAGCAATGGTTCTTCATGAAAGGTGATTAATCATTAAGAAAACTGAAAGGGGAAATTTGGCTCATAGTCGGATACTTTATTGAATGTCTGTACACGTTACACACACAATGACAACAAACGTTTTCAGAGATCGAATTTCATTGTTTCTCTGAGTAAATGGCGTTTTTAGTTGGTTTATTTTTCTTATTTCTTCAGTTTTATCTGAAAGGAATAAACTAAACGGAAACTTTCAGGGGAAAAAGTACAAATCTTTAAATTTGGGCACATTTGGGGACAAAGTATTTTTGGGGACAAAATTAAAAAAAAATCTAAATTTGGGGACTGTCCTCGAATTTCGAGGACGTATGGTCACCTTAGCATAACACCTTTACGAAACATGATGCAACAGTTTGAAACTACAGGAACTCTAGCATAGCAACCAGGCCTGGGACGCAAAGTGATTATCTACTGAAGTTGGCTGGAACAACTTCAAGTCAGCCTTAGAATGATGAGAAATCTCCCAGCCTTTCCTTTTATAATTATTATTGCAACAAGGAAAGTGATTATACAAATTAATGCATTTTATTCGGTAAGCAGTGCCAACCTTCCCCCCTGGTGGCAATTTTTGGTATTACTTTATTTCTTTAAAAATCGAAATCCCATGGTACACTATGTATGCCCATCAAATTTAGTTATGTTTTGTCCAATACTTTACTTCCTAGAAAGATTTGAACATTTCACTTTCTTTTTATAATCAGTTTGTACGTTCTGCAGTGCATAAAAGGTTTGGATACTTGAAAGTTTTAATCTAGTACTGAATGATGCATATTTTTTCAATTTTTACCAAATCACGTTTATTTATATTTCTAATGAAGTACTTGTGATGAATAAATAACTATTTCTAATAGCAGCGGTTGAATGCTTAAACAAAATAGACGAAGTTATATTTAGATGTTAAAAAAATAGATAATTTGAAAGTAAAAACGATTAAACTATTGTGAGAGAAATGAAAGCGTGGATACTGGAGAATATTTTTTCCAGAAACCAGATTGTAAGGCAAGTAAAATAATTAAAAACTCTCCCGAAAGATTTACTACATTTCTCCTGATGATTTTTACATTTCATATATATCTCTTGATCAATGCACAAGTTGATTCAAAATTAGTGTGACCAATTTTAAAATCATGTAACTATTTATGGTAAATTTTAATCGCTTTACCACCAGCTTATTTTAAAAATGAAACGTTTAAATTACCAATTGAACTATTTTTATTAGTGGGAGTAAATTATGGCTCCGAAATCAGATCCTCATACACGAAATGAAATTTTAAAGTCTTTGAAGGATGGTTGCTCTGGTATTACTATCTAAACTTCGAAAAGAAATAAAATTTGACTAGCAACCAAAAGCTCGAGGAAAAATATGTGGACGAAAGGAAGTCCTTGGTGAAAAAAAAGAAGCTGAGAAGACTTATCGCTGTAGAAAATCACTTGCCTTAAAGAACTCTAGCAAAGAAATTACAAGTATAGCAATCGATACTTTGTCGTCAGATAAAGAAAATTGATTATAAAAAAGTGAAAAGCCATTACATCATCAAATGTTTACGAAGACCGTAAAAAAACGAAGAAAACGTTCTCGGCCTCCTTATTTAATGTTCCGCAAAGGTAGATACAAAACATGGATAACTTCGGTTTAAGAACTGTTTCGTCTGTCATCCACAACTGGCAAAATGAAGGTATAATATATTTCACGCGAACAGCATTGCAAAGACAGCTGTTTTGCAAAAAGCAAGTTGACCGTCATTTGTTATGGTATGAATGGAAATTGCCTCTCAAAGCTTAACAAAACCATTTTTTGTTGAACCAAAGGCTAAAATTGATGCTAAATATTATCAGAACAAAGTTTTGAAGCACATGATCAGAGAAAGTAAACGTCTTTATCCCCAAGAAAACTTTGTTTTTTACAAAGATCCTGCACCAAGCCATACTGCAAAATCAACTATAAAATGGTTGAAAGAAAAAATAATAATTTTCTTCCTCTTGAGAAATGGCTATCATTATCCCCGGATTGTGCTCTTTGCGATTCTTTTTTATGTGGAAACTTAAAAACATTATTTTTTAATCAACCTGTATTCTATTATTTCATTTTTCCTTTTTTCGCTATGATGATTTAGCACATCCCAAAAAATTAATGATAAAAATATAGGAATTTTTGAAACAAAGCTTTTTATTCAAAAATGTATTAAAAGGGATAAAATAATTTTTGAGAAAAATTTTAAATTCAAACACTTAATGCAACATACAATTCCATCCTAGCTTATCGATAATCAGCGGAGGTTGCGATTCTTTTTTATGTGGAAACTTAAAAACATTATTTTTTAATCAACCTGTATTCTATTATTTCATTTTTCCTTTTTTCGCTATGATGATTTAGCACATCCCAAAAAATTAATGATAAAAAATATAGAAATTTTTGAGAAAAATTTTAAATTCAAACACTTAATGCAACATACAATTCCATCCTAGCTTATCGATAATCAGCGGAGGTACGCTGACCAAGATGATAAAAAGCTTGAACGAGGCCAACTATTGATTTTCATTTTGAGGTTATGTTAAAAGTTTGTTGATAAATTCATACTTTAAATCTAGAGAAAAAGCATACACTATAATCACACTGTATAACCAGTTTAATAATCATGTTGTACTGATAAGCGTCGAAAGTTAAGATTTCAACTATATATGAGTTATGGATCAATAAAAAACTTTTACGTTGAAAAAGATGTCCAAGTTGGGAATATTTTCACGAATAAAAAACATTATATTCCGTTGAAAAATAAGTATATATTATTTAGCATTGCAACAGAATACTGAATAAAATCTTCAGTTATTACTATCACGCTTTGAATACAACATGTGCTTATTCAGAGTTTTTTTATTTTAAATATTTGACTAATCGATTTGCACGTGTATACATAATAATATATAGTATAGAGCATATGATGAAAGTTTGTTTTTTCTGATTGTATTGTTTTAAGTACTTAGTCCATATTTTCTATCATTCTATCGATCGATCGATCGATCTAATATATATACACACAACATATTTTATAAATGAAATCCAATGTATTTTTTATTTTTTCATTGTTTTTTTATTTGTATTCTTGTCTTTATAATATTGTACTTTTGTTTTTGCTTTTCTGTTTCCTTATATAATTAATGCCTTTCTGAGTACTGTTTTACTTTCAGCTCATAATCTATCTTCTCTCATATATATTCTGGGTTTAGTGGTACCCCGGTTGGCCAAGGAGTCAAGTTCTGAATCGAGCGTCCTGGGTTCGAATACAGGCTAATGAAAGACTCCCGTGTAGCATGAAAAACATGTACGTTAAATATGTGAATCCGTATGATCTCTCGGTGGATATGTTGGTAGGTGGTAGAGAGAGGTAAGTGCAGCAGTGACCCCTTTCTAGTTGTGCTCTTGTGCTCATAAGTTAATCCTCAGGCTTTGAAGAAGAACTCACGAGGCTGACGTTAATAACTTCACACCATACCATTGAAGCCAAGTTGTCAGTCTTCAGCTATGGAATAAAACAGTTTATATTCTATTTTAACGCAATTTTCAAACATATTATTACGTTCTCACTCTTCATGATAGAAAAGTTACATTAGGCAACACAGTTTTTATACGAATAGTTATTGGAATAATTATTTCACTCCCTTCCAAATATAAACCAAAGCCATTACCTTTTTGAAACCATTGACCACGAAGGTTTTACCTCGCAAGAGAACGAGATTAAAGCTCAAGAAAGGTTTCCGGCCCTGAAGATGTTAAGAATCTTATGTGAAACGTGATTGTCATCATAGAAAAGAAAACCTCCGGGAATCGTGAGTGAAATAAAATTATGTTTAGAACTATAGCATTTCAATTCTACTTCGTTGTAGCAACAAATGTTCTATAAAGCGTGTATATAATAAAAAAGTTACTGTCAACGTTCGTTCTTACGAATCTCCAGGAACCACTCAAACAGTTCATAAAATCGACATACTTAATTCTTGCATGAAAATTCGCGACATAGTACATGATTAATAGTTTCCATATCTGGAGACCATTTAGCGAGATTTTGGACATAAACTGAAAAAAACTTTCATGCTATTTATGTAATTTTACGAGATTATTAAACAACTACAAATGTAATAATGTCCATTCTTTTCGATGGACAGTAAGCTGTCTTAAACATCCGTACATTTAAACAATAACTGCCCATAGAACGTAATGTATTGGAGCTCTTACAAGAGCTCCTATAAAAGAACTATCTATATTATACATCCCAATTTCAATAGATTACGTGGCATTGTGCATAGCAATAACGTATATAATAAATATGACAGCAATCAATGCATACTTATGGCAGTTATAGAGTACTGAAGGTCAATCAGACAAACCGGAAATCATAAACATATTTTTATTTTTTGAAAATATTTTAAGAAGAAAAAAAGACAAATTATTTGTTTTAGTTAGCTTTCCGTGACAGATAAAAGTATTTGCTTCCCGTAATTACGTTTTCGTACGAAGTTAATGAGATATCTCTGTGACGGAACAATTTTTTTAACTAGCTGCTGCATTATTATACGCAGTAACATAAAAAGAAGAAAATCCATCATATATTTAAAGCAAAGTAATCATCTATTTCTACACGCTTATGAATATCACATAATTTACGAAAATATGGAAAATATCTCATCTCCCTGCATTTTCCGAGCCATCTCGCGATGGTCATTTTGTGGGTGTTTTACATGCCTCATTTTACTCGCTACAACTCGCTATTGATCGCATGCGATACATTATTCCGGATTTCTTTTCTTCGGAAACACTCAAGGTCGTCATTGCATTTAAAAGATCTAGATATCCGGCTTCCCTCCTGGTACACTCCTCAGCCGGGATTGTCTTTTACTTCGACTGTCACCTCATTTCGGGAAAGAAAATCAATGTGCCTTGCCTAAAGAAGCAAGTTCCCTTCTGTCTTCTGCTCGGATGTTTTACAAGTTGTCTTCTTTTCTGATTTTGTTTGTTTCTGGTAGTGTGTTTTATCTAATAGCAATTATTTTTCTTTACGTTTAACTAAGCGTAATTTTTTTTTTTTCAGTTTCCTTGCAATGCGTCGATTTTTAAAATCCAGGTATCTAATATATCTATTATATATCTATAAATATCTAATATATAAATAAATATAATAAAATCTATTATATATCTAATATATAAATAAATTTTACCAATTAGGCTCACACGCCGTAAAATTGTTGAACGTAATAAGCAGTCCAATTAAGAGCTTTATTGAATATCGTTAACTGCTTACAAATGGTGAGTAGAAATGAAGTAATTCTGCATCAACAGATTCGATGTGGTTCTAGCAATGGGTAACTGCGTTATTTTGAGGTGCCATTCGAAACGTGTTTTTCGATGATGGGTCCACATTCCAATTTTATGTTTAGATGTAGTTTTTTCATTTATTTATTTCATAAAAGAAATGCACACTACAGATTGAAATCCTAGCTAATAGTGTTGTTTGAAATTATCCAGAATTTGAATTATCCAGATATTTTCAGTATTTAATCGGTGTGTTGATCAAAAACAGTACTAATGTACAAATTAAAACTATTAAGAGAGGAAAAAAAATTCTTAATCTTCTATAGTCTAGAAAGAATTTTGTATGTAGTTTGATGTTAGAGTCATTAATCGTTAAAATAAACTAGGCCATTATTGTTTATTTTTATATATAAATTCATTTTATTTCATAATTTCACACTTTACACTACGAAGAAACAAATTAATTATAAATCTGGATAATGAATCTTGAAGTAATCACACCGTTAAAAGAAGTAGTTCAACGTTTCACCATGCAATGGAGCTAAATTAGCTGTGTCCTTTCTATGGAGAAACGTTTCACCATAATTTGTTTCCATTGATCAGTTTAAGCCCCAGATCATGGTTCAACGCTTTTCCATAGAAAGGTTGCAGCTAATTCAGCACCATTTTATGGTGAAACATTTGCTACTTGTATTAACAGTACATGTGCAAATGAAAATCGACGTGGTGGCACCATTGTGTAGATACCGTAGATTGCAATCTCGATAAATATCTTCTACTGAAGTATAATTCCTGAATAAATGTCTTCTATTTCCAATGTGGATCAACTTAAATAGCAGTTTTTATGCAGCAAGCGAATGAAATGCATCTGGAATCTTCACGTTAAATAGGTTCATTCTCGGTTACAAAATACTCGAAACGAATAATCAATAAAAACAGAATTTTAATGTAAACTCGATTTGTTGTATTGTGCCTATTTAGCCTTTTATTTTTAACCTCCCAAAGAAATTTGAAAAATCATACTTCATTCTGCATAATGCCGGTTTCGCTAGTAAATCTTTTTGCTTACAAGGCAATGAATGGAAATTTGAGAGAAATTATAAAAAAGTAGGTTCACAACTTATCTTTTTTAATAGTCTATTGCAGAGTTCTTCAAACCTTTTCACTGATGTAGCACATTGAAGGTCTTCGAATTTTGACGTAGCATCTTGTAATGTTTCTCGGAACATCTTGTGTATATCTGTGTCAATCGTAGTATCGACTAAAGCAGCGATATATTTTATCGCGGACCAATTGCTTAGGGCAGGTATCTAGTGCTCCACAAAGTACAGTTTGAGACTATTACTTTGGGTCTCTAATTACTTTTCACAATTATCTGATAAAATTTACATCTAGCACTACAAAGCATAGGTAAGAAAACGTGTGGTTACCTGAATGGTATAAAATCGTAAGAAACACATTCGATCTCAAGTTTACTTTAGACAACCGTACGTAAATGAATGTGTCAATCTATAATTTCTCGAAAGAAGAAGTCCTTCCTGTGAATTTAGTATTGAGAAGGAAACTAATTTATGAAATACTGTTCTCTTTTCATATCATTTCAAAGTAGTAATACCGATTTTGCAATCAAAATAGGTAGTGTTACCTGGTAGCCATTTTGTTGATTAAAAATATTTAAATCCTTTTTACACGTACAATACTTTGCCAAATGTATAAAGTAAATACTTGATTTTAACCTATTCACTACAGAGTAAAGGTAGTGTATATTGCACTTATTTGCAATTTATTTGCAATATTGCAATTTTAATTAATAAAACTCATGATTGCTAATTCTTAAAAAATTATTTATAAAACCTCTGATCTTTTATCTGCATGAAAGTGTTGATGTTACGGTATTATGAAGTAATGTTAGTTAGAGGGAAGTAAGGAAGGGGGATAACTTAACAAGAAGTGGGAGCTCCAGTGCAATAATCACTCACAATCAGTATGAAATCCAATAAGTAAATAAAAGCTATGGAACAATATTATACATCCGTATTCAAAAAGATGATTGAAACTGAATTTCAGAATTGTGAACAATTTCATTTAATCGTGAAGATTATATTCCTCCTTAATAATGCAAGAAAGCTTCTTCCTTCACTTTTTGACTCCTACGAAAACTAAATGAAGATTATAAAAGGTTAAACGATCGTCATATATTTACTCTGTTGTCGATTCAAAAAGAAAGTTTTTGTATATAAAGTTGTTAACCACGCTTTTATGCTAATGAGCGTATTTTTCCTATGTTTGGATAATAAACAATATGCTAATGAATGAAATGTAACTCATTCCGTTAAGTCAACAAATCATTACTTTTGCTTTAAGGTAAATTAATGTATTGAAAAATAAATGTACCGAGAATGGCATCGCATGCTTGAATCGATTGGATATGTGAATGAGAATCCTTTTTATGTTTTTCAGGGATGCTCTTGACCTTTGAAGTCCTGTTGTACTTTTTTTTTTTTTTAACTGACATAAATTTTCATGAAAGTGTATTATTGAAGAAGAGAAAATCGATAACGCAGATCTAGTGTTATTCTAACTGCATTAGGTTTTTAATTGTAACGAAAAGAAATTACATTAAGCTAAAACAAGCAGTTAATCATTGCGGAGTTTCGAGTCTTCCTTTTCCCGACAAAATAAGTCAAGCGACAGACGTATATATAGTTAATTACATTTGTATTTAAAGCTTCAACAGGAATAATTAGCACCTTTAATATATTCAATAATAAATATTGCAGTGTAACCTGATTTATCTAAAATCTTTATTTAATTTATGTGTGTCCCGATTAGAAATCCCTGTCATAATAGCCCGGAGAATAGAGTTTCATAACTTTCTAAATGCTTTTACATTTTCCAAAAGATGTCTAACAGTGGCCCAGGCGATTAAACTCGGTTCTCATAAGAAGAACGAATGTGATACAGCGCCGATCACGATCGGCGCTTGCTAAGGTAACAACTCTTTCTCGGCTGCGCTACTGTGGGAATGTGTGTGCTAAAGAAAGCTGGTGCGCGTAAAATCTGCAGTTGCTCTAATGTCCTCCATGTTCAAACGATACCTCTGCGGTTGTCAATCCAAAATGTTAGGTATCTCATCTGGAATTGGTTTAAAATTTGGAGTCCACGCATAGGAGGCAGCGCTGGTCTGCCTACTAGCCGCCCCATAATGAAATGAATAGCATATTCGGCCTTCATAGCAGTCAAGCCCATCGACAGTTGACCGGGCCATTAAAAAAATTAAAAAAAAATTCATAAGATTTTCTTTTCTTCAAGGGACTAGAAAAGATGCACATAATAATTCAGGATTCATGAAAATATTTCAAGCATTTTGGAGATTTTTCTAACATGGTAAGTCTTTTAAAAGTTACCATAAAGCCAGTATCTAAGGAAGCATTTCGTCCAAAATTATGTACAATTTATCTACATTTCTTGTTAACTTATCTTTTCTATTAAAAGAAAATACGAACTTTTACCCAAAAACTTATTACTTGACATTCTGTAGTTTCCTTTCTTTATTGTTATAATTGTTATTATTCAATATCATAACTATAATTAGCTATTCTTTATTAAGAGCCTTATTTCAGTAGTCTGAAACTGAATTCTTTATAAAGCTTTGGTGGAAAAAATGTGCATGATTCGAATTGAGAGTCAGGGCCACATGACAGACGCGCAAGGTGCGTCCCGCACATAGACAGCAGAAAAAAGGAGCGGCCAAAATCTACTCCCTGTTTTTATTCCATCGACTGTGTAATATCTTTGTACTGCTTTGCTGAAACATTACATCGGTTATTTTTCTATCAATGCTTATTGATATATGCATGATCTGATAGTTGATTTTGCACATAATGAAGCTCGGCAAATATACTTCATGTAGGATAACATAATATTTTTTCTCAATGTATGTTTTTCCTTTGTTGTTCCTTCAGGAAAATTTCATTTTCATACTGTATGAATGTATATACTACACAGGGGCGTAGCCAGGGGGGGGATATCGGGATATATCCCCCCCCGCGAAATTTTTGTATTAGTGATGAAATTCCGTCTAATTATACCCATATAAGTTCATATCCCCCCCGAAAAATTTTCCAGGCGCATATCCCCCCCCCGAAAAATTTTCCTGGCTACGCGCCTGATACTACAGGGTGTCCCAAAAACCCCTGATCTAGATTTTTATTCCTTAAATATTGATTATAGAGACATACAATAAATTACAAAGTTACGTAAAAAAAAGGTACAGAATTTTGTGATATCAATTCAAATTTTCAGATGATTAAGTGTAAATGAATACAAATTTTTAATTTTTATACGGACTGTGTAGAAAAAAAAATTCAGTTAGTAAAATATGCCCCCATACACTAATTAGGTGATGCGCAAGATTTCAGCCTTCCATCATAAAATGACTCGAGATATTAAAATAAATATTTGCTAACCCAATAATAAATGCACACAGGCGGCCAAACAAGAACAAGTCGGTTAAATAGTTACTGCACACAGGCTGTCTAATATCAAAATCCGGTCTTGTTCGAATTTATAAACTTAATGTTTCAATTCAACTCTAAGTGAATGACTGAGGTACAGCAAGTTAATGGTTATTAAGTGGTAAATGGCGTGCTTTTTAACGTTTTATATTCATACCTTTGGTGGAAATAGCAAATATGGGTGATTCTGTTCGAACTGTGATTCTTTTGATTAAAAATGTTAAGATTTTAAAATTAAACTTTTTAAATTTTTTTATGCATATTATTCCTCTATTTTATTGTAAAAATGAAAGCCTAAGAGGAATGTACTACAACTTCAAAGTGTCAAGAACGAGAAACAAATTTCAAATTTGTCGTTCCACGATACTGACTCATTTATCCACGGTACTGACATAAAATAAATTTGGTAGACATTCTTTAGAAAAATTATTAAATTTATTCCTCAATTATATTATAACACTTTTAAACTCCTTTACCTCTGGATTTGATGCTAAGATAAACGTCAAGTATTTTTTTCATGTGAACAATAATAGCAGAAGGATCATGTCTGAGCGATTTTGACAAAGTAGCAAAGCCTTGACAAGATCTTGAAGAGTAGACAATGCCAGTGTGTAAAGTACATTGTACTCTACTAGCCCCAAAGTGTACTGACTGAACTTCCGTTTCATACTTACAAGAATAATTTTCACTGAAGTCAGTGAGGAGTCCTAACTCATTGCTTTGTAGAGCCCGAGTAAGTTTTTTCATAGAGTTGTTTTGATGAGTAATTCTGTATTCATGGGCTATAAACAAATCTAGCTCGTTTTTAAAATGGTTAATTGCTTGCCATACATGAAATGTTTTTTTGCAGTAATTTTAACAGTTATTGTTTTTTTTTTTTCATTAATTCTTTCTTCTGGAGACACTTCCCATTTCATGTAAGATATTTTATCAATAAGATTAGTATCTTTCAGATTAAATTCTAATTTTTTTAACTTACATGTCTCACACGTTCTTGATAGACATAGTTCAGAATTACTGTCACACAGGAAACTACTCAAAATTTTATATGACGTCTTTACTGTCAATAACTTATGACTGTGAAAAGCTTGTATTAACAAAGAGGAATTTTCATGTGTGAAGCACGCACACATATTTCGATTAGTAACTTTTGGTTCAATAAAATACTTGGGCGTAATTTTGCGAAGGTTGAGTAGTTAACACGATACGCACTGTGGGAACAAAATTTAGAATGTAAATCTTTAATCGTAGCATTCATATAACGTTTTGTTACTTGTTTACCATTCATTTTTATAGAAGCTTTTTTATCAGGAATTATCTTACTATTTTCATCATAAAAACTTTTCACTCGATCTTGAATAAATATGTGATTGCTTTTTGCATTTTTTACATACTCCAGTGGTTTATTACTCCGATGAACTCTTGAAAAAATAATAGGGACAACATTTTTCCTAATGGCAGATAGTTGTCGATATTTTTTTACAATTTTTCCGCTTATTGCTCCACCCAATAGCTGCTTAAACTTTGAACTTTTTGAGTCTTGATAAGATGATTTGAGTTGCCGTACCATGGCTTCATGAAATAATAATGTTTTACGAACTTGAGGATTTACATTTTGACCGTTTAACATTTTATCAACTTTATATTTATGCGATGTTGAGTGTGATTTCTTGATATTTAAACGTTGTAATTTTTTATGTAAGCTATTAACTTTCATTCGCAGATTTTTATTATCATCCAATAATTTTTTGTTGTCTCTAAAACATTTACGTGGATTTTTTTGTATTCGTTTCTTTCCTACCTGAGCTTGCTTGGAATCGACGTTATTCTTTATATCATTTTGCTTTGTTGTCAACTCAATCTTTTCTTTTTGTCGAGTCCGTGAATTTTTTTTCCATAAATTTTGTTGTTTGCGACGAGCTCGCTTTTCTCGTTCTGATAACTCTTTAATAGATTTAAGTTTTCCTTCCTTTTTCCTTTTTTCATTTCTTGCTCTTTCTTTCTGACAATAGTTTTCGTAAGCCTCTGGATCCTTCCGTATTTTTTCTCTCCTTAATTTTTCAGCAATATGTTTTTGTTCCAAACGATGTTGTTTTATTTCGGCACTAATTTTATTTTTACATTTTCATTTTTTTTTGTTTTTTTTTTTTTGAAGACGATTGTTGAATTCTGACACTTTTATTGTCATTGGGATTAGGCAGTTTTCTAATACGAAGTATTGGAGCCATCTGGATTTAAAAAAATTGAATTATTAATTAAAATAATTTTATTACTAATTAATTTTTTTTTCACATGGTACTGACAGACACGGTACTGACATTTTCATTTAAAATAACAACTGTAATTGTTTGGTTATGAATTTGATAATATCCATTTACTGTGTAATTTAGGCTAGTATTAAGTACAAAAATTTACTATTTTGGATAGAAAAAATCAATAGTTGATAAAGTTAATCAATACCACGGTACTGACAAGAAAATTTATGACATACCTTTTTGAAAATTGAGTTCTAAAATGACGCAAACTCTTTGCACTATTTCATCAACTCAATGTTTATAAATATTACTCAGATGACGTACTTTCAACGTGGTTCACTAGACGTTTCAAAAATCTCAAGGTACATTACGCTCGAGTCGTACAAATTCAATTTCAAAAATTCGTTAAAATTTAAAGACAAAAGTTATTGAACCGGAATCCAATGTTAATTTAATACACTCATGTCCATAAATTAAGGATAATGAAGTTCAGGCAAAGAAAGAGAAAGAAGCAAAACAAATTTGACTTATTTGTAAAGTCTATTTATTAAACAAAAAGAGCAAAAAAGATGCTATATGTTTGACATAATTAATAAAAATTGCAAGTTTTACTCCCTTGACCAAATTTCAAAAAAGAACCTATTTACAAAAAACAGTAGAACATGGTTAGTAGGATGGTTAATACGGAGTATGTCTCCCGGACGATGCAATACAGGCCTGACAACGCCTAGGCATGCTGAGTATCAAATGATCAATCTGATCTTGGGGAATATTACACCACTCATCAAGCAATGCACTCCGAAGTTCCGGTAGACAGGTGGGAGGGGGTTGACGGGCTGCAATTCGTCGGCCAAGCATATCCCACACATGCTCTATTGGATTCAAGTCCGGTGAGTATGCTGGCCAATGCATACGGGTGATATCCTCCGATTGAAGGCATTCGTCTACAATGTTTGCACGGAGAGGACGGGCGTTGTCATCCATAAACACAAATTCAGCACCCATGGCGCCCCGAAACAAACGTACATGTTGTTCCAGAATGACATCCCGATAGATGTGGCCTGTCATCGTTACACTCTGAACATGCAGGTCAGTTCTGGAACCAAGAATAATTCCTCCCCAAACGAGCCATCCTGCACCACCGTAACGGTGTCTTTCAATGGTGTTCTCTTGGTGGTAACGGGTATCTGGCGTTCTCCAGATGAATGTCCGGCGAGAATCAGACTCCAAACTAAACCTGGACTCGTCGGAAAACATCACACAAGACCACTGTTGCGGTGTCCACAATGCATGCTCTCTACTCCAGGTTAATCGCAGGCGACAGTGAGTTGCGGTAAGTGGAACACATCTGACAGGCCTACGAGCATATAGACCAATGTGCCCTAAGCGTCTGTACACTGTCTGCCTTGAAACTGTCGTACCGGTAGCTGAAGAGAGCTGACGAGACAGGTCTGATGCTGTACTCCGTCTGTTTCTTTTGGCAGTAACTGCCAAATAGCGGTCCTCATTCGGCGTTATAACTCGGGGGCGACCTGTGCTGTAACGTCTACTCACATTACCATCATCTTGGAATCGTTGCCAAAGCCTGGAGATGACACTCTGGGCGATTCCAAGTTCCTCGGATACTTCCAGCTGGGTACGTCCACATTCCAGTCGTCCGATAATTCTGCCACGTAAAACATCATCCAAATGCCTCCTTTGTGCCATAACTATGCGGTTTTTGCACTGAAAGGCTTTCACAGCGCTTGTGAACAATTTTACTTCTTTGCCACCATTCCTTATATACCCCTCTCTTACACTCTCGTCATTGTGACGTACCATCCACGCCATCTGGTGGTTTCCTGTAATTTGCATATTCTTCTTCAAGATGTTTGTGATCATTCCACAGGTGAAATTTTTATTTTAGAGATCAATTTCTGTGTGATTCTGAATTATCCTTAATTTATGGACATGAGTGTACATTAACAAAATGTGTATAAAATGTTTTTAGTTTGATCATATACATTAGAATTTATGAGGTAATTAGTTTAAATCATTTATTGCGACAAAAAGAATTAACAATTTATAGGTAAATTTTAGAAATGCACATGACATTTAGGTGATAGATTGTAAGTTTTCACTGAATGGCAAGATATATTACATAAAAAAATGATGCAATATGTTGATGGGTATCTAATTAACACAAAAATTTCATTAATAGATTATTAATTAATGACCAGTGAGAACAAGCAATACAGGACATAAAGTATCTCAGTTATAACGGAATCACCCATATATGTTTTCAGAATTCACATGTAAAATTTTTTAAAGGGTTTTTTTCTCTCTGGTAATATGATAAACATTTATGGAGCTGTTTTTGGTCGTGATGATGAACAAATACTTTAGTATACATTCTGAAATTATTCGAATATTTCTTACTAGCGAAAATTAAAAATCCGTTCGTTGTTAGATTAGAGAGAGTGATATTGTTTTTAATCCTCTTCTTTTTCTCTCTTTTTTTCCTTGTTTTCTTTTATTTTCGTCAGAATCACTTTTCATAATTCAAAATATAGTAATAGTTGTCTTAGCAATCATGATTACAACTAGGTTATTATAATTAGAATGTCAGTGGCTGGATGACAACATAGAATGATTATGACAGCCCACAAAAAATCGAAAAGCACTCAGGAATGTAATTCCATTGACTTAAATTACGAAATTAAGACACTGACAAGAAACTTTTTTTTTCGACGGGCGGGTGGGCGGCCAGCTTTACCCTCTATGAAGGGACGGATAAGTTAACATCCATGCCCAAGCCGGGATTCGAAACCGGACCCAAAGCGTGATGGAATGGTTCTTAAGCCACTACACAACCCTGATAAGAAGCTGAAAAATAAAAAATCATGGTTGCCATGCATGCCCATGTTTTCAGCAGTGTAAAATTATTTAGGCCCTTTTCTCTAAGCAATGGACACGAATTTATCTCCTGAACGAATTGCTTTATATATAAATGAATATGGATTATGATATTCTTTTCAGTCTAATGGAACAAGAAAAAGAAATAGTAGCGGCGAAAGGATCATGACACACTTTCCAACATAACAAAACAGGAAAAACAAATAGGTCCGACGAATGAATTATGATACAATATATACTTTAAATAATTTCAACTCTATTGCATAGTGGAAATCGGAAAATATTTCAGGCGTTTTATAATTAAAATTCATTCATTTTAAATGAAGATTATGGTATAATTTATGATGATATGCGCAAAATTAACGTTACTTACACAGTTTGCACATTGAAGTTGAAATTCATGTTAGTTTAATTGCTGCAATTAATGTTTTGAAGGTGACTGACTGTAATCTGAAATCTGAAGAAAAAGCTTTTAAGATTCCAGAGTTTAATATAAATTAACACTCACAAGGTTTATATCTTTTACTTCAATACACTTAGTAGAAAGGTTTCCCCATGACATTTATTTCTCGCCCACCCACATATACAATATTCTTTAATCATTTACGCAACCAAGAATGCTTGCAGAAACCATTCAATTTTCTGGATTACGTGAATACGTATATGAAACAGTCACTAATTTATATGAGTGTCCAATAATCCAATTAGATCTTCAATAAGGAAAATTAGTGATTCGAAAATTTAGTTAGTTTGAGAATCTACGACCATAAAAGCAAGTTAAATTAGTTATAAGAACATTATATAGGGAAATTTTATTTTTTGTTTGTGAATAATGGAGAAAGTTGGACTATTTTTATTTTATTCTTTTCTTTTGTTTACAGACAGGAAAGATTATAGTATGTTTGATTCCTGTTTATGATAAATCGACTTTTTTTTTCCCAAACACCTTTGCTCTCATTTCTTTATTTTAAAAATTTCTCATCGTTTTACAGAAATAGAACATTTGAGAAGTATTCTATTACTGTAAAATTTACTTAAGAAAATTTAGTATTTATTCAAAAAATTTGCGAGTATGAAAAGACTACTAATTTTCAATACCTGTTCGTCGTAAAATAATCTTAAAAATCGTTGATGACGATAAACAGAATGTTACTTTTCAAAAATCTTTAAACATTCAAGTCATTGTAACATTGACAGGTTGTAAAATTAATTAAAAAAACTTTGTAAAATAATACGCAGAAAGCAAATTATGTTTAGCAAAACGGTCATTTCGGGTAGTAAAACAGGTCCAACCTTCTTCATTTGCACAAAAGCCTCAGGATGGTGAAGCAGAGAACTCAATGAAGAAGGGTGGACTTTCTGTGTTACCCGAAACGGTCGTTTTGATAAATGTCTTTTTTCTGTCAGTTATTTTACTAAGTTTTTAATAAATTTTAACTTTTAACACCTTTTTTATGAGTTTTATTGTTATCGGCAGGTTATATTTATGGAATTTCCTTTAAAGTTCATACATTGTTTTAATAGAGATGTACCCAACAACCGTATCCGTATCTGCGGATAATCGCAAAAAACATCATCCGTATCTACATACGTATCCGTCTGAACCATGTCTATGGTCTGAACAAAATAATCTTAATCAAATTATCCGTATTCGCCAGAATGAGGGGGGAAGATCGTAACCGTATCCAGATCTCTTTTTTTTTTTAGCTGATCTTCGACGAATCTTTTAATGCATTCTCAGGATAATAGAAAATTAAATCATTCTGTTATTATTTTATTTGAAATTTAACGTATATTTTATTATTGAAAATTAATAATTATTTCTTATTATTTTAACAATTTTGTTTAGCACAAAAATCACCCCATTAAATCAGTATTAAAGTTTTAAACATGCATTTACTACCGGAGTAATTTAAAAAACTTTTGGAATATTTCTACGGTGTGGACTTTACAGTCACCTCGCTAAAGGTCTCCATCTCTTATTCTTGCAATAGAAAGACTAATTTTCGTAAAATAGCACAGAAATATTTCAAGGGAGGGGTTAGCCCATACCTAGTTACGCCAATGGTATTTATACATTTTTAATAATGGTTTTTAATGTTAGTACAAGAACACCATCATGTTTTGATAAAAATTCTCTTCTGAAAGTTTCTTAGCTGGCTATTTTTAATCTTTATTACAGTATCTAGTACAGCTTGTAAAGAGACATCCTAAAACTTTTTAAACAAATAGATGGTTGGATTTATGTACTAAAATCGCACGATTTTTTGGAACTATCCTCCTCCTGAGACACAGCAAGAGGTTATGTTAATTTGAAAATCTACTTGGTTTGGTAGTAGCGATTCCATAATTTGATGCACAAAACATCATGTTAAAACTTTTAAAAATGTGATTTTAACCACTAAAATGTTTTTAAACCTATGAAATACACAGGGTATGAAGGCTATCATTGTTTCACGAAATTATCGCTTCAAAATATTCCATCCCACAAAATAATTTTCAAACAAAACGATCCATATCGCGGATATAAGAAACAAATAATCCATTCCCATATCCGCGCGCGCGTATCCGCAGATATTAAACAACTAATTACCCATTTTCATATCCGAATCCGCGGATCTAGCTTTTTAACGATCCGGAAGATTTCAAACTTTATGAATTGCACATTGAACAGTATCCAAAACATGTAAGAAACTTTCTAAAACGCACACTTGATTCTACACGAAATTTTGAAAGATGTGCTTGCAATTACAAAGTGTAACAAAATTTTAAAAATTTGAATCTATCATAACTTTGGCTATAATTCTGTACAATCTGTCATAGTATACCTAAAATATCCCTCCCGCAATTCCTTTCTAGATGGAATAGCTCATGCTATAGGCATCGAGTGTTTATTTTCGTCGAATTTCTCTTTTGAGTTAACTGAACCCTGTTTTAACCTGCAAACTTATTGATTACCTCTTAAACCGGAGACTTAATGGCAAGAGGTGAAGGTTAAGTGCATTGACTCGTCTCCTTACCTGTTTCTTTGACTGCTAAGCATTCATATAATCACAATCAAAGTTTCAAGTAGTTCAATACACATTTGCTAAGCAAAGAAAATATTTTCAGAGTTCCAAAGTAACCAGTTAATGCTTATAAGTAATAGTAACGCATTAATTATGAAAATTTTACCACATTGGGCAAAAAAATGTCTTATTGAACCAACAAACAAAATTATCCAGCTGAAGTAACTCCAAAGAGATGTTTGTTAAATTAATGAATTTCATTTTGTTAAATTTATTTGGTTATTTCATCAAAGCGGTTTGTCAATTCAACCAAACTACTTTTTTCAAGTAAACAAATATTTTGTTAATTTAACCGAAATATTTAAATATCTGTTAAAATAGTTTATTTGATTAAAATCAAGAAAATTATTTGGTTAAATTAAGAAAATGTCTTTGTTAACTAATGTGATCATGGTTCATTTAATAAAACTATTTTATTGACGTAAGAATATTAGTTTGTTGATCCAACGAACCAGCTGGTTGAGAGCTTCAGGGACAAGTCTAATTGATTTATCTATTCATAAAAATTTACATATATATTTTTGTGTATCTTATATATGTACAAATTTAAATTGAAGAAATTCATTGATTTATTTTTCATTAAAACAAATAAGAAAGGCAATCAGAATCGCTTTTGAGCTCGTGATAAAACAAAATATAAATGTGCACCTTTACTCGAACTTTTCATTATAATGAACTACCTAGTATATTTGTCTTAATATTCCTAATACTGTATTTTAATTTAAAAAAATACTGAGTTAACAAACTTATTTTATAACCTTATTTTTTAAAAACGAATTTCATAATTGAAAGTATTAATAACATATGCGACAAACTCTTGTTATGGTATCAATTTTCTCCTCCACCTTGCACTGTCCTGCGCATGTCATTGACGATTGCATAAATTGACAGTTGAAAAATCTTAACTATGACTAATTCTAGATCCAACAAAGCATTTTAATGGTTTAAAAAGGTATTTTGTTGAATTTATTTGGTTATATCAATCAAACACTAGTTAAATAATAATAAAAGAAACAAAGTTGTTATTGGATTTTACTCGTAAATAAATATTCATTTATGCCTGCGATCATAGTCAATAAATACACGGTTGTCGGACAGCACAACATTTATTTTCTTAAAATTTACAGCACGCTCGGGAATCCATTCCAGGTTTTAACACAACACACGATATTTTACAAACTCACAGATCTTAGTCTAGTTCGGTCACGTGGCATCTCAAAACAACTCTGGTGGAGTGGACAGCTCATGTCATCTATTGAGAGTTTGAGGATATAACACCCCTCCCCTCATATTTTAAACTACTTACTTTTTTCCTTTCCGACCACTTCATCGAACAGGTTGTTGCGGTGGTTTCACAGATGTATCCACAGTCTCTGACTTCTCACATGCATTTCCAGTTGGAAGAGTTACATCAGATGCACTTACATTTTCAGAAATATTTTCATTACTATTTTCTGATACTTTATCACTAGGTAATGGAGATGTACTTGAAACTGAAAAATAGTTATTTTTATTTATGTTACGTAGAAACGCAGGTTTCACTTAATTCACTTTCAACAACTGAATCATTATTATCGTAGTAACTTTCAAAATTTCCTCTCTTAGATAAGGTTTAATTTTCTTTCTACCTCACTTCTCGACTTACCCCAGCATTACGACGGAATTGGTTAACTAGACGTTTGCACATTATTCTATCATTTCTTAATACTAAAATCCCCCGGATACCTTACAATTTTATAAATTTGCCTAACAACCATTTCCTCCCCTATCCAAAGTTTTTCAAAAAACTGATTCATTCAAATCATATTTATGAAGTGGCTTACTAATGTCCGGTTTTGAAGGCACTACCAAATGAAGGGCTATTCTTTAACGATCAACCGAATATAAATTCTTCTGGTGTTTTACCAGTTACTCCATGGTGGTTGTATGATTTTCCAACAAAAATCGAGAAATGGATAACGTCATGTTCAAAGGATCAAGTTTCTTAAGCGATTGTTTAACTGTCTGTGCGTATCTTTCCACTTGACCATTCAAAGGTGGGTTGTATGGGGGGGAATTAACGTATGCTTAATACATGCACTCTGGGGAATTCTCGAAATGGATAACTTATAAACTTAAAAACCGTTTTTAGACACCGATTCCATCGATAATCCAAAAGTCGCAAAATTTTCTTGAACACATTAATTGTTGAAGTAATTAAAAAACTTTGTAAAAAACACACATAAGAAGTAAAAGGGAAAAGGATACGCGTTTCGTTCAAAAATTGTTTTGAACTTCTTCAGTCCAAGCCCTTCGACGTAAAGAACACAGGGAACTGAAAAGACTTCTTTTCAGTTCCCTGTGTTCTTTACGTCGAAGGGCTTGGACTGAAGAAGTTCAAAACAATTTTTGAACGAAACGCGTATCCTTTTCCCTTTTACTTCTTATGTGTGTTTTTTACAAAGTTTTTTAATTACTTTATCGTTTAACACCAGTATTTTGAGTGTTTTTTCAGACATTAATTGTTGCTTTACATTCAGTATTAGGTACGATCTGTACCTCTAACCACTTTCTATAAGAATAAACCACAACTAAAAAATGAACCTGCGTGATCAGCAAATCCTTAAAAACCCTTAAATGGACTGCATGATTAACATGAAAAATATTCCGGGGTTTCTCTGATTTCCATTCTGACGGTTTTAATTTTGGATTATCCTTAGAAAGCATTTGACATCTCCTGCAAGAACTAACTAGTTGTTCTATTTCTTTATCCATATTAGGCCATCAAATCATCCCTGTAGCTTTTGCGTATACTACCTCATACTACTCATATGCTGATGTAGAGAATGTAATAATTTTAACACTAAACCACGCCCTTGCTCTGGTATAAGTCTATGTCTCAAAAGTAAAAAATTTTCTAAGAACGAAATTAGCTCAAAAAATAAGCTTCAAATTCTGGGGATTTATTCTTTGGCCACCCATATAAAACCCAATCTAAAACTTGCTTTGTTATTAACTTTTCCAAAGTCCATTTTGTAAATGCTTTGGAAATAGCAGGACACTCTTCATCAGGTCAAACGAACATTATTTTCGGGGGGGGGGGGGATCAAGGTCACTTATGGTTTCGATTTCTGGAAGAGGTAATCTACTCAAAACGTCAGCATTTACATTTTTCTTATCCTCGTGATATTCAATGGAATAATCATAACCCGATAACAGCAATGTCCATCTAAACATCCCAGGAGATAGAGCATCAGGAATATTTTTACATGGTGAAAATAAACGAAAATTGGTTTATGGTCTGTCACAATTTTAAATTTTCATCCAGCTAAATATTGGTGAAATTTAGTAACGCCAAAAATTATTGCCAACGCTTTTTTATCAATTTGTGCGTAGTTTCGTTGAGATTAATTCAACGTTCGTGAATCAAAAGCATATGCAATCGGTTTTTCAACCCCGTCAACAATAAGATTCAAAACACACCCTAATGATTCTATAAGAAGCTACATATAGTAGTGAGCTTCTGTTCTATGAACAAGTCAAGTGGTTCGGAATATTTTGAAGTTATAAGAAAGTTGCAAGTATAATAGAGGCTACTATAGACAAATATTTGTAGCCCAGCCCCCCCCTAAACTAAAATCCTGGGGCCGCCACTAAATCAGAATGTGCTGCATAACGCATTAAATACTAGAAAAATTTAATGAACGTTGTGTAAAAAAAAATATCTGTAAGTAATAGTTTGACGCGGAAATGTAGACACTTGTAAGGGGAAAAAATGACGCTTGTGCAGGCCCATAGCTAAACTGTTTTTATTAAAAAATAGAAGCTACAAATTCAAATATAGCTATACACATGTACACAAAGGAAAAAAAAATGCAAAATAGCAAGAATGTCATTAACAAGAAAGATCCATTATGCCAAACGTATCGATCATGTAACACTTTACAACACAATATTTTTGTATTTAAATCTGACGAAATTTTAGTTTGAGACGAAGTTGCATGAAGACTATCGACCATGGTGGATGCTTGGGCAGTGGATTTTTTGAGGGTTTCTAACGCGTATTAATGTTACATCTGGAGAAAACAGCCCAAAACTCCGTTTGATGGACAGTCACGCAGTTGGCCAGACAGTGGTGGCGCCAGTCCGAAAGGGGAGTTCACCTGAGATAAAGGGGGAGGGAGACCGCGATAGCGGTTTACGCCCACCAGACCCCCCCAGGCTTATTTATTTACTACAAAATAAAACTTTTACAATCGCTAAAAGCGTTACAAACCGCCAACGGCGCACAGGCCAGGCTAAAAATACATATATAATTACAACACACACACACACACACGCAAAAAAAAAAAAAAACACAAATCAAACACATAGCAGACAAAATACTACGTATTATCAACCCTGTTTATATGCCACCTGCCCCAAGGAAGAAAACCACAACATCTGAGGGGAGGATACGTTAGAAAGGGGGTTCACCACCACTGACGGACTAAAGGGGGGGGGGCGAAGGTGAAGTACAGGCGTGTTTTTGTTGGATTTTAATGGCCTTTAAAAGAGCGGTAGTAGGGAGTCACTATTGAGAAATGCTTTTGACGAAAGATATGGTCTTCGATAAAAGAGGAGCTCTGACTTTGACTTTAGCTCGTCAGAGTAATTTGCTAGAATGGAAATGTACCGCATTTTTATTACCTCGAAAACGAAAATTAGAGTCGGTTCAGAACACACAACCCCCCCCCCCTCCCCAATCTCTCATACCCTCAATATCTTATTTCTTTATTTGGAATGTAAACGTATCGCTTTCATTTCACGTGTGTTTTAAAAATAAAAATACAGTAACACCAGTAGCGTAGACAGGATTTTATTTCGGGGGGGGGGGGCTAGGTATTAAATTTAAAGCTAAAGTTCAATTGTAAGCTAAGTAAAGGGTTTCATTTCTGGAGGCTGCAACCCTCTCAGCTCCTCCCCCCTCTGGCTACGCTACTGCCTGTATTTCTTTTTAAATTCGAAGTTGTACAAAATTCAGTTAGTTTATTGCTGTATTTAGTGAAAGATAGGTGGAATCTGCATCAATGTTTTTTCAGACACCAAAAGTTCCAAAATTCTATTCGTGTAATATTATACTCAATCAATGGACATTCTTGTCATGACCGATAATTCAAATTTATGAGTTTTAAATACGTTCAGCTCTAAAATATTATATGAACAAAATTCTAATGTAAATTTTCCCATTAAATCATATTTTTGACTGTATAGAACAGCATGAATATTAACGCGTCATTTAGTTTCTCAGTTCAAACATTTGTTTACCTGAAATGCTCGCAGAAAACATAAATGCTCCGAGGAAACTTTCAAAAACTAAATAGACACATGCATTATATATACTATACACATGTATAAATATATTAGACATGGTGACATGGCTTTAAATATTTCAAAAGTAAACGACGAACAACTGTTATTTGCATCAAATATAAATTTCCGTAAATCCTATATTTCCATAAACACGTACGTCCATCTTAAAAAGGGTGATCGATAAGTTTGTTTGCCACAAATATGACTTCCAAGTTTCTGTTTGTATAAGATGTTGACTCATGAAAACTTTTCCTGGATTCGATATCGGCCGAAGTTTGAAATAAACACCCAACCACAGTTCTGTTTGATATTTTTCAAAAGTGGGCGCAATACGTTACTACAAAATATTCATCCATTTTCGAAAGGTTACAACACAGTTAAGATTATTACACTCACAAATATGACTGAATATGACTAAATGAAAATAACCACAAACTTAACGTGTTTTCTGGATACACTACAAATGTCCTATGCGCGTCCAGTGGGTCAAGCAGCACACGTCGAGGCGATAATTGAGCTGATTGATGCTTGAAATCAGGTAGCGTTCCGTCAATGGCCATCACTGCAGCATTGATCTGTTTCTTAAACTTTTTTAATGTTTTCGATAGGTGTGTATGTGTGGGGGGGGGACATAAACAAGGTCCTTAAAGAACTACTAAATCAAGAAGTCTCAAGGCGTTAAATCAGATGACCTGGGTGGCCAAGGGAACAAAGCGAGGTCAACCTCACCAACACGTACATTTCAATAAACAAAACAAAACTGGTGTGAGTTTGCAGCTCTTTTCATATACCACTCATATTACGTTTAGTTACTTTTTAAAAAAGAATTAAATTTGTAATAACCATGTACTGCTTGAAAAGCAGCTGTGGTAGACTAATGATTAATTTTACAACAGTACGCAGAATCTTTCTGAAAGGAATCATCATTTTTGAAAATTCAAAAGTTATAAAAATTATGCGATCATATTTTATTTTAAAACAATTTAGACATTTCCCCCCCCCAACCATATACACTTAGTTGTGCCAAAATATTCCAAGTAGAATATACAACAGAAGTGACTGTTATTTCGAAATATTTTAAACTTGAATTGTGTTTTTCCATCTCACTGTGATTTTCATATTTGTTTATGTTATTTTACCGATTGTTGTTGTATTACCGATCGTTAACAGAATCATAAGTAAGGAAAAAGATCCTTTTATTGCAATATTTTTATATTTACAATCCAAAAGTCATAAAATGAAAATACAGTTTCTTACGATTATTCATTGCTTAAATATACTGAATTAATATCAGAGTAATTTGGCATGGTACTGATAAAATAAAATAAACTCTGACATAATACACTAAGCAAAAATTTGTATTAGAATGTAAAATTAATAAAAACTTTGCAAAGTAACACACATCAAAGTATTTATCAACAAAATCTTACTACAGATCTTCTAAAACAGTGTTCGTACGGATTCTGGATTTTCTAAAATTCTGAACTTCTGAAATATTATCCTATGATGGTTTGATATTTTAAAAGTGGTCTTTTTTCTTAATATGGAAAGAAGTTCTCTGGAGTATCTGAAATAGTAGGACATTTTAGGACAATTTTTCAAGAGTTCGGAATTTAAAAAAAAATTAAGACCAGTACGAACCATGTAAAATTATCAAAAATTTCTTTTTCAGAATCATATTTGAACCCGTGAATAAACTTTAATTCTCTTATCTTCTACTACTGACCATATTTACGCTAAGAACCGTTAGGGCGTTCTTCATATTCTTTCCTTCTTAAATTATTTTTATTCATTCTGCTTAGAAACAGTTATTGTAAAGTTTACTTTCTTCATTTTTTACTCGTCATTTCATTTCTTTTGTTTTAATTAATTATTAGTATTATTTTTTCGCTACGTTTTTACTGCATACATGCAAAAAAAGTGTTTCGTTTTGTGTAGTTGTATATTGATATATAAAATAAAACAGTCTAGTGGTCTTTTTTTGTTGTTGTTTCTGTTATTATTATTATTATTATTTATCATTATTATTTTATATGTTTCTACATTTATTTGTTCATTTTACTATTTTATTTATTTATTTATTTATTTCTATTTTATTAAAGCATTTTTTCACTGTATTTTACTTATTTATTTGTTTACTTATTAATTTTACAAAGTTTTTATTAATCTTAAAATAACTATGGTTTTAAAAGTATTTGTATTTTTTAAATTTTCGACATGGTGTGAGATGCTATTGATAATAAAACGCATCAGTTTATTTATGTTTTGCTTTTTTTTTTTTTTTTTTTTTTTTTTCGCTCAGCTTTTCGAATTACACGTGTTTCGAATAGCACATTTTCTCGTACAGGTACACCTGCGCGAAATTCAAACACAGAAATTTTTACAAATTCTAAAGATAACTTTATTGATTGTTATGTGAAAATAGAGAGATTTAAAAAAATGCATACGTATGTAGCTTATTTAAATTAATAACATGACTTATTTCGTTTGGAGTGAAGTAAATATGTTTCTTATGTAAACAGCAGAATTCGCGATTAGTTTATTCTATTTATCGCATTCGGATACATGTTGTCACGCCATGCGAACGGACAGAGGCTTTTGGGAGCATTACGCTGATTGAAATTTGCTGAAAAATGTTGTGACAGCAAATTAACGGTGACATTAAAATAGAGAAAATGTTGTTCCCCCCCCCCCCCTCCCGACTATTTTGAAAGGTGTTTGGCAATACTAACTATTTCAGCTTTCCTACACGTAGTTTTTTAATTATGAGAAATGGTGATACAGTATATGAAAATAACAGTTGTATCATTAAACTTTAACCACCAACTGAGGTATTTCTACATTATCTGGAACGGGACTAAATTGTTTTCTCTTTATTTTTGGAATTCCTTTGAGATAATTAGATGCCCAAAATATTACAAATGAATGTATTATGTTGATAAATTCGTAAGTGACAATATAATGTTTATAATAATTTAATGTTGACGATGTTTATTAAGAGCGAAATTTAACATATAATTAATTTAATGTACTTTGAAATATTTTTTCTTGTAAGTCTCGTACTTTTTCTTGTATGTAGCTTATTTAAATTAATAACATGACTTATTTCGTTTGGAGTGAAGTAAATATGTTTCTTATGTAAACAGCAGAATTCGCGATTAGTTTATTCTATTTATCGCATTCGGTAACATGTTGTCATACATGTTGTCAATGGCACATCTAGCACTGCCATTGCTATTCCAGCCCTCATAGGCAAAGGTGGCAATTTGGCAGCGAGCAAGCAGTGCAATATATCTGTACAGAATTCCCCTTTGATGTTGAGTATGCCGCCATTGCACTTTTGTTAAAAAAATATGCGTTGTGTCAAAGTACCATAGCAGACTTTTCTTCAAGATTTTTTATGTACTTAAAATTGAGATCTCGTCGATGTTTATCAGATTCACGTTTTACAATGTTGAATGATGTTTCTTGAAATACTAAAAATTGGATTTTGAGTGTAAATTTTCAAACTAAAATTTGCATTTTCAGAGTAATGCTCTAATATAAAAAATAGCACGGCCTATTTTGGTTAAATTTTTATCTGAATTCTTTGTTGTTGTTGTTGTTTATAATGCTCTCTGGTTAACCGCGGAACTGTCAGTGCCTGATTACAGCACAGGCCAACTAGACCTCGGCCAAGGCCCCCAAAATGATTAAGATAGTTTAAGTTCAGTTCTTAAAAAACTTAACATAAAAAATATCAATGACATTAAATAAACAGCTGCATATTTTCAAACACATTCCACCTAGCAAAAGTGTTTGCTTACACTGTATTCAGGGACAGAGCAGATGTCACGTTAAGGTCCAAAGTATGTTCTATTATAGAACATTCATCTGTGGGAAGTCATTTAAAGTGTAACTTATGTGCATTAAAAAATTTTTGAGAAGAGGGATTTGTAATCTCCCCCCTCCCACACACACACGTACTTATCTATACCACTGCTAACAAATACTTGCACCCTGTGGTTATTAATGTCAACAAGGTCTGTCCTTTTAGGGGTCTCCAAAAAGTGCTAGGCCCGTGAATGCCTTAGTCTGGCTCTGGTAGCGACATCGGATTCTCCATGCAGAACGAAATAGGGCGAACAGCTTCTACACTGTCTACCAATAAGTATTTGGACACCTGTGATAGAAAAGAAAAACTAACTTAAAATCAATAGTTGGTAGAGCCTCCACTAGAAGCAATTACAGCGTGAACCCTCCGGGGCATACTTTTCACAAGTCTTTGTATTACAGCTAGTGGTATTCTCTTCCACTCGGCTTGGAGTAGATATAGAAGTTCCTTCACCGATTTTAAACGGGTAGTGCACCCCTTAATTCGGCGATCCAACTCGTCCCAGAGGTTCTCGATAGGGTTCAGGTCTGGGCTCTGGGCAGGCCAGTCCATCCGATGAACTCCATTGGCACCATACCAAGCCTTGGTTAACCTCGAAACATGACTGGCATTGTCGTCCTGAAAGTAACAGGGGTCCAACCCGTAAAACTGCCATAACGTAGGAAGAACATTGTCATCCAAAATAGTTCAGTAGGCATCGGCGTTGAGCTTACCATGAATGGGGACCAAGGGTCCCAGTCCATACCAGAAGAAACAACCCTCCGCCGAACTTGACTGTTGGCGCAATGCATTCTGGCAGGAGACTTTCTCCAGGCAGACGGAAGACCCAGACCCTGCCATCCGAACGGTAAAGGGTGAACCTTGATTCGTCGCTCTACCACATTAACCGAGCAGCGCGGTTGGACTTTCTGATCAAAGGCGTATGGGCAGCAGCAGCAGCACGACCATGAAAACCAAACAGATGTGCTTCCTTACGGATAGTATTCATTGAAACAATACTCCCGGATGCCTGTTGAAACTCCTCGCGGATGAGGGCCATCGGTTGGGTGCGGTTCTTCCGAATTTCTCTAAACAGCACTCGTCGGTCTCTATCTCCCACTTTCGTTGGTCTGCCGACTCGGGGCACATTCCGACAATCACCGCTCACCTTCCACTTCTTAATCACATAGGCCACTGTCGATTTTGGGTACTTCAGATCGCTAGATATCCCACAAGGATCGGCCACATTTGTGATACCCGATAATTATACCTTTTACGAAATCAGAAAGCTCCGAACTGTGTGGCATCTTGCATGCGACTAATGCCGATGCTGTTTCCTACACGATATACACCGGCGGAGGCCGTGACGTACCTCAGGACCGCAGTTATCGTCATTTGCATAGGTGTCCAAGTACTTAATGGTAGACAGTGTATCAGTGTATTCAATCGAGGCCAAATTGGGGGGGGGGAGACCAACTTATCTTGGGGTCTCTTAATTTCGATCCAATTCCAGATTAGAGACCACCTTCATTAGCACCCCAGAGATATTGTTTGAACATGGTGGGCATTGAACCCACGATGGAATTTTACGTGCACCAGCTGCCTTTAGTGTACGCAGTTCCATATCAACAAAGGAAAAGTAATTGACACCTCCCAAGCCCTGAACAAAGACTGCACCACTTCACTTTGGGTGTTTCAATGGGAACCAAAGGTAAATTTTTTTGGTGTCACTAATGAAAACCTACTATTAATAAAAGTTGAAAAAACATGCATAATCATTTAAAAATTAAAAAACAATCTCCCCTCCCCCTCAAATTTGACCAAACTTGTCCATTTCTGCTGGTTTTCAAACATTGATTATGGAACTTGTTATTTATCAATATTGGCAAGGTCTATTGAAGATATCTTTCAACTGTGTAAGTACGAAATTTTTCAATTCATCACTGTAGTTGATTATAAGTGTACTGCAGTGCAAATTTTCAACAAATCCATGACAAGTCCGAAAATGTCGTTCCTCTTCAATCAATTCACTTCCAGAGTGATATCTGGTTCTTAAAAATCATGGTAATCTCTCCGGTAGCTTCAGCAAAAGACTTTGGACGAACAAGAAGCCAAAGGATTCCGAGTTCGAATCCCGTTGATCGAGAAAACCTCTTTTCATAGAAAGCCTATTAAATTTGAGATAGGAGTACTTACTTGATACGATAATTTATATAATGCTGGAAAAAATTCAAGTATTTTGGAAATCTGCATTACATAGTAACCCGTCAACGCTAGGTACTTGAGCTAGTTAGCTATAAAAGCATCCAAATAGATGGTTGTTTGATACACTTTCTGTCTTTTGAAATACTGACAAAGCTTTTTTAATGGGAGCAGCATTGCTTTAATGTTATTAAGATGTTCCACTACTTAAACTCTACTTCTCTTGAGGAAAATAATAATAATAATAATAATAATAACAACAATAAAAACTATTAACCGTCTATCTCTCCCGCAAATGCCCTTTTTTTGCAATACAGCAATTTAAGTTTCCCTATTTTTCCCTATTTTAAGATAATATCATTAAAAAAAAATACAGGAAATCATAGCCAGTAAAACTATAAAACAAATTTGATAGCTCCTTCAATGTTTGCCTAATTTTCGTTGGGTATAATGGCACTGTAGATGTTATTAATATGGAAGCTTAAATCGCATTTATTATTTTAAAGGTCCTCTTTTATAAAGAAAGGAAAGCAATGAACACCACTCAGTTTAATAAGTTTTTTAAAAACTTCCAATTAAGGTAATGGCTCCGTATGATACTATCGTCGTAGGACTCCCAACCGAGAGACCACTGTCTGCGTCAGCCGATCAACAATTTATGACCGGAATTTAGGAGTTTTATGGAGCGAATTTGTTTTATTTATTGACTCCGGAAGACAACCGGAGAACGTTGTTTTGATGGATGACTCTCGTTTCTGCCATAATTAGATTTACTCATTTGATTAGAATGTCATTTACTAGGAATAACTGAACAGCTTTAAAAGTGCGAGACAATAGAATCGTTTTCAAATGTTTCTTTGATTATTTGTCTCTCTGCGACAATATTTAGGTAAGTGTGAGTGACAATTTTTTAAATTCATTGTTTTAACTTCATGTCATCATTTGGGATAAGAAAATTAATATTTAAAAAATTAACTACATGTGAACTACTATTTGATGGGTTTGTTGCTTTTAAAATTCAAAATTTTTTGAAAGTTTTATAAATAAATACATTTATTTTGGTGTTTATTCGTACAGGTAAATAAACTGATTCTAAAAGACTTTTTGGAAAACTTCAAGAGTTTTTTAGAATAAATAGACTTAAGAAAAGAAATTTTGAGAATAATGCGTTCTTTATGATGTTACTAATATACACAGGGTGATTATAATTAAATTTCCACTTTAAAACGATCAGACAAGGAAAACTACTGGACCCAATGTTATCAAACTTGGTAGTTGTGTAAAGGTGGTCAGAGGATTTATTATTCGTGGGGAAAAAGCCCAAAAATTCAACACCAGGGACAAGGACGTATTTAAGGGGGGGGGGAAGTCAGGGGTCCGACCCCCCCATGAAGAACATTTGGAGGGGGTCCAAACGGTAAAAAAAGTATTTTTCTCAAAAGGACACTATATCATTATCATTTTAGTAACAAAATCAAAATTTCGTGGGGGAGGAGGTTCGGACCACTGGACCCCACCCCAAATACCTCATTGCCCCTGTGTTGAATTTTTGAACTTTTTTTTTGCCGGTAATAAATCCCCTTACCACCTTTACAGAATTACCAAGTTTGATAACATTTGGTCCAGTAGTTTTCCTTTTCTGATCGTTTTAAAGTGGAACTTTAATTATAACCACCCTGTATATTATTATCTCAACCTATGCCTTATTGTTTTGAAATACGAATAGAATATCAAATTGATGCAGATCTTAAATAAACACTTCGGGATCCGCAGATTTAGCATGTTTACAATCGTACGGAAGAAAAATTTCAAGTCCCGTCTCAGAGTGTTCTCACAGCAGCGTTCCAATTATCAAAATTGAAAATTAAGAGAGCGTTTAAGAATCACAATTTAAAAGCCCCAAGCTTCTAATTAAAATAAAACAATTGAAAACTAACTAACAATTAAAACAACTGACCATCCCGTCCCGTAACCTAAAGAAAGCTTGAACTAACTAATAAAACATGTCATTTCAGAAAAGTTACATTTCAATGTTAATTTTTTTTTCTATTTATTAGATATACTTATGTTAAACACGCTAATTAATTTATGCAAGAACAATAATTTTTAAGAATTTTTTAACGTTAAATTTATTTTGAAAGCAAGCAATTATTTTGTTGACCCCGAGTGGTGTCATTCCGAGCGAGCTATTACAATTATTCATACATATTACAAGCTCAGAACTTCCAAAATTATATAGTAGAACATTAACTGCTAGACTACATATTTAGCTATCATCATAAACATTCATGAAGTTTGATAATACCAACAATTATTATTACATTATTATTTTGCGTTGTAAATATAAATAAATTTTAGCGGATTAGACATTTGTACATCTGTAAGCATTTGTACATCCATTGTATTAATGTTTATTATATTTTAATCTTCACTTATTATATTACAAATCTCCACTTACTAGAAGTCAAAGACCGTTGTGAAGACAATTACAGCGGGCGCTAGAAAAAAAAAAAAAAAAAAAAAAAACACATTTGAAGGAAATATGTCTAAAAAAACACATTTGAAGGAAATATGTCTACACTTAATATATTTAATCTTTGTCCCCCTAAAATAAATGACTTCATATTCAATTTTTATTATATACCCAATATAATAGTCGAATTTCATGCTCTTCTGGAAACGCTCGGAAACTTTTTGCATTCGTAGATTTCGTTTTGTGTACATAGCCACTCCTATATCAATACTTCAAGCAGATGATCATTCTAATGACAAAAAATTAAACTATGCTATCTGGAAAGACTGTTTCAAGCAAACTGAAATCGCAACTTTGCCTTCAAAGCTTGATGACCGTGATTTCCAATATGACGTCATTGTCACTTGGAGAGCCTAATTTACCACGCAATTAACATTTTTGACTCTCGGTAAACGTTTTATCTTGGAGCAGGCTTCCCGAAATTGTTAGAGAGTCAGGGATCAGCGTAACTAGATAGATAGATTTTGTTATTATTATTATTATTATTATTATTATTTTGTGAGACAGCAACAGTCATTAGGCGGCTTGTAAATCTTGTAAGCTTGCACAGCTGGATCTGAAAACTGAGGGAAACTTTTTTGCGAGATCGGTTTTCTTGATCACTTATTTTCTTTTTATATTCAATAGAAATTTCTTCTTTTTAAATTAAATGAATTAATTTTTAATGATTACTCTCCTCCTCTCAGTAACTTTTCCTTACTCAAATGACATATAAATAAAATTAATTGCACTTTAATAAATTTTAAGTTATTAACTCATTAATTCCATTGTCTCTCTTTTTTTGTCTTTAAAGGAGTTATGCCATTATTTTAAGTGTCTTACGCAATAATTTTTTATGGTAATCACATTTTTTATAATATCTTACATAACATTTTAGCAATACTTTTGACCGATTCTGTGGCACTTCCGGTTCGTATAACTATCTCTTTACACAGGGTGCTAAGTTTTTCTTCTCGGAAGATTTCGTAAGCTAAAATTAAAATTTAATGTCTCTAAAAGCTATCATTAACAATTAGAAGGCTCATGCATCCGTGCATGTGTAAAAGTACTGGGCGCATGTGGATAAATACCATTTGAATTCTTTTACGTTGACAAGGCATCTGGATGCTCGCCAACTTTTCAGCTTCGGAAAATTTTCAAGGTAAACATCACACATTTTATTCTTGACTGTTGACCTATAAAACATTTTTTCAACACTCAGTCAACTCTGCGACTCTTACTAGCGTGTACTCAACTTGCAAGTGAACTTTGTCGTGCATTAGTGCAAAAAACAAATATCTTTTTGATTCATAAAACTTATTGCAATGTATTTTTACTTCCTTGTACGAAGTATAAGGACGTAATGTGATCGAGAAAAATTTAAGGAGCCAGACTTTGACGAAAAAACTGATTTTGACTATCTCTAAATTTACTTTTGAGAATTTTAGCGATGCATCTCATCGTATGCATGCATGCACGTTCATATAAATGCATGTACAACCCATTTTGGCCGACCGCGAATCTATTTTGAACAGTTTTTCCATGCCGTCTGTACATACGGATGTTATGTAACTCGCATATCTCAAAACAATTGGTCGTAGAATGTTGAAACTTTGTATTTAGGATTGTGCTAACAACTAGTTGCGCACCTTTCCTTTTGGTCCCAATCGACTGGATAGTTTATCTAAAGGGCCGCACAAAAGATTCCAAATTCATTACAATTTATGGGCCGAAATTCATTAATGCGTACTTTAGAGGTATTAGGCTGTTTCAAACAACTCAGAAGTGATATATGTTGATGAGGGTTACACAATCGAAAATAGTGCTATATCAATAAAAGTTCTGCTACAGGAACATTCAAAATAATTTCAACACATTACGACCAATGGCTGTTTTAGATACATTCATCCATTTTAAGCACAATGCTTTCCTATCATATAGTTAGGTAATGCTCCGACAATGGTGACGTGCCTCCCTCAAAAATTACGACAAGTGTCACCAAGCTTGGCGACTTTTGGTGTACGTGTGTATGTATTTAACTCTCATTTCTCAAAAACTATTCGTCGTATAATGTTGAAATTTCATACATAAGATTGTTGTAACATCTTGTCGTGCATCTCGATTTTTGGTTCCAATCTCCTCGAGAATTTATTTACAGGACCGCCCAAAAGAATTTCATACATTTATGTCTACGGACATCTTCAATATATTATGTCTGTAAACAGTCATTGTTTGGTCCAAAAACAAATGTTTCAAATTGAACCCAGCTTTGCGATATCGGAAATATTTGACTAGAAATTGCTAAACCTTAGTATTATTGCAGTATTTTACCTCTTTCAAACAAAATAAGTTTAGATGAAGAGCACAGAAAATATTTATGCTTCAATAAGCGTACAAGAAAGTCATGTGGTGTTCGTATCAGATTTTTTCTTTTTAATACTAGGGGCCAAAGCCCCTCGACTCGCTAAGCCCGCTTTTCGTATGAGGCATTCGGCCCATAATAAGGGTTATGCGTAAAAAAGGCATTATTGAAAAATCCAAAGATTGGATCTTATAGAATGTTACCGAGCTACATATTCCTTGGTTCATGCATGTTCCTTGGAACAACTTCACACTATTTTTTCAATTCCTACTAGTAGGTCACACTCTCCCTATATAGTACAAATTTTCAATCTATATTAATAAAACAATGTGTAAACTGTTAGTTAGTTTGTTTGTCTGTGTCTCGCGTAGCTCGCAGACGGGTGATCGTAGACCTACCAAATTTTGTACGGAAATTCTCCATGACAGGTCCCGACACACCTCGAAGCGATTTTTTCAAAATTCGAATTATTTTAGGAGATATCGATAAAAAACGTATCGCAAAAGGCTAATTTTTGCTTTCCGCCATTTCGAAATTATAACCCCCACAGTGGAAAAAGCGACGATTAAGCTTGCCTAGGTTGCCACATTCGGCAAGTTGATTAAATGATTCAGACTCTTGAAGTAAAAATAAAAGAATAACGATTTTTTTTTGTCTAGATTATTTGTAAGGTTGTTTTTAAATTAAAATATCGTGTGCATGGGAAATCAGAGCAGGAATGAAATGTTTTATACTCAAAAGAAACATATTATTTAGAAGTTTTCTGAGACTAAAATGTGCAATTTTTTAATTTGGCGAAAAATTAAATGGCTGATGTGCGATTTTGAGGAGATGATTCTAACGCTTGGCGCAATTTATCGTAATTTATCGTCTGCTGAATACACCTGAAAATAAGTTTTTGAAATTTCACTTGGAATTGTGCATTTTTCAGTGCAGCTTTTCTCCATCTATTAATGACTATGTCATTTTATCTCTCACCCCCTTTATTGAAAATTGTATGAAAAATGTGTCCCAAAAATGCGAAATGAAAAAATCTATTCTTACAATATTTCGTAAGCTGTAGAATACGCTTCACATGTATTTTTTACATATATTTAAATACTATGAGTTCACAACAGATTACACTATTTCGTTACAGGTTACACTATTTTCCCTATAATTAGGTTTCAATAATAAAAATTTCAACATAGGGTTACCAGGAGAAATACTCGAAAGATGCCAGATAAAATGACATAGTCAATTAGTATCGTTTTAATATGGCAATAATGAAACTAAAAAATTAGGGGGTTCAGGGGGGTGGGTGTCTCCCCCTGGTGAGGCTCGAACAACCGAGGTTTTTCTAATGAATTATATCCAGAAAAAGGATGTTAGAAATACCAATTTTAATTTTGTTTAATCACACTCATGAATAATGATATACTTTCCAACTTAATGAAATAAGGAACGAAAATAGGACAGACCCATGGATTATAATACGCTTTTAATATATAGCGCTTTAGTGCATATTTAAAGTCTGTAAGTGTTTCAGATTTTCTTACTTTTTTTTCTCCTTTCCGTTTTTTGATAAAGGCCAATATATCCAGAAGCTCTTCGGAATTAATATAGGACGAAAATAATTTGTTCCTTTTTGTAAGTTTTTATCATTAAACCACATCTTATTTTTCTAACCAGCGGCGGCCAGACACGGTAAGCATCGCATCGGGGCGCCGGCTTCGAAGGGGCGTCATTCCGAACTTAAAAACTAATTACAGCATAAAAGGAGGCGTATTTTTTATGTTAGCAGGGGCGACACTTACCATAGGGCCGCTCCTGTTTTTAACCATCTTAATTTTAAATTCCATTCAGAATCTGAGAGATTTCAGTACCAAGGAAGCCGGTGAGGAACAGGATTCTTTCCGAACAAGATTTATTAAGACGGCGAACCAACTGGTCGCCGGAGGCGGCTAGTCGTTAATAAAATACTCTCTTATTCATCCACTCAAGTTCCTTCCCTTCAGTTTTGGTCCCAATCGACTGGATAATTTATCTACAGGACCACCCAAAAGATTCGAAATACATTACGCTCTATGGGACGAAATTCACCAAACTCGCATATCTCAAAAACTATTAGACGTAGAATGCTGAAACTTTATTTTCAGGATTGTTGTAACATCTAATTGTGCACCCACAATTTCTGGCCCATTCATAGTTCAATCGTCTCAGAAGTGATATATGCTGTTAAGGGTTACAAAATGAATTTTTCCATCGAAGAAAATGTCTTTATCATGTATAGTGCTGCTACAGGAACACTCAAAAGATTTCCAACACTTTACGGTTAATGGCAGTTTTAGGGACATTCATCCATTTGAAGTACAATACCTTCCTACTATATAGTTAGGTAATGGTCCGCCACGGTCACGTGCCTCCCTCAAGAATTACGCCAAAAGTCGCCAAGCTTGACGACTTTTGTACGTGTGTATATATTTTACTCTCATAAACTATTAGTCGTAGAATGTTGAAATTTCATATATAAGATTGTTGTAACATCTAGTTGCGCATCTCGATTTTTGTTTCCAATCTACTGGAGAGTTTATTTGCAGGACCACCCAAAAGAATTTCAATACATTAATGTGTATGGCCATCTTCAATATATCACATCTGTAGTCAGTCATTGTTTGGTCCATGCCCAAAATCTCGCCATTTGTCATCGACCTTGGCGAGTTTTGGCGATCAAATTTGGCGATAGTCAGCCATTGTTTGATTTCGCATTTCGCATAACTCTAAAACTTTTAACCGCAAAATGTTGAAATTTTGTATTTAGAACTATTGTAACATTTAACTGTGCAGCTCTTTTTCTTTTCTTTTTTTTTTTTTTTTTTTCAATTCCTACTTTTAGTTCACAATCTCCCTAGATATGTTTATATATCTTATTCAAATTTTCAGTCGGTTATAAAATACCTTTTATTTATCCACTCAAATTCAAATAGTTTTTTCAAATGTTAATTCATTAATTAAATGCAATTAATTAAATTTAATAAGAAGTAACTAAAATAAAACTTTTCTTTGTTGACCTAAGTAAGAATTGACTTAATTTTTTTTATATATTACTTGTTAATTGTCTAAAAGCTATGGAAAACCTTACGTATTTGCCATCCATGGCAGTTTTTCATAATTTGGCGACTTACTTATACGTATAGTTAATCTAAGAAAACAGTGCTTCATATGTTTTATTTCATAAAATCTACGGAACAGCTATTGTATCTCGCTACTAATGGAGAATGTTCATTATTTGGCAATTTACACATGATTATAACCGATAGTCATTGTTCATGTAATGCATAATGTAAGGCTGCCGTGAAAACAGTTATCCATACATTCATACACATAATCCTTTGCAGATTGGCTTATTTAGCACCACAAAATATACCATTTCGCCAAGCTGTCAAATATCCAAGACGTACTTGCTATAATGGCATAATTAAAGAAGCCAAATATTTCTACGTGTGGCAAATACCCTAGCTGAACCTAACCGGCATTACTATATTATGCATTTGAATTATTTTTCATATTCAAATTACTGGGTACAAATATTTTGGAACACACGCAGTATTTAGATTCACCCTGCTTGAGATAGCTTTTTTCCAGATGGTACCTGATGCCAAAATGGCGCTTTTTAAATCAGTTACAATTATTATTAGCACTTGAGAGTGCTACGAGAGTGCTATTTCTTTCAATCACGGGTTTTTTGTCTACGCGATTGCGTCGAGTCACTTTTCAATTTTTGTTGATTTCAGGGACTTGGGTAGCGTTTTCTTTAGTTTTCAATCTATATTCTTGCATTTTGTGTGGTTTTAGTTGTGCAACTCCCCCTTTTGTCTCAATCAAATGGATACTTTATGTACAGGACCGCCCAAAAGATTCGAAATGCATTACGCTCTATGAGCCGAAATTCATTAAAATCGCATATCTCAAAAACTATTAAGCGTAGAATGTCGAAACTTTATATTTAGGATTTTTGTAACATCTAGTTGTCCACCTCCCCTTTCGGTTCCATTCGACTGGATAGTTTATCTACAGGACCGCCCAAGACATACGAAATACATTACGCTCAATGGGCCGAAATTCATTAAACTCGCATATCTCAAAAACTATTAGGCGTAGAATGTTGAAACTTTATATTTAGGTTTGTTCTAACATCTAGTTGTGCACCTCCCCTTTCGGTTCCATTCGACCGGATAGTTTATCTACAGGATAGCCCAAAAGATTCCAAATACATTACGCTGTATGGGCCGAAATTCATCAAAGCGTTTTTTAGAGGTATTGGGCTATTTCAAACGACTCAGAAGTGATATATGCTGTTAAGAGTTACAAAATGAATTTCTCCATTAAAAGAAGTGTCTTTATCATTTATAGTTCAGCTACAGGATCACTCAAAAGATTTCCAATACATTACGGTCGATGGCAATTTTAGGGGCATTTATCCATTTCAAGCACAATACCGTCCTACCATATAAGTTAGGTAATGGCCCGACCGCGGCCACGTGCCTCCCTCAAGAACTACGCCAAAAGTCGCCCAGCTTGGCTACTTTTGTTGTACGTGTGTATGTATTTAACTCTCAAATCTCAAAAAATTTTAGTCATAGAATGTTGAAATTTCATACATAAGATTGTTGTAACATGTAGTTGTGCATCTGGATTTTTGGTTCCAAACTACTGGAGATGTTATTTACAGGACCACGGAAAAAAATTTCAGTACTTTAATGTCTATGAACATCTTCAATATAATTTAACTGTAGACAGTCACTGTTTGGTCCATGCCCAAAATCTCGCCGTCTGTCGTGGACCTTGGAGGGTTTTTCCAAAATATCGCCAAATTTGGTGATTGTCAGTCATTAGGTCTAAGCCCAAAATATCACCATTTGTCATCGTTCTGGGCGAGTTTTGGCGATAGTCTGACGGTGGCAGTGGTTTTAGTTAGGTTGACAGACGCGCGATAAGACCCGCTTCACGCTTCGTCTGCCTATTATTTCCAAGGACATAACCACTGCGCCATGTTGAAACATACTTCATTTTTGGAACCGACATATAAATCATGGTGGTTTCGTGTGTGTGAGAGAGAGTAAAAGCACACTCAAGTGCGTAAATAAAATCTGTAAAATTTTCAGATTTTTCTATTTTTATTAGAAAAAGCATTAGAAAAACGAATAGGCGTCAATTTTAACTCCTGTCACACGAGAGAACTTTGAAAATTGTGAACTTTTTGTAACACACTTTGACTTATTTATTTCACATTCTTTTAATTTGGCGTAAAAGTGGTGTAATTCTGCTTCATGTTTGTTAATTTCACCTAGGAATTGCTTTATTGCAAAGGCATTAATGATTTTCTGCTGGCAAAAATTGCCAAGCCTGGCAAATATTATGCTAATTTTTTTCAATTTTTTTATTAATATCTTTGGAAATAATTAGAATTTCGAAAGTAAGTCAGCTTACCGGCTTCCCCGGAATTTTTCGAATCCGTGAACTCCTTCGTTAAAACTCATATTCCCACGGTTTCGGAGGAGATAGCAGAACAAGCTTTTGACAGCGGCGGCAGCGGTCGTTACTTTCTTTTAGAATAGAGATAAACGCTACAACAGATGTTGTATATAAGTAAGGAATACAAAGATAGTTACAGCGGTACTGTACCAAAGCTACAAGGATGCCTTGTTGAAATGTGCAGCCACTTGAAAATTTAACAGATTGGGCTTTAATAATAACTATAATCTATATTCTATAATAATAAAAATGAATGTTTGTAAATCTGTATCTGCGCGATTGCCAGATAAATCTACAGCACCCGGACCTCTGAAAAGTTGAACATAGCCCATAAATTCGATAATGTGCACCTGAAGCTGAAAATTTTGAAATTTTAATTACTTTTTAATTATTAATCAAAAACGTTTTTTAGGTTGTTATGCTTGGCGATTTTCATCCGCATAAAATGATTTATGCTTTCGAAATAAAGCAGAAATGCTATTTGCAGAATCGCGTGCATCTGAAAAACATGAAATGGCATGGAAATTACGCCAGTTTTACGCCAAAATAAAAGCACAAGAAAGAATTAACCTTTTACAGGCCAATGTTCCCAGTTGGGAAGATCAAATAAAAAATTTATTGCAAAAAATAAATTTAATCGATATTGACTTGAAAATATTAGTATATATAATTAAAAGATGACTTCAGTTTTTGAAACAGAATTTGCATTTCTATAAATAGTGGGGAAAATGGATAAAAAAAATTATAAAAATAGCCATTTCCATAAATTTTTATGGAGCTATCTTGATACATCCCTACCCCTTCAAACTTAATTCATATATTTACTTAAATTGAAAAATAAATATTTCACTTCTTCTGAATATTTCACTTATTATTTAAACTACCAATAAAGGTGTAGCCAAAGTATAGCCCCTAAAAGTATTGTCAAAAATGCTCAATGTTCCCAAATGGGAACAGAGTGAAAATTAGGGGGTACAATTTTTTTATTCCTATTTAAATGACTCATATCCTTTAACTAACGCATTAGAAGGCAAAATATGCAAAACACTAATTTAAAATATGCCCGGATAAGTATTCGGCCAGTAAATGTTATGTCCAAATGTGTTTCTTATGTTCATAATCTTTCAAATCCTACTAATATTATAAATGTGTATGTTTGCGTGTTTGGATGTTTAGCTGTTTGTTACTCCATCACTCAAAAATGGGTGAACGGATTTGAATTAAATTTGGAATGAAGATAGCATATAGTCTATCTTTCATTTAGTCCACCTTTCATGGATATAGCATAAATAATTCTTTTTCGGAGACACTCAAAATAATTCTAATCCATTAAGCTCTATGGGCATCTTTGTAACTGCTGAACCAATTAACTTTTTCTCTTGTAGAGAGTTACACTATTTCTGCGTATTATTGGCTACCTTTCATCATAGATCACAAATAATTCTTTTAGAGGAACACTCATAAGAATCACATTACGCTGTTTGTGTATCCCTAAAACTACAGAACAGATTCTTAAAATTTTTTCACTGATAGAGAGTTACACTATTCCTGAGTATTATAGTCTAACTTTCATGCATATATCCCAAATAGTTCTTTTACAGGGACACTCATAAGAATTACATTATGCTTTATGAGTATCTCTGTAACTACTGAACCGAATCCAAAACTTTTTCCACTGATAGAAAGCTACACTACTCTTGAATATTAAACGCTACCTTTCATGCATATATCGCATATAGTTATTTTACAGGAGCACTCATAAGAATTACATTATACTCTACGGGCATCTCTGTAACTGCTCAATCGATTTTAAAATAATCGATATAAAAGTCTTATTCAAGATTTGTCATAAACAATAACATATAAATGCAAAATAATAAGAAATTAATGTCTAAAGCGAATATTTTTCGTATTTCTCTTATGTTCGTATGAGCAAATAATAATACAAACAAATAATAATATTACAAATAATGCTACAAATAATACTACAAGCAATACTACAGAGTTACAAATAATAATACAGTTTACTTTCGGGTTAATCAAACTGCTGTCATCTTTCGTTTATGAAATAAATTAAAATATACTTATCGACGCAAATTAGACAAAAGCAAACTTTACGAATTAAAAATGAAAATTTAAGTGTTTTTCAATGTCTAGAATCAGAATTTAAGCATGAGAACAGAAACCCCCCCCCCCCAAAAAAAAAAAAAAAATATGTTGACCGGTGTTATCTGTAGCCAAAGAGAGAGTGTGAAAGAAACATGGAGAAACTGAATTAAGCACTAACGTAAGTTAAAATTTTAACTGCTACGTATAATTTGTCTGTTGATTAGTAACCAGACACCCACATATGGTATTATATTTTTCTGTTATTCTCTAGACGGATCAATACAATATTACTCATTGGGCATTTCGATTTCGATGAATAGCAAAGTAAATATTGACATCCCTTTCACTAATTCACTTTGCTCAATAAAAAACCCGCCATAATGTAGGAGTTGTCCGCCCATACAAATCATTCACACACTGACCTTTAACAAAATAGACTAAAAGGATAAGCAAAAATACTAAATAACGACATTCTAGCATGCTACATTAGGGTAAAAATAAAAGAGTGTAGATGATTGCAGGAAAATATTTTTGTTAATAATTTCAATATAGATGCTTATTTCCATTAGGTTATTGTCTGCTACAAGAATACCTGCACTTAAGCTCATTTTATCTAAATTAAGAAAATCACGTAATATCTCTTGCTATCCCGAGCTCTTTTTTGGGGCTCAAATCTGATTTATCTTGAAAAAAATATCATGTGGTAATGTAGGAAGTAACAATGTTATATCATTAGGCAGTATAATGATTCATAAATTTCCATATGGATGTTATATTCTTGCGCTCACGGGTAAATACGCACGTTATGTTTTAACTTATAAATGAATGTTGCTTTTAAAACTTATACACATAAATGATATTTTCGAATTCATTAAAGTTTAATTAATGATTGTTAGTTGATATTTTTATCCGTAGAATTTTAGAGGACTTGAGCTTTTCAAATTTCTTTCAGAATTTATTTTGTAAAGTTTCAGAAAATGTGTTATACTATGTTAGATTTTTTTTATTATTATTCAGTAGTAATTATCAACTAAAAAATTTCTTATTTCAAACTTAATTTATCATTGAATTATATCTTTACTATAATATTCTTATAAATAAAAATGAAATTCTGTTTGTTTGTTTGTTTGTTTGTTTGTTTATTTGTTTGTTTGTTTGTTTGTGGATTTGAGTTGTATACAAATCCACAAAAATGGACATATCAGCCTGAAATTTTGCACAGATATGTAAAATAATATAGAATAAATCATAGTCCACTTTAAAACTTTGAAAGTCCACCCGTTCCCAGAATTTAAGAGATTTTTTATGTTCTCCACGCAAAAAGCTTTCCGTAATTGTAACCCCTGTAGTGAAAAAAGTGTGAAATAAGGATCGTGGTTGCCATGTCTGGCGATTTTGCCGAATAAGATGTTTTAAATTCTCAAAGTAAAAATAAAAGAATAATAACGATTTTTTTTTGTTAGTTTATATTCGTAAGGTTATTTTTTTTTAAATTATAATATCGTGTGCATGGGAAATCGGAGCAGGAATGAAATGTTTTATACTCAAAACAATAAGAATTGAAGATTTCCGAGGCTAATAGGTAATTTTTTTTAGTTTGGCGAAAAAATAAAATGGCTCAAATGCCGATTTTGAGAAAGTGAGTTCTAGCGGTTTGCACAGATTTCGGCTTGGCGCAATTTATTGAGAGCTTAAGGAAATAGATTTTTGAAAACAAGTGTAAAGGTTTTATTAGAATACAGCGTTAAATTTTAATGATCCGTGAAGAAATAATGCAGTTGTTAAGGGATTTCAAGCGATCTATCTCCAGAATTCTCGCCAAATGAGTACATTGATTTAAGTTGGGGGAATTCCGCCAAATTTCAGAAAATTGAAATCTCATTTACTACATCGGAGTAACGATGAATAAAACACGTTATAGTTGATAATTTTAAAAATTTCGGCTGTATTAAGGGATTTCACTTTTGAAATAAAGGCTTGCTTTACTTTTTCGCGGTCGAACCATTTTCCATATTGATTGCTGCTAAGTCAATGTTTCGAATGATTTCCTGAACAAACGCTTGCACAATGGCGTATGTTGGCACTTTGGCGAGGCTTAGATTTGAAACTGGATTTTATTTGAGACTGGGATATATAATGACACTGGTTATAGATAAAAATGAATGTTGGTATGTGTGTATGAGGTTGAAAAACTCTAGCACCGTTGCACCATGAAATTTGGTTCACCTAAGTCTTTTATCATTGAGATTTTCTTTATGCTATCCGTTTTCCTCTAACATGCCACTAGGTGGCGCAGCAGAACGTCGAATTCTATTCCGTTTAGCCGTTTACTATGCGAATATCGTCCAACCGATTTCGATGAAATTTGGTACTCGCGGATATTAGAACACGGAGAATATTTTTCACTATCCATTTTGCTGTAACTTGCCGCTAAATGGCGCTGCTACACATCAACTTCTATACCGTTCGACCTACCGGCATAAAATTTCTTATACTTACACATTTCAGCACGAAGAATATATTCTAACTGTGTTCCTTTTGATGTTACTCACCACTAGATGGCACTGCAATGCATTATTATTTTAACTCGCCACTAGATGACGCTGCAGCAGGCCAAATTCTTGACCATTCAAACGGTCGCTATGAAAATCACTATACATAGCTATTTGAACAATGAGAATATTTTGGCGTTATCCATTTTGCTATAACTCGCCACTTGACGGCACTGTAGCAAATCATTAATTAACCACTAGATCGCGCTGCAGTGCATCACTTCTTGACTGTGCAACTGATCGCTATGAAAATAGGTATACATAGATATTTGAACACGGGGAAGAGTTTGGCGCTATCCATTTAACTATATAATTTGCCACCAGATGTCGCGTCAACACATGAACTTCACAGGGCTGTCCAGCCGTTCGTCCTAAAATTTCGTATTCATCGATATCTGAATGCGAAGAATATTTCCGCCGTATCCGTTTTGCTAAAACTCGCCACTAGATTGCGCTACGCCGCATGACCTTCTGCACCGTACAAACGATTGCCTTGAAATTCGGTATGCATGGTTATTGAACACAATATAAAGCGATATCCATTTTGCTATATCTCTTTATTACAATAAATAGTAATCACCACAAATCGTAATATCAAAAAGTCCATTCATTCCCGTGCGAAGAACGGGTACTTCAGCTAGTAGACTATAAAAATGATAATTCAAAGCAAGGAGTGTTTGTGTTGATTGAGATTCTACGAACGATTTAAGTAAGAGATTTCTCTTACTTGAATGTGACTGCCAGTTTTTTTGTTTGTGACAAGAATGTAAATTTTTATTAAAGAACAGTATAATTATTTATTTTATTTTTTATGATTAATGAAATACTTTTTTAAAAAAATAACAGCGAAATTTTAATGTGTAATCATTCAAAATAAAAATGGTAGATTTCCGAATATTTAACAAAGACGCAACTAAAAAATTTCTTTTGCATTTATCTTTCTTAAGTTTTTAGTAATAAAGGTGAGGAAAAAAGTTTGCTATAGTTCATTCTACATCCAAACATTTAAAACGGTAGTTTTTAACTACTTATACATTGAAATGTATTTTGCATGATGATATATACAAGTTTATTGTATCCCTGCTTCTGAAATTTTATTTTTGGGATCTTTTTGTTTAAGTTTTATTATTTCCAAATTATGTGTAGATAGTGGTAGAAGCCCTGAAAGCATACTTTGATTAACAATTTCCTTTGTACTATATTGATTAAATATTGATTTTTTATTATTCTTTAGAATTCGTAGACACAAAGCTTTGTATCCGATTGCATGATGACTTATTACAACAAATTACAACAACGAGAAAAACCAAAGAGCAAGTAGTGATGCATGTTTTCAAAAAAATCATCTTATTTATTCTCATTTTTACTCAAAAATATATCCATTTTCGCTTAAAATGTTCATTCAAACTTTACTGATAAGATTATTTTGCAGACAATTCGACTAAATGTTCATTGTTAAAGATTAAAAAACTGAATGTATGCTGAAAAATGTGAGGTACGGTCGGGGCGCCACCGTAAGTTAGCCTTTGTTAGGCGGGGGGGGGGGGGTGCGACATAAAAGAATTGAGAACCGCTGTCTTAACATGGAAGAAAATTAGGAAGCTCCGAATAGATTCACAAATAACAATACTCTTTCCAAGGTGTACGGAAATGAAGCATTTTGTGTCGATATACATTTCTTCTCACGCGTTTCTTTGCTTGATGCAGTAATTTTTATACAGTTATCTATCTATATAAATAAAATTAGACTTTTGTCTGTACATTTCTTGGAATTCAAAAATTTTGCGATTTCTATCCGTTTCAAGCACCCGGGAATCCGCTGCGACCCTCTTTGTCTGTCTGTCATTCTGTCATTCTGTCATTCTGTCCGTGACGCTTTTTTTGTTTAAGCATCACGTAAAAACGATTGAAGCGAATGATATGAAATTTGGTGTCATGATAGGTGGTCACTCAACTTAAAACATAGGCGTTCTTTTTTTTTTTTAAATTTTGATTGGATTTTGAGATTTTGCGAAAATGCTTTCAGACTGCGTAAATTTGTGTTCAAGCATTACGTAAAAACGACTGAAGCGAATGATATGAAATTGAGTGTCATGATAGGTAGTCACTCAATTTAAAACATAGGCGTCCAATTTTTAAAAAATTCTGATTGGATTTTGAGATTTTGCGAAAATCCTTTCAAACTGCGTAAATTTGTGTTCAAGCATCACGTAAAAACGACTGAATCGAATGATATGAAATTGGGTGTCATGATAGGTGGTCACTCAACTTAAAACATAGGCGTCCAATTTTTAAAAAATCTTGATTAGATTTTGAAATTTTGCGAAAATCATTTCAAACTGCGTAAATTTGTGTTCGCACATCACGTAATAACTGCAAAGGTGAAAAAATGATATTGGGTGAAATGATAGGTGGTCACTCACCTTAAACTATAAGCATCTAATTAAAAAAAAATCGATCAGATTTCGAGATTTTATGAAAATCGTTTAAAACTGAGTGAATCTTTGTTCCCGCATTACGTAATAGCGACTAAAGCGAATGATATGAAATTGGGTCACACGATAGATGGTTGCTCAACATAAACTAAAGGAGTCCAATTTTTTAAACATTTTTATTAGATTTTGAGATTTTGTGAAAATTCTCTCAAAATACGTTCAATGATGATTTCTTCAAACTTCACGTAATAACGACTAATACGAATGATACGAAATTGAGTGATATGATAAGTAGTTGCTAATCTTAATTTATAGGCGTTGAATTTTAAAAATATTTTGCTTACATTTTGAGATTTTTCGAAAATCGTTTTAAAATGCTGAAAATTTGTTCCAGCATCACGAAATAAAGACTGCAGGGAATGAAACGAATTTGGGTGACATGATAGGTTGTCACTCAACTTAAATTCTAGGCCTCAAATTTTTCAAAAATGTTGATTAAAGTTTGAGATTTTGCGAAAATTATTTTTATATGCGTAAATATTCGTTGGCGCATCCCATAATTACGACTAAAGCGAATGAAATGATATTACTTAGTTACTCTCTAACCTGTAATATTTTAACAATACATCAAAATTACAACTTCGCTTTCTTTATTTTGGCAACATAATACATTCATTCTGTGTACTCCTACAATGCTGACGAAAGTTCTTGCTTTTTGGAAATTTGCATTCACTAACCCGTCGAGGACGGGTACTTCAGCTAGTTTAGAAATATTTTTGTCCAGTTAAACTAAATCACGGCTAAAAGTAATTGGCATATTCGGAAAGTAAGTTCCGTGTTGAAAAAAAGAGTAGTAATTTATTTTTTCAAGCCAGTTTCATATTTACATGAAAGAGCATGCCTTACTATTTTCCTACATAGTTTTCTCCAATGTTCAAACAATCGTCGTTGCGGGTTACCAGCTTTTCTATACCTTCTTCATAGAAACTTCCCGCCAATGACGATAACCACGACTAGGCGAAGAAAACTACAGCGTGCAATTCAAAGCAAACGTAGAGAGATGCTCAGTAAAGGAATTTGTTGGTCCATGACAAACTCGTCCATGACATGACTCGTCCTCATACTGTTAATGACACTCAAAAGATGATTCGACAGTTTCGTTGGGAGCAGTTCAAACACCCGCCGTACAGCCTAGACTTGGTGCTGTCCGACTATCACTAGCTCCTGGGCACGAAGAGTGAGCTAGCCGGCAAGATATTTGAATCCGACGAAGAAATAAAAAATGCTGTGGAGTCCTTTTTATCGTCTTTGGCGGGAAGTTTCTATAAAGAAGCTATAGAAAAGCTGGTAACCCGCAACGATAAGTGTTTGAACATTGGCGTAAACAATGTAGAAAAATAGTTTAAGGTGTGCTGTTTCATCTATATAAATAAAACAAACTGTAAAATGTTAGTTAGTTTGTCTGTGTCTCGCGTAGCTCCTATACGGGTGATCCTAGACCTACCAAATCAATTGGAAATTCTCCAGGACGGGTCCCGACATACCTCGAAGCGATTTTTTCGAAATTCGAATTATTTTAGGAGATATCGATAAAAACGTGTCGCAAAAGGCTCAATTTTGCTCTCCGCCATTTCGTAATTGTAACCCCGCAGTGGAAAAAGTGAGAATTAAGCATATCTATATTGCCATATTTGGCAAGTTTATTAAAAGAGTCAGACTCTTGGAAGTAAAAATAAAAGAATAACGATTTTTTTTTGTTTAGATTATTTGTAAGGTTATTTTTCAATTAAAATATCGTGTGCGTGTGAAATCAGAGCAGGAATGAAATGTTTTATACTTAAAAGAAAAATAGAATTTGAAAATTTTCAGAGACTAAAATGTGCAACTTTTCAATTTGCCGAAAAATAAAATGGTTGATATGCGATTTTGAGGAAATGATTCTATCACTTGGCGCAATTTAAAGTCTTTTTATCGTCTGGTACTTGGATTATGAATTAAGGTTTTGAATAAGGTTTTGAAACGTTCATTCAGTTCGAGTTGTGCATTTTTCTGCGCAGCTTTTTCCCATCTATTTCTAAGGTATTACATCCAGATAAAGGATGTTAGAAATATCCATTTTAATTTTGTTTAATCACACTCATGAATAATAATATACTTTCCAACTTAATGGAATAAGGAAAGAAAATAGGGAAGACCCATCGATTACGCTTTTAATATATAGTACTTTAGTGCGTATTTAAAATCTGAAAGTAATTTGTAATTTTTACATTAGCAGGGGGCGCAACTTACCCTAGGACCGCTTCTCTTTGTAACCATCTTAATTTTAAATTCCATTCAGAATCTGAGCGATTTCAGTGCAAGGAAGCCGGTGAGGAACAGGATTCTCTCTGAACAAGATTTATTAAGATGGCGAACCAACTGGTCGCCGGAGGCGGCTAGTGTAAAAATAAAATTGGCTTGAGAAAAAAATTTTTACGAATATTTTTTCAAAATGGAACTTACTTTCCGAATTCGCCTACATTTGAGAGATGGCCAACCATGGCCAAGTGGATAAGACACTGAACATAGTAGACAGCTGAAGTGCGAAGGTCCCGCGTTCGGGCCTACTGCACGGCTATCTATTATAAGGTCTGGAGTTTTGGTAGGTTTTCTCCAGATGCAATGAGTGCACGCGTTACACTGACCAAGGCACATTCCCTCCCGTAGGCAGAGATGTCTCGTGTAGGCTTGCCATAACACAAAACAAACAAGCGAGCATTTGAGAGATTTGTGTTCGATTGTAATCCAGATAGTGAGTATTTCTTTATTGCTGAAAAACAAGTTGAGTTTTTTTATCACATTTGTTTTCGATGTGAGTTTAACCCTTGAGAAATAGAACATTTCGCTGAAGTACTCTTTTAAAACTTGTAGGAATACCATATTCTGCGCAACTCTTATAGGGGAGGTTGTTAGGGGATCAGCCCCCCCCCTTTAATCAACGCACAAACGTTAATTATAGCCAAATATTAACTTTTCAAATCCATCTCTCAGAATAGTATATAGTAAAAAAGATTTAAACTTTATTTAAATTTTAAAATTTAAAAACATTATATTAATTTTGTAAATTTTATCATTCATTTCGTAACAAACGCAATTTACTATAAAGAATTTAAAATTATTTAGCGCTACTGAAAACTTTTAACCAGGTATTTATAGTAATATTTACCCCCAATCAAAATCAAATTTTCAATCAAATTTTCAGTAAGAATGGATACCCACCCCCAAAGGCAGATTAAAGGGGGGGAGCGGAGAGGGCGACCGCCCCCCCCCGAGAGGCAAAAGGAAAAGATCCTATTTTACTTCCATAAAATGGACGTATATGTCAATCTTCTAACTAACCGCCCCCCACCGACAAACCGCCCCTCCCCCCGAGAAACTTGCATTAATCCGCCACTGCCCCCCCGTTTTAGCTGCCATGGGAAAGCTATAGCTACTCCCGTGGATGGCCTTAAAATTTAAGATCCTTCTAATGATAGTCTTATTACCTCACATTTTGAGTGAGTTAATATTAAGTTAAAATCATTGGACTCGCAAAGCTTACGCTCTAACGTCGAGCTCAGTCACACCCTTCCATAAAACTCTTAAATGTCTTACGACTATTTTTGCCGTCGTAAAAAGAAATAGAAAGAGCCACAGCCGTAATATTGAGGGAATAAAACGGTTTACGAAGGCCACCCTCAAGTGACCATTACGAGGGTCCCATGACACTTTCGGAAAAGATGAACTGACCGTTGCCGCACGCGGACATTCGTTTTCGCGAATAATATCCATGGCGACTGTAGGCTGGGGGGCACGTGACCGAATTTCTAGAATCGAGCAGCGGCATCCGCAAATGTCCTTTCACAGGTAAGAATCGCCTCCGCTGAATGTGTACGCGCGCCGGGGCTCTTAATTTTGTGCGGCGGGGCTAAACCAATTATGAATGAAATGAAGAAAAAGAGAAAAAGAGCGCCCTGGTTGTGACTTCAGGGGTGCGCTTGACGCTTCTCTTTTTTTTTTTTTTTAGATGTGCATGTGCTTTAAGGTGTGAGCTTTGTAGTTCAAGAAACGAACATGATGTCTTGGTTTTATTCTAGTAAAAATATTGCGTTGTGAATAGTGGTGCTCGTCTAGAAAGAGTGAGTAGTTTTAATATCTGTGTTATAGTGTTCGTATAAAATTAGGTTTAGAATAGAAAAGCATGAATTTGTATTTTATGTAAATATGCAGGTTTCACGTGGTCTGTATAAAGCTCGTTTAAGTTTACAATTGCGGTTCCAGTAAACAATTTTGGGGGGGGGGGGATTATGAATTTTTTTAATCGCTTTTTTCTTACAAATGCATTTGATTTTACCAAAAAACCCCAATTTTTTTATAGTCTAAATTTAGTTTGGGTGGAAGCGCAAGCCCCTGATCCCCCCCCCCGCTTCCCTTCTGCCCCTCTAGATCCGCCAATGGTAGAGGGCGTACAAACATTTTAAAAATTTTTATTGTAGAAAACGCAAAAAAAGGAAAAAAGAAAACAAAAGTTTTACAGCGTCGTGTATTTCATTTATTATTATTAGCTTCGTATTAACTTCCAAAGACAAGGAAAATTTTCATTTTCTTTCAGAGCATTTTCATCTTCCTTAATTTATCTAATTATGTCTTCAGTATGCATAAACAATGTTTCGCGAATTTAAAATAATTAATTTAGCGGTTATTTGCACGCATACCTACCTAGATTTATGGTTAAAGGTTATTTTCAATTCTCACAAGAAACGCTACTTTTACCGATGTATACTAGTTGTTTTCATGTGTAGGTGATAAATATTGACCCAATTTTTCGCATTAAATTATTTTTAATTCGAATACATAATAAGCAAGCTCATTCTGAGTTTTCTTAAGTTTGTCTTAAGGGGAGGGAAAAAACTGACGTTGAATATGATAAAATTAAACTTGCAGATGTATAAAAACATTAAAATATAAAAGCAAATTTTAATGAATTGAGAAATTAGTCTTGCCTCTGAAACGTACAACTAACGGCTTGTGGGTTAAAAAAACATAGCAAAAACAAAAATAATTTTGTTAAATGAACTATTAACGCACTAGTTAACAAAGAAATTTTGTTAGTTCAAACAAATATGGTTGACATTAACCAAATAAACCCTTTAAACAAATAGTTTGGTTAAATTAGCAAAACAGTTATTTATTTTAACTGGAATGTTTGGTTAAATTGACGAAATATATTGTTGAAACAATCAACAAACATTATTAAAATAATTTGTTAATTTAACAAACATTTCTTTGGACCTATTTCAAGTGGATAATGTTGTTGATTTAACAAAATGTTTGTTGATTCAATAAAACTTTGTTCATTCAATTTATTTTTTGTGTACAAAACCAAACACATTTAACCATTTTTTGTGGGGCAGAGGCAGCGTTCACCGTGCAAAGAAAAAGGAGCCGTAAAAGGGAATCAAGAAAAAATAATTTTTTTAAATAAAGAAAATAGCAAATGAGACACAACGTACTAAAGTACACCGAAAAAAGTTTTTTTATTTAAAAAAAAAATTGTTATCGTTTTTGTTGATTCAACGAAATTCTTGTTAATTCAACAAAATATTTTCTTAATTTAACAACAATTTTGTTAAAAGCAACAAAATTATTTGGTTGAAATAGTGCCAACCAAATTTTTGCTGTAGCAACAAAATTTTGTTCAATTAAACAAAGCATTTTCTTCTATATATATTATTATTTTTCTTTGACAAGTCTTACGTTTAGGATGTAATTAGGTTTTGGAGTAATCTACAAAAATTATTTTGTGTGACCCTGTTTAACAACTACAAATGTAAATTCTACCGTTACCGATAGAGAGCCAGCATGCTCTCATAAACCTCAGTAACATATTTAATTTTGATTTGTTTTTATAAATAAGACTATACATATCGCTGACATATACCATGATAATGTATGCATATTTACATGCAGCAGTTGGAGTACGGATAGACAGACAAAAAGAAATCGTAGCCAATAAACCTTTTCAACATTTTTGAAAAGATTTAAAAAATAATGTTTTAGTGATAATATTCGGTAGAATTATTTAAATCACCTAGGTTTGTTCTTTTTTAGTTTTCTAGTAGTGACTATTTATCAGAAGATTCCCTCAAGTGAAAGCGAATAGATTTGCCATCGAGATTGTATGTACACTGAAGAGCAATTGAATTAGGGATACCCGTCTAGTAGTGCGTAGCATCATCTTTTGCCTTGATGGCAGGTAGGATTCGTCTAGGCATAGACTCTACAAGACACTGGAAGTGATGGGAAGTCATACTTATCCCCGATTCCTGAACACCCTCCCGCTAATTTACTAAGTTTAGATGGAAGGTGGAAGGAGCCTGGAGCGTCTCTCTCAATTGCATCTCAAGTGTGTTCGATGGGACTGAGGTCAGGTGACCTTGATGGATATGAAAGCCCATGCGGTCTGTAGAATGTTAATCCAACCTTCTCCATACAATTTGGAAGGGATATCACGGTGCATTGTCTTGTTGAAAGACATTCTTTGTCGTGAGCTGTTGAAAACGGAGGAACGGGGGCAGATGATTGTCAAGGATATCCCGGTAACGTTCACCTGTGAGAGACGATGTCACACGTACCAGATGTCCCATTCCAATCTATGTGAGCACTCTCCAGACAAGAATTCGTCCTTCTTCAGCTTGAAATGTCTTCTGCTAGCAGGAAGGATTCATTGCTTCTTGTGGTTTATGCCGTGCATGTACTCTGCCATCTGCATGTACCGAAGTGAATCTCGACTCATAACTCCAGATAACATTTTTCCACATTTTGGCGGTCCATTGGCGAGATTTCTGTTCTCATATTAATCGTTGCGTCCTGTTTTGTGCAGTCAGCATAGGGACTCTTGTACCCATTGAGGAGGAGATAGCTTTGTATTGTATGGTTTGACAGCTTGCACATCGCTGCGGACCAGCGTTAAATAGAGGGGTAATCTTCTGCACGGTCGCCCGTCTATCTGCTATTACAATGCGTGCTACCCGCTAATGACCTCGATCATTCACTAGCTGCTGTCCCCAGCAGTTGACCCTGGCCGGGATGGTTTTGCCAGATTCGACGACAAAGTGGTTCGAACCACTTTGTCGAACCCTTGACAAAGTGGTTCGTGAACATCCGCGTCTCTGAACGACTTTCGAAATGGAATGATCCATTTTTCGGGCCCGACGATTTGGCCACTATCAAATGTGCTTATGATTTTTACTTTTTACCATTATGCCTTTGACTGATACTGATACTGTGAGCAACGCTCCTTATCTCTTCAATTGCTGCTTACGACATTTGCAAGTCACTTCGAGGCTGCCGCGATGATCAAAATTTGCATAATGCCAGCTATCTCTAATTCTATTGCTCTTCAGTGTATGTGTAACTACGTATTTTGCTGTCAATAGAATTTGCTACACTTTCATTACTTTTTTCAGGATTGTTAAAATTAATAATCTGAATAATCTTCTTCAAAAATTACTATATGGTAGTACTTAGAAATCAATTCAAAGGCAATGCAAAAAATTTTTGTATTGGTGAACCTGTTAAGCCGTGTATATACCTGTAGAAATAAAATGGTCGCACAAATACCTTACACACATTTTTTTTTTTTTTTTTCACTTAAAATGACATTAGCTAATACATACACTCTCAAACATCCTAAATTATAAATAATGTCCCTCCGATCCACTATTTCCGGTCTGATAGTCGATTATTACATTACCTGCTAATGATTAGCTTTTAGGTCATCAGATCGCTCTTTGGAATCGCGTTTCGGGGCAATTGTTTGAAGTTGCCATTCTAACATGAGTTTAAACTGATTGAACTAAGACACACAAAATAACCACAGTGAAACAAAATCTCAAAAATATTCGAATGTAAGTCAAGATCCAAACATCGACTTAATAAAAAAGAACTATCCCCCAACTTGTTTTTTAAAAAAAGGAATTAACTTATAATATATATGAGCTGCACCAAAATTACACGTGGTATTGTTACTGAAGAAATGTTAGGATTTTTTATGATCTTTAAATTTAACTAAACAGGAAAGGAAAAGGAAAGCCTTTCATATTCCTATCCCTGTATGTTTGGTCTAGGAATTTTTGTAGATTTACAATGTAATTGAAGCCAAAAGAAGTAAAAATATGTTTGAGTAGTATAACATGGACTTTTTAAGGGAATTTATAAACATTTTGAAGTGTGTTGCTAAGTTCTAGAAAAAGAAGACTGCCAGTATTTCTGTAGTAGTATAATGGGTTATTGGTTATTGTTGTTAAGAGACAATGCTACACAACGGCTATCTGCCTAATGGGGGAGATGCCTTGGATGAGGACTTTTTAAGGGGTTAGGGCGTATTCGAATTACATCTGGAGTAAAACACCCCCCAAACTCCATACCATTAGATCGACAGCTTCGCGTAATTGGATGGGATGAATCGAACTTCCATTCTAGATGATTTTGAAACCTGTTGTGCAATTCTGAATAGAAAATGTTTTCAAATTTTGTCTGTAGATGGAAGGGGAAAAAGTTAAAGCAAGTTGAAAACTTAGATAATCTGCAGAACATTAAAATGTACGATAAATTTTATAGGCCGCTTAAAGATAAAACATAAATTTTTTAATAGGTTGAGATTTAGCTGAGTATTTATATTGTCAAACGTTTAACTGAAATCAATAAATAATAAATATTATATGTACAGGTTTATTTTACGCACTGCGACTTTTGAGAATCAAAGTTTTTATAAACAACTTTGAAATAAACTAAGTATTCATTGTTCATATGTTGAAATCATTTTGTTTTCATTGCGTTTTGAGTTTTCGTGCAATTTCTCAGAAATGGTCTATTTCGAATCTTATTGCTATACAGGTAAAATTTTGAAACTTATCGTTGTAAAAATACAAATCGTAGGTTTTCTTTAACACAACTATTAAAGATTGTTGTTGTTATTCCCGTTAAAATGCATTTAAATAAAATAAAATGGGATCTTCGATGGAAAATTTAGCTTCTTCTTAATTCAAATCCTTTAAAAATTTCTACATATATTTGGTATTTTGTGTGTATATTGAAAATACATGTATTTTGTATTTTTTCAATTCAGGAAGTATTTTGTATTTTATTGTGTTTGTATTTTGAGTCGGAAATACATTTTCGATGCATTTTTCCCAGAAAGTCTGTGTCGAATACAAATTACACTGTTAGACTAAATGAAAATTTAGGACGAATAAGTAAACAATATAGACAAAATCTCAGATATTTTAAAATTCTGAAAATCTATTCATCCCCAGGTTTTCAGTGACTCTTCGCAATTTTTTAATTTAAAAGCGTTTTCTCTACAAGATTAAACAAACTGAATTAAGTTTATGCACAAACATGTATAGAAAAACATACAAGGAAAAGTTAGTAACTTGAAATTCTGACCTCTATGGTCAACGAATTTTTAGCAATTTCGAACTTTTTTAAAGAAAACTTTTGCCATGCTCTTTGAATAATTGACATGAAATTTATTGCATAGAAAAATCGTCGAAAATATTTTTTTTTCAGAAATTTTTGATTATTTTTCAACTTTGAAGCCATCTTTGACACCGATTCGCTGGACAACAACAACAACAACAAAACAAAAAAAAGTTGGGGGGGGGTTCTGTTCTCATGATTAAATTCTGATTCTAGACATTGAAAAACACTTAAATTTTCATTTTCAGTTCTTAAAGTTTGCTTTTGTCTGATTTACGTCGATAAGTATATTTTAATTTATTTCATAAACGAAAGATGGCAGCACTTAGATTAACCCGAAAACAAACTGTATATTATTTGTAACTTTGTAGTATTGCTTGTAGTATTATTTGTATATTATTCTCTGTTTGTATTATTATTTGCTCATACGAACATAAAAGAAATACGAAAAATATTCACTTTTAGACATTAATTTCTTATTATTTTACATTTATATGTTATTGTTTATCAGAAATATTGAATAAAAAAGACTTTTATATCCAACAAAATCTTTTCTGATCATAATTTAGAGTGGAATTATAAAAAAAAGAGTTATAAAAATCAGTTATTTCTGCCAAAAAATTGAAAAATTGCTTTAATTTGTACTAATTAAACTTTCATTAAAAAAAATTATTTTCCTTAGTTTTGGCATAGGATAAACTAAAATTTAACATGTAGAAGTCATACCCAAAAATCGTGTTGACCGGTGATATTCTGTTGACTTGAAATTTTATCCAAAATACCGGGAAAATGCAAGACTTAACTACAGTTATTTTTTATGTATTTATTTATGTTGATATTTTTTATTTTGGCTATATTAAAAATAATCCATAAAGTTTTCTCGAAGAACAGAGTCCAGACTTTCTGTTTATAGACACAGCACCCCTAAAACGATGAACATGATCCAGAATAATCTCTTTGCAATACCGTTGGGATATAACGCTTCCTCGCTCAAAGATGTGAAGCGGTGTTCTGCCATTGTGCATGATGCCTGCCCACACCATCAAGCCTCGGCCGTACCGATCACGTTTACAAGCAAACTGTTGAGCATAACATGTTCCACGCTCTCTGCACAGTAATTGATGGCCCGAATCACTTGTCACACTGAAACAAGATTCGTTGGAGAACATTACTCTAAACCAATTTTGATAACTCCCAACCTACATGTTCCTTCACCACGTAGTCCCTCTCGACGATGGCGTGGTTGAAGTGGGATGCAACGAACAGGCTTCCGTACATACAAATCAACTTGATTTAATCACCTTGATATGGTTCTTGCTGAAACATGGGTACCGGTAGCGGTTGCAAGGTTTGCAGGTATCTGGCCAGGAGTGTAATTTCTGTCCTTTTTTGCCGCGAGGGCTACATAGGGATCCTCTAAAGGTGTGGTGTTCCTACCACGACCCCCGGCATGCTTTCGCAAAGCATTTCCACTTTCAGCGGCCTTCTTTAATCGCGAGATGACACTCTGATACATCCATTGCAGCAGCTACATTGGTGACACTTTGACCTGCTTCCAGTCGTCCAACTGCTCGTCCACGGTCGCAGTTACTCAAATGATGTCTTGCTGACATTTTGTTCGTAATTATTGCAAGAACCAAGCACGCCCTTTAACCCATATTCCACTAAGCAGGTTCAATTGCATGTATAAAAAAGCATATTTGACTTAGGAAATTGAATACTGAAGCAAACTGTTACTCTTCAGCAAAGTCTTATGGAGGAAAGAAAGGTAATGTCAGCCACCTTGGATTAGCCACTGAGACTGGAAAAGTGATTTACATTTGTATACTTTTTTCAGTTGCTTGTCATTACTTTGTTTAAAAATGAAAAACAAACTATCCGAATCAAAACAAAACCATACCTATTTCATTAGCATACTTATGCTATGCGTATAAATGCAGAATTTTGCGAATGTTTTCTGTGGTCGGTGGGTGAGAAAAAGAAAATTAAATGAAAATACTGGTATTTCACAGAGAAAAATGTAATCAGTTTCGAATGACTGAAGCTGTGTGAATGAGATGATAAATCAGCAGCTTCACGTATGGCTGAATAAAACTTCCGTGCAGGTTAGATACAAGATAAAAAAAGTAATAAGGCACGTTTCACAGGTCGATGAATATTTGTTCACACTGATGATGTATGTGCAGATAGAACTTCGGCGAAAAATATTTTGTTGACTTGGAGAAGGGAGAATTTGATTTTTCATTTGAGATATAGAGATTTTAGTTGAAACTTAAGGAGATAAAAGACGTTTACTTATAAAATTAAAATGCTTCAGTGAAATTCTTCAGAGTTTTCCATTAATATTACTGTTCTAGGTGCTTGAAAGATGACAGGAAGAGAGAAAATGCAAAATACACATACACTACAAATGAGACGGTCTGATTTCGAATACCACGGGGTCGTATTCGATAATTTATTCTGCTCTCAGAATTCCCATAAGCTTAAGCATATGCAATAGAAATTGTAAATGTCTTATAAAATATTAATACAGATGCAAAAGAAGAAACTAAACAAACTATTTAAGACAATTGACTAAAGAAACAAATTCAGAGCACTAAACAGAGAAATTAACAGATTTAAAGATATTCGGTTTAAATGGGGTTAAAGAGGTAAACCTCATTTAAACACACTAGTTAATATTTTTTAAAATATTTCTCAGTTATTAACAGGGAGATAAACGTATTTGTTGCTAGGTAATAACAATAATAGCTGCAGACACCTGCAACTGTTTAGGAGCAGTGCTTATACGTTCATTGTTATTATGAATATTTAGTTTTATGCGTACACTCTGCGCTAATCGAAATATTTGTTTTACTGTTCTACATCAAGTAATTCGCCGTTAGCTATTAGAATATATATATATATGACATATCATCAAGGGTACGGGAAGGTTGTGTTGTCGTGGCTTGCCCAGGGTGGTACGAGACTTCACGGACCGTGGTGCTGGGCAGGAGAGGCTCTTATATTATCACGTCGGATTGAGCGCAATATTTCGCCATCGGGGTCTCGCGGTCCGAGGACCACCGCTGGAGTCCGCAGGTCGCAGAGGTAGGCCTTATTCCTTGGGCATTTCTACGGCTGCCGAGACAATGACTGAAACGATGCTCAGCTACATTATTTTGTTTGTACGTTTGATACAAGTTATCCAGGGAATCCTCTAGTCGCCCTGATGCGTCAAACTTTTTATCACACTGTAGAGGTCTTGTCACGTGACCTTGCAACCTGCAAAGATTGGTGAACCCAGATCAGCAAGACATCCGGTCAGCAGAGAGGTTTTGTTTCAAAAATGCAAATAAGACCAAACAAGGGCACTGACCACAAACTTAGAATGAAACTGCCAGGGACTAAGTAGTAGTTGCGGTGTTTGAAAGCTAAATCCTTTTTTCCAACTGAATTGAAACTGCGCAGTTCTAGAAATTTGGGATTTTAGTGGCCATTTGATTTATTATGTATTATTATGTGTTTATTATAGAAAAAAACATTCTTTTTAAAAAAAGAAAAAATCTCCAGAAATTGTAGCTGCGGGGTTTCTAGTTGTCGGGTGACAACGCACGAGCTTCGAGCCAGAACCCCTTTTTTATGTTATATCGATTCTGTTCACTCAACGGGCAGGTGTAACTGTCAGTCAAAGTTTAAGTCAATTAAAATTAATCTAGCACAATTGGCCCATTTTCGGTGAACTGTAAAATCTGAACTATTTAACTGAAAACTTGCGGGAAAAGAAGGCTTTTTTCTGGAACAAAGATGAAGTATTGAACGCGATAAATCTTATTCTAAAATTTTAGCATCGTATTAACGGGTCTCAGGTCTTTTTCGGCTTCGTTGACTATACACAGAAAAGACAATAAACGATTGTTGATTCTGCACGACGGCATCATCCCTGCCCAAAGTCGATATATATATATATATATATATATTCTGAGTATATTTTAAAAATAAATCTGAATAATAAAAGTCCCGAATATAACAATGCCGGGTTCGACTTATCGCTCCCGGTGCATCTGGCGATCACGTTGAAATTTTGATAAAAACGACATTTTTATCTCTAATTAAAAGGAAAAACGTTTTGCACATTTCGAAAGATATCTAAAAAATGAACCTTTTTCAAAATTGCAGGTAATTTCAACTCTAAATATCTAGCGAGATATCACGGCTTGAAAAAGTAAACACAAGCGAAACAAAGATCGATGAACAAGATCGACGAGAGGGGGCGACATCTATGAATTATATTGTTAATTTCGTCGCGAAGCGGAGCATGTGGAATCATTCCTTGAATTTTTGGAAAAAATCACAGAACATAATCCCTGGCGTAGATCGGTTAAATGACGTCATATACTGGCGAAAACACCCCTTTTGCGTGACAAGCAATAGAATGCAAAAAAGCAATTGGGGACAATTTTTAATTATGACATTGTTTTTTAATTAGATTACTGTTATTTATTTCATTAATTAGAAAATGTCCCCAATTGTGTTTCAAATTTGAGGATATGTCCTGAATTTTACGTTCAAAAGTATGGTCACCATAATTTAACTGAAAAATTTGATAGATTTTGGGCAAATTTATTGAGAATGTGTAAAATTTTGTTTGCACAACACTTAAACACCTATTTGTACGGATTCTTTTTTAGAAATTGGCAACACTCTTTGAGAAAATGTATTTGTTGCTGTTTGTGGAAGTCATGTTTTTTTTTTTTTTTTCATTGATCTCAGACGAGTGTTTTTAAACGTTAGGCGAGACAATAGTGGAAGACAAAAGAAAGCATTCATTTATTTTTCTTTCTTATTCTTTTTTTTTATATACAAAGATATGTCTTAAAGATTTCGTTAAAATGTAACTAAATCTTTACCCTTCGTTTTCCTCATTAAAATGTGCATAATAAAATGTCTTACGGCAAACATTTAACTATAAAAATAAAAGTAATAATGAAATATTTAGTTTAGTTTCATAACTTAAGTTTAGTAGTACTTTTTTTCTAAAAATGTAATGTATGCATTTCTGGAAAGGATTTATTTTTACCATTATCCCCATTATCAACTTTTTTTATTACACACTCATAAATGTTTTTTCTCTTAGAAATTGAACACAAATTGAAAAAAAATCTACTTAAACGTAAACAAATCCCCTTTCAAATACTTTTAAAAATATATTTTAACACTCTGGTTATTAGTTTTTACCAGTTGATAATACTTTTTTAATAGGGGGTGTACAATTATATTAGTTACAGTATGTAATTGTGCATCATCTAAAAAAGCATTCTAGGATGTCAGATTTTCTATATCGGCTTTCGCTTCATATATGAAGTACTGTTCCTAAATAACAGTAAAGGATGTATAACGTGAAAATAGTTTCTTTTACTTTGAATTGTGTGTTTTTCGTTAATTATTCATAAAACTGTAATAGGAATTTGGTTTATACTCGAATATTCTTTTGATTGCAGTTTTAAAAAAAAACTATCAATAATTTTATGCAGTGCATATATTGTTTAAAAAATTGTATGCACATATGAAATAGATCATAAGAACTTAATATGAGTAATTTCATAGTGATGTGTTTTTCAAAAGCAATCAATAGACTGACCTAGTAGAGATATCGCTAAGTTAAAGCATATCCACAAAAATTTGCAATTATGTTAAAACGTAGTACGTGTATGAATTGCATTATTTATACATTTTTGTGTCTAATACATTATTTATAAAATTTTTCGCAAAATATTTTACAGTTAGTATAGTCATCTCCATATTGTGGGTGATTATACAGATAGTGTCAAAGTTCACATCAAAGCAGTTTTCTTGCACCAGTTAATAGTCACTTAACAAAACTCTTGACGTGTTAGTCCAATTTCATAACCATGTGTTATAATAATGGGCCAGTAATCTGAAAATTGCTTCAATTAAAATGAAATACTGTATCTTTAATGATAAATTTTAATTCAACAACGATAGTTAAATTTTAGAAAAAGAATTGTCGAAAATTTAACTAACCGTTCATCACTTATTTTAAAGGCTAACTGGTTCTTGAAAACAAAATATCCGACCCCACAGTTTTTCATACTTTCTTGTCGTCTTGGTATACCATTATCTTCCTTGACAATTCGACTATGGTTTCTGGCACCTAGCATTTGAAAATTAGCGTAATATTGGTTATAAAACAAATTGAAGAAAAGTGAATTTTTGATAAGTAATATTATTTTTAATAATATTCGTAAGAAAACATATCACTGTGGATAGTACTCAAATAAAAATTATGTGCACCCTATGAAATAGATCTGACTGGTACATTACGTCAGCGGAATTGATTTTTTTCTCTCGAAGTAATCTGTAGGCTAATCTAACAGAAATATCTCTAATATAGTTAAAGAAATTACGTAAAAATATGCAATTATACTAAAATGTCTAGTATTTATTTGAAGTCTGGTAAAAGTTCTGTGCTTTTGATAATAATGTAGAACAGATCTTTTCCTTTTGACAGACATATACATAAACAATGACATATGTAACGTTTCAAGAAACAACAAAATATTTGGTTATATGTGGCATAAATATGTAACTTCAGGTACAATTCATCGATCAAAAAGTTCATGGAAACGGAGATTTATTGTTTGGCATAAAAAGAGGAGCATTTTAATCCCTATTATTATTATATTTTTTTTCTGGGGAAAAACATGCGATGATTTTTCAACCTTTGCGTGATATAAGTCGTAAAAAAAAAGTTTGGAAAAAAAGAATCCTTGCCTCATATGAAACCACTTTAGCTTCAGTTAGGGGAAAAAAAAATGTTTGTCGTTGGAAAATATTCATAATTATTATTACAAAGGTTTTATGTTAATAGAATGTTTTAAATTTCTTTTTCAGTCGTTCAGTTGAAGGAAATTATCATAACTCCTTCATTATTTTGGCCTCTATGATGAGGTTTTTATAATTATAATTATTATTAAGATAATTTTAACTTTCGCTAAACAAGAAAACAAACTATTCCAAATTCATACTCTTTTATACTACTGAATAGGTAACTGCTCCCTCTCACCGTTGCAAAGACGCAAAGAACCTTATTCCGCCTACAGTACTGTTTTGTTGCTATTTTTACCTTGCTGTATATCAAAAAAATATTAAGTATTTCATTTAACCTTTACCCTTACAGAGTGATCCTTAAGAATTATCTTGTGAGCATCTGAAAAGTTGTTATGCTATTTCGGTCATTATTTCTGTCATTTTTCGGGCCCCACCATGGCCAAGTGGATAAGACACTGAACATGGTGGATGGCTAAAGTGTGAAGATTCCGGATTCACACACACAGACACACAGGCCTGTCGGTCTAACGGTTGGGAATTTTGGGCAAGCTAAGTGTGCACCGCAGCACATGCAAAAATGTGTCTTTATCATGCAAATGAACGAAAGTCTGCATCTTTTGCAAAATTTATTTTAACATTTTGACGCATGCGTAATTGTCTTAAATTTATGGGCATGACAAGGGAAAGACATTACTGAATTTTTTTTCTTTTAAATCTAGGACACACATAGTAATGCAGCATTCAGAGCATGCGTGAATTCACTTTCTTTTACATAATTCATGCATCATTCTTCTTCCCAAAGATAAAAAAATATTTTGTGCCATTCTCTGCTTATCTATATGTAAATATATAATCAAGTTATGGTAAACGATGATGCACTTACAAATACAAACGATTGCTTAATTAAACATATTAAAAGTAACACAGTATGATTGAAATTTGGATACAAAAAGTGTGCGTGTTTGTAATTTGACGAGACTAATTTTCAAATTATTAAATTCAGTTTATAAAATAGTAAATAAATACTTAGATTTTAAAGTACGTATTCAATTGTCCGAAAAATCTATACATGATAGCATATAAGTTGTTCATATAAATGAACAAATATAATACTAATGGGGTAACTAATATTAAAAAATATTTATGAATTTAGTTTGCATATGAAAACGGAACATACAAAGGTTCTTAATTTCATCATTTAATACAAAGCTTTAAACGCATTTTTAATTTTTTTAACTGAAAACACTTGCTTATTAACCTGACATTTTCGAATTTGAAGACATCGAAAAAGACATCGATTTTATTTATAACTAGCTGAAGTACCCGTCGTTGACAGGTTAGTAATGAATGCAAATTTCCAAAAAGCAAGAACTGTCGTCAGCATTGTAGGAGTACACAGAATGGATGCAGTATGTTACCAAAGTAAAGAAAGCGAAGTTATAATTTTTATGTATTGTTAAAATATTACAGGTTAGAGAGTAACTAAGAAATATCATTTCATTCGCTTTAGTCGTAATTATGTGATGCGCGAACGAATATTTACGCATATTGAAATAATTTTCGCAACATCTCAAAATCTAATCAATATTTTTGAAAAATTGGAAGCCTAGAATTTAAGTTGAGTGACAACCTATCATGTCACCAAATTTCGTTTCATTCCCTGCAGTCTTTATTTCGTGATGCTGGAACAAAATTTCAGCATTTTAGAACGATTTTCACAAAATCTCAAAATGTAATCAAAATATTTTAAAAATTCAACGCCTATAAATTAAGATTAGCAACTATCTATCCTATCACCAAATTTCGTATCATTCGTATTAGTCGTTATTATGTGATGCTTGAAGAAATATAAACGTATTTTTAGAGAATTTTCACAAAATCTTAAAATCTAATAAAATGTTTTAAAAATTGGACACCTATAGTTTATGTTGAGCAACCATCTATCATGTGACCAAATTTCATATCATTCGCTTTAGTCGTTATTACGTAATGCATGAACAAATATTCACTTAGTTTTAAACGATTTTCGCAAAATCTCGAAATCTGACTGTCACGTTGACACAACGTGCATATTTGTTATAAAAAAATTACCAATACAAATCTTAATTATTGTTATCTAAATTTAAAATAATACTCTATTCTAAATTTAATTAATTATAAGTTTTTAACAGTAACTCTTTTCAAAGCTTTCAAATTTCCTTTCAGCCATTTTATTTGTAAGGCAATAACGCACTTTTAATCATTTCGATTTCCTGCCTTCTGCTATGCTAATCAAATTTACAGCTGCAACCTGTTTTATTTAGATTTTTTTTCTTCCCATCCTCTTTTCGCAATGATTCATATGAAAGCCGATCTTGCAGTATTGCACTGCTCCCAAACCGCAGTGTTTTGTTTCTCTTTTTTGTTTCTCTGAGTGCAGCTGCATGCATCGAATGTTCTAGTAAAGTCTTTCGTGTTCCTTTTTCTCTCTTACATATGTAATAGCTTAACGGCAAAATTTGACCTCGTGATATACCCCCCTGTGCATCTTTGAATATGAGCAGTTAGTTGTAAGTTAGCGAGCAGAGTAGAGCTGCGTTGGAGGTTGGACAGGCACTTGCCCTTCGGGGCTTGTGCCTCTGTCCGTGCCCATAATATATTCTAATTTTATGTGAAAATATGTTGTTTCTCCTTACCTCAATATTGATCGTGTGCTATTTAACCTAGAAGCCTATATTGTGATATTGTGATCCTAAAAATAAAAAAATTGTCATTATCGTCAATAATCTGTTTTCTTCAATTACGGTGATTTAAGAAATAGTGCATTTTCATTCGTTTTCATCTATAGAGTTCGGAAGTGATGTTTTATTTAGTGCAAGGAATTATTCACACCTTGCATGTTGATGATCGTTTTCTTTTCCTTCGATAAAGATGTTTACTGCATGCTCAAGTATTCTAGATATGTGTGTGTTTGTAAAGATGTTACAAGGAAAATACGTAAATCAGGGAAAAACCCTGTGTTCAACTAATTCATCAAACACTAACCACTATCATCGATCACATGCGCCTGCATTTTTTAATTCTCTACGGTTTTCTTGTTCTGGATTTACATGCTTTCGCATGGCTATCACCAATATATTAAAATTCTTTTCACAATAATAAAATTCTTCCGTACACTGACCGATTTTATTTAATTAGATGCTTATAGTTTAAGTTGAGTGAACGATTATTATGTCATCAAATTTTATTCCATTTACTTTAATCGTAATTACATGACGCGCGAACAAAAATTTATGCAGTTTGAAATGATTTTCGCAAAATCTCAATTTTTTTCAAGAATTCTAAGCCTATCGTATAAACTGAGTAACCAATTATTATGTCGTTAAATTTCATTTTATTCACTTTAGCCCTTATTACGTGATGAGCGAACAAAAATTTACGTAGTTTTAACGATTTTCAGAAAATCTCAAAGTTTAGTAAACATTTTTAAAGCATTCGACACGACACCTATAGTTTAAATTAAGTGACCACCTATCATTTCACCAAATTTCATTTCATTTGTTTTAGTTCTTATTAAGTGATGCGCGATCAAAGATTTTACGCAGTTTGAAACGATTTTCGGAAAATCTCAAAATCTAATCAAGATTTATTTTAATTCGACACTTATGTTTTAAGTTGAATGACCCCCTATCATGATACCAAATTTCATTTCATTCGCTTCAGTCGTTTTTACGTTACATGCGAACACAAATTTACGCAGTTTGAAACGATTTTCGCAAAATATCAAAATTTTTTTTAAATCGGGGCCTATGTTTTAAGTTGAGTGACCACCTATCATGACACCCAATTTCATATCATTCGCTTCAGTCGTTTTTGCGTGATGCTTGAACAAAAAAAGCGTCATCAGTAGAATGACAGAACGACAGAACGACAGACAGACAAACATTTTTTTGAGGGTCGCACCGGATTCCCAGGTGCTTGAAACGGATAGAAATCGCAAAATTTTTGAATTCCAAGAAATGTACAGACAAAAGTCTAATTTTAGTTATATAGATTCTGAAACTACGAGCTCAAACTAAGGTGTTATGTCTTACTATGGTTTGGCAAGGCAGACTGCTTGCCTAGAAAATATGTCTGGGTACTGACTTGGGGGAAATATGGAAATATTTTTCATTCCTGGGAATTCTATTTCATAAATATTAATCATTAAATTAAAATGATTGTCTTTTTCGAAGAGATTTCAGATTTGGAAGCTAGAGTATCGAGGCCTATGACTCTTTTTTAGGCCTTCATCTCGGTTGTTTCTAAGTACAGTCTTTATTTCAGAGTACAATTTTACATCACAATATTTGGACATGCACATATATCCATGGGCTAACGTGATTTGAACCCGAGATCAAACCACTTGCATGGCGGCCGTCAGCGACAGTTCATGTCAGACCCGCACAGCCATCTTACATTTCAAACAGTACCAGTAAACATTATCATGTCAACAAGCCATTTTATTTTGGATTTGTTCCTTTGGTAGATTTGAATTCCTGAAAAATCAGCAAAAAACGTGTAGCATTTCTTATACATCGAATTACTGAGGTTGATGAAATAATTCATGAAAGAATTTCAAATTTGGAATCAATTTTTCTCTAAATGAAGTACTACAATAACAGAGGTATCACATTTACAGTTTGAAATTTCATTGTTAGTAAATCATAAGGTCTTTTTCTAGATTTCAAACTAGGTTTAGAAGCCATCGTTTCTTCAGTTAAACAATAATACAAGTATTTTCCTATTAACATGAGCGGCTGCTAACATATTCTACTTGAGTGTTAGTTTAAGAGTGAATTTCAAACCTGAAAGATCTAGTCGGTCATTTAAACAGCACTAGTTGGAGCCACAACTGCATAAGAACTAATAAAAACTACATCTGAGATTTATTTCAAAGCAATTGCATTTTCTTTGAAAAGATTACTTAAATATTCACTGTATTTTAAGCGTATTCATTGATCTATTCCTTTATCTAGTATTGATTAAATCATCAAAGTGGACTGGGAAGAAAAATCAAACATTTCAGATATTCTTTTCACGCTTGCCTGAGAATCTAATTGACCTAAAATTTCGGTGCTTATATTTTACTTCCTGGGTGTAACTTTTAGAGAGTCTGATGACTCTATGGATTTAAATAGGCTACGTGGTCAGTTGGACAGAATGCTCATCTGACTTTTAATGAACTTGGACATTTATACTTAACTACTCAAGAGCAAGGATATAATGAGAGTAAATAGGTTAAAAAAAGTACTGACCACCAGATATTCCTGTCCAATGTATTTTTAAGGAAGGTTTTTTTTCTTATAAAAATCTTGAGAACTAACATTTACGGCAGGCGTGGGACTCTCAAAATCCAAACTTTGCAAAAACCAAAATCAGCCAAGGCTACATAATCACTTTTCCTCGCGAAGTAGATAGCAGCTGAATAAAATTCACACATTCCTAAATTATAAGCAAAATTGGTCAGTATCGAAAATGCATGAATTTGAAAAACATTTTAAAAGTGTATTTTGTGTTTCCATTGGTAAAAGGCAAAGTATTTTGGAATTGTATTTTTAAATGCATTTTCAATGTACCTTGTACTTTCAAAATACTGAAAACACATTTTGTATTCTGTCATTAAATTAATCGTAACACCACAGATTGCTCAGATTGGGATGTACGAACAATAACGATTCCTTACAATTGCATCAATTTGGATGTTGATATCGAAATACAGCGAATAATCTATACTTCGATGTTGTAGAAATATAAAATTCTATATGTTTATGAAATCCCTGAAAATAATATTTCACTTTTTATCAATATATCTCGGAAATACTGTTCTAAATCTGTGCTGTATGGAGTTAAAATTCTATAGTAAGGCGGCCAACGCATCAACTGGAATCCATGGGCATTCTTCTTGAACCATTACAGCACAATTTCAGCCTTCTTATATGGTGCGTTTTTCTGCTAGAAAACTCACGTAAGGATTAGTGCAACTGATCCACAATCATGTTGATGTAGCCTGTATCTTTTATGGCGTATTCTGCAACTAATGGTCCTACAGTTACTCTTAGGAATACCTCCCGAACAATAATATTTTCACCGCTAACTTGTTTACGACCTGCCTGCGGTGCACATATCAAGGAACTGTTTTCCTGGAAAACAGCATATCCTGACAGTGTCATTGACATGATGAATCAGGAAATGTAATTCATTTGTCCAAGGAACCTTCTTTCATTGTTTCATAACCCAATCAGCGTCGCCCTGGGCTTTGGCAATATGAGCGGTCTTTCAGTTTGCTCACGCCCTTCCCACTATTCTTTGAAGGTTTCGTCGTTCTGTTCCCTCCTCCACCTCAGTCCTCCAGTTTGTTCCCTAATTCTTTCAATGCTTCAGTGTTCTACCGCTTCCATCTTTGATTTTAACTTGCCACAAGGTTGGGAACCACAGCTTTGGTTTTAATCCCTTTGTTTCGCCACTGGATCCAATCACAGTATACTGAGCTTGCTGTAGGCGTAAATAGCGTGGATGCTTGTTTAAGGCAAGTAAGAGAGACGTCTACTGTGTAGTCTCATATCCGAATGAGTATGCTGCATTGCGCGTTCAGGAAGGTTTCTACTTAGACATTATCAGTTGATCTACCCGCTGCCATCAATTTTTCTTCACCAAGCTGTAAAGCTTCAAATATTCGTGACGCGATTGATAAAGCGCCCACGTAATACGCCATGTCGTATATCACTGTGAATCATCTTCTTAGGATGGATACTCATTATGACACCCGGCAAACCCCGAAAAGTAATGCATTGTCAGACCTTTACAATCTTCCCTCTATCAAAGAAGTTTAGATGAGCAGCCTGAACCTCACACACGTAATACACGATATGTATTACGTAATCGACAGAATGATGCCTGTTCACTTGAATACGTGCCCTTCACATTACACAATTGAGCTCATTGATGACGGCGGAGGTATCATAACGATTCGGTTATTTGTTGTGGATAATGTATGAATTATTTAAATATTTCTGTTATACTGCTTCACACAATAGTGCAACGATTTTTTACGATGAGGGTCTGAACACCCTGTCAATAATGTACTCGAGTGTAACCAAATTTTAATTTTTAGTTTAATGAAAAGCTAGTTAGCGTTTAGCCAGACTCGCAATTCTAAAGAAATAAGAAAAGTTATTAATATATACGACATAGTTCATTTATTATGCAGAACAGTATTTAGTATGTGAAACTGTCACAAGAAATCGGATTTGCACACTAATACATTCTTGAGAGGGTGTATCGCTTATCTAATGCTGAAATACTCGTGCTATATTGGCCATTTTCTTCGTTTATCATATATTCATTTCTCTTCCAGGTCTGATCCCTGATGGGCGTCGGTGGCTCGACGAGCAGCAGACCTGGGTCAGCAACAGTTGTGGTCAAATCTCGCCCTCCGAGCGACCTCCCTTCGCGCAGGGGCACCGCGCACGAGATATCCCACCATCAGCAACACAACAACAGTAATGGCGGCGACAGACCGACGGGGTCCTGTTGCTCGCACTATAGGAAAAACCACGCGACCATCACACGGACAGTCACTCCCGCATCGGACTCACCACCCGCACCGGGCGACACCCTCGACGACGAGATCGAGGAAATCGTCGCGAACACTCTTGACGTCGTGTCGACTGAACAATCGACCGATTCCCCCTATGGCGGGACGGATTCCAGAAGAAGCCACCCCATGGCAGCAGACTTCAACGCTGAGACGAGGGACAGGGAAGTCCGCGGGAGCACGGCGGGTAGTGGCATAGAACTTCGCAGAACTCAGAGGTCCAACACCCGAGTCGTGCAGAAGAGGCCGAGCGACGAAATCACCGAAGACCAGGACGGAACTCAGTATGATGCCAAAGTGAGTGTGGATGCGTTGTCACTAATTGGGGAGTATGCAAAAGTGGGGATTTTACTTAAGGATGATCTACCTGAAAACGGAGGATTTCGGTTGATTTTCGACCAAGATAGGGAGTAAACTTATAATCACATAACTTTGAGAATTTTCAGAATGTTTCCTCTAAAACTAGAATAAGAACTGGCATTGCGATAAAATTTGAAAAGTTATTTAATTTTTTAAAAAATATTATTAAACTTGACACTTTTTCAGAGAAAACGCCATTTTCTCGATTTTCGCTCAAGATTAGAAAATTTACGATGATATAATTATGAGAATTTTCAGAATGTTTCCTCGGAAACTAGATTGAGAACTGCCATTGAGATAAATTTTGAAAAACAATTTAATTTTTTTTTTAATAGTGAAACTTGGCACTTTTTCAGAGGAAAACGTTTTTTATAGATTTTCACTTAAGATCAGAAATGAACTTATGATGCTAGAACTATGAAAATTTTTAGACTGTTTCTTCAGAAACCATACTGTGAACTGAAACAAATTTCAAATTTGAAAAGTTACTTCATTTTTTGAAAAAAAATTATTAAACATGCCACTTTTTCGGAGAAGTCTGCTTTTTGGTTAACTTTCACTACAGATAAAAAATAAACTTACATTCCTAGAACAATGAAATTTTTCAGAATATTTCTTCGGGACCTGTACTGTGGACTACTAAAAATTTAAAATCTGAATAACCAGTCAGTTTTCATAAAAAGAAAGAAGGAAAAACAGTGTTTTTTAAACTCAAATTCAAAATTGGCTGACTGAAAAATTTTCTTTCAAAAGTAACTTTGAAGTATAAATTTATAGATGTATTTAAGAATGTTTTGGGGCCAAAAATGTACTGCATTTTGCTTTTACAAATTTTATAATTGAAACTCGTAATGGTTTATGACACCTAATGAACATGACTTCTGATCAAGATTTAAAATAAAATTACAGTAGAAAAGCTACTGAAAAATTTATAATGGTTCTTCTGAAACTACTTTACGATGCTTTATGAACATTAAGTTTATAGGAGCAATTTAATTTAAAAAACAAGTAAATAAATGAAGATGATATTTCAGATGGAAATTCAAAGAATTTCAGCAGTTTTATCGCGTTTCAATTAAATTTCATTTGAAAAAATCAACTCGCGCTATCTCTAATACTTACTACAATATTTTAAATCATGAAAAGTCCATTTTATCGTTTCAATTTTAGAGTTATAATTATATTTCTAAAATTTATCAGAGAAATTCTAAAAAATACAGCTAACAATTGTGTCCATTACATGAACAAAGATAGCGCGACATGTACCTTAAACCCCCAAACCACCCATATTTCACGGTTCTCCCCGATTGGACTTTCGCTCGTCAGGTTAAACAGCCTTAAGGGTAAAGATCTCGACTCTCGACACAATATGAGCCGAAGTCTTAAAGTAGTGAAGCGACGATTTAGCAAAAGGCTGTGATTAGTTTTATTGTTATTTAATGAGCTAAAATGGGTTTTTGAAGGTTAGCAGCAAACTTTTGTGATGGTCAGTGACGTAGCAGTAGAGCAGGTAAGAGGCAAGGGGTCCCTGACCTGACCAGACGTGGTCTTCAGTCCAAGAGAAACGTCAGTGCAAGAGAATTCTAACAATTATTATTACAAAATTCACCAATACAATAGTGATGGGGGGATACAAGACAATTTTTTGCGATATGAGAGATTAACAGCTTCTTTTGCGATGTGAACAAACATTTTTAATATTACAATATGAGGATTTTGAGAGACAAAGCTTTTTGGCTGTTTTGCGAAATGAGAGAGGACTATTTTTCGTCTCGCGTCCAGCCCTAGGGGAAGGTCATCCGATGAATTTGCCACGGGCCTCAACGGTATAGTTATGCAATTGGGGAGGGTAGTCTGCTTTACACAATAGCTCCACTCGACAAAGGATAAGCGGTACTCAACCCCTGTGCAATGGAGTGATTGAGACATCATCAGGAGAAATGTTTTGTGATTTTATAAGGCTGGTTCATTTCTCGATGGGTGTATAGAGAAATTTAGAGTCTCGGTACACTGAGCCAAAGAGTAATAGCCATTTTGAAAGGTTGGGTCGGTTTTATCGACTTTTAATGATTTAAATGGATTTTTGGAAGATGTACTAAATCATTTTCACTACGGAAAGTAGAGTGTGGAGCAATTAGTTCTTAAGAGCTCGTAAAAGAATTATATGGGCAAGCTTAAATGCAATTTAGGAAAAACGCAATGGCAGAGATTCTTATTTCTGCTTTCACTTGTACATTTTTGGATTTTCCTCGGAGCATTCAAAGGCAAAAGCAGAGTGTACAAAAAAGTTATACTACATTATGGCGTATGGGAAGCAATTCTTTAAAATGAATTTTAGAAAAGGCACAATTCCCGGATATTTTTTCCTTCTGTATCTAGTGTTGCTTCCCTGCCTTGATTGTTGAACACATTTCTGTGCTCTCAATGAGCAATGCGAACACTTCCTACCAGACGCAGAAAGGTAGAGGGGAGCTTTGTTCCAGGAAGAACATGCGGGTTCTCTGATAGTGGCTGTACGGTTTATACTATGAAAAATGAGTTCTGGTTCAGAATTCATACTTTTGCATATTCACATTCATGTTCTATTCTAGTTTTCAGTAGTTCTTGCATTTTTCTTTTTTTTTTTTTTCTTTTATGTTGGACTCGCATGGTACAGAAAATATGATTCGCAGTTTGTCTTGCAATTTTAGGTACACTACACTTTCCGAATACGTTCAGCGTAGAAGAAGTCGTAGTATGTAGTAGTTCAATAGTTCAGTGTAGTAGTATAGGGAATAGTTACAAAAACAAACGCTAAACAACTCGCTGTTTTTCCACGTAGTAACGAATGAACATGGCTAAAGTACTGGATGAGAGCTTTTTCCAAACAGGCTGCTTTAAATTTTTTTTAATGAAACAAACACGCAATGTACAGTGAAAACCCAAACATATACTTTATTTTATATACAACGCATTGAGAACGTTTCGAAAACACATCGTCGAAACAAATTTCCAATTACAATTGTACATGTTTCGCCCGAACGCGCTGACGTATCCGACACCTAAATCCTACAGGGGATAGAAGAGCATGCTGGTCGTACTTAAAATGGCTTTTCAACGAACTTATGCTAATGAGGGTCGTTGTGCCTTTAGAACAACGGGAAAAAATAGGTTATATATATTTTTCCGTTAAGAAAGGACATATGAATAAATATATTCTCAAGTGTTAGTTATCGATGTATCTAGAGAAGTCTTTCTCTAAGTGAGCGTTAACGTCCTTTTGCAGGCTTTAAAGGGTTTCGGTAGGGCAGTAGAAAACTCAGAGCAAATTAAGGAGCTTTTGACAATCTAGAGGGGCGTGGGCAGATAAATTGTATCTATAAAAATCCTATTATAAATCGCCTTGCTACGAAAACCGTAGATTCTTACTATTAAGAACAAAAAGAAAATACAGTCGAATCTTTTTACCCATAAATTACAAGGAAAAGTTTCTAGCTTAATTAAATAATAATAGTTTCTTTATTTCTACTAATAATCAAGTTTTATAACACGATCACGTATCAGTAAGTTTTTTTCGAATTAATTATAGAGCGCTGGGATTGAAATATTCCTCCCCCATAATGAAAATAAACACCCACAGTGAAATAATTTATTCTACTATATGAGCAATAAGCATTCGGAATTAAAAAGTGAGAGCAATTTAATTACTTAAAATAGGAAATGTAGAAAAATGGCAATTCAAGCAATCATTCTAAGAGTATGTGTAAGTTTATGTATGAGTATGAGGAGCAAAGGTGGACCTACATTCAAGTTAGGCGGAGATCTAACCTCGATTCTAGCTACTTTTTTCATAAAATTGCAGACGCATATTCTGTTAAGCATGGCATTAATAACGGAATTATACTTCTATCGTCCCTCAAAGCTTGTATGGAAAACTGTATCGAACCAACTATACCTTTAATTTTTGCAGTGTTTGTGACAGACAAATTATATAATGTTTTTGTTAAAAAACGCAATTTTTACATTCCTCCATGCTAAATGCTGCTAACAAAAAAGAGAAATCGGTTACAATTTAATGAACATGGCGATTTACTGCTATTTTTAAGTGAATTTTTGGTTACATTAACGAATTTTTTAAATGCATAAGATCCATCCTTCACATTAAATAAATTTTAAACTCATTTAATGCTAATAAAAATGCATCATAATTATAAATATGATTAATTGTGAGTTTTGATTCCTCTCATTGAAGTTATTCTTTGATCTCAAAAATAAGATGTGGGCCGTATCCCATCTATTCTATCCAAATGCAAGCTTAAAAGTTATATTTGAAGCTATTATATTTAAGCTACGAAACTGATGGTAATGTAAAAAGTTAGGTTAAAAATATGGAGGAAACTAAAATATTTGCAATCTTAAAGTGGCTGGTGGTCGAAATAAGCTTGAGAATCGCTGGTCTAGAGTCGTTCTTGTTAAATTATCTAAAACCGTTCAATTCATTTTAAAAACGAAAATAAGAAATATTTTAGTAACTAGAATAATAGTACGATGATATCCTCGCTAAAATATTATTTTCTGTATTACAAAGAAACCTAGAGTAGTTTGTGCTGTGCATGCAGTGTGCCTTTTTAAAAAGTCGATTTACCAAAATATATATATTTTTATTTGTTTGGTATCCAAAGAAAAATCATTACTCAGTATTCGTTTTATTTGTTAATTTTGATACAATGCAACACGGCATGCTACAGCAGAATTACGTCACGTAGAAATTGTAGTGACACGGTATTTCAATCGAAGTGAGTATCGGGCAGTCGTGCTACACATACGACGACGCTTTCGCCGTTGTTGTAAATGGATTTGCGTGTTTTTTGTCACTCTTTTGCCGCCGTACGCGCGATATGCACGAATGTAGTAGTAATAATTGATTACTCTCCAGAAATACAAATAATTCCCTTCAAGAACAACGGAAATTGCTGTAACAAAACTGATTGCTGACAGGAATGAGATATTTAGGAAAGGTCAGGTTTGAAAGAAGCGTTAGAAACTTTAAAATTGTATCGTTGTGTAGGCATAGAGAAATGATGACGTAGCAAAATCATTTACTGTTTAATTTATTGTATTTTTAGATTTAGATTTTAATTATTAATTTTTGTAGGTTTAAAAATCAATTATCGATTGCATGGTATCGTGACATGCGATAATACAATCCGCCTGCAATAAAAATTGATTATTTTACTTTTATATGTATTGTAATGTATAAAAAGGTAATTTGGGTTTTACTAGTTTGGGTATTGTTCAAGCGGTACTTTCACTGTAAGTTTTGCTTTCCTGTCATACTTGCCACGCGCGCTCTGGAGCTATGTTTTATTTATTTTGTTATTTGTCAGACATCAGGCCGTCGATTCTGAGTTCTTTAGAGTGTACACGTGTCCCCACGCCTTTGTAGCCCCGGATGCGGGCCATGTTGGTAAATGTATGTGGTTCGATCAGAGATAAGAGAGAGGCGGAGTTATGTCTTCGCAAACCACGTGGTGTGGTGAGCGTAAATACGCCCGCACATCGAAAATCGAGAGACTTCTGCCACTGGAACTGCTTAATTAGTCCACGCTGATTTTTGTACCCGTCTCCCCCTCTCCTCTTCTCACTCTATATTGTAACTTAAAGATAATGTTTAATAAACCGTTTTACCTGCCTTAACTCTGGAACTTTACTGAAATATCTGACGTCTCATATATTTATAGATAGCAGGGGCGTAGACAAGGTTAGGGGGGTCATAAACCCCCCCCCATGAGAAATTTTTTGCCATACAAAATGTATATTCTTCACTACATTATCACACACACGTATACATATATATGAGTTGTAATAGTCGTAACCCCCACGAAAAATTTCTGGCTACGCCCCTGATAGATAGAGATTTTGATTGAAATAAGTTTTAATAGATTCAAAATAAGCTGTTATTATGCATCCAATTTTATAACTTGCAATGAAACAGGGTTCCGTTGATACTAACTCAAGCTCAATAATTTCATTCCAACGTAGTACTAACAGGTCTCTTGAGCGACTCTGCTGAAATCTACTGGCACACACATCAATCAATTGTTCATAGGGTTCCTAACGTTGATCTATTATACTAAAATGAATAGTCTGTGAGAGAAATCACCAAAATGTGCATCACATTTCATGTAGTATCGGTTAATTAATTCACCAGTAATGATAGTTAATTATTATTAATTATTGTTATTAAATTAAGATTTATAAACAATAGAATTTGGAGTATCGTGTCAAATTTGCATGATATCAAGCAAAAATAAGTTTTGGAGACTCATTTTTAACGTCAAATTTATCAATGTATTTTCAAATGTCGTCAAACTTGGTGACCATTTGGCGATATTTTTGGCATAGCTTTGAAAAAAACCTCCAACATTGTTAATAAGTTTTGAGAAACCCTGTAAAAGAATTACAAATGTTTTTTTCCGTCCTTTTAAATGAAGAATAGTGTTATTATAAACGACTTGAAATGGATTAATGCCCCAAAACTGCCATATCCCGTAATGCATTAGAATTATTTTAATGATTCTGTAAAAGTACAAATGTTACGCTTACTATTTTCAATAGACATCTTTATCTCTACTTATTATAAAAGAAGGTGTCTGTGTGTGTGTGTGTGTGTGTCTGTCTGCAGCGTTACGGACAAACGGCTACACCTAGAAACACCAAATTTGGTATTCGGGAAGATGTAAATATGTAGTTGTGCACCTCGAAGCGATTTTTTCAAAATTCGACCTAGATTTTTTTTTATTTTATGTTTTATGCGATTTTTGGCATTTTTTCTCACCTAATTCGTAATAACGGCGGAAATTACGCTCGCAGCAAAACGGCATTTGTATCATCGGATAGAGGAGAAAATTTTCTTTTAAAAACAGTTTGTTCTGAATACTTAACCTGATTTACCGATTTTTAGGAATTTTTTTACTAAACATCTGCTTCGAGATTTTTTTTCGTAAAATAATTTTAAAACTGTCGCATCTTGAATTCTATCCGTCATAACTTTTAGATATTTTGACAAATCGTGAAACATTCTTTTCTCCCTCTTTTAAAATAAAAACGAAAAAATTATGTAAATTAGATGATTTTTTACGAATTTTAATGCAGCCTAATGTTTAGAATTTAATAGCATCAACGCGATCTTACGCCATTCATTACATTGCGATCACGGCACGAGAATTTATGTTCGGCTGTTGCCACAGAAAGGATTAGAAAAAAGGGTTTTTTCAACCAATCGAGTTTTTAAATGGGATATCAGAATTTCAATTCGCAAGTGAGGATCTATGACGTCAAATGCTTTAAGATACCTAAAAATTACGCCATAATTTTAACCATTTATTCCAGCTCTATTTTCAACACAGGGAGACGATATTTTGATTAAAATTTACTGTAGAAATAAACTAAGAAATTCACGATTATTATTATTAGAAGTGGTATTTTAATCCGGTGCTTATTTAAAAATTGAAATGTTTTCACGGCGCTGAAAATGTTCATTTTAAAAGTTACAAAGTTCGTTTCAAAGCGCGATATATTAAAATTTTTCTATTTATTATTTTTATTTTTGGCATTTAATTTAGCGCAGGCGTTGCCTAACATACGCATGCAGGATGCGAGTATAGTTTTATTTTAACGTTGAATTACGTTCCTCCATAAAGGTCACGCAAAGTTTTAATGATACCGTTTTAAAACAATTATGCGAAATATCGAAAGTAACTCCGAAATTAATCTACCGGGGTATCCTTTACGGCAGTCAAACAGTGACGTCATAAATTAAAAAAAATGTGTGAAATTTGTAAACTCTGCAACTCTAACGCCCTGTCACAATTAAAATGGGAATAAGTAGCTCCTCGAGATTACACAGTTTGATGTTTTTCAGGAGACAGGACTATGGAGGATATAAAAGATATCGCTATTGGATATTTAAAATGGCACCCCTTGGATATTTTCTCCCCACAGTAAGATGAAATGGTTTACGGCGCTAAATACGCCAATCTTATAAAACTATGTATAAATTAAATATATATGGAGAGTTTCCTTAATGGCAACCATTATGTGAAATGATTATTATTTATGCTAATGCGTAAATTGCAAAGCATCGCCACAGAATCAAAAGATCCCATTGAGGCCAAATAATCTAAGCTGTTTCTTTTAAGGGAGCCTTGAAGAGGGAGAAGCGAGTATAGATAGTATTAATGTACGTAATAGGTAGTATTATTAGATTTGTAAAGATAGTATGAATAAATCACAATGTACCACGTTAATAAATATTTCATGAAATTAAAAGTGTTTATCCGTTTTCAACGGTTGTCTTACAACCAACTAAACGAAAAGTAATTCTAATTTGCGTTAATATATCCCGCAGTCATTTCAACAGAGGGGATTACTTGAACTTTTTTAAAAATGAAATTCTGTTTTGTCACATGCAGATATGATTTTAGTAGTAAAATATTCCTTTCTTCCCGTATGAAGAGCCGGTGCGCAGCTATTTTAAAAACATCTCTTGAAAATAGCATAAATGAATTCAGAAGACCTCAAAACGTGTAAATACACCAAAATCTCGAAGTCGAATTTTTTTCATGATTGCAATACTTTCCTTATATGGTACATTTTCGGAAAGAAATAAATGGTGCTCCATTTCATGTAGTGTCTTAGGTATTTAATGCTACAACTTGAGCCTAAAAAACAGTATGATGTAGAAATAAGACATTTTGAAAGCCAGGAGTTCTCTGCAAACTATTGAGCTTTCCACTTTTTTAATAGTGAATGACACTGACGTAGTTTTTTGAGTCATTATACTGCAATGATCAGGTTAGTACTCATGACACAAACTTTACATTAAGAGTCAAATAATTTTGCTCTTTTTTTTTTTTTTTAATTCCACATCAGGAATAATTTCGAAATACACATGTAAGGAAAATTTTCGTTTCCTACTGTGCGAAGAACGGGCACGCAGCTAGTAATAAATAAAATAAATTGAATTGTTAAATTAATTAAATTTAATTAAATAATTAATTTTTTTCAATCTAGATAAATGTTACTAAAATACATTTTGAACATTGAGGGCCCATAAGGCGTCATGTATTGGAATTCTTTCGGGTGATCCTGTAAAAGAAAAATAAATGCTACGTGTAATATTGGCTGGGATCATTGGAAGTATTCTGAGCATGATTTCAGACAAGATATTTTTTAAACGTCAAAGAAGACATCATCCGTTTTGATGTGAAGATGATTTTTCTTCAATATCGTCCACGTTATAAAGATTTTTTAAAAATGTTGACTGTCAAGTATGATAATAATACGGTACTGATAATTTTTGTCATCTGCAGTGCATTTATTAGGCAATACATTTACGGATTCAGTATCAGGATAATATGTTTATCCATGCAAGTTGCGAGAAGTTTTATGCAAAGCTTATTGCGAACTTGCAGGATAATTTAGAACAGGGATTTCCAACTGGCGTTCCTCCATGTCCTTTTTTGCTGCCCGCGAAGCTTTCTGGGAAAATAATTTGCAACATCAGATTAGATGCTCTTATTTAAGGAAAAGAAGTTTTTGTGAAAATCTATGTCAGTTTCACTTTTCAATTACGAATAAATTTGATTTTACTTGGTTTCAATGAAATTTAGTGCGTCTACATGTGTTATATTGCACACCTCCCCTCGCTTTTGATCAGGGTTGGCATGGTTTAAACCAAATGGGTTTTTTCCTAAAAAAATTTGGATTTTTAAAAGAATAATTTAAAATTCCGAATACTACAGATAGAATATGTTCTGATATCTTTTAAAATTATCCTTATAAGTATCAACAATAAGTTTTCATATCAATCTAATAGATACCTTATTGTTTTATCATTATTAAAAATTATTAATTAAACTTAAATTATAGGCTGCATTTTTAATTTGTTTCTAAAATAGAGATTTTGTGTTTTAACAAATTATTTTTAAACCTTAAAAATATCATTTTGAACAACTTATCACCATTATTACTGATGAATCTAAGTGCAAGATTCCATGTAAAATGTGGTAAACAATTAATATTGCATTATATTATATACTAAATATTAAAAATAGTATCTCTAAATAAAATATTAAAATTGAATGATTTTAATGTCCACATAAGTATAGCAACAATTGTTTATTTACTTTGTTTTAATTACTTTCAGAAGGAATATTAATTGTTATTTGAACATGTTACAAATAATTTTATTTATAAGTATGTAACAGGTAATTATAAAAGGATTTAAAAAAAAACAAAAAAAACCCTGGTTTAAACAAAAAAAACCGGTTTAAATCAAAAACCCGGTTTTTTTAACCCCAACCCTGCTTTTCATGTCCGTTAACTCGTCCGTAGATTTACACTCATAGGAGACGCCTCTCAGATTCTTCTTTACTCCATCTCCCGAGACTCTCAACAATAGAGCTTGATGTAAACACCCCTTCTTTAGAAGTTACAACAAACAGACCCCGATTCTCATTGAACTTTTGAGTGCTTTCACGTTAATTTTTACACCCTCTTGTAATTTTAAAGTTTTCATTTAAATTTTAGTCATTTTGCCGTTTTTTATTCTATGATGGTTAGCACACTACTCTCTGTGGTTATTGGTTTGGGATTGGCTCCTACTTGGATTTGGTTGTTAATTCGTCCGTCCCTTCATAGATGGTAACACTCAAAATTATCCACTTTTCTTGAATCGTAATTTAATTTTCGTTTTTTTATAATTTGATGGAAGTTAGGCAGTTTTTGGTCGATATCTTTAATCTCCCGAAACTCTTAAATAACTTGAATAAGAACCTAATTACGTTGCGGCCCGGCACTAGACAGGTGTATTCAACTGCGGCCCGCAAACATTTGTAAGTTGGAAACCTCTGATTTAGAAAGATCTGTTAGCCATAACAATTTCAAATGCCTTAAATGTAGGAAATACATAGCAGTTGCTACATTTTAAAAACATATCTTAATTCTTTTCAGGATAACCTTCCCGAAGTGGATTTCGCCAAGTTTAAAAAAGTCAACCACAAGGTAAGTCCAAAACCGCCTTAACTGGCGTTATAAAAACGTAATGAAATTTTTGAACATCATGAAAAATACACACACACACACACATACACACATATATACTATATGTATTACTTATCCTATTTATTGTGTTACACAATTATTCCTAGCATGTCTTGAAATGCATAAATTTTCAAAGGTAAAATAGTATTGCTAAAAACTGCTTTACAAAATATCGATCAAAAGCTAATAGTCCAAAGTTTTTTTACTGTACAAACAATTTTTAAACACTCATCTTACAGTTTCAGCTCAGGAACAAATCGGCAGTGGATCACTGCACATTTTTAAACACATCCTCTGAAGAAACCATGCTAGCTTGCTATAGCTCGATCTGCGACCCACCACTGAAAACCACCATGTATACATGTGGTGGACGTGTATGCTGAATCCACTGTTGCATTAGGTGATGACCATTTCTTAATAATTTTTCTTCAGAAAAATTTAGTGCTTGGCCCAGCACCGAAAATGCTACGTAAAAACGGTGCTTGGAATTTGTACTGAAAAGATTGTTTGTCCCAACACTCTAAGTTCCATCTCATCACTGAGCTAAACTAATGATATCCCTTAAGAAAAGTATAGACTTTTAAAATCAGAAATATGTAGAATAATAACACAGATTCAACACAATTAAAATATCGCCAAATATTAACATCGTGTACAGGTATCCAAGATTTAAAATTATGTACGTTTATAAGTGCTGAACTTCAATAAGAATTGTTCTGATGACACCAAGTTAAACACAGAATTTTTTCATATCAAAATAAAATTTCAAATGTATACTATCTGATTGTTATGAAACTGACATTTTTTGTACTGTTTCTCCGAGAAATAACTGAACTTTCTATGAATACATTAAAAGCTCTGTATTATGACTTTTTTCGGAATATATTTTTAGAAAAATACTTTAAAACTTTGATTTACTGGTACACGCATGAAATTTTAGCTCATTTTCTAAAACAACACAATTATTTTAGAGTAGACTTGCGCTACAACGTGATCCATCTTAAGCGAATTTTTCAAGAGTAGCTAATCTCACAACTAACGTGGACCCCTCGCTCGCAATATGATATTTTTCGCCAATAATAAGAGGGGCAAACAGAGGTATGGGATGTAAGGGTTAAGTACGTCTTCATGATCTGCTACTGAAGAAAAGAGCCAATCAGCCAACAGTATTTCATTCCTCGTATCATCACTGAAGGCAGGAACACTTAAACCATTCCAGTGTAAACACAGTTTTATTTATAACTTTATGTAGGAAATATATAATCTTGGTGTGGTTTAAAACTGTTTGAGGGGTATTTATAATTGTCTGAAGTAACTACGTGTGTTTCAGAAAAGTCGTATATATGTTATGGTTAAAGCCCGAAGTCTGGTAAATCCCAGGTTTTATCGGTAAAACCAAGCTTTTACCAAAGTGGCTTGGTAAAAGTCCGAAGTGCGCGTTAATATGATTCCATTTTGGGTTTTACCAAGCCTTTGCAGTAAAACCTAGGAGTTACCAACCCTTCCGGTAAAAGCCCGAAAGGAGGGATTACTTATGATAGGATTTTCCATTCGGAGATATATTGTATACAGTCTGTCCCGTTGTACTCAATAAACCAGTTTATCTTTTGAAAAAAAAAATTAACTTCTAAGAAGTAGAGTACAGAAGAAATAAGTGTACGTGAAGTAGTAAAAAAAACTTTTTTAGTTGGAGAACACAGGGACTTACGTGCAACTGTTCAAAGACTTGCACTACGAAGATGTGTTTGTACAAATAAGCTGAATTTCTTTGTAATTGAAAATACCAGCAACAAATAACAGTCAATCTTTTTGTAACAAGTAGTAAGAAGTATTAAAGTTGTAGTATTAAAGAAAAACATTCTACATTATTCTTATTTTCTAAATCCCATTATTTGTATTTTTTCTGAGCTATCAATTTATACTTTTTTACAAAATTAGTTTTAAAAACTATTGAAATCTCTTTAGCAGTTATCGAGAAAATTTCTGCATTAGTTTAGTTTTTCGTATGCTATCTTCTTTGCGAAATGGCATAAATATTGCATTTTTATTTATTTCTAGTAACTTTTCGACAGTTCCATCGTGTAAGACGGTTCCATCGACAAAATTATTAAATCATACCTCATTTTCGCCACTTTTACAGTTTATAGTATCAATTAAAAAAATTGTGTGCTTTAATCTTTTCGGGATACACTCTATACAATAATCTGCGAATGAAAAATACTTTCATAAATGACCCCACCATGGACGAGCTAATTAAACATGGTAGATGGCTGATGTTTGAAGCTCCCGGGTTCGGGACTATTGAGAAGCTGTCGATCAAATGATCTAAATAATAAAAAATGCAATATTGTTTGTGTGTTATGGCAAAACCTGCACGAGGGCATGTGCCCTTAAATCATATTTCATTTCCATCACTTTTACACTTTATACTGTCAATTAAAAATTATAGCGGGTTTGAGACACTCTGTATACAGTATAGTTGCGAATGGAAAATCCTATCATAAGTAATCTCTCGTTTCGGCTTTTTACCGGAAGGCGTTGGTAACTCCTAGGTTTTACCGCGAAGGTCTTGGTAAAAGCCCGAAATGGGATCATGTTAAAGCGCACTTCGGATTTTTACCAAGCCACTTTGGTAGCTAGGTTTTACCGGTAAAACCTAGGATGTACCGGGCTTTTACCGTAACATTTATACCCTATTTCACAACGCGAAATTTTTACTTGCGCGAGGAGTCTTGGAACTCATCTTTTGTGTATGCCAAGACTCCACTGTAATTTGAAACTGCTTTTGTGACCATAAGTTTAAAAATTTTACATATGCCTGGATGTTTTTGAAATTGAGACTATTTCAAATAAGTTACTTAAATACTAGTATACTTTAGTATTTAAAACTACTTAAATACCAGGATATTTTTGTGACGCCATAATGCTAACGTTCTGACTGTTTACTATTTAAGTTTACTTCAAGCACACGAAACTACACTTTCAAACCATGCTTTGTTATATAAAAAAAGAAAATCACTGCGGATGGTGCATTAATGATTAGTTTTCGTTACTGCAAATATATTTCCATAGTAAATGCCGCTTGACATTTAAATTGAAAATCTGTTCTGCCCCCACCAGAACAAGACCTATGAGGATCCAATTTATTTACTTATCAATAGAATGAACTTTCGAAATGCATCAATGAATAATGTAATAGTCTATTTAAATAATAAATAGTATTATCAAAACCGAATCACTACAAATCTTGCTTACAATATTGATTGCTTCGCGTGAGAAGTGACTATGCTTAGTTTGAAACAAAAATGTAATAATACCGAAGTCTCAATATTTTTGCTAGGAAATCGATTTCAGTTACGTATGTGAGATACTAGACAGTCTGAAATGTTAGGTGTCATCGCTAGAGACAAATTTTAGCCTCAATTGTAACAAAGAAATGTTTATTTTATTAATTTATTGAACGGGGAAAATAAAATTCTTTAATATTAAATTAATACATCAAAAATGTTCCGTTTGAATGCTTGAAAATATTTCAATTCGATAGTAGATTAGTCACAGGCTCTTCTAATTTTTGGAAAATTTATAGCATTAACTGCTACTGGAAGATACCTTAATTAGGCTAAATTAAAAGTTCTCTTGCAAAATAAATTTTCTTCAAATTTCTCTCCTTAAATCAAAAACTCAGCAGATTGGCCACTAAACATTACTGGGAAACACACTAATCAGTGTTTTTGTTTTAATTTTCTCCTATAATATGAATATGGAAACCTTATTCTCCTCTTGGACTAGAATTTTCGGAGTACTTTACTATTTTTTTTTTAAATCTGTTATTCTGTCAATTTTGATCTTGCTATTCTTAGCTTTAACAAATGGTAGAAATCTCTTAACATACTACAGTCTCCGATCTTCATCGTTATTCCCAATGATCAACATTTGACTTATGATTGGCTACTTTTAAACTTATCATTTAATTCATGCTCTGATAAGTGTATCAAGGTATTAAATATTTGTAACGCCATTTGCAACTGACGATGACAGCATTTATATGTCTGATTCCCTGTTCAAATCTATTTGAATCTATATTCAATTACGTGTGAATCTCTTTGAAATTATTGACCTATATTCAAATAGTTATTGTTATTTACATACTTATCTTTTTTATTACTATTTTAGAAGGCTACGAAGGGAACAAAAAGGGAAAAGGTGTTATCGTTTGTATTCCTTTTGCATCTTTGCTTTTACGTATTTTTAATTGCGAGCTCTTTTTTAGCGCAGTTGAAACTGGTTAAGATCGTGCATTGCCTATCTGTCCACACTTTTAACTGTCGTTTGCATTATCCTGAAATTTACCTATGTTAAATAGAATTACAGTTACCGTAGAATTTTTCGTCCTTAATATTATGTATTTCCTTTTTATAATTATGTATATAGCTTTAAATGAATTTTAAAGAGGACACGCAAATTAAACATGATGCCTCTTATTAAAATAAATAAAAATGCCAATCAATCCATTAAAAATACAGTAAAACGTAGTATTCAAATTATGAACCTTCTGTAATTCGTAGAAAATGGGTGTTTTACTTGTCAATCATTTGCAAAACCATGTAAAAAAAATAAAAAAGATAATCGATATCTATATGTTTTGAAAGGTTCTTTACAATCATTCAAACTTACGAACTCAGCAATGACAAAATTAATTCCTTGAGTTCATTAGGGAAAATAGTTCCATGATCGTTCCTGTATTCTCGAACTCGGGGTGTCATAAATAGCCACGAGTGTTTACCCAGATTCTATTAAAAAAGGCTTAGATTTTTTATTTTTATTTTCATTATTTATTATTATTATTATTATTATTATTATTATTATTATTATTATTATTATTAGTTATTTAAGGATCCAGTAGAATCTTATTTATAACAGGAAGGTATGCTGTCCCATATTAAAACAAAAATTTGATTTCTTGAAAATTCCCTAAAATTTTACTTATGTTTGGAAGGTGCAGGAGAGCAGTTATGCATATGTATGCGCTTAAAATGATACTTTGGTTTCTTGATTTCTGCACCAAACTCTGGGGGTCTGAGCAAATCGGAATCCAGCATTTTGCAGAATTCTGTCGAATTTGCGGCTATGTGAAGAACAAACGCACTCTCGGAGATTGCAAAATACATTGTGAAAAAAACTGAGGAATCTGCGGAATTTCGCCTCCAGATTTCGATTTGCTAGAAATAGACCCATGCTTTAGGACTGAAAAAATAAAAAAAATCTTGCAACATTAAGGAACTAAGGGATGTAATGTAAGTATCTTATATCATCAATTTTCTCTTGTTTCTCCCTTTTAAAGCAAAATAGTTTAAGTTTATAGTAATTGTATGCAGTGGCCTCTCCTCCGTTTGAGCACATGAACACGTGAACCCCCCCTACCCCCAAAAAAAGCTAAAAAATAAATATATTAACAAATTAAATTTAAAAAAATTAAGTACACTTCTACATTTTTGTGAATTTAAAATGTAAGTTTTTCTCCCTCTTCACTATTATTAAATACGCTTATTGTAGCTAACGCAGGTTATTGTAGCTTACTAGAGCACAAACACCAGTCTAGTTTTTCCTCGTTCGCACGTGCGATCGAAGAAAAGCCCTTCTGAATCACGTTCAGAAAGCAGGAGCTGATAGAGTTGCGGGAGGGGTAAGGCGCTGCTGATATCTATTCGTTTGCACATTTTCAGTGTGCGAACGAACCATTTTATTGCAGTTATCTCTTCTGGATTCTCCCTTGCTTTGTTATGTTCGGTTGGGTAATCCATTTTTGGGGGCATTACTTTTTATACTTTTATCATTTTTCAGTATATTCTTTACAAACTAGTATAAATAATTAAGATGGCAGTAAAATAAGTGTTTCGGAGCTAAATCAATTGCATTTTCCAACATTAAATTGGGGGGGGGGGGAAATTGCAATAAAATGACTCAAGGCAACACCTTCGCAAAAACCTATCTTGGTGGCGAAATGCAAGAGCAAAGATTACTTGTTTCCTTTCAGTTGCATTATTTTCCTTAAACCGCTGGAAACGCAAATACATTGTAACTTGCAAGGTGCGCAGTATCTGCATATTTAATTTTCTAAGTTTATTTTGTGAACCTCCATTTAAATAATCCCCGAGCAGTCACTGATTATATGCATACATTTACCATTGTGTTTACATTTTACTCACGGTGAACAAAATCTTATACACTCAAACCTCATTAGTACATCAGTCTCGGGGCCACTTAAAAATGACTTACTAAGCGGAGTTATTAGTAAATGCAAAACGAAATTCTAAATGTTCATTTAATAAGTGTGCCTATAATTTACTTAAGTTATAATTTATATCAATTGGTAGAATAAGAATTCCAATTTCTATTAGATAGTTATTAATTATTATTTTATCAGCTTGACAAACAAGTTCATTAAAAAACACTTACTTGGGAAGAACATGAATTTTTATATTTTTTAACCTTGATAACGACCCCTTAAACTCATTTTAAAAATTTGAAATCCTAATAGATTTCTCATTTTTAGGTCCTAGTACAAAGGGTGTGTGTGTGTGTGTGTGTGTGTGTGTGGTGTGTGTGTGTGTGGCGTGTGGGGGGGGGGGGGTTGTTCCCTCCATAAAAATTTTAAAAGTTGAAATTTTAGGGACCACTCTACAGTCTGCGTTTAATTCTGCAATGTTTGACTTGATTAAATTTAGATAATTTTACGTGATGCGCTAAAAAATACTTGTTTACAATTTAAGACATATTTTAAAAAGCATTCAAATTTTTAGAAATTCAAAGTCTGTAACAGCGTACCTTGCAAAAAAATTTCACTTCACTCGCCTTTGTCGTTTGCAAATAATGCCCACAAATAACTTTCGCCCTTTTTTTTCAGAGGGGAAGGCGCATTTAACAGTTAGATAAATCGTGAAACATATGAAAAAGTTTGTGAAGGCGAAAAGTGTAGAATTTAGCAACTTTTTTTGGGAAATTAAAACTTCCCATTGGGTATATCTAAAATCAGAATTATTGAAAGATCGTTTTGATTTCGTTATTCTACTATCATTGATATTTTCCTCGTTAAAAAAGCTTTCGACCTGTGCATACATCCGCTTATCCTTGTTGAAATGCATATCTGTTCTGTTCTGTCTTGTTTTCATGAATAATGGGGGCTTCAACACCTCTGATTTATAGCATTTTGTACCAACCCCAAATCCAGGTTAGATCGACAGCGGCAGTAACTGTCAAGTAGAAATGGGGAAAGAATGAACACCCTGTTCTTTTGAACCTTTTCTCAAGAAAGAACGGGAACACCCTGTTCAGTGATCACGGCAAAACATGTTCTCAGTTCATTAAGGTCCGACGCTTCAAAATTTTATGGCAGGCAAGCGTGTTGAAAAGAGAAATTTTGGAAAATGCCTTAAAGGTGAAATTTCTCATTAAAAGGCACGATTAATATTTTTTTGCTAAGAAAAATTTAAATTCTGGGGAGGCAGACCCCCCTCCCCCCACATTTGCTACGTATCTGATGGTGGGGACAGAAGTTCACAATTTTAGCTTTATCAAACTCTAATAGTGGAATCTTAGTTATTTTGAGAAATAATGATAACGAAGATGATTATCTGAGGGGGGGGATAGAACTTTTAACCCAACCTACCATAATTTTAAAGTGGACACGGGCAAAGAATAAGAAGCTTTCTTATATGTTCAATACGAAATGCACTCACAGGAAAACAATTCGTCAATTTTTATTATTCCAGCCAAACTACTCAGTTTCAATCAAAGTAAAAAATTTAATAATAAAGAAAACGATAGTCTGAAACACAAACAAATCGAAAAAAAATATTTTATCAACGTCAAACAATAATATAAGAATTACACTATCTCCATATAAAACGCGGCTTCGCTGCATACGCTCTTAGCCATTTCTTATTGGCCGAAAAAGAACCTTTTCCGGAGCAGCCTCTCCTATTGGCTGAAAAAGAACACGTTCTTTGATCACGAGAGGAGGAGTTCTCTGAGCAGTGAGCGGGAACACCTAGTTCAGCGTTCTTTTCCTGAGCTGGTGTTCTTTTTCGGAACGGAGAGCTAAGAGGTGTTCTTTCCGGGAACGGGGTAAAAGGTTCTCTTGCTGAACAGGTTAAACAAACTGTTCTTCGGTGAAAGGTGTACTTTCATTGATCTGTTCCCTGTTCTTTTGCTTTAATTAAGTTCTGAGCTAGGGTCAAAGTTGTAGACTTGGAGTCAGAAGCAAGCCGTACTTAGACGGGGGGGGGGTCCTATGAGTTCGGACGCCGCTCCCCCGAAGTTATTACATTATATGTATATGGTGTATTTATACAGGGACGTAGCTAGAAAAAATTTTCTGCGTGGGGATGGTGAGGCGCATGGGCGCCGGCAGCATAGGGCAAGGGGGGAAATGCCCCCTCCCCCCTGGATTTTTGTATGCAGTGTTATCCTTTGCTTTTTTGCTCTTTCCAACATGGTAACTATAGGATGAAGTAGTCTTTGCAACCCCCCTGGGAAATATTCTGCCGGCGCCCATGTTGAGGGGTATGAAATGCAGTGATGTATAAATGAACGAAATGTTTGCGCAATAATAAAAAAAAATAATCTTGCTAAATTAGACAGAAATTGGGTGTGGGGGATATATCCTGAAAATTTTATCCCGATATACCATGCTCCCCGACTCCCAAATTATTTTCTAGGTATGGCCCTGGTCGGAAGCCATTTAATCTGGATTTTCGGAGCCATGTAATTTTATATGCCAAAGTCGTATTCATTTTCTTAAATCGTAGTCGAAGCAATCGACATATTTATACACGCGTATTATTTTTAATCTGGAGCGTGATACTTACAGCTTTTTAAACGGAGTCTTTAATTTTTAAGCTGGAGCATGTACTTTTTAATCTGAAACTTTACTCTTTTTTTCTTTTTAAGCTCTAAGAGTGTATCGACTCTTTTGTGGGCTCTCCCATTGGAAATGTGCAGGTCCATGCCGTATGTTTTTAATCTGAAGGCTACACAATGATTTTTTTTTAAACTTGAGATGGATTTATTTAATATTTTGAGTTAGAGTCCAAACTTTAGAGCTAAACATGTTTGTCGTTGGAACCAAAGCCATATCTTTTAAGCTGGAGCCCGAGACATATATTTTTATTTGTAGTCGCAGCCAAAGAATGAATGTTTTTTTATTATTATTATTATTATTCGAACCGGATCCATAACCTTTTGAAGCTAGACCTGGAACAATAAAAATTTTTTAAGGTAAAGAGGCGGACCGAACGGCGGAAAAGGGTGAATTTTTCATAAAACGATTTCATCATTATTATTTTGTTAAAAACATTTTAAATGGGGGGGGGGCAGACTTCCTGATTCACCTCCTCGGGTACAAGGGGTCAGAGCCGTATCCAGAAAAAAATTTATCCAGACAAAAATTTCGGAGGGATACTAAACGAAAGAAAGGTTGCATTTTTCACAAAGACTTCATCTTTATTAGTTTGCTAACAAAAGTTTAAATTTCGGGGGTGTGGTGGACCAGATCCCTGGGTACGGCCTTGAAGGGGGTACTCCCTCAACAGCGGTCCTACAACCCCCCCTCCCCCCTTCCGCTCCTCCAAGGGTTACGACTTTGACTATAGGGTGGAAGCTTCCCCGAATATATTCCAAGTGGGGGTGTTGAAAATTGCATCTTCCGTTCCCTTTATCATCAAATTTATGGTGTGGACTGAGAATAAGACTAGGAAAGGGGGGAGGGGGGGGGGGGAATTCATCGCAGATTATCAGCTTCGGCGGTCTGCTGTAGTAGTGCTGAAGCTACTGTAGTAGTGCTGAAGCAGAAAAAACAAAAAAGAAACTGGTGTTTCGTTGGAATTCATTTTCTCTTTGTTTCGATTTAGCTATTGCATTCGCATCTTGGAATATTGTTCATCGAATCGTTGAATAAACACTTCTGTGGTTGGATCATTTTTGGATCATTTTCTTGTAAATAATGATAACAGTTATCTAAATAAATTAATCCAGTCAAAAATGAACAAAAATTTGTAGTTTATATTTTTTAAGTGAATCTAATATTGTTTATCATGCTGTGTATGAAGTATATACAATCATATATCTATATCGTGTATATTGAATCAGCCATTTCTGTACTTAAATTTATATTCAGTTCAAGTAAATTAATGTTTAAAAAATGAAGATTTTGTAATATTGTCTTTTACTAAATACGGATTTTAAATTAATGAAAGCGAAACAGATGAAGTATACTAGTTCTTTAGCTCTTCTATAGTGTTTCAATATATTTAATTAAAATACCGACAAGTCTAATCAAACAGTTATGACTATTATGTCATTTTAGGAGCTTTCAGAATCAAATATTGTTTACTAATGTAAGCAATATTGTATTACTCAGGTAAGTAATCGAAAATTAAGCCTGGCCTAAATAATTCTCTCTAGAATTTCAGTTTTTCCATTTATTTTTACATACGTGCTATGAGTAAGGATAGCAAAAGTAAATAAAAAGCATCTTAAAAAATTTTGATTTTAAAAAGATGTGCATATTTAACAGTATATTATAGAACGTTAATATAATTAAAATATTTTTACAAAAAATTACTGTTAACATACTTGATTGAAGAAAGCCAGAATGTTGGTTGCAAAGTTTTTTTTTAGACATTTTACAATTGTTGTTGTTGTTCCTAATGCCCTCTGGCAACCCGCGGCGCGATGCCAGATCCCTCAAATAGGCAGGCGATGGGCGGAAGGGGCGGGGCTGCTTCCATTTTAATGAGCCCCAGTGGGAAGAACTGCGACTCAGCTTGGGGTCCCCTAATTTTGAACCAATTCCAGAGGAGGGACCCACTCCCTGAAATCGGCCCCCCAGAGGTATCGTTTAACAATTTGGAGGACATTGAAGCCACGACGGATTTAACGTGCACCTGCTCCCATTAGGGTACACGATCCCACAGCAGTCGAGCCGAGAGGAAGTTGACACTGGCCAAACACTGGCCAATCCGGATGCTGCTTCACTTTTCGTGTTCTTATGGGAACGGAGTTTAGTGCCCAGACCACTGCGCGTTTTCAATTGTACTAAAGTATAGTACATGTTAAAAAGACGTATCTGTTCATTTTTAAATTGAATAAAATAGTCATAATAAAGCTACCATAAATCAAAGAACCTGTTCTCAAAAGAACAGGAAAAAGAACTGTTCTTTTAAAAAGAACGGGAACGGTGAACAACTGTTCTTTGAAAATAACGGTTTTCCCCACCTCTACTGTCAAGTGTGTTCATTTCTACCAGAGACTCCCGAACAGTTCATCTTCTACGTCATTTAGAAACCCATAGGTGGCAGCACTACCGATCGTTAGGCGGTCTTTGATTGGTCCCAGGATCGAACTCGCAACCTTTCGTCTGCGAGACCGACGCCACTCCGAACTGAGCTACCGCGGTCCTGGAATGCATATACTTTAAGTATAGACTTAAATAAGCATAGACCTTTAACGAAATTTTTAAAAATGTCATTGATTTTCATTAGAAAGTTCTCTCTTGAGAAGAGTGTGCACAGCTAAAAGTATCCCCGTGCACTATGGCTTGGTATTGCGGTATTGCAGTAATCAAAAGGAATGCTTTCGCAGAGCACTTTGCTTTGCTTTAATTTTTTTCTCATGCTGTAGTAAATGCAGAATATGACATTTGTATTAGAAAGTGATGTGTAATCTATGTGCTTGGTGGGGCATATTTACTTACCGTTTGGCAAATTTACGGACCGAACTGAATAATCCATAACTGCAAATTTTCTAATAAGCTTTTGCAAATTTCTCTCTGCAGAGTCAGCGCATAATCAGTACTTATATGTCTCTCCAAAGGTCATCAGAAGCTTACAAGAAATTTCTGTATTAATATTTCCCCCAAACTTTTTTCACTCGCACAGTAAAAACTAATACTTCCAGTAATGCAACTAAATGTACCTATTACAAGTGCAGGGAAGCCAAATTTATGATCAAATATGAATGCATTATCCGTTTCAGAGAAATGCCGGAAGCACATAGAAATTACCACAGGAATTTTATTATTCTTTTCTGGCAACAGTCGACGTTTTTTACTAGAGATTTAGTGGTTAAACAAAAAAGCAAAAAAAGGGGAATAGCTTGCGAAGGTAATTTATCAAGGCTATCCTGAAAGTGAATATTGATGATTTATTAATGGAATTTTTTCCAATTATGTGAGGGTGGAAAAGTTGATATTTTTCATATGTTATGCTATTTCGAGTTTAAGTAGTCTATACTGAGCTTTAATTAATTAATCCTTTGCCATTTTTTCCCAATTATGTGAGGGGGGAAAAGTTGATATTTTTTATATGTTCTGCTATTTCGAGTTTAAGTAGTCCATACTGAGCTTTAATTAATTAATTCTTTGCCATTTTTCCCAATCGATGTGCAATTTGCATACAGAGTTTTGTGCGCTCACAGCATGCATGTGATATGAAAGAAATGCATCACGGTCCAGATTACTGGACACAAAAACATATGTCCAATTATTTTACATTTTAGTTCACTGTATTGTTGTAGAAAACTGCTTAGTTTACGGGATCGCAACTAATTAGTCCAGTTTATATGGAAAGATGTAGTAAACAGTCCAGTTGACAAGACTAAATACGAATTTTATTGGCTCTAGAAATTCGATGAAATATCTTCACTACACAATTCATAGAAATCAACAAGCAATAACTGGCTTATAACAGTCATCTATTCACAGAAGCTTCCTCAGATACTGTATTTCTCATACCATGAAATCCTTCCAGAGTCTAAAAACTCAGTGGAAAATCTCGAGAAGAAGAATATGAAGAAGCAGCGAAATAATGAGAATTCGCTTGTAATGAAAAAATAATAATACAAATTTTTATCTATTGATGATACATAATACATGCCACGATTCACCCTACAAATTCTATTTAGCCATTGTTTGAGTTCAAGATTAAACCTACTGAAGAGTTGGCTTGTACATGGCTCTAGTAATTTTTTAATGGAAAGTTCGAAAAAAACAAACATAATTTGCAAATCATTCCGATGTTGTTGCACTCTTTGTTTGAAATTCGCTTCTTCCAATTTATGAATTATCTTCCAATAACCGTAAGCAAACATAGAATTAATTCTTTTCCTTGTCACTTTAATGTCGAAAATATCTTCAGAGTAAATGACATGCACATAAAATAAAATAATTCCATTTTCAAAGTGTTCAATTGAATTCAGTATAACTTTGTGTTAATGTGTTGGAACAAATGCAGAATCTCGGCTGAACAAAAGTATATGATTTAGAAAGCATATGATGGTACAAAATTTCATTTGAAGTGGAAGGTGAGAAAAGCGCATATGCATCATGTACTAAATGTTAGTCACATGGACAAGTTCGTGGCTTGAAATCAGATCCCCAAATCAGTTAGCCTTTTAAATGATCATTTCAATAGTAATGTTATCTAAAAACATTTTTAAGATTGAGATTAGTTAAAACAATTCATTCAGCTTATCAGTTAAATTAGTTGATTTTTAACATTTTTTTTTTTCCTTCTCGGTATGGACAATGCACACCATTGTCTATATTAGTGTCATAACTGTAGGGCGTATTAAACTTTTGATTTTCTTACTGGTGTCGTTTAATTTCTTTAGTTGTACATTACTTTTCACTGGGTTTAATAAAATTTGTATTCATAAACATAAATAAAACCACATGAAAAGGGATAAAAGTAAGTTTCAAAGCCATTATTTTTCGCATTCACCTAAATATTGCAAATTAGCAGTACCATTCTCCATAATCGTTGCATCTGGCATTGGCTTAAAATGTCTCTGGGATCATTTCGTCCGAAGTCCGAGAGTTGCTGGTTTCGAGGTCGTCTTCCACAGTTCCACAATCTGTCCAAATTCTGCAATGGCTGAAAGTCCTCGTTTTCTAGAAGCAAATTGAAATCAAAAAGAAGTAGAGAAAGAGAGAAAAATATACGAAAATCTATAGAAGAACGTCGTCCACCTTAAAGCGTCTTAACAAGTGCATTTACATTAACTAGTATAGAAAAAGCAGAATCAGGGATTGAAAGCAGGGTCTTAAGAGGAAAAGCGACTTAGGATATTTTTCAAGTTTTGGATATTTTAAATCCATACTGAAAAGTATTGAATTGTTTAAAGATGAAATATCTTTTATGAGAACTTGGGTGGATCGATATTTTCAATGGCATTAAAAATTAATTATGGTATTTGAAAAATTTTTCAGTTATTGTATTTTATCTTATTTCTCGTTTGTGTAGTACCTAAATATAACCGTAGACATGCGCAAAATCATTGCTTGGAAAAATCATCTAGGCACACCCAAAATCAACTAGCAAAATCATTATTTAGCAGTTGGGAAACGATTTTTAAAACGTCATAATCGATAGATTTTTTTTTTTTTTTCAGAAAAGCTGTAACCTAACTGCTTTTTCATTTTTCCAAAGCAGCTTTTTTACAGAGTTATTAATTAACAACTAATCAACATTCTCTTTGTTGTTAAATTGTATTTAAAATTTTTATTGAACTATTTCAAGCTGGAATTTTGATAACAATTTACGAATATATATTCATAAAGTCATTTTTTGTAAAACTAATTTAAAAATGAAAAAATTACCTTGAAGGTATTTATTCGGCAAGGAATTGGCAAATTAACTAAGGAAGCTCTGTTTCATAATTTAATTAATATTTAATTCAATTTTCCAGTTCTTAATTTTAACATCGTCATTCAATATTTGTAAATCCAGTGCATACTTTAAAGACTAGTGTTTGAAATACAGTTGCTATAAAAGATAACATAAATACATTTTAATTTAATTAACTCTTTTAAGCTTTATTTAATTAAAAAATTAATATTACACCAAAAAAACGAAATCACATAATTTCAATAGATTATAGTGCATTTTTTTTTCTGGGTAAAACACAGAAACCATTATATTTTTGCTAAAAATATTCATGAAAAGAACAGCAACTCTAAATGCGGCTATGCAAATGTTACAAACGGCAAATCTATAATACAAATGTTACCAGGGAATTGTATAACAGCAGTTTTGTTTTCTAATTCAAATCTAACGTACTTTCTCAGCATGCAAGGATAATATATGCACGACATTCAGAATGCGTGTTGATGTACTTTGTTTTCAACAAACTGTTTGTGGAATGCCAGGAAGATAGTTATAAGTGGTTACGTGTATTTACTAAGTGCAGTGGAATAGGGGATTAGTTTTAGGGTGTATGTAATAGTTTTTGCTCTATTTAACAAGCAATTAGAGATGAGAGAGATAGGCATAAAACTAGTGCCAATTAAACCATATTAAAAAATCAAATTACATAATAATAAATGCGAACATATCAGTACATTTACAAATTACAAATTTGCTGAACCTATTGCTACATTATTTTCATTTTAATTTGAAATTTTTATGATGTTGTTTATTCACAAACGGTAAATTAGCGCGCTCAAAAACAAATTATGTTAATGCATACGTGATAAATAATTGTGCATAAAACTGCAGCAAATGATCTGAAATCTTTAGAATTGTCTTAACCACCCTAAAATATAGCAATGCCATGATTTAAAAAATTAAGGTCTCTTTAAAATAGATTTGAACACAGTAAGAGAGAGTTTTCGATTTTCTTTTTTTTTTTTTTTTTTTTTTTTTTTTTTTTTTTTGGACAGCGCAGTTAAAATGTAGTACAAGTATTAGTCCTTTCTTAAGGTGAGATATGCAGACTTCTATGCATTTTTTTAAATTTTGCAGAATGGGGTAGTTAAAAAAATTGCAGTTATCACTTTTTTTCCTAAATTTTAGGTTGTGCCCTTATAACAACTTTATTCGTAATTTTCATCATTTTTATAGTAAGTTTCTAGTATTTCTTTATCAATACAACACTTTTTGAAAAGAGAAAAAATTTCAGTTACTTTTTTTTTAAACGTGAAAGGTAATTGGGCTGGTTTCCTCTCTTAGTGAATGGGATACATACGTATAGTCTAAAATATGAGGTAATAAAAGTACAAAGACTATAAAAAGAGGAGATAGACCTGCTGGTAGAACTTGACTTCGTAAACGCTTGACCTATTTTTCTCTTTCTTATAAGTTTAATCTTCAAAAACAGATTACGCTACGACAGTGGCGTAGCCAGAAATTTTTCATGGGGGGGGGGGGGGTTACGACTACTGCAACGCATATATATGTATACTTGTGCGTGATAATGTAGTGAAGAATATACATTTTGTACGGCAAAAAATTCCTCATGGGGGGGTTGACCCCCCTAACCCCCCCCCTTGGCTACGCCTCTGCGCTACGATAATACTCTGATTTTGTAAAGATGTTTTTGAAATATTGTATGCGTGGCTGCTATCAATAACTGTAAAAGACAGTGATAATTGCTAGCGTTTGTACATTCAGCCTGATTAACTGCCAGGCTTATAAATTAGTAAATGAATAAAATAAAATTAATTCTGTCCGCTAAGACTTGCATGACATCCGCAACAGATTGATAAATTATGGCTGACATGAATGATATCATATCCCCCTGACATTTTGAAAAGTTGGCATTTATGAATATATTGCTTAATTCTTAACTATATCCAGTTAAAACCTCAGGTAGGAATTACTATTATACTAACTCTAATGGATGAAATCTCAAAAGTTTACTGAGTTCACCTGGACTATTGCCAGTTAACTTCTTTCCTTTTTTTTTGAAAAACGTCTGTTCGAGGTAATTGGATTCATTATCCAGTGTATCCTATCTCCGCCGTTTCTAAAGCGTCGTGACCTACATCCTGACACACGTGCTTCTTTCTGCGAAAATTAACATTGGACGCCTTAAAAAATAACTAATTGTGACAGGAAAATTTTTGCCCACGTCTTTTGCCGGAGCACATATTTTCAAATTCCGTGTTTTTAAGAATTATTCTTTGCAGTAACATTTCACGAGGATTCCCAGGCTCGATTCGAGATGTATGTTGAGTAGGTAACGAAGTCTTTTACAGAGCCAAAGATATTGAAGATATACATTTATTTATTTACTTTCTATGTGATTTTTTTAACCAAGAAAACAAAATATAATTAACAATTTTTTAATATACATTCTACATTCCTAATCGTACCTCATTCTACGCATGAATGTAGAATGAGGTACGATTGTTTTTTAGTTCAGAGTTCAAGTCTCTACGTATTTAATTTCTTGTGTCAGTTGAAATTTTTTAATTAAAAATAAATCGTTGTTTCCAGGAGATATTACATAATTTTTGCAATGAATACTCGGAGGGAGCGGAGAATCCTCTAAATTATTTAAATAGAGTTGTGTAATCTACCCAACGGTTAACCATTGGAATCGGAGCCAATTGTCAATTCCATTGTTAGTAAAAGTGTGTTGTAACTTATTATAAGAAAGTTCGATAAATATCTGTTTAAAAGAGAATCTAAACTGCCAAATGAAAAGGAGAATAATAACTAAAAAAATACACAAAGCACCAGAAATCTGTTTATAGGATTATCTGGTAACAAAACTCCAATCAAAGAACTAAGGGAACAAATCTTTATTTGAGGGAGTCAAACCGATCCTTGGGTGCGTTTTTTGCCTAAAAATAGCTGTCTTCTAATTTAGTTTTTATTCTCATGCATTTTTACGCTAGCTTATATTTTATTAGAGTCATTCTTTTCTAGAGCAAGCAGTAAGTCAGAAAACTGTTCAGTGCGAAATGCTCTATCAGCAGCCTGTACTAAGGACGGCTTGAAGTCCTTAAAATGAGGAAAGGCAAGAGACAAGATAGAAAATGTCTAGCAGGCAATTGCTGAGTCGGTATAGGAAGAAAAGACACGAAAGTCGAGTTCGAGTTAGAGGAACAAAGAAGCACCACTTTGTGCATTCGTGCCAATGGAACTGTTAACCTGGTGTAAGAAAAAATATTAACCTCTTAGGGATTGTCAACGGATTCGTCATTTGATCATTTAATGTTTTAATTTTACCCTTGGCACTACTTCCAGGCCTGACGAGAGGGCTATTTCTCCCCCCATCGGGTTCGGATTTTCAGGGGGGGGCGTGGTTAAATTCCAAAAAAACATTTTATCTATGGATAGAAATAGAATTAGAGAAAACCAACGAAACTCGAATAAAGAAAGCCGATATGCTTAACGAAACTGGATTATTGATGTTATATAGCGTGGTCATACTACATTCTCTCCATACCTTGAAGCGAATTCGATCTGCATGAGTCCGGTCCTTTGCATCAACTTCTCTTTTTGCTATGGCCTGGGCTTTACCTTCCACTAATAAACGGGCTGGGCCTTCAAGCACGGTCCACTGCAGGCCTATACAATTTCAGAAACGTCCTCTACGTTTTCAAAGACGGGCCAGCAACGTTAATTTTAGGTCTCTTAAATTTCGAGACAGAACAAGCCTACATGGTTTTGTTGAAGAATAAGAAAAAGTTATTTGTAACTATACAGAGAAATCTTGAATTTTTTAGAAGCTGCCCATGTGGTGTAGTGACTAACGATCCGTTCTATAACACCTTGGGTTCGGATTCGCTTTCCGAAATAACTAAATTCTGCTTATGTATTAATTCGTCTGTCCCTTCATAAGGGGTAACGTTGGATGTCCATTTGGTGCCCCTATAACAAAATATCCGGCACATCGGACCTTTGTAGGGACAAATGCTTAATCGTCAAATGCCCTTCCTTAAAATTAAACTGTTTAATAAAAGCTCTTAACTAAATAACAAAACTAAAATTAAGCTTAACTAAAATTACAAAATGCCAAACTGAAAACAAAGACAAAAAAAAAGACAAAGAAAAAAGACAAAGAAAAAAGAACTTAGCTTTTTCTATTTTACAATGTTAATAACTTGATTATGTGGGGTGAAAGGGGGGGCGTCACATTTCTTTCCCCCGAGTTTTCTCTCGGCTTGCCTGACTATTTCTTCTGGATGTCTGAAAGACCAGCAATGACTATTAGACTAGATCTGGTTAGTATGACAAGTTCTTTAAAAGAGAGGTACGAAGTGGTTATAGTTAAACTTCCCCTACAAATAGCATCCTGCAGCTAAAATGGTAAGCCGATTGTCACCAGAAGGTTCTACATATAGTCTGTACACGAGATGCTGTCAAGGAAGTTTTTTAAAAAGTTTAATTCAAAAAATGTTCACTGGGTGGCGAATGACATGGTGAATTCAGCTCAAAAAACGTCCCAAATTAGCTAATAAATGCTCAAAAACTATTGAATGGATGTTGAATTGTTTTTACATTTCGAATTAGCCATTTTCCTTCTTAAATTTTTTGTTATTTCATGCAAAGTGCCTAATTGTCAAATTTTTTAAAAGCATAATTTTCTGGCATTCTATGGAATTAAATTAGAACGAGGATTTCGTTAGAAATTAAGTGCACTTACTTCTTAATAAAATGAAACACAAATTTTGTTCCAATGTTAGGGTGTTGATACAGACAGAGGCAGTCTTCTACTGAAGTACATCAGTTAGCTTTGTGCCTTTTAAGAATGGCTCTGACTCACATTTTTGCATGACACTTAAAGTTCAGAAAATTTCTTAAAAGTTCTGACAAAATTGCAGTTCATCGGAACTGTATGAGTACAAACTAGTTATCTTAAGATACAATATTTAAAAATAGTGAAAATAGTGAATTTTTTCCCCGTTAAATTACTAAGACCCAACATTCAAGAACAGACTTTATTTACATTCAAGCACTGAATTGGGCTTTTTTTAAGCATAAAGCTTATTAAGTTTTCATAATTTTTTAAGCAACTAGATTTTAAACCATAAATTTACGTTTAAAAGTTTAAAAAGTTGTACTAATGTAAAGGAAATTTCAAAAACTATAAAAAATATTTTTTTTTAAGTGAAACTCATTCATATCCAAGGCACAAGCTCTTTGCGTTTATAAAAACCTCAATTGTGATATTATGTGAGTATTATATTAAAGCTAATAGAGAAAAAAGCCTTAACAAATATAATCACTCAAAATGTGAATACTAATAATGAATCTATTAGTAGATTAAAGAGCATGTTTTTCGAAATTATGAGAACTATTATTATTATTTTAAATGTATCCCTAATATTCACTGGGAGATAATCGGAAAATTGAGTATTGACACGATCCGACTTCACAATTCCTAAGTGGACTGCTACAGAAACGACGACCAGTTCTTGACAACCATTGTTCGATGGAGCTATTAACTTCCGTGACACATAACATATGTAAATGCAGTAAAATATGCAAGAGCCGATCGAAAAGCGATTTCCATAATATTTTACTTTCGCGTGCTTTGTTCTGCTAAGACATACCAAATCTTTTGAAAAGAACGATTTGAACTAGCGACATTGCTTGATCGATCGGAACGTTCGGTTTTAGCGGACACTTAAATACTGTCATTTAATTTCAAGACCATCTTGTATGACATGTGATAAACGCTTTATTGGAGGAATAAAAAGTGGTTCATTTTTCTAGCTGGATGGATTTTTGTATTTTATGTTTGCTTGGATTTTTCTGTTTCTCTTTTTTTATAGGATCATACAGTAGTGGTTTATTGTGCTTTTCTTAACACAAATTCTATTAAAGTTAGAATAAATAAAAGTATAGTTCATTCACTTCCCATAAAAAAATTGGTAAATTTGCTGTACTGTTTTCGCTTGCTTTAACCGACAACAACACAAGGTGTAAACTCTCAAATACGTTTTTAAGGAAATAGATTTATATCTGAAGAAGACTGCATAGAGAGAAAACCCTCTTTTTTAATAAAACTTAAATTACAACAATTTAGAAACATTCTGGTTGCTAAAACATCCGATAAGTAAATAAATGATGGGTATAGCGAGTTGATTACAGACCAACATGTGTATACCATGAACGTGCACGTTAAATCCATGGTTCTCTTGAAGGTCGTTGGATATTTTTCCGGCATTCCAATATTAAAAATCCTCTTTTGATGAGGACCTAAACCAGTGTTTATCAAACTTTTTTGGTTGAAGGCACACTGAAAATATCTAAAATTATTTGCGGCACACCTGAATATAAAAATTGCGAAAGTTCTATGATACAAAGATTGAATAATATAAAGAACTTTAAAAAATTCTTTATTTACAATAAAAATTATCCAATGAGAGGGCTGAGTCTGTTTTTGCGTGGGTATTTCTACAAACAGCCATTTCAAAAATCGACAGAAAGTTTTCCCATGCTATGAAATAAAAGTTTCGCCCTTCATAGTCTATAGCTCAGTGAAAGTGAACAAGACAACACATGATAAATAGAAAATGTCATATCGCTGATACGACACCACGCAGTTTTAATAGTTTTTCAAAAACAGTCTGATTTGACAACCGTATATATTGATTCTATTGCACATTTAATCTGTAGCTCGGGCTGCTTCATTTTTTACATGAGCAAATCAGGAAAAAATTACATGCTTACATGATATGACTATTTCTATGAACACATAAAATGCTTGCTGTCCATAAAGCAAAACCTTTATTTATTCAAAACATTCATTTCACGAATAAAAATACGCACTAATCACAATACTTTCAGGGAGGTTTGGTTTACATTCTATTCAAATAAAATTTATCTGTCCAATAATTTTGCATTAAACTTAAAAAAGAAACCTTTTCACGAAGTCCCTCCTGATGTTCCAATGTTGTTCGATTTATTTGTTCCTTTTTACAATAGATGATTTGAAAATGTTTTGACTACGACACCGAAACACGGCATTTAGAATGCTTTATGATGTTTGAAAATATTGACTTACTCTGGCGGTACAATATACCAGTTATAAAGGAATCGCCAGCTAAACAAATTTCAACTAAGCTTCACTGCAGTAGAAAACAGCAAGGAACGAAACTAGAATTAGTACAAGGTGGTCATAAAAAGACTTTGATGTATGGACCTCTAGGGGCCAGTCTGTTCTATCGATTCACATGAAATTTCAGAGATAGTTAATCAGAAGTATGGGCTCGAGATTTCTGTGAACGGCAACAAAGTGGTGTTCACGATTACGATTATAGGTACGGTAACACGAAATTTTCAAAAAGAAACACCTATAATGCTGAACGCATGCGAAAACCCTAAAGAGCGTTGGAACGGTACGTGTATCACAAAAAATGGGCGCATTATGCTCGCAGAAAAACAACTCTGTGAACGGCTGATATAGTGACGATCGACGTACACGGAGGAAATTTGTAAGCGACAGAGGTAAGACACTAATCACAGAGCGAAGTTCGCCAGATATTCGGCGTAAAAAGACGGTGTAAACAGGGGAATGTTGGCTCTGTCTGTTCTTCAATCAAAAGCTTGCGCGTAAGAACGCAATAGCAGTGAAAGTGCAGCTGTTTTTTTGTACGTGCATAACGGCTTTTTACGCTGAATATCTGACGAACGTCGTTCTGTGATTGGTATCTTGCCTCTGTCATATGCAACTTTCCCATTTTTCGCCTATGTTACAGGGTTGCTATAAAAATTTAACTTTTTGATGAAATACCTTAATGAAGTACATTATATTTTGAGATATTTACTAAAAACTTACCAAATCGATTTACTCAGTAAGTGAGTGAATCGAATTATACAATTAACATTACATGTACCTGTGCGCAGTTTTTTTGAGAATGGCTTTTAAATGTTTAGACTTTATTTTTCCCTTTGAACTTTTTGTATATAAGTTCACTCTAACTTTTTTTCAATTCATGGTCTTTTATAAAAGTTGTGGCATCAATAGTAACTGCATGTCATTAGAAATCTTTTGCCAGCTGGAAGGGTAGTGCTAAAAACCCAATATTTAAAAATAATTTTTCGGACTGATCAAACAGTTTGAATCCACCAGTTTATCCAGTTACGTGTACTTTATAGGTGTGAATGTATGTGACATGAGTCTTACTTCCAATCAACAATTTTTAAAACTAATACTTTATTTTTTATAATTTCTTGGCAACGCATTACATCATGGATCTTTCATATTCTAACCATCTACATAAAGTTCGGGCCGTTATATGGAGTCGTTACTGAAAAAAAATGTTGATAAGATTTTTGAGCTTCTTCAATTACTGTAAAGCACCTTTTACGGGTTTCTCCTTTATACGACTGTTACACTTGTACATTGCCGTCGTTTCCGTGAAAACCCGATTCATTCCTATTCTTTTTAATACAAAAATGCTCCGTTTATAAGACGTACAGTTTCGATTATAAGTCGTTTTTCCCTTACCTAAGATTTGAAAATTTTCTATCTCAGTCACTCTTTTCCTTAGGGAGAAAATTTTCCTAGAACGTCTTATAAAGGAGGGATGTACCTTTAGCCACCTTCCTTTAAATACGCAGTCGACTATATTGACAAACTCTCAAACACGAGCGAAAAAACATTCTATGAACTTAATTCAATCCGTAATACTGTAATTATTAATCATAGACTATCTAATAATTATGAAAGTTTTCTAAAGCAATGTCTGTATGGAACATAAATTACATCATAATTGGTATGCAATATGTATCTCTCTATTCTAAAAAAAAGTAACGGCCGCTGTCGCCGCCGCCGCCGCAGTTAAGAGCTTGTTCGGCTATCTTCTCCTAAACCGTGCGGATTTGAATTTCGAGAAACATGTCCACGGATTCGGAAAATTCCAAGAAACCTGATAAGCTGACTTAAATTTCGAAAATCCCTTATCTCCAAATTTCGAAAATCGAATTATTTTAGAAGATATTAATAAAAAACTGAAAAAATAAAACATAATGTTTGACAGATGTGGCATAAAATCATTCATTCCTTTGCAACAAAGCAATTCCAATTATGTAGAATCGCGTGAAATTGACAAACATGAAGTAGAATTACACCCATTTTACGCCACACTAAAAAGTATATGAAATAAATAACTCTGTGTGTTACACAAAGTTGGCAATTTCCAAATAGTAAGTTCGCTTAGACAACAGGAGTTTAGAATTAGCGATTATTCGTTTTTCCAAAACAGAATAACTAAATGTAACTGATTTTAAAAGCTCCATCTTGGCATTAGGTGCAATCTGGCAAAATGGTATCTTTCCAAGCAGGGTGAATCTAAACAGCGAGTTCAAAAATGTTAGAACCCAATATCTTGAAAATGAAAAATAATTAAAATGCAGATTATTTTATAGCCATTTCGGTCCAGCTGGTGTATTTGCTACCAGAAGAAATATTTGGTGGCGTTAACTATGCCATCATAGCAGTTATAGTATACTTTGGATATTTGCCAGCGCGGCGAGATGATACAATTCGTGCAATATTAGTTATTAATTAATGTTTCAGTTTTATGTCTTTTCATATATACGTCGCTTTAAATCGGTCCCTTGAAAGACATATAAACGCTGCTTTACTGTATATACTCAGATGCATATATTTCCACGTGCAATCATGTTGCTTGTCCTGGTTGCTACTAATTGCAGTTTAACACACTATGTCTATAGTCCTCCAAACATTATATATAGATTCCAAATTCGGCTCCATTAATTGCATTGTGCTAGTAATTACATTTATTTGCGGGGCTCAATTTCTGTTGCCCAAAAATCTTGCAACAGAATTCCGAGCTTCTCCAATTATTTACCTAGTCACATACCCTTTACATATACGCAACTTAGGGCAAAGCCCTCCTCCCCTGATAAATACGCAATACACATGAAATTTGCAACAAAACAGCTATATCATCGGTCGGCTTCCAATCATTTTAGAAATCAAGGCTTTTTTTATTTGAGATTTCGATACCTCCCTTACAGAGACTTGGACTTAGTCACGCGATTCTTATGTCTGGAAGGAGAAAGAAAGCGGGGCGAAGACACATACCGAGCACCAAACTTTCCGAAGTCCATTCAGAGAAGGACAAGGGCGCATGTAGGTGCAAGGGCGGCGTCGCACTGTTGAAGGTCGCCCGACTCATGGTTGGGGACATGTTTTCTTTCTTTTTTTTTTTTCGGAAGGACCCCGCCCTTTCAAAGGTTCGAATCGATACATCACCCTTGTCGCAGTTGTTTTATGATGAACATGCTTACGTGTTAAAAAAAGGTTATGACTTTATATCTGAAACGGAAGAAATTGACTTAGGTTCTCAAAAGTTGTATGAACTGTTTTCTCTACTTATTATAAAAGAAGGTGTCTGTGTGTGTGTGTGTGTGTGTGTGTCTGTCTGCAGCGTTACGGACAAACGGCTACACCTAGAAACACCAAATTTGGTATTCGGGAAGATGTAAATATGTAGTTGTGCACCTCGAAGCGATTTTTTCAAAATTCGACCTAGATTTTTTTTTATTTTATGTTTTATGCGATTTTTGGCATTTTTTCTCACCTAATTCGTAATAACGGCGGAAATTACGCTCGCAGCAAAACGGCATTTGTATCATCGGATAGAGGAGAAAATTTTCTTTTAAAAACAGTTTGTTCTGAATACTTAACCTGATTCACCGATTTTTAGGAATTTTTTTACTAAACATCTGCTTCACGATTTTTTTTCGTAAAATAATTTTAAAACTGTCGCATCTTGAATTCTATCCGTCATAACTTTTAGATACTTTGACAAATCGTGAAACATTCTTTTCTCCCTCTTTTAAAATAAAAACGAAAAAATTATGTAAATTAGATGATTTTTTACGAATTTTAATGCAGCCTAATGTTTAGAATTTAATAGCATCAACGCGATCTTACGCCATTCATTACATTGCGATCACGGCACGAGAATTTATGTTCAGTTGTTGCCACAGAAAGGATTAGAAAAAAGGGTTTTTTCAACCAATCGAGTTTTTAAATGGGATATCAGAATTTCAATTCGCAAGTGAGGATCTATGACGTCAAATGCTTTAAGATACCTAAAAATTACGCCATAATTTTAACTCATTTATTCCAGCTCTATTTTCAACACAGGGAGACGATATTTTGATTAAAATTTACTGTAGAAATAAACTAAGAAATTCACGATTATTATTATTAGAAGTGGTATTTTAATCCGGTGCTTATTTAAAAATTGAAATGTTTTCACGGCGCTGAAAATGTTCATTTTAAAAGTTACAAAGTTCGTTTCAAAGCGCGATATATTAAAATTTTTCTATTTATTATTTTTATTTTTGGCATTTAATTTAGCGCAGGCGTTGCCTAACATACGCATGCAGTTTGCGAGTATAGTTTTATTTTAACGTTGAATTACGTTCCTCCATAAAGGTCACGCAAAGTTTTAATGATACCGTTTGAAAACAATTATGCGAAATATCGAAAGTAACTCCGAAATTAATCTACCGGGGTATCCTTTACGGCAGTCAAACAGTGACGTCATAAATTTAAAAAAAATGTGTGAAATTTGTAAACTCTGCAACTCTAACGCCCTGTCACAATTAAAATGGGAATAAGTAGCTCCTCGAGATTACACAGTTTGATGTTTTTCAGGAGACAGGACTATGGAGGATAGAAAAGATATCGCTATTGGATATTTAAAATGGCACCCCTTGGATATTTTCTCCCCACAGTAAGATGAAATGGTTTACGGCGCTAAATATGCCAATCTTATAAAACTATGTATAAATTAAATATATATGGAGAGTTTCCTTAATGGCAACCATTATGTGAAATGATTATTATTTATGCTAATGCGTAAATTGCAAAGAATCGCCACAGAATCAAAAGATCCCATTGAGGCCAAATAATCGAAGCTGTTTCTTTTAAGGGAGCCTTGAAGAGGGAGAAGCGAGTATAGATAGTATTAATGTACGTAATAGGTAGTATTATTAGATTTGTAAAGATAGTATGAATAAATCGCAATGTACCACGTTAATAAATATTTCATGAAATTAAAAGTGTTTATCCTTTTTCAACGGTTGTCTTACAACCAACTAAACGAAAAGTAATTCTAATTAGCGTTAATATATCCCGCAGTAATTTCAACAGTAGAGATTACTTGAACTTTTTTAAAAATGAAATTCTGTTTTGTCACATGCAGATATGATTTTAGTAGTAAAATATTCCCTTCTTCCCGTATGAAGAGCCGATGCACAGCTATTTTAAAAACATCTCTTGAAAATAGCATAAATGAATTCAGAAGACCTCAAAACGTGTAAATACACCAAAATCTCGAAGTCGAATTTTTTTCATGATTGCAATACTTTCCTTATATGGTACATTTTCGGAAAGAAATAAATGGTGCTCCATTTCATGTAGTGTCTTAGGTATTTAATGCTACAACTTGAGCCTAAAAAACAGTATGATGTAGAAATAAGACATTTTGAAAGCCAGGAGTTCTCTGCAAACCATTAAGCTTTCCACTTTTTTGATAGTGAATGACACTGACGTAGTTTTTTGAGTCATTATACTGCAATGATCAGGTTAGTACTCATGACACAAACTTTACATTAAGAGTCAAATAATTTTGCTCTTTTTTTTTTTTTAATTCCACATCACGAATAATTTCGAATTACACATGTAAGGAAAATTTTCGTTTCCTACCGTGCGAAGAACGGGCACGCAGCTAGTATAATAATAAAAAAAAAAGACTCCTTAATTTCTCTTTAAACATTTCGGCAAGTGAAAACTCTCGTTTTCTTTTATGACTGTGAATTATGGACACATATCCATACTAACTGTGTATTAGGGTGTATTACGAAAATTTTTTTTTGGAAAATCAAACTTTCAAGTTGATAAAAAGTTGTCACTGTCATCACATACCTACCAAAAAAATTTTTTTGAAATCGAAAAATATTTAGGTCTCCCGGAATGACCCTGAAGTTGTCAGTTTTTTAGTCAAAATGATATTTTTAAGCATTTTTTATAAAGTATGTATAAATTAAAATTAAATATTCAACAGCAAAAATGGGCAATTTCAGATGGAATTTATCAATAAAAAAATGCATTGTGACTGAAATTGAACATTTAGATCTCCCGGAATCGTAATGAAAATCTCCAATTTTTTGTCAACTAGGCGTATTTAAGAAATGTTGAAGAATCTTTCAAATTTTCAATCATTGTATTTATAATACAGACACTGCAGTACAGCGTTCCGAAATAGCAAGAATATTTTTGTAGGCGAATATGGGGCTCAGATTTCAAGGTCATAAAACTGTAGCTCCCCCATGACGTTGGAGATAAGGGAAGTGCAAGAGCAAGACCATCACGTGATTTCTTCTCTCTCCCTCGTCCACCCTTCCTTTCTTTGTCAGTTTGTTTTTAGTGTTTTTTATGTGCGAAGCCTCCATTTAGTGAGCATTTATGTTTTTGATTTGTGATTGAGTTCAATTTGGTTTTGTCATCATGAGTAGAAAAACTCATTCTACATCAACAAGGAAAACTACTGACGATCCAATTGTCGGCCAACCTCTAGATATAAGTGATAGCAATGTTTTACCTACTAAAATTGATGTACTATGTTATTTTGAATGGGTAAGAAATCAGTTGAAGTCTGAAGGATGTCATCAACCAAAGAAAAAGGTAGTTGGAATGAGAGTGGCCCGTAAGCTAGAAGAAATGTGGAAGAAGGCTTCTATTCCTGTTTCATCTGTAAACAACATTGTTTTTATGATTTTAAAACTGCACGAGAGATCTGAAAAGATAAAAAAAGTCATCAGGGTGTAATGCAAAAAATGCAAAGACCTTTAAAACGTCAGTTGAAAAGTTCAAATCTGACATTGTAAATAATCTTTTTGATATTTGTTCATGCAAATGTAGAGATTTAGAGAAATGTTTGTGTCCAGCGCAAAGGAAGGTTTCACAACTGGAACACAAGTTCTTGAATGACCAACGAAACCTGAGGCTTATGGTTATAGGAGGAATTTACACAATAGAGAGTAAAAAATTTGAGAAACGTGCTAAAAGAAAATAAAATTCCATACAATTCGAGTTAAACAGAAGTCTCCAATCAACAAATATCCCTACTTTACGACATGAAGGCACTGTTAGTGACACTGACAGCGATTCCATTCAACATGATTCAAGTGATGAAAATATTTTAGCTATAAAAAATAAAATACCAGAAAATAAAAAAGAAATTTCTAGCGTTTCAGTAAAGCAAGTTCTTCCAGTAGATCTGCCATCATTTTCCAGAGCATGTGATCGCAGAGCAATTTCCAATAGAGCGGGAGCGCAACTAGCAAGTTCTCTTTTACAGGATTTAAAAGAGCCTCCCCATGGCACAGTGGTTATATCACTGGAAATGGTAGACGGGCAAAGTGTGAAGGCCCCGAGTTCGGGTCCCATCGCGCGTCCGTCGACCTAACCGTTCCTAACCGACCTAACCGTCCGACCTAACCGTTCGGAGTTTTTCGTGGTTTTCTCCGAAACTTAGCGTAAAAACGGGTTAGGACCCCTTAGAAAGACCCCCACGGAGGGCACCCCACCCTTCGACCTAGAGCCCACTCGGAGCTAATCGGTCATAATCCCCCCCCCCACACACACACAGGATTAAAAAGTTGTGACACCAGAAAATCAGACGGCAGTAATTGATAAATCGAAAGTTTTTCGCAAAAGAGTAAAGTACCGTGAAAGTATTGCTTCAACTCGCACCTCAGAAATAATTTCTCTCTATTTTGATGGTCCGAAATATAAAACTATAGTCAAAGAAAATGTACGTGGTAAATCTCTCCGGAAAACTATACAAGAAGAACACATATCTTTGGTTGAAGAACCAGGTTCAATACAGTATCTTGGTCATGTAACTCCAGACAGTGGTTCTGGGAAGGACATAGTATCATCAATAATGAAACACATGCAATGTAATTGCATTGATGTGACAACTATCAAAGCTGTTGAATGTGATGGTACGGCCACAAACACTGGAGTTTCTAATGGATCAGGTTTGCAGGTTGGAAAAGCTACTTGCGCTTGTGATGCGCTGCCTACAATTATCAAAATAAATAGACAGTGAAATCAAGATTTATTTTGAATAACCTTTACATATTCAATGTTCTTTATTTGTAACCTTTATGTGTTTGTTTATATCTTTTGTAACCTTTTTCATCTAAAAATCACACTTTCTGAGTTTTAATTTTAATATATTTTTGTTCCTCTAAAATTTTTTTCTAATGTGTAATTATTTCTAATTTCACCCCCCCCGGAATAAAAAAGAAACTGAGAAACTAATAAACTAATGAAAAATTAATATACATTTTATTTGCACTGTTGCTAGAAGTTTACCAATGTAAAATATCGCCTCGAAATTTTTGATTAATTGATAAAATAGCAAGGTTTTTTCAAATTAGATTCCGGCAGACTGATATAGTTAATGGTACAACTGACTTTTTTAAAAGTCTGTTGTCTTTCTAAACTTCAAGTTTTTGTACTTAAAAAATATATATACTTTATATACATGTATATATATATATATATATATATATATATATATATATATATATATATATATATATATATATTTTTAATACGCATTTTAGGCCAAAAAAGTTGAATTTCAAGTTTATTCCGGGAGACCTAAATATTTTTCGATTTCAAAAAAAAATTTTTTGGTAGGTATGTGATGACAGTGACAACTTTTTATCAACTTGAAAGTTTGATTTTCCAAAAAAAAGTTTTCGTGATACACCCTACTGTGTATATGAAGGTTGGTTGGTTGGCTGCATGGCCGTAGCCAGGGCTAATCATGGGGGTTTGATCCCCGAGCCCCTCGAAATTTTAGGCAATACATTAGTACTTTTTTATTTGTGTTGAATCGAGAGATCAATTAAAATAAAAAAAAAATCAGCACAACATATCCCCCCCCTCCCCACCGCCCAAAATTTAATTTTAGCTCTACATATCCCTCCCCGAAATTTTTCTGGCTGTGGCCTTGATTGGTTAGTTGGTTGAACGTGTTTTGAAGGCGCAAGGTTGTATATGAAGGAACGAGTCTAATTTGTTTCAAATTTACTTTTAGAAAACAATACGAAAAAATATATTACGTGTAAGTAATTAACATAAATGAAAAGAATATACGTATGTTTAATAATTAAGAAGATTTGAAACGTTAACTAAATTTTTTAAAGTATGATTATTTAATGCTGATATGAACAGTTCAACTACGATAGACGATAAGTTTCGTTATATTTTTTCACACTAAAACTGTATTCGAAAAGAAAAAAACCTTAGCCTCATGAACTATACCCCTTGATCTATTTTACAACAAAAAATAATCTGTCTTATGTGAAGCTTTCAAAAGGTATTCATAAACATGGAAATTACACAGCAAAATTTCCAAAGAATGACATATTTTACATTTTTTTAAAAAGAATTTCCTCTAAAAGTTTTGTGAGCGATACAGTTTCATCACTCTTTAGAGTGTTTAATACAACTCGTAAAGAGTCATCCTAACTATTTTCAATTCCCTGACATCAATATATTTTTATTTATGAATACTGAGAACTACGCTCTCAGATTAGAAGACAAGAATACAAGCGCTTGACTTATCTTCTGGCAAGGACGTAGCCCGGGGGGGGGGGGAATATTGGGATATATCCTCCCCCTCCCACCACCTGAAATTTTTGGATTCGTTAACTTAAGCTTTAAGTCGTACAAAAATCCCGTTTATTTAATGGGGACTTATTTGATATCCCTATCTCCCTGTAAAAGTTTCCTGGTTACGTCCCTGTCAACTACCGATAACAGAATTTTTAGATTTTTATATCAGCATTAATTTTCCAGATGCAATTTTTGAGCAGTATGAGACTGTTTGATCCTTTCAAAAGCGCAAACTTTTCCATGCTCGCGCTCAAGAATGCACATGAGCATGTCCATTAGCGTTCTCGTCATCTGCATCTTGACTTACGAAAAATAAATGAGTAATCATAACTGCGTGTAATCCAAGTGGAAATCTATATTCATCGTGGGTTGTTTTTTCACAGTCACGCAACAGGCAGCTTAACTGTTTTTATTCAACCTGAACTCATGACTAATGCACCTGGTAAATGTTCCATTTGCAAATTTTAAAAAGGCCAAAGTTTTAAAATGATTTTTCTCCACCTTCTTTTTTTAATTATTAAAAGCTATGTTTAAGAACTTTTATGCGTTTTATATGTAAATTTTATAGCAGAAAACTTTGGAGTAATGCTAAATGAAACTGAGAAAATTTGGTATAATTATAACCAGCAAAAGGTGTGCTGAATAAAATATCAGTTGCGTAATTCTTCCATTTGTACCGATAAATTAAAAAAAAAATTGTTGTTAAAACCACATTACTTCCTTGTACCTCTATTCAAATATAGAATATTTCCTTTGCTTCGTACAGCAAACTAACATTGACTGCTCATAGATTTTAATGTATTGAAACCTTTGTCCTTAGAAATGTGACATTTTTCGTTTTCTCTAAAATAAATTATTGTATACATATTACATATACTTTCACAACAATGTGTATTCTTCCATAAAATCAATAAATATATGTTTTGTTTTCTGTGAAATGACTCCAAAATGAAGATCAAATAGTGACTGCTCGAAGACATATATTAAGCCTCTTGGGTATCCTTGTAAGTAAACTGCGCAATCGATTGGCAGTCAAAATAAGGAAGCGGGAAAATACTAATGTGTAGCAAATAGTTAAGTCTTAATACAAAATTTCAACATTATACTGCTAATCTTGAGTTACGTGAGATACGTACATGCACATATATACAAAGTGGTTATAAATAAACTTCTCCTACAAAACAGGATTCTGCAGCTAAAATGGATAAGCCGATTGCCACCAGATGCGGCAATGAATTGTACACGAGATGTGCGCAAGGATGATTTTTTGTAGTCCATAAAATGAGCACTAGATGGCACATTGCACGGTGAATTCAGCTAAAAAAAATTACATAAATTAGGTGATAATTGTCCTTTAACTATTGAATAAATGCTAAAATTGTTTGCGCATTTCGATTAGTCATTTCCATTGTCAAATTTGCTGCTTTTATTCCAAGTGCTATCTATAGTGGACATTTTTTAAACTAATTTTTTTAATCGAAATTAATTGAGTGTATCTCATGTATCTGTATTAGTGCATCCCATGTACCAAATTTGGTTACAATCCGCTCTCCTGTTTTAGTTGTATAACCCTGTTTATACGGGATGTTTAATTAGACATTTCCTGTACATACATACATATAGACGCCGAAGGGAACTAATCGAAATGGAACATACATACATAACTTAGTACGTCATACAGAAACTTATAAAAATGGTTTCAAGTAATCTGGATATCGGAATATTTCGCTATTACGATAGTTCCTTTATTTTATACAGGGAAATAAAAAGTATGTGTATTGGATGAATTTGTAAACGCGTCACTTCTGCTTAACTATCACTGTGACAGTCTACATTTAAATAATTATCTAGCAAAAGTGTATGAGATTTGAGATTTTGCCTATCCATCTTGTCAGTAAATCGAAAATCTACTTCTGTTTTCATTCGTGGGCTTGTGTTGAATGCAAATTCATATCGTTGAACCAGTCACCTTGGAATTTTTCACAAATGTGTGAAAAAAGTTTGCGCTATGGTTAAAATATGAAAGTACATGTTTTCTACACTTTTTTAAAACAGTTTTTGAATCCATAAACTTATTCCAGAAAAGTGAAAAATGAACAAAATTAGATTATTATTTTTGCATCAATAATTTAGACATCATTAATTTCAAATTGATGAAGCTTGAGATCCATAAGCTTTCTTACAAAATAAAAACGGAAAACATAATTTCTGATTAACTCTGAATTACGTTAGCTTCTCGAGATTACCCGATTTGGCTTTCTTCACGGATATGTGGCTAGTAATCATAACTTAGTAATTTCGGAATTGAAATGATACATTTTTCAAAGGTGAAGAGTTCAAGTTTACCACAACAAAGTAGTTCTTTTTTGCACATGAAATCTAATTCAGCCATTAGAGGAAACTGGGTACTGATTGTAAACACCCAGGAAAAACTACTATAAATAAAAAGGAATTCAGATCCGTAATCTCAGCTGCTTAAGGGGGTATTCTGGTTTAGAAGCCCTAATTTTAGGTGTTTTTTCGGACGCGATAAAAAAAAAATATTTTTAGTATCCATATTTTTACAGGTTTTTTATTGATATTTAAATAATACAAAACATTAATGATATAAGAAAAAAAATCAAATTTCAAAAAACTGCAGGCCGGCGAAGTGAGGTCTGATGAAAAAATGACTTGTCCTGGTGTGCAGGATATAAATCCTTCCAGTGACCTGAAATGGAAAACCACGAATAATCCTTAAAGAGGAAGGATGTAGCTATCGCACTACGAGACGTTTTTGAAAAAAAAATTTTTTTTCACAAAATGGTGGCAGTTTGAAAAATACGTTTTGTTTTTTCCTGTTTTTTTTTTTTTTTTTTTTTTTTTGTCGTTCGGAATTAAAAAAAAAAAAAAATTAATTAAACTCTTGGTAGTGCGATACTATAATGTATAGAGAAATTCTGTATAAAATTTCAAGTGAATCGATTGAATAAAACTTGAGATATCATGCACACCGTTTCTTGAAAAGTAGTTTCGAGAAAAACGCGTTTAAAGTTTGAGGACTAGACGCGCGCAGTCGGAGTCGTTTAACGGCGTGTTATACTTACTTTTTATTAATCAGCTTTCCCTGCTCCGTACAAAGTACCTTCTTCAACTTCAAATGTCATGTTTAGTGAAGCCCTTTCAGATGATCTAGTAGTTCTAGTTTCCTTGGAAGCTCGTACCTCGGACCTGCTAATTCGGGCTTGATTACGATTGTTGACAAACGCATGAGATTCTGTCCCAATTGTTCTTCCCATTTCTGATAAAATCTTTAAAACTGGTAAAAATCCTTCATTAAATATACCTACCGCAATGAAGTTAGCAATTTCAATTGTATGGGTACCAGCATGAATATGCTTGGGTGCGAAAGTCCAGATGAGCGAATTTAGAGACTCGTTATTATTCTGAGTTTCTGAGCCCAAGCACCTTTCCAGCAAGCTTTCTGAAGACAAATCTTCGTATATTGGCTTTATTACTTTTTGAACTGCTTCAGTTAAAGGAGGATTACTATGCACAATTTTGTCGGCGGGTCACAAAATGAGCTGTAACTCCGAAAATAATTTAAATTTCGAAAAATCCTCTTAGGACATATTCTTAAAGGGTTACACTATGAAAATATGCAAAAAGAGAAAAATCAATTTTTTCGAATTTCTGAACCAGAATACCCCCTTAAAATATTCTGCGTTCCCCTGTAAACATGATCGTGGTAATGATCACTATTTTAACTGGGGAGCATGTTGTTTATGTGTACTAATTTTGTTTTATTTCAATAGAAAAACTTCATTGAAACACACCTCAAACATATGATGTCCATAGACAGTAATATGTTAGAATTATTTTTTGTGTGAGTGTGCACGGATACTTTTTCGATTTACGATATTAAATAATCAACGCAAATTTTACAACGATTCTTGGTTATTTACGGTGTAGGAATTTGTCAGACCGACAAATCGAAGTCATTGAAAATATTTTAGCTTTGTTATAAAATAATAAAAATAGATTAAAGCCATAGACGTAATTTACTATGGGCAAGAGGAGGCAATTGGCGCCCTAAAATTCAAGAAAATTCAGATATAACCTATTTGAAAAGGATATTTTCTACAATAGGAAACATTTTGGCCCCTGAATATTGCATGTTACCCCCCGACCCCAATATTATATGCCAGTTACGCCAATGATTAAAGCTATCGGTGCAGTTTACATTTGACAGAAAATATAGTTTCTTGTAATTTTAACAATGCATTTAATGGCTGTATACAGGATGTGTTTACGACATTGTTGTTGAACATAGTACATGATACTGACAAGACAAGTATAAATTTGCAACTCTAATGGAAAAAAAATTATGGGAATTTTAAGCTTTACTGAGTAAATAATTAGTTCATTATTTCGTAATTACATGCGTCGTAAATAACTATATTGCAGTACTTGTATTGAGAAAAAAAAATAATCTTTATGATAGAATTTTAGTATTTGAGAATGCGATCAACGCAGCTTAATAAACGCTTGCTTACCAAAATTTGCAGAAAATAATTTAATCTTTCAAAAGAATAACGTAGGCTTTAATTGGCTAAGTTCTTGGTAGAAATTACCCAGACGAAAAACTATATGAGTAAAGGGGAAATAATAACCATTCTAAATCATACATGCATTTTTTCCGATTATTCTTATTTCTTTCAACGAAATTATGGAATATCTATCAAAGCCATAAAAGTACATTATTCTTTGCACTCAGTATGAGCCGTACACACACAAAAATACATATTTTACAGCTGGAATACGGAGCAATTATCTGAATAGTGTGTATAGCCCGATGGAGATTGCCTGTCCCGAAAAATGATGGATTAGAGCAAGAGGCAGCCAGGGACCACAATTTGGGTTTTTATTTTCTTCTTTTAACCCTAAGAAAAACGTTTTCATAGTAGACACATTAGCTGCGAATGCATGTGGGAGACAATAAAAGTTATCAGAAAATCAATAAAGTTGCATTTCAGTATTTGGTAGAAAATGAAACGTACGTGATGGAAACATGTTTCAAGGTTATTTTATTGTACATTTTCTATTCAAAGCCTGAGCAAATCTATCGCCCCACAATGGTTGAGTTCTCTACATAATTTTAGGCGATAAAAACTGCAAATTATAGGAGAAAATTGATATCGTCTAAGAACATTTACTTTTCATACGGATTTTGGGACGTATTTTTTTTAGTCGTTTGCTTCTTTCTATAAGTTGGTTTACATAAATATTCTCTATTCTCTAATTCTATAAGAATAGTAAGAACTCGGTTTAGTAAGCAAGTAGATTTTTATGGCTCAGTATGTCCTATTTTGGATCTTGTGCCAAAAAATTCCAACTAAGCAACCATAATATGCAGAAACGTTTTAGTATGGGAATTCGTAACTGGTATTAGATCATCTGAGTATTTTGTACAAAATCGTATTACAAAGTAAATTTGTTCAATGCCAGATTTTTTTTAAAGGCTATAGTAATGCTACAATTCAAAATTTCAAACCCAGAATAAAACAACCCGAGTTATAAAAGAGTATCAATCCCTGGTAATTCCATCTTTCTCTGTCAGATAAGGGAATATTTCTTAATTTTCTGGGTCTAAAATGTGTTTACATATTATAATCGTCTTAATTGAATTCCAAGACTAGGTATTTGTAATTCACTTGGTAAAATATTGGCATTGGTACTGTTCCTGAAGTCCGACTGTCTACGAGATACATAGGTCTAAGGGATAGGGACTTTTGTGAAGGTCTTTCCAGAGAAGTGGACTCTATTAATGCATTCAAAGATCTTGAGACGACCATTACGATTGACTCTGGAAGAGTCGAAACTGGTAAAGATTCGAAACTGGAATCTTTACCACAGCAATTTCTAGGTACAATCCCCAAACCATAATCGCTCACCGTGGTCATATTTGATCCACACTGAGTTTTTCTATCGTTGGACACAAAATAGGCCTTTCGACATCTGACTTGCTCCGAAAATCCGGAATTCGAAGGTGTTGACTCTGTTAGTAGTACTCTTTCTATGCTCGTATTTTCTGCTCAGTGTGTCATTTAATTTTAAATAAATGGTGAGCTTTGGCCGAGTACAAGAAATCTGCCAACAAATTAACTTTTATTTGTTTTACTAGAAACTACACTCAAAACATTTCATCTTTACAATTTTCTATTTTCACAATATTTTTACCATATAAAAGAATCTACTTCAGTCATTTATGTTGTTAAATCCAACAATCAAACAAAAACTGCAGTAACTTCTCAATTCTTACACCCGGAAAGTAAAAATACATAAATATGAAACAAATAAAACTATCACCGCTTTTGTTTTTAAGTTACTGTAGCTGCTTTTGCATTTTATCACCTTCGCATATGTTACAGCAGATCTTTCAAGGAACCATAGAGCCATAGTTGTGTTGTTATTGGTAAAAAAGAAAAGAATGTCAATTTTATTTTATCAAAATAAGTTGATGAACTTAAATATTGAAAAAAGAAAGGAAAACGCATGCATGTTTAAAATTTTAAGCAGTAAAGTTTTTTTTTTCGTAATTGTGCAAATTTTCATGCCGATTGACCAACTATGTGGATTTGTATACGACTCGTATAAACTAAAGACAAATTTTCTCCATAATTTATAAGATGCATCTAAAGCATTCGTATGTGTATTGCTTATGTTTTGGATTAAAGTTAAATGTTTTTATTTACTTGTAATACGGAAACAGACAATAAACATAATTGTTTTGAAAAATTTAATAATTATTTATTTATTAATTTTTTAAATTTCCTTTGAAATTATCACAAATGTAACAATATTTTTTCTTTCTTTTTCAGGGAACAAGTATCGCACCAAATGGTAAGTGCATTTCTTATTTAATTTTCAAAATATTTTTGTAATTTTTACTACACATTTCATATTGCAAAACGGTTTCTTTTTTTCTCCCCAAAGAGAACTTTAGTAATAACTTTAGTTTTGTTCGAAACAAAATTAACTTTAGTCCAAAAAAGTCACACATTTTTATTAGTGATTAGCTGCTTAAATCTGCGCAGAAGTTTATGAAGCATCTGCTAAGTTCGGAAACATTACATTTTTTAAGACATTTTCTGCTTAAAAAAATTCTAATAAGAATTTTTAAGAATATATTAAATTAAATAAGGTTTGCTTTCTTTTAGTAAATATGCACTTAGAAATTTAATTACACCCTGCAGGTTATAAGCACTTATTTCAGGAAAACACAATTACACAGTCGTATAATGTCATACGAGGGTTGCCTTTTAAGTTTCTACAAAAAGTAGGAAGAAAAATAATTTTTGGGGAACAAACTGTTTTATTGCTTTTCAAAATATTCGCCTTTAAGATTTATATACTTTTCCATCCGTTCAAACCAATTCTTGAAATAGTTTTTCCACTCTGAAGTTGATATCTCGAAACATGGTTTTGGAAGGTATCAACAGCTTCTTGAGGTGAGGAAAATCACTGCCCACGCATTTTTTGTTTGAGAGAAAGGAACAAGAAAGAGTCGTTAGGCGACAAATCAGTAGAATATGGGCAATGAGACATTAATTCGATATTTTTATCCTTCAAATAAACTATTGTTTCACGTGCTGTGTGGGAGCTATCATTGTCTGATGAAGGATGATGCGTTGATTTTTGTTGTTTTTCCTGATTTCGTTGATGACTTTTGGCAAACAAGTTTTTGAATACCTTTTAGAGTTGACAGTTTTTCGATCCTCTAAAGCAGGGGTTCCCAAACTTTTTTTGCCGCGGCACCCTTCTCAGGCTGAAAACTTTCGCGGCCAGGTTACCTTAATAGCAATTAGGTTAGAATGAAGAAGTTTGGATGCATTTTTCATTACTTCTTTTATATTGTTTATAGGGCTAATTATCAAGAAAGTACTCTCTTAAGGGGAGAAAGGGATATAGAATTTTGACGCCCCTCTCCCATTTCAGGGAGTTCCTGTAAAAGCAAGGCTACTGGACACTGAACTTTACCTCTTGAACTTTACTGAAATATTTTTATTTTCGTCTACTTGGTCACTGGCTTGGCTAACTTTTTGTGGGATACCTGCTCAGAGGAAATTATTTTATTGTACTTCACCAAAATATTTATCTTGATTATCTCCACGGCACTCCTGGCATACGTTCGCGGCACCCAGTTTGGAAAACTCTGCTCTAAAGGAATGGTTGCGATATGTCCTGTAAGGCCGAAGAAACAAGCAAGCATTTTCTTGGAAGTGCTTGGTGAACGGACAAATTTCGTAGGATTCGGTTCATCTGGAAACACCCAAAGAATGGATTGTTTTTTAGTTTCTAGCTCGTACGAATATATCCAAGTTTCATCACCTGTAACGACGTTGTATACGGATTTTGCAGTTCCCAATTTGAATTTTTTTAGTATTTCCTTACGCCAATTTGCACGAGCCTCTTTTTGAGCTTCTGTCAAATTGTGCGAATCCATCTGGAAAAAATCTTTTTAACCGCTAAATGTTCGCGCAAAATCGAATGTATTGCAGTCTGTGATATGCTAAGGGATGCTTCAATCTCACGATATGCGATATACCGATCTTCTTCAATCTTCTTGCGCATAGCATCGATGTTGTCTGGAATCTCTACCGATTTTGGTCGTCCTTCACGAGATTCATCACTGACGGACACATGACCACGACGAAATTCTGCAAACTAATTGTAAACAGTCTTTTCTGATAGTGCTTCGTTACTAAAAGTTTCACGAAGTGATACTAAGCATTCTTGTTCAGTGAGGCCTTTCTTAAAATCATAAAAAATCATCAACGGAAATCTTCACGACTTACTTCCATTTTTTCACTTACTGGCTTCTTTAGAACACTCGTGTAAACAAAATACGCAGGCAATTTCTATAAAGCCACTGATTCCAAGATAAAAGAACGTGAATTTTACAAATATCTTGAAGACAAGTTTCAGTAGCCCCTACTATTGGTCGTTTGTAAAAACATAAAAGGCAACCTACGTATAATATGATAAAACTCAAGTACAGGGTGGCCATAATTAAACTGCACGTGTTCAAGGGGTGCTGGAGAGAAAACTACTGGGAATATTCCAGTGAAATTTGGTATCTACACGTTTCAGAACATGCGCAAGTCAAATATGAAAAAAAAATCGCCATTTTCGACCGATAGATGGCACTGTATCGTATTTCAACGCTCCCCGTTGGCATATACAACTTCCCAAACCAATAGACAGAGCATAATGACATTCTAAGACGCATATAAACAATATAAAACATCATTTACAGTTTATCAAAATTCAATACAATTCGCTTCAGTAATTAAATTTTTACACTATCATGTAATCAAAAATTAACGTAATTTAAGATCACAAATTAAACAATTCATAAAGACGCTGTGGAAAACAATTAAGCCATTATTTATTCTCATTAACACTCATTGCGTCATTCATTGCCCTCTTCTTAATCGTTTCATATGCCGGTATTCTTTCAGAGTAGCTGAATAACTGCTACCATTCTGATAGAATATCTTCACTAACAATGCACGTTCCTTCTTATTCGGAGTCATGATTGACCATTACTCAATGTCGTCTTGTTTGTATACTGTTCGATGAGCTTAAAATTTGCATATATGCCGCCGATAAGCGTTGAAATACGATACTGCGCCATCTATCGGGCAAAAATGGCGATTTTTTTTTCATATTTGACTTGCGCATGTTCTGAAACGTATAGAAACCAAATTTCACTGGAATATTCCCAGTAGTTTTCTCTCCAGCACCCCTTGAACACGTGCAGTTTAATTATGGCCACCCTGTATTAAGTGACATAGGTTATTTTTTCTTACGGGAAAAACTTACGGTACAAATGATTAAATTAAAGCACTTATTAAAAGGAAATCTTATATAAACCAACTTTAATACTTTTGCAAAAACAAAATCAATACATAATCACTATCAGTAGACACAGAAAAGCAGTGTATTCATCGAGTGGAGACAGACAAGTGGTAAATAGAACAGCAATTTCAGACACGATGAAAGCTAAGAAGAGCAGATCATTCAGCTAATTTGTACCGAGGCGCAAATATGCGCGAGGAAATTTAATTGTTTCTGTTAGCTTACAAATACCTCTTTCAAGGAAACACAATTTCATACTGGTATAATGCGATACTCGATACTGAAACTGAAGTTAAAATTGACTTACATGTTTTTCTCATGCAGAAAAAAAACTACGATCACTTCTTTTGGTACTCGTGACTAAATTAAAATACTTATTGAAATAAAGTCGCGTACAAACTAACCTTCATACGTCCACAAAAATAAAATTAAAGCACAATCACCATTAGCACACAGAAACACAGCGTAGCTAACGAGCAAACAAAGGTAAAGGATACAATCTCTTAGAACGAGTGAAAGGCAGAATGCCGAAAGTCTGCCGTTGAGACCCTTTTTTTGTTACTATGAGCAGTTTTTTTGGGATATAAACTTTAATTTCATAAAATATGGTTTTTTTCCTTTTTATAAAAATGTGAAAACTGGACTTGTGGAAGCAGGTATGATAACTGACTTTTGAACAGCTCGATCTCGAAAATTTCATGCTGTGCGACGCCTCTCCCAACTGGGTACCCACAAGTGGTTAAAATTAACTGAAACCTTTCTGTAATGAAACTCCATCGTATTATTTTAATGATCAAGTTCAAAAATTCATACAGAAATTTCCTTCACAGAAGTTTTGCAGAAAATTCAGCAATATTTCAGAGTGAGATGCTGATTTACTTTTATTTACAGTATTATGTAGTATAGTGTTTGCACACTGGTTAATATAAGTGTTTGATAAAAAGTGTTCACAAGTATGGAAAGTAGAACCTAGAAACGAAGATATTCTATAATACGAAAAAAAATATCCGTTTAACGCGGAAAAAATTATAATTAAAGCTTATTTAATTTTCAATTTTAGAACAATAAAAACTTAAATGTAAGTTAAATTAAATGTTAAGTTTCTGTATAAAACTACTTGCCATTCTTTTTCGCTCTAGTTTTAGCTCTTCCCAATTCAATGTTTCATTATTTTAAAAAATCCTCTAAAAAGATATAAGTAGAGAGGATAATTTATTCATGTAGAATGTCTGAAATTCCTTTCCCCCACACTTTTGTTCAACTTAGTCTGCAAACTTTTTTCCTTTATCCAGACTTGCACAGGTTTCTTTGTGATAAAGTCATAAATATAAATCCTATCCCACAGAGTTTTCTAAGTAAGCGATTCACTTGTAAATTCTTAAGAAACAAGCATCTTTCCGATGTACAATAACAAATTGTGTCAAAACAGCTAACTAGTGTAGTAAACTCATCAGATTTTGAAAGTCCTTTGACAATTTTCTCAGACTGTCAAAGAAACAGAACTTATGAGGAATTCTTTCTTTCCTACTTTTAATAAGGTAGCAGAAAATCACTGAAAAGCCACTTATTTATTTTTTACTCTTTTTTGCCTGAGTCACACTGTATGTATGCTGTGCTGTGCCGTATTTTTGGGTCAAATTTTGTAATCGATTTTTCGCTCATTTCCTTATCTTCATTTGAGCAGAAATTTTGCGTACTACGTTTGATGTAAAATGTTGCATTAGCTAACGATATTTACATCAAACGTAAAAAGTTTTAATTTAAATGAATTTCTATGGACTTGTTCGAGTCCCTGCCAAAAAGCGATAGCAGAAAGACTACGTCTGTTAAATGTTAAAAACAAGAATTCATCGTTTAAGCGTAACTGGCTACTTGTCATGAATGCATTCGTTGTCGCCAACATGAGCATTGAAGATATTTGTCTAACACCGTAAATTCACAAATTTTCATTGTTAAAGCGAAATGGTTGAGAAATCTAGTAATCACTGTCACGGGAATATTCGGCCTCTTGTCAAAAAGCGATAATAGAAGAAAAATGGAGGCGCTAAATAAAGATGAAAGGGGATTGGGTAGAAAAGATTCATTCTCATGGCTCCTTAGCAAAAGTAATTGATGTCAATTTAGATATTGCAAGTTATAAGACAGACATCACTTCTAGACAGTGAAAAGGCTTGAAAGTCCAACCTCTTGAAGCGCCCAACCTCTGGAGGTGTGAATTTATTCAAAGCCTGAGATTCAAAAAAGTTATTTCTTTTATACATTTGTTTTGGTAAGAGTAAATATTTATTTTACCTAGGTGAAAATTCCCAACTTTTGTATTAAGGAAAAAAGATATGGTATTTAATACTTACTCCTTTGAAGGGTAGATGATTGGACGGAAATTTTGCTCCCTAAAAGTGACTCTTGACTGTATTCGTAAAGGGAAGAAAAGTAAAGGAAGACAAGTACGATCTTTTCTAAAAAAGAAAACCGACTTCAAATTATTTCAGCATAACAACATCACAGTAACTCATTTAACCCAATACCTTGTGGCTTTGAGTACCGTTTTTGATCTCATAAGAATTGAAAAGTCCCCGTTATTTTGTCACATCATCTGAACTTGACCAAATTGATATTGCCCAAAACGGCCAATCTTTTGAGAGTTTTGACATACCATTGCCTACTTTATACTAAAAATCTCTTACACAATGGTTTAAAAGTACGTTTTCTTCCAATTTTGAGAATGATAATGTCATCAGGTCCGCGTACTAAAAAAAATATCCCTGGACTTACATTATAAAAAAAGAAGATTCCGACGAATTGATAAACTTCTCCTTTTGGAAGTCGGTTAAAGACACACCCACAGATATTAAAAGCTCATCATTTATCAATTTTCATATAATTTGAATGATATAGTTAGAACAAAGATTCCAATCAAAGTACCGTATGTTCTTGCAAGCAAAACAATATTTCGCTAAGTTTTAATCGCGTTTGTTCTGGAGTGGACATCGTTATCACAGTCTTTCAGGAGCATATGCCCACCCGCTGAAAATATATATATATATCAACATTTCTAGGTAGTATAATGTTTATGAAAATAGTTAATTTATGCCTTCAAAAACTTATTCGTTCTTAATTACAGAGTAATAGATATACTAGTAACTCAAAATAAAATAAGCGTGCATTCTTTAAACATTCCAATCAAGCAGAGGAGTAGCCACGGGGGGGGGGGGGGTAAGGGAGGTCATAACCCCCCCATGAGGAATTTTTTGCCATACAAAATGTATATTCTTCACTCCCTTATCACACACATGTATGCATATATATGAGTTGCAGTAGTCGTAACCCCTCCATGAAAAATTTCTGGCTACGCCCCTGCAATCAAGCAGTATATCAATCGTGTTGAAGGTTCTGATTGGCTTTTGATTTAACAGTAGATTTTTTGAACTTTCTTTTGATTAAACAATTTTCTTTTGCAAGGTATTTGAGCCGGATTTAAAAGGAGAACTCATAATAGACTTTAACAAGTTTATCTCTGCTGTCAACGTGTTAATTCTGATTCAGCAAAGATTGGGGTTATGCAAATAACTATATTCCTTTTAAAATTGCTTGATTTTTACAGCTTTCGTGTTTTGAACAAGTGCAATTCGGTTTCTTTTGTTATGCTCGCTTAGTACTCCTACGCAAGACCTGATTTGAAAACTACACGCACTGTATATATTACAGAAAAGAAAATAATTTACGTAGCGTAATTGTAGAGCCTCCTTCGTCTTTCAAGTCGGTTAATTAGCAGAAAATGCACAGTACAGTTTAGTTGTCACGTTTCAGAAGATATAATCAATGTATAGTTCAGTCACATGGTTCTGCACTTCGCCTATAAGCTATAAATTTGCCTGCTTATAGTTGAATTTAGTCATCGATCTTTGTCTATCACGAAAGACATGTGACCGAAACGTATCACGAAGCAAAACTATAATTTGAAACCAACAACAATTGCTCATGTTTTTTTTTTTTGTTTGTTTGTTTTTTCAAAAAGCACTAAAAAATGAAAAAAAATCGTTATCTCACGAGCAATACAGTTCTATAAAAGAGAGGGAAATGTTGATCACATTTTAACATTTTAACAGGGTTATAATAATTTGGAAATTTAGATATTGTATCGATACACTTTCTTGGAGTTAGAACACTTTTTAAAATGTCATGTTTATTTCCTTTGCTTAAACACTATTTTAAAGCTACTCTCCGTTTTCGTTTACGAATCGTCATGCTTATGGTAGAAACGGACACTATGCTCCATAACATTTTTATTTAATACTATTCCAACATCAAGATCCATAACTATTCTAGCAAGTAGATCGATTTTTTGATAATATTGATTCGTAAAACATGTTGACAAACCAATAACATTAATATTCAAAAACTATTTTATGAGTCAGAAACGTGCTTCGCATGTTGCTTTGCCTGTAGTATTTCTGCGGAAGTGACAGAAATGCTATTCTTTCTCTTTTGCGTGTCGAGTAAGCATCATGACGGACATTAAATAAATTATTGCCTACAGTTTTAACTTGCGCTTTACTTAGAACGGTAGTTCTTACATTAAAATTTATTGGAATGGCAAAGTTTTATGTTGCTATAAAATGAACTTGCACTGTTTTTGCTAACTTCGACTGATTCCAAAGAAAGGTCACCTATGAACCAGCAGCAGTTAGAAGTCTCGCCTGTCTGAACAGAAACACTGATCAAATTTTGTTAACTCTATTACCTTTCCTAGATTTCATATTTTATAAAAGTCGCCCAAATGAAAAGTGGACAAGTTGAATAAATTAAATCGCCTTTATTGGAAATTAAAAGAAATCACCTCGGGTGTTCTGACACAACGTTTTGGAAACAGGTGTAACCTTTGCTGTAGAAAGATCATGGTTGATTCTTGAAGAAGTTAGCCATAGCTTCCTTCACTTCATCGTCCGAATGGAAATGTTTGCCCTCTATGCTCTCTTAAGCGGCTTAAAGATGTGGAAGTCACACGACGACAAATCAGGACTGTACGGCGATTGTTCTACATTTCCCAAGGAAATTTCCTTAAGGTCGTCTGGATTTCGTGAAACGTGTGGCCGAGCATTGTCATGGAGAAAGTTCACTTGTTGTGTGAGAAGTTTTTCGCGTTTGCCTTTGATTGCATTTTGTAGATTCGCCAGAGTACTGCAGAATGGTGTGGAATTGGTTGTGCTCCCTTGGGGCAGAAAATCAATCAAGAGTGGTCCACGAAATGAATTGTTCCGATATGAACGCATCCATGTAACGCAAGGCTTTACTTTCGATCAATTTCCTCTATCGGAAACAGGTTTCAATGTTGAACGGCTCATGCAGTGCAAACCTCCTACCTTTCTATCCCTGTTCGGTGGCGTTGCTATAGCTGCAGAGCTGCAGTCATTCTGACGGCATCTCACATTTCCACATTTAATTTGAACAACACTTGGCGGAAGAAATATATTATTGTACGTATCTGGGCCGTGGTAGCCCAGAAGTTAAGACATTGGACTCGTAACCGAAAGTTACGGGTTCGATTCCGACGTACTACTAAAGACCACCGTGTACAATGTATGTGCACGTTAAATCCGTGGTTCCGAAAGTCCTCTCGGTAGTCGCTAGCAGTTTCCGAGGAGTGGCAATATTCAGAAGTCCACCACCTTTTGACGAGGATCCAAATTGCTGCGAGAAACTCCGGGAAGGACGTATGTAGCACTAAGCGATACATTCAGGACGTGAGCTATCCTCTCCGGGCAAACTAACTATTATACGCATCTGTTTGCAAATTGAGCGAATTTAACATTTATCATAACTGTTTCCTAAATTAGCTTTGTCATTTCTATGAAGGAACTTAAGCTCTATTATTTGTTGCTACTATCTTAGCGCAATCTTGTGAAGAATAATGTGGAATAAACGGGGTAAAAGAGTAAAGAATGCACGGTCTTCGCATGGGAGTGCTAGCATATTCATGTGCAACAAAGGAAATTGTTGTTTTTTTTAAATTTAATTTTAATTTTAATAGCTATGAGTTACATTAGTTAAGGTCGGTTTTTAAAAAAGTCTCGAAGACACATTAAAGAATATTAAAATTTAAAACAAAATTACAGTATAATTTATACAGTAGCTGTAGCATCCAGTTGTTCATTCAATTAGTTTAAAAAATTATTACTTACTGCAAGCAATTCAAACTTTTGAGAATATTATGCAAAGAGAGACCGTAACTAAAGTCAGAATTGTGGAATCTTTATCGGTGACGTTTGGACTTCATTGATTTCTTTTTCATTTTATGTTGAAATATTATGTCTTTGTTTACGCCTGAATTACAAATGTCAGAAATCATTTTCAATGGGTGCTATTTAACAAAACATCTGAAATTAATACAAAGTGTCAGTTACGAAATTGCTGCTGTTCGAAAGAAGTCTGGCACAGAATAAATAGGTGATCACTGAATTAAAAAAAAAACTTTTAAAAAGATACTAATTAAGAAAGTGCCAAATGAGCGAACGCGAAGCTCAAAAGCTTTTATGAAAGTGACCTACTCATCAAAGCTTCAATCTCCTTAGTAATTTTTTGACCGTTATTACTGATGGCTGAATGGAATATTTTTATTAGCCATGTAGTGTAAAGAGCAATAAAAGAAGCCTTTTTTTCTTTTCTTTTTTTGGAGGAAGAAGGAGCGAGTTGTTTGCAATGTAGTTAAAGAATCGATTTATGTGATGCCATTTTCTTTCATTAAGAATAAATATTTATGAAAACGATAAAGTAAAATTCATTCAAGAGTGTGGAAAGAAAGTAGAAATCTAAAAAACGTATTCTAAAAGCTACCTCTCGTTGAACTCGTTTCAATAGAACGGCATAGGAAAAATAGAATGTGATTTTCAGCTTGAGTTAAGTTCTTGAAATTGAACGAAATTTAGAACTTGACTTCTATTTCTGAATACGAAGGAAATCATACTTTTGCAGAAGTAATCGAGAAAATTATTTGCTGATGAACATTATTTGCCAGGAGAGGATAGCTCGCGTCACTGAATGTGTCGCTTAGAGCTACATATACGTCCTTCCCGGAATTTCCCGCCACAATTTGGAACCTCATCAGAAGGTGGGGGACTTCTGAATATTGGCACCCCTCGGAAACTGCTAGCGACCGCCGAGAGGACTTTCGGAACCACGGATTTAACGTGCACGTACACCGCATGTACACAGTGGTCTTTAGTGTTAAAAATCAGTCGAAGAATTTAATTATTTCACTTACCCACTGTAATTTTTCACAAATCTGCAAAATATTTCACTGCCAAACATTTCACTGCATTTCATTGCTTACAAACCAGTATATATTTATCTATTGGTTTACAAACTTTCTCTCAAGCTCAACAGATATACCAAATTGCATTAAATTATAGATTGCATTGAAAATAAACATACAAAATTGTCAGCCGCTATAATACAAGATAGCAATTCAACCAACTTAAGGATAATAAGAACACTTAAAAATCGTGTAAATGAGTTTAAATTTAGGGGTAAATTAAAGCTCTGGAATGTAAAGTCACAGTTTAATTACAATCAACATTCAGGTTTCCTATCAGACTTTTAAAGTTACGAATGAAAACTAATCTTGAGTATTGTGACTTAAATATTATAACACGGTATTAATGCTAATTGAAACAGTGCCAATCTAAATTTCGAGTTTCCAAAATTCTGGCATTGTGCTAAAGAACTTCTATCAAGAACTTTGAAGAGCAAACGAATCCAAAACGTAAAACGGCTAGAATTTCAGTTACAATCAGACAAAAATTTTGCGCGTGATTTTATGTACAGGGTTAAACTTTCCCTATAAACAGCATTCTACAGATGAAACAGGTGAGCCGATTACCTTCATATTTGGCATATAGATTGTGCGCGAGATTCTCTCAAGATTTTTAAGAAGTATTGTTCAAATATATATATATATATATATATGTATGTATGTATGTATGTATGTATGTATGTATGTATGTATGTATATATGTGTGTGTGTTACAGTGAAAACAAGATATCAGTCAAAACCCGAATTAACTAAGGAAAACGCGTTTTAATTAAAAGCGCTAGGCAAATCCCGAATTAACTAGGGAAAACCTGATTTATTCGGGTTTTGACTGATTGTTAGACAATAATTTTTATATCTATCAAAAATTATTGCATTATTTCAACGATATGTTATATGACAAGTTGTTTTTTTTTTTTCGCGGGGGGGTGGTGGTCTCGCAAAGGGCCAGCGCTGAATGCCCCCCCTCCCCTACTTGCCGGACCCAGTTATGTTGTTTTGGGTCTCGCAGAGGGCCAGCGTTAGCATATTTTCGAGGGGGCAGCAAGATAAGGATTCCGGTTCAACTCACCCATCGATCAGATTGCTAACTGTTGGCGCGGATGCAACAGACCCTCGTCCGTATTCATCACTTGTTATAACATTAAAGTTATTATGTTTCTTATCTAACAACTGTAATTTTTCAAGAAATCTATTTTCCCAATTTTTAGTGCATAAAGCATTAACATTCCGAAATTCACTTGGGAAAACGGATTTTCCAGAGCGCTGTCAGTCAGAACGCGTTTTGCCTAATGCTCTCAGTTAGAACGCGTTTTCCCTAGTTAATTCGGGTTTTGACTGATTTCGGGTTTTAAGTGTAACATATATATGTCCACTATGTGGCGTTTTGCATTCTGAATTCAGCTCACAAAATGACTTGAATTAGTTAATAAATACTGAAAAGCTATTGAATAAATATTGAAATTTTGTACGTTTCGATTTACCCATTTCTATTTGTAAAATTGCTATTTTTTCATGAAAATCACCACCTAGTGAGCATTTTTTGAACATATGTGCACCTCATGTAGGGTCACACGGGGGGAATTATGGGTCAAAAAGCATCAACATTTTACCTTTTTCTATAGTATAAAATTTAAAATTTTCTAAAGCATGAAAGCGCCAACAAATGATTGAATTTTTCATGAAGTAAGTTTAAATAATTTAGAAATTGTACAAATAATCCCTTTACCTAAAACTTAATTATTATTTATTTTATTTAAATTATTGAGTGACCGAGAATCACTCCAGATTCGGGCAATTATGAGTCACATATGAGGTAAATATATGTCATACTTCTTTTTTTTATAATAATGTATGTCAAAAATAAATAGATATTCTAAAGTATCATTATTTAGCACGCAAAGAGATTTTTTATTATCTAATCTGATGTATTTAAGAAAAAAGACAGTAATTCAAATAATAAAATTTATTTTTACGAGGCAGTTACGATTTGTTTTTGCTCTAAGCCCACAATTCCGGCAGAATTTCTTGTAACATCTGTATGTCATGCTTATCTCGTTACTATCAACAACAAAGTGATTATTTCCATTTAAATTAACTGGCCTGTAGAATATGTACTTGTTTTGAATTAATTCTAAAACGTCTTGTTTGGACCAACGAAAATTTCCGGCACCTTATTTCAGAATTTTCATTTTTACTTTTTCCAAGTTATTTTCTTAATGTAGAATGGGTCATTATCATAATACACAACAAAATATTTCTGCTCTTAAAGTATATTATAAATTCCTTGTAGCATCTTCTTAGCATTTTCTAAGGAGGAATTTTTTCCCAACTGTTTTATTGAAACTTCTTCGGTTTTACTTTTATTGTTCATTAGACAGTTCCTCGTCTCTAAACTGTTCCAAGTTAGTTCGTTTTGCATTTGGGAGACTGTATATATCCTCTTGGGGTGATTTTAGTTTTTTACAAGCAGGGCTTCTCTTGATATCTACATTTTTATGTTTTGGAATTTCCTTTTTCTTCTTTCCATTTGATTTCTCTTTTCTTTTTTCTCTTGCAGTTTCAAGATCCAAGAGAGTTTGATTTGTTAACTGCCGTATTATTTGTATGGTCTTCTTATTTTGGAATTCAGTACTTGAGATAGGCACCTTAATTAATGACTTAGTATTTCTTCAAAGCGGGAATCGATCGGCAAGCCGGAAGTGTGTGAAATTTACAGTTAATATATAGTATAATATTACAGTAAATTATAACAGTTGAAGTAAATACTAATATTTATTTACACGAAAATAAATTTCAAAAACTCTTAAAATATCAAAAACTATCACTGATCAAGAATAATCCAAGTGATCTAGAATGACTATCACTGACTCAGTAAATTGGGGGATAAATCAGTATACTTTAAAAATTAATTTTAAAAATAATAGAGAAAAATTGGTATATGTATGTATGAAAAGCTTAGACCATTTGCAGTTAAAACTTAGCATCAACAAAACGTTTTTTTTTTCAAAAATATTTCACGAATATGCATCTTTTTAAAAAAATCATGATTTTCAGAGACAATCTTTTTTGAAGATGTTTTTATAGTAGTGTAAAAAGTCTTTTTTTCTCTCTCTCTTTCTTATTTGCATCATTGTTACATTGTTTCCGAACTTTGTACAAGAAAATAGAATGAATAAGGAATACTCGGTGTAATTTATTTGTTTTCTAAAAACATTTTTTTAATGCTATAAAGTTAGTGACCATTATTTACCCCGAAAAAAGATTGATCCATAATTCCCCCTTGTGACCCTATAGTCTATATACTAAGTTTGGTTACATTCCGTTCACCTCTAGCTCTGTTAAGAGGGAATTTAAATTATAACCACACTGAATATAAGAACGCTTGCAAATATCATACACCTTTTCTCAAAGATTTGAATAGAACTTTTTAAAAATTGTATTGTGTCAAAATCTAGAATAGTTTTGTAGGTTTAATTCATACTTACATCGAAATTTTGAAAATCTGTTAACTGAAAAACTTCGCAGATACATGGATTCTTTAATATATTTAGTCTTTATACGTGCGTGCAGAGAAAATTTTCTCGATTGAAAATACTCAGAAAATAGCACATTTCACACAAAAAATTCTTGTAGTTTTTTTCCCCCTTCGTATTGATAATAGATATGAACAAAGCTCAAATAGAAAAACATACCTAAGGTAGTACTGTTTTTATGTGCAAGAGTAACACTTTCAAGGGATATTTCAAAATAATTGAATACTTTTTGCATAGATACGGTATTGTTTTCGGAAAAAGTGAGTCGATTATAACCTTTATCAGCAAAACTGCTTAACTTACGAGAAAAAAGTCATTTAAAATTAATATACAGATTTATTATTCCTTTTTTTTTCTCTCGATGCTATCGATTTTCAATTTAATTTTGCTGATTGCATGTGCGTACTGTGTTTCTACTCGTCACAATCAAATGAAATACATTATGTATGGAAAATATAGGTTCGCTGAAATTTTTTTTTTCAATTTTCTGTTATGAAACTGATTTGTACACAATTTTACTATGGCCCATTAATAATTTAATAGTTATATCGGACGAATGGGAAAATGGAATGGAATTTGTTTTATGTTAGCAAATTTTGAGTGATGTCAAACTACATTTATAGTGGCAATTTCGATTAAAAAGAATATTTTAAAAGAGGCTTTATGTAAAAATCCATACAACTAGCAATTCAAATCATATTTTTTTTCTGTCAGCTGATTAAGTATAACTGTAGTAATTGGTGTTTTTGCTTTTAAAGACACGATCATAACATGGATTTAAGTATTCGGATGAGAACATTTTTTAAATAGACGACACTTATAAACAAATACAGGGTGACACTAAAGTCCGTTTGCATATGGGAAGTCAATAATTCAAGGAATAATGTAGATAGAGAGGTAAAAATTGACACACGTGCTTGAAATGACATAGGGTTTTATTGCAACCAAAACGTGCTAGAAATAGCCGACAGATGATGCCACATATGATAAAAAAAGTAATTTTTAGCATCATAAATTATTGCATCTGATTCTGCATCTCATTTACACGATTCGCATGCGGTGTCACTGACGTTTTGCTGTTAAACGCCAAGTGTTGGTCCTTTCTTGCACTTTTCGTTTGGTTGTAATGGGATCCCATGTATTTCAAGCACGTGGGTCGGTTTTTAACCCTCTGCCTACATTATTCCGTTAATTATTGACTTTAAGAATGTTAAAGGACTTTTGGGTCACGCTGTATTTAAGTTTTTATTTTGAAGATCAACTTTTGCGATTTTTCAAAATGTATTTTATATCTAAACCAAAGGAAAGAGGGTGAACGCTTAGTCCTAAGGAAGGAAGAAGCATACGATATATAGAGAAATGAAAAATATATAACCTCTGAATCGTAAAATTCCATCCACAGAACTCCGGTTTTTACTTTATTACATTTAAATTTTTTGTTAACTGAAACACACACATATTACACGCAATTTTTTTACTTTAAAAAACAATTTCTGTTTCTGTATGATACAGTCTTATGATGTTTTTTTTTTTGTGTGTTTCAGGTCGTATTATGCACCATCAAGAAAGTGACCTTCTCTGGAGGTTAGGTCTCATTAGTCCTGAAGCTTATAAAATGAACACAGGACCAAGGTAAGAGGACAAAAATAGTACAAACTAAAATGCCACAATTTGACCTTCCTTCCAAGCGTTTTCGTTTAGAGTAAAAATGGTAAATTGTTTTTCCTTTACATCAAGTTCAAATAGTTGCGTATACGTATAAAAAGAGAAAAAAGGGGGGAAGAAGGCTGGTGAGATCTTATAATATATAGCTTCATTTTGCCTATATATATCCTACTAATATATAAATGTCAATGTTTATATATTAGTAGAGTATTTATAGAGTCGTATATATGTTTATTACTCTTTCAGGCTGAAACGGATTTGGATGAAATTTTGAATAAAGACAGTTAAAGTCCTGGATTAACATATAGACTACTTTTTACCGAATAAGTTTTTAAAACTTTCATTCAGTTCGAATTGTGAATTTTTCTGTGCAGCTTTCTTTCATTCTATTTCTATTGTATTACATCCAGAAAAAAAGGATGTTAGAAATATCAATTTTAATTAATCGCACTCATGAATAATGATACAGGGAAGACGCATAGACACGCTTTTAATACATAACACTTAAGTGAGTATTTAAAATCTCAAAGTGCTTCAGATTTTCTTTTTTTTTCCGTTTTTTGATAGCGGTCAAATATGTCCAGAAGCTCTTCAGAATTGATAAAGACGAAAATAATTAGTACCTTCTTGTAGGTTTTTATCATTAAACCATATTATTTTTGTAACCAGGTGCGGCCCGACACAGTAAGCATCGAATCAGAGCGCCGGCTTTGAAGGGGCGTCATTTCGAACTCAAAAACTAAGAAGAGCATAAAAGGGGGCGTCTTTTTTTTACGTTTAGGGAGCGCCACTTACCCTAGGCCGCGCCTGTTTGTAACCATCTTAATTTTAAATTCCATGCAGAATCTGAGAAATTTCAGTGCCAAGGTAGCCTGTGAGAAACCGATTCTCTCCGAGAAAGATTTATTAAGATCTCGAACTGGTCGCCGGAGGCGGCTAGTATATATATATATATATGTGTGTGTGTGTGTGTGTGTGTGTGTGTGTGTGTGTGTGTGTGTGTGTGTGTGTGTGTGTGTGTGTGTGTAGAGAGAGAGAGAGGGAGATAGAGCAGATATAATAAATAGAGAGAGCTTTGGTAACCCTTGAGGCACTTGTCCCATCAGATGACTTGTGGCAAGATCATAATTCTTGCGGCCCGACTCTCTTCAGTTTTCTATGGAGATCAATTTGTGGCCAGTGCTCTAATTTCCGTCTTCATTCTTGTATTTTTAAGAAACACGGTAAATAGATGCTCTGCGTATGGTTTCAATTTATGATTTGTTAAAGGTTCTAGATTGACATTTCACAGGAGAGGTTTTTTTTATATATATACTTTTTTATATATATTTTTAAATATACTTTTACTTTTTATAAATTAAGAATATTTGAATGTATCCACATCCACTAAACTAAGCCTTGGCGATATCTTTTTAAGCCAAAAGGGTTTGTAATGCGTATGTTGTGACAGTAAATTTCTCTTTTAGTTTACGCTTATCACTCGCCAAATGTTGCGATAAAGTACAAATCTAGCCTCTCTGCACATTTCCGTGCCAAAATTAACGTGCTAACTCTCATTTCCAATGGGTTTTGAATGGCGATACACTCTGAGAATATTTCTACTCTCTGATTCTGCCTCTGAAAATATACCTACAGATTTCATACCTGTCTTGTGTGTTTTTAGACCTTTTTATTTATGTTTTTTCACATTGGCATTTTTTAAAAATTTAATTACCAAAGTTACTTACCTGAGGCGTAGGAAAAATTCGTAGTTTCGACAGATTTCAGGTGGTGCTGATTGCGGATGTTTCATCACAGTTCTACCAGGTTCAAAATCAATACAGTACAGAGCATTTTAATAAGGATACTATTTACCGAGCTGGCTCTTTGTTTCCCAACCACGTGGTTACAGCAGAACGAAACCTTGAAATGGTCGCGCCAGAATGACGTTTCACCGTACGTCATTTGAGTGACAGATGACTGCGCATTCTTTTACGCAGACTTTGCCATTGTATTATAGTGCACAGGAAAAGGTGGTAAAAAACATAAAATTTAATTAATCCCTTCAAAAGATAATTAACCCATTTGTGCCTGGATATTTTTTGCAACTTTCTTCGATTTTTACTGATAACAGAAATAATAGATAAATTTCTGATGTCAACTTCTTTAACAAGGGATAATTTCTTTTAAAATCATTATGCATAAAAATCGAAATATCAACATCCTACTTGGTCATGTTAAAATATTTTGTAGAGTTGAGGCTCAATACTCATGAACAAAGGCTAGGAAAAATAAATAACGTTTTCGACTAATAGCGAAAATGCCGTCCCAAAAAAGGGACACTAGGCATAAATGGGTTAAAGGAAAATTAAAGTGAGAGGTTTGTTAATCAGCTCAGTCTGAATCAGACATATAACGTTACTCTCTAACTGCTGGGCTCTTCGAAATGCTCGCCTACAGGACTTTCAAATTACCTGGAACCGCAATTTGAGACTGCATAATGTATCACCAATTCATCGCAGCGACATCTGGATTAATCGGCTAAACAAATCGCTGTTTCTTTTACAGTTTTACAAATTGTTTATGTCTTTACCTTGTGCCAGAAATAAGCGGACATAAATAGCAGATCAACTCTTGAAGTTCCTCCAGTACCCCGTAGAATTGTTTAGGAAAAGAACTTCAAATTTCTAATACCTTCATAAAATTTTAACATGTAATTTCCAGCGGTTCAAAGGTACAGCCATTGATTACAGCGATTTTTCCTGGAGTTCCACAGTACCCAGAAAGTATTTTAACATCTTTCGGTACTTATAAATTTCAGCTGTGGTAAATTAGTGAATGCCTTTTCGCCAACCATTGATCTAAGTCTTGAGGCTCACGAATAAGAAATCGAAGTTTGTATTATAAAACTCTTTGTCAATGTATCAGTGGCTGCTCCTCCATTTGAGCACATGAGCACGTGAACACCCAAAGAAAAAACTAAAGAATAAACACATTAACAAATTAGATTTAAAACAAATTTTAAGCACACTTCTGGATTTATGTGAATTTAAAACATGAGTTTTACTCTCTCCTCTCTCTCCCCCCTCCCACTATTATTAAATAGGCTTATTACAGCTAACGGACTGTGGTATAGGTTACTACAGCACAGTCTTTAATCGATCGAAAATTTCCCCCCTGAATCGCTCTCTAGGGGAAGCCGAGACAGCTGAGAAGAAGAACGGCACTGATGAAATCATTCCCCCATTTTCAACCATTTTCATTATGCACACAGAGCCATATTTTGCGGTATCGCTTCCGGATTTTCCCTTGGTTTGTTACGTTCGGTTGGTTAATTAATTTTTATTTAATTTTCTTAATATTTTCTTTATCATTTTTCGCTACATTATTTTTTTACAAACTAGTGTAATTAATTAAGATGGGAGTAAAAAACGTGTTTCGGAGCTAAAGCAATTGCATTTTTCAATATTATCCTTTGAAAAAAAAATTGAAATAAAATTAATCAAGACAGCACCTTTGCTAAAACTTTTCTTGATGACGAAATTTTAAGACAAGACAGCTGAGAAGAAGAACGGCACTGATGAAATCATTCCGTTCACCCATTTTCATTATGCACACAGGGCCATATTTTGCGGTATCGCTTCCGGATTTTCCCTTGGTTTGTTACGTTCGGTTGGTTAATTAATTTTTATTTCATTTTCTTAATATTTTCTTTATTTCTATCATTTTTCGCTACATTATTTTTTTACAAACTAGTGTAATTAATTAAGATGGGAGTAAAAGACGTGTTTCGGAGCTAAAGCAATTGCATTTTTCAATATTATCCTTTGAAAAAAAATTGAAATAAAATTAATCAAGATAGCACCTTTGCTAAAACTTTTCTTGGTGACGAAATGTAAGACCCAAGATGACTTGTTTTCTTTCAGTTGCGTGCATTGTTTTCCTTTAAATGCTGGAAACGCAAATCTATTTTAATTTGTAAGGTGCGTCGTATCTGCATATTTAATTTTCGAAATTTGCTTTGTGAACCTCCTTTCAAATAACCCACGAGTCGCCACTCCTCTGTATTATAAAACAGTTTGTCACTGTATTATAAAACACTTTAGGACTGATATATAGCTTATTTTTTAAACAATGAAATCCAGATTTTGGATTCTTTAAATTGATTTTCTTTTTGTTGACAAATAGTTTTCCTCGATACGTAGCAGCGGTTTCGATAAATGACGTTTTTTATATGTTCATTATTGGACACAATAGTTTTTGAAAGCATTTCCTTATTAGACTGAGTACAGAGTAAACATCACTTAATCAAAAACATAGTATACCTTTTCTTGGCTGTATCCTAATGGAAATTCTACGAAGTATCGATAAAGTAAACATCTTTGTAGTATCGTTCGTCGAAAACTACCAACACGCAATAGCTAGCGGAAAAATGTCATAAAAATTGACTCAAGTAATGTGATATTTTCAATGATATATGTGTGTTAAACAATTGGGGGGAAAATGTTTCTAAATGGCTTTAAAATTTTACAGAAGTTTCTAATTGAACAATGGAGTCTACAGTAATTTTTTATTTGTATGAAAACGATCGGGATTTATAAACTGTTGACCATCCGAAATGCAACATCAAGAAGGAAACTCCAAATGAAGTGAAATTTGCACCGTGCATTTGCGGCGATGAGATATGCAAATTATCTTCTTTCAGCGAAACCGGTGATCGTGTCGGACAGAACAATGGAACTATGATGATAATTTTGCTTTACTCACGTTTCTTGCTCTTTGCAATTTCGTACATTTCCATTCATTTTTCTAAATTATGTAACAATTCACTAACCAAACTACGGGCTTCATAGCATAAAGCAAACAAAAAAGAAATTAAAAAATAAAAATTATTACCTACGGGGCAATAAATGATCGCATAAATTTTTCTGTATTTTCTGACGCGTAAAATTCCGCATTAATACTTTTACAGCTAAATTGTATCTATATGTCTTGACAATTCGAGCATTTTCACTATTGAATTCGAAAAATTAAATTTACTCTGTAACTTTTGTCATAAACTAAATAAGTTATATTTAGTAACATCATTGTATCAGTATATAAAAGAAGTAACCTGTCTACCTTGAATTGATTCCTCAAATTTTGATGTGCACTTTGTCCGAATAAAGTAAAATCATTTTTTCCCTTTTTACGGGACAAATGACGAGTACGTTAGTCTTCCTTTGAAGAAAATGGAACATGTTTTCCTTGGTTCACAGTAACCTTGGTGAAGGAATAAAACGTTCTTTGTGTCATGAAGTCATTAATCTGAGCTATATTTGCTACAGAGTTATCGTAAAATTAGAGGGGGATTGAAATAAGTTATCAGTGTTCAAATATGTTTGTAATATAAACTCTAATCGATAATTCACTAATAAAATGTATGCGTGATGAACGGAATTTTACGACTGAAGAATAAATCAAACAGACGAATAGGCACTGGGTAAAATGAATGATATTTTTACGAAAGGCTGAATACATAATTTTTTTATTTGAAATATCAGCTGGTTGTTAAGTTGTAAATTTCCCCTTTTCATATCAGCATGCACTCTATTCTAAGTTTAAAAATTACCCTGAACATGATCTGGTGCTGTTTGATTAATATTTTGACTGTGTTCAGTTTATTATTTTACTAGAATGTGAACTAAAATTCTATGTTGAAATTACAGTCACAAAATTTAAATGATAGTACTTTATTATGATACTGACTTATTATGTAACTGCTAAAATATGTAGCATTTGTTTTTCAAAACTTACAGATCATCATATCATAACTAAGATGTAAAACACATAAAATAGGGTGTTTCTTAATTATTAAAACTGCAGCCGATTTTCATGTGAAATGTAAAAGTATTATTAAAATTCTATAATATACAGTAAGCCTCCTATTAATTATGGACAAAAGATAATTCCTGAGCAGTTATCCTTAGGTATGTACTTCTAACCAAAAAATTTTTTTAATGAGGTAAAATTTTATTTTAGATGGTATTTGATTAAACATATTCCTGTCTAAAAAGTAAAAACAGTCTAAATTTTTATGTAGACGCTGATTCTAGAAGTTATATTTAGAAAATTACCTTCATTTTCACTAGCATGTCAAAAAGACGTTGAGGTAGTATATTGCAGTGAATCTAATGTGAGATGTATTAACGTGGACTTGCTTGTCGTTAAGTTATTTGTAAAGCATCCGGTGAACATTACAAGGGTGAACATAAAAAAGGTGAACATTACAAACACTTTTAATTAATTGAAATATTCATTAACATGGTGTGTTGAGCTTTAATCCATACTATAAATCTACTAATGCTACTTATCTTCGTTTCACCCTCTTAAATACTCAATTTAAACATTTAAATCCTCCATGGTACAATATCGTGAAAAATATATCTAACTGTGTAATCTCGAGGAGCTATTCAGAATAGCACAAATTGAAAATTTGTTGTAAAGTTTGTGACAGAGTTTATGAATTTCATGCAATTTTATTTTTTGACATCACGTTTTGGACTGCCGTAAAAGAAATCCTGGTTAGTTGAGTCAGTTCATCTGGTATTTTCACACCGCTATTTTTCAAATGGAGTAATATTAAAACTTACAACCTTGAATTTTTTTTGTAAACTTAAATAAAGAAAATATCAGCAATACAAAACTCTAAAATATTCAAAATATGAACATAGACATGGATAAATATAAATGTTTAACCCTCCAAGTGGTTGTGACATAAAATCCCGTCCACTTCGTTCCAGTTTTCACTGCAATGCATCTATAATTTATTTATAACACTAAGATATCATAAAGTATGTTTTGGCATTAAAGCTTCTAAATAATTTAGGAGCTTATTTTTTAATGATTACAAATTTTCCTATCAAAATTTTATTTTATTTTTTATAATTTTAAAGCTGCATGAAAATTTTACCATGAAAACAAATATACATTATTTACCCATTTCCAATACGCTCAGAGGGTTTTAAATAGGATGTGATCGATTAAGACACGTTGGAAAAGGGTAGATTAATCAAACGTTTTTTATAAAATACTTTTCATAAACAATAAATAATTTCTTATTAACTGATTATGAAAAAGTCATTTCTCAAAAGTTCACTTCTCAAAAACTACGAGTATGTAATAAAAATGTCATGGTCCCCCCAAAATCTCTACTGATACAGATTAGAGCAGAAATTTTAACATTGTACACAATTATGATGTGTTAGAAAAAAGTAGTATATAGATAGATAGATTGATACATAGATAGAGAGAGAAAATAACAATATTCTTCCTTTTAACGGTATTTTATAAATATTACAAGGATTAAAATTCATCATCTAAAACGCTATCGCTCTGTTTAAATTTATTTTGTTATTAATAAAGTCTTAAAAAGCATTCTATTCAACTTAAGTAACAAAACTAAGGGTAGAAAGGGTAGCAACGGTATCCAATGTTTTGAAATTCAAACAGAAAACTTTCCTAAAATACTTCATATATTACAGATTAAGCATTTTATGATCTAAAGCCATTCATTTTTTGCTATCACCTTTATTATTATTATTATTATTAGCATCGATATGTTAAAATAAGTTGGTATACTTCTACTTGGTTTAATAACATTGATTATTATAAAACTACAATAATTAATTTAATGCATAAATTGTGTAAATGTTTGCGTCAAGCGTTAATAATTCGTTGTAACGATTTGAGGTAACCTACGTTATATTTAACGATCAAACTAAACGTGTAAAATCTTTTCTGTAAAGATAACATTTTCTGTAGGTTATTTTTTCCCCAATCTCGAATGCATTCCTTTCAGAATTCTACTGATTAAATATCGACTTTAACCATGGATATAATTTTCCTTACCACATATTTTTAAATTTCCACCCCGCCCACTCTGAGTTTAATACTGTAGTAAACAAATCACGATTTTTGACTATAAATAGAAATAAATTGTTTATGTCTTGGTACCGGACATTTTTACGCTGTTTCTTTACAAGCTGTACTATGCACTTTACAAAATATATGCCATCTTTCGATAATTGTTCAAATTTAATTCCATGTTTAAGAGTTTTTTTAAAAAGCTTCAAGGCTCAGGTTTTTTATTTATTACAGTCTGCAGTGAAATGGCAAATGATTGCAAAATTATTTATAATCAGTTATTGCGTAATATCCCAACCTCGTTTTTGGAATGTGTTAAATATTCATAATTTTACAAAAATTCGTCCATTTACATGGAGCTGTTCAGCTTCTGTCAAGGCTTGAATATTGCTACTCATACTCATATCCACCTGTGGTACTATATTTTTCAGAAGGCCTAAACGGTGGTTGCTAAACCCAAACTACGTCATCGCTGTTAAGGACCCGCTTTCTAGAATCCTCATTTTATCCTTGATAAGGGGAAAAACATCAGTGAGTCCGGCCATCTCTATGGGGAGGGGCTCTTGAGACTATTCATTTGAGGTCCAGTGGTTTCATTCAAAAACCGCTAACAGTAGTCCTTTTCTAAGCTAAAAAAAAAAGCAACCGTGGGTCTGGTCACTGCTTTGGAGGGCCACCTCGACAATACGTTACGAGAGGGGGCTTAGTAATACACCTTTACAGAAGCCAGTCAGTTGCACATGCAGGATAGTCATGAACATTGATAAAATATAGTAGTGGGGTATTGCATGCAATCTCAGGATCTAATATCTTTACTAGCTGCGTACCCGTTCTCCGCACGGTGGGAAACGCATATTTTCCTTACACACATATGTAATTCGAATTAAACCCAGTAATGAGGAATCTCAAAACGTGAAAAAATACTTGAATCGTGACTAAAAGTTGACGTCATGAGTGCAAATTTTAGACGATTGCAACATGACACAAAAAGTACGTCAATGTGACTGGCGATCAAAAAAGAAAGAACTTTATAGTATGCAGACAAAACTTTTCTCTTTCGAAAAATGCCTGATTTCTACATCAAATAATTCGTTTTGTGAGGTTTAGTATATACCACATTGAGGTTTATTATATATAGTACATACCACATAAATAACATTACAATGTTGACAACAATTTTATCTTGAATTTTTCAAAGCGTGGACAATGCATTAGCGCAGTTATGTTACACACGACTTTATTAAATTTTACCTAAATTAAAAAACCTACATGAAACAATGCATGCATCATTTACGTTTAAAGCCAAAAATGTACCCTGCTCCGGTGAAAATCATGTCGCTTTTGTAAATGAAAACGTTCGTGATGTAACTTCTGAGAAAAAGCTTATTACCCTTATTGAACTCTTTATGCAGTATCACACTTGTTACATAAAAGTGACGTTTATCTCACTGTCAATTCGCACTAAATAAACAACTAATTTTTTTTTAATTTTTTACAGATTACAGTTTACCCCTTTATAACATGGGTCTGCATCACGAATTCTTAGAACACGACGAAAACATTACGATCGTTTTCGTGTAACACGTTAAAAGAGACTTGTACAGCACGATGAAATGAGACATACGTTCTGATATTATGACGCCTTAGCTCCTGTAATTAGCATTCCTTTTGAATGGCAACACCAAACATCATTGCATTTTTACGGAGCGCAAATAAGTTTTGCCGTGATTATACCGTGCAGTCCGCACTCCAGGTGGAGTATAGCACAGGACCCGTACAACACGGATTCCTATAACACGGAACGTATCTACCGTGTTATAGGGAATCTACTGTAGTTGCATAGTGTCAAATTCAGTAGTTAAGAAAATTCTGGGTTGCCGTATTTAGTAATATTTCATCTTACCTTGGTAGCCGAAATGTATTAAAACCAAATATTCGAACTGTATCAAAAATAAAATTTACCAAAAGCAAAATTTTTAATTTTGTATAACCCCCAGAACAACTTCGGAGTTTGCCATCTACGACGGTTTTTCATGACGTGACAACTGATGCTTACGTACAGTGGTGTAGCCAAGGAGGAGATAGGGGGTCACAACCCCCCCATGTGGAGTTTTTTGCCACACAAAATGTATATTCTTCACTCCTGTAACATTCCCATGAAAACTTTTTGGCTACTCCTGCTTGCATATAATTGATCTTTTTTTTTCAATTTATCAGTGATCAATATACTTCAGGATCGGAATCTCCGCGGTAAAAAATGGTCTAAAAAATCTGACACCAGAAAAATCTGATTAACACAGTGGGGTTACACAAATATACGCCGGACATACGCTCTTGCTTATGTCCGGAGGAGCAAATACATTAGAGGTTATGTGCTGCTCCGGATAATCTGCCAGCAAAAGAGCAAAAATGACGTAAAAAATGACATCCACACGCGAAGGAAATAAAATTAAAGATATGCAGAATTGCATGAAAACTTCGATTATTTTTAAAGTGCAAGTCTGTAACAGTTAGTTCTATTTATTTCACGTTTGATGCGCTTTCACTTTTTCGAGTCTTAAAAGCTGTAGAAATGAGTGGTTTCACTTAATTGTTAAATTTAACAACTTAAGTGGCAACAATGAATTCCGTTGCTACGGAAATTATAGCAATGTTAAAAATAGAACATGAAATGAGTTATTCATGTTTACTTTGCTAGAACTGCCATATTGGCGAAATTAACTCCGGCAGTCGATGGCCAATAGCTCAAACCACAAATTAAACTTGACACCAAAGTCAATACGCAATACTTTGTTTGACGGAATTAAAAAAAAATCTATGTATACGCTAGTGACATCGGCTCATCTCAATTGCGGAATGGAATTAATAATACGTACAGAGCTGCTCTACATTAGAATATTTTTCGCCAACGTTGCTAAGAAATGTACTAAAGTAGGAATCAACATACATTTCAATTCGTAAAACAAAAAATTTATTATACAGTATTAATTACGCCTTTCTAACAGCTTTTAGTAAAAGAAACTTCCGTAGCGCTGCTTTAACAAATAAGAATCAATTATTTATTACACAGTACTTCGATCGCCAAATGCCAACATTCACCATTTTGCAAGATTTTTTTGTTTTCAGGGAATCATTCGAAGCATTGATTTATCAGCAATCAAAATGGGAAATAGTTATCTATCATTTATATGGTTCCATCGCCAAAATTTAATGCAGGCATATTATTGATAAGTAGCAGTTATTTAAATTATTATTAACTATAACGGGTTTTAATCACCGTTAACTACTATGTACAAAATGCGAGAATTTCAATTTTCTGAAATTTGGCGGAATTCCTCTAACTTAAATCAGTTTACTTAATTTCGTGAAAATTCTATAGATTGTTTAAAATCGCCATAATAACTGCATTATTTCTATATGAAAAATCGAAGTATAGCGCCGTAAAACTTATACTTGTTATTAAAAATACTATTTCGTTACGCTCTCAGTAATTTGCGCCAAGCCCAAAACTGTACAAATCGGTAGAACCTACTACTTTCTCAAAATCGCCAAATGAGCCATTTTTTTTTTCGGCCAAACTAAAAAATATACATATTAGTCTCGGAAATCTCTCAATCCCTTATTCTTTCACACATAAAACACATTGAATTCCAGCTCTGATTTAACATGAACGCAATATTTTAATTTAAAAATAACTTTGTAAATAATCTAAACAGAAAAAAAATCATTATTCTTTTATTTTTACTGCAGGAGTCTAAATAATTTAATAAAATAGCCAAACATGGCAACCTCGATGCTTATTTCTCACTTTTTTGACTAGGGGTTACAATCACGGAATTGCGGAGAGCAAAAATTAGCGTTTTTGATGGGGGTTTTTATCAATATCTCCTAAACTAATTCGAATTTCGAAATTTAAATTAGCGGAGGTTCTTTCTCGAAATTTTCCGAATTTGTGGATACCTCGTTCGAAACTCAACTCCCAGCCGTTTAGGAGGAGTTGATGTTACACACACACAGACACACAGAAACACAGACAGACGCGCACAGATCTTAATAGTATAGATAGATAATACCTTTATCGTAACAGACATGATTAAGAAAGAAAATCCAGTAAATTCCTTATAAAACTTAACTTTTAAAATAAGTCTTAAAAATTCTTCCGGTGTAGTTATGCTTCATATTATCACAGCTGTAAAAGAGATTGCTTTATTTAGCTTATCTCTACTTATTATAAAAGAAGGTGTCTGTGTGTGTGTGTGTCTGTCGGCAGCGTTACGGACAAACGGCTACACCTAGAAACACCAAATTTGGTACTCGGGAAGATGTAAATATGTAGTTGTGCACCTCGAAGTGATTTTTTCAAAATTCGACCTAGAATTGTTTTTATTTTATGTTTTATGCGATTTTTGGCATTTTTTCTCACCCAATTCGTAATAACGGCGGAAATTACGCTCGCAGCAAAACGGCATTTGTATCATCGGATAGAGGAGGAAATTTTCTTTTAAAAACAGTTTGTTCTGAATACGTAACATGATTTACCGATTTTTAGGAATTTTTTTACTAAGCATCTGCTTCGCGATTGTTTTTCGTAAAATAATTTTAAAACTGTCGCATCTTGAATTCTATCCGTCATAACTTTTAGATATTTTGACAAATCGTGAAACATTCTTTTCTCCCTCTTTTAAAATAAAAACGAAAAAATTATGTAAATTAGATGATTTTTTACGAATTTTAATGCAGCCTAATGTTTAGAATTCAATAGCATCAACGCGATCTTACGCCATTCATTACATTGCTATCACGGCACGAGAATTTATGTTCGGTTGTTGCCACAGAAAGGATTAGAAAAAAGGATTTTTTCAACCAATCGAGTTTTTAAATGGGATATCAGAATTTCAATTCGCAAGTGATGATCTATGACGTCAAATGCTTTAAGATACGTAAAAATTACTCCATAATTTTAACTCATTTATTCCAGCTGTATTTTCAACACAGGTAGACGATATTTTGATTAAAATTTACTGTAGAAATGAACTAAGAAATTCACGATTATTATTATTAGAAGTGGTATTTTAATCCGGTGCTTATTTAAAAATTAAAATGTTTTCACGGCGCTGAAAATGTTCATTTTAAAAGTTACAAAGTTTGTTTCAAAGCGCGATATATTAAATTTTTTCTATTTACTATTTTTATTTTTGGCGCAGGCGTTGCCTAACATACGCATGCAGGTTGCGAGTATAATTTTATTTTAACGTTGATACCGTTTGAAAACAATTATGCGAAATATCGAAATTAACTCCCTCAACCTACTGGGGTATCCTTTACGGCAGTCAAACAGTGACGTCATAAATAAAAAAATGCGTGAAATTTGTAAACTCTGCAACTCTAACGCCCTGTCACAATTAAAGTGGGAATAAGTAGCTCCTCGAGATTACACAGTTTGATGTTTTTCAGGAGACAGGACTATGGAGCATATAAAAGATATCGCTATATTAGATACATGGATATTTAAAATGGCACCCCTTGGATATTTTCTCCCCACAGTAAGATGAAATGGTTTGCGGCGCTAAATACGCCCATCTTATAAAACTATGTATAAATTAAATATATATGGAGAGTTTCCTTAATGGCAACCATTATGTGAAATGATTATTATTTATGCTAATGCGTAAATTGCAAAGAATCGCCACAGAATCAAAAGATCCCATTGAGGCCAAATAATCTAAGCTGTTTCTTTTAAGGGAGCCTTGAAGAGGAAGAAGCGAATATAGATAGCATTAATGTACGTAATAGGTAGTATTATTAGATTTGTAAAGATAATATGAAAAAATCGCAATGTTCCACGTTAATAAATATTTCATGAAATTAAAAGTGTCCTGTTTCAACGGTTGTCTTACAACCAACTAAACGAAAAGTAATTCTAATTTGCGTTAATATATCCCGCAGTAATTTCAACAGAGGAGATTACTTGAACTTTTTTAAAAATGAAATTCTGTTTTGTCACATGCAGATATGATTTTAGTAGTAAAATATTCCCTTCTTCTCGTATGAAGAGCGGGTGCGCAGCTATTTTAAAAACATCTCTTGAAAATAGCATAAATGAATTCAGAAGACCTCAAAACGTGTCAATACACCAAAATCTCGAAGTCGAATTTTTTCATGATTACAATACTTTCCTTATATGGTACATGTTCGGAAAGAGATAAATGGTGTTCCATTTCATGTAGTGTCTTAGGTATTTAATGCTACAACTTGAGCCTAAAAAAACAGTATGATGTAGAAATAAGACATTTTGAAAGCCAGGAGTTCTCTGCAAACCATTAAGCTTTCCACGTTTTTGATAGTGAATGACACTGACGTAGTTTTTTGAATCATTATACTGCAATGATCAGGTTAGTACTCATGACACAAACTTTACATTAAGAGTCAAATAATTTTGCTCTTTTTTTTTTAATTCCACATCACGAATAATTTCGAATTACACATGTAAGGAAAATTTTCGTTTCCTACCGTGCGAAGAACGGGCACGCAGCTAGTTAATATAATAAAATAAAACATAGTTAAGTAGCTTTCCTCTCGTTAAGATGACAATCACCTTTTTATGTGGGTTGGACGTTTGATAATATTTGGCAAACTGAATTTATAAAATGATTTATGTTTAAATAACATTCTTGCAGTTTTGTATTCTCTTCTGAAAGGTGGAAATTATAAATTTTGCATTAAATATGATATTTTTATAGGTCATTAAATGTTGTCGTTAACTGTCTTAAGAAAATTAGATATTACTGTTTATTTCTGCTTAGAAGTATATTTTTTCTCTATCTTATTTATAGATCTGCTCCGAATCAAGGTCCATATTTGAAGACACCTAGTTATGATCTCACAGAAGAGCAGCTTATGGCCAACATAGAAAAAGAATTCGAGGTTACAACTGCGATATGAGAAACGCGAATTTCAAAGAGTTAACTGTATTAAGTGCTCCAAAACGATTCTTGGTGTATTTTGCGGACGTTCTAATATTATAGGACCCAAACAAAATCCAAAAACTCTTTTATTACTACTGTCTGGTTGCTCAAGTAAAAGAGCATCTGTAATAAATAATTACTACATGTGACTATATAAAGATTAAGAAAAAAAACATCATGAAGATCAATATTGAGATTTACTGCAATCCCAGAGAACTCATATATCTCAAGCCAACATAAATATACCATGTACAAATTTTAAACATAAGTTCATTTTAACACATTGATTGCTCCATGAATTCTTATCCCTTAAAAAGAAGTCCATGTTTAAATGATAGATGCCAAATTCAGCAATGTAATTTTTAATAATAAATTACATAATATTTAATAATGATGTTAAATAAAACGGTAAATAGTTTTTAATTGTGACAGTCCATGTTTTTTTTTTTCTGTTTTTTTTTTTTTTTTTTTTTTTTTGTTAAAGATACATGGAGCTATGTTTTAATTGAAATCAATTGAATAATATCGTTTTTGAAATGAAATATATTTGAAAAGTATTTACAAGATATTAATCTGAAATTAAAAAATAAGTAATTCAGTTTGTTATTCATTTAATGACTTCATTTATTACTCTTATTTTTAGAGAAATTCTTTATAAAGCCTAGTATTTAAACTCTTTGGAATTAAGTATCATTTTTCAAGAACTCAAAATCCTACTCAAAATATCAGGCCAACAAACAAAAAATCAAAATTAGTAAAAGCATTCAAACTCCCACAGAACGTTTTCAAAAAATAGCACAATACATATATTTAGTTAATGTTAAATTAACTATAATTCATTGCTAAATTTTTAAATCATTCTTTTGAAGTACAGAAGGTTACTATCGGAAATTGTACTCTCTGTTTTAATATGAAAAAACTATTTAAGAAATATTCTGTTTATATGTGTAAAGTTTAGTAAATTAACATTGGCTTGAAATATAGCGGCATAGTGTAGGCAGTTTTTAAATATTACATACCTAGTACTGCGAATATATTTGAAAATCCAACATAAAACCTGTAGTTGAACAGTACTTTCAGGTGCATCAGAAACATTCCTGATCTAAAGCCAATATCGGTTTGCTGTTTCAAGCCAATATAATCAAAAGTTTAGTTTTCAGTATTGTGTCAGCGTTGGTTTTAAATGGTAGATATTTCTGTATATTGTTGAGCATATATTTTTTTAATTTGTAATATTCGCACCAAGTAAATAACGTTGTGTTATAAATATTGTCTATATATTCTCTATACTGGGTAAATATTTCAAACATGCAACACACAAACAAAGCGAAATATTGCCGCTCAATATTGTTTTACTCCTGTGGAACTATTGTAAATAAAAATAATATTTTAAAAGAATTCAGACTACGATATTTGAGAGAATACTCCAGTTTTGAGAGAATATTCTGTCACTTGCCCTGTACATAATTGTGAATTAATATTCGTGTTTAAACATGCTGAGCGCCCTCTTGTCTTCCTGTAATTCTAGAAATTTGTAGAGCTAGAGACTAACAAATACGCTTAGCTTTGTGCCAATGTTTGGTGTACAGTAAGTAGAGTTTCTATATGGAGTGACTACGCAATTCTTTTGTGTACTACAAAAAAGCACACTTACTGTAATATATATGTATGTATATATGTTTTATGAAAATTCTCTGAAGTTTATTTAGATCTACAAATTACAAATCTTCAAATAAAGATGTAAACATTTATTAGTTATGTTTTTCCTTTGTAAACTGTACTATTTTTATTGAACAACACTTCACTATTTCATTTGACTGTTGTATTATTGCCTATGATGAGAAACTTTTGTGTATTAAAAATGTGGTAATAAATTAATTAAGGTATGTTAATTTTTTGCATTACGTTGGAGAAATTTTTTTCCCGATACACTTCAGCAATAATTTTTTTCAATATTTGTGTATATTTATAAATCTTACACAATAGCGCATATACGAGTTCGTATACATGTTAGCAGTTTCATTATCAGGTGTTAATATTTAATCTGCAGTATGCAAATTTAGGTTCTGAGGATATGGATATTTTGATATCCTATATCACATACACATTCACGCCCATGAAATTGATTTCCACTTTTAGACGAATTAGTTTTTTCTAAAACATTATTTTTGTGTACAATCAAGTAAAAAAATGGCCATCTTTATATTAAAGAAAACAAACATTTTTAGTGCATCGAGAAAGTTACAGAAAAATTGCTCGCTTACGTATTTGAATTACTTATTTTATTCCTTTCCTAAGTTAGCTTCGAAATGTCTGACTTTCAAATTGATCTCCTTTTAATGTTATCAGACTTGTGTAAGTATTATCTTGGTTCACCAATGGATAGATTCTTTAACTAGCGACCTGAATTTTGTGAGACAGGTAATTAGTGGCGAGAATGGCTGGAGTAAGTGAATCATCGAATTAAACGGGGTTCGAATAAGCATAAAAACTAATTTAAATTTTGTGTGTATGGAAAAAAATTCTTATTTTTTTTAACTGTATAGGTTTGAAACTGCTTAATAATTTTTAAATCCTATATTTTATTTTTTGAGTGAAATTTAAAATTTTTCTCTTCGCAGTGTAGTCATGAACTTTAATTAATGCCCTCACGTTTTAAAATGTATTTTGACGCAATTTAAGTTTATTCTGGAAGAGGAAAATTCACATCTTCGTAGATATTTGGAGTTGTTTGTGGCCTCCTCGGGTACATTAATGCTGATATTAATCATTAAAAGGGTTAATTTCTATTAACATACAAATACATATGAACAATTAGATTTAAAAGAAATGAAGAATACAAATATGAAAAGGCCAAAATAAAGATACTTAAATAATATGAACAACTTTGTTAGAATAATTTTAGAAATTGGAGCATTCTACACTTCTTAAACGGAAAAGCTATTATTGCTAATAGGAGATAACCAGTAGCAAACATTTGTGAAAAATCATCAGTAAAGTTAACAAGAAACTATTGCATTATTCCGACGAAAACAGTTTTTACTATTTACATTAAGGAAGTCCAATCTCCTAGTAAATTATTTACCCGGAGAAACACCAACAGCGGAAAAAAATCAGGGTATTAAAAGAAACTAGCCTTAACATTTTCATATAAAAGGGTGTTTCCTCGTAGTTTGTGAAAGGAATTTTCAGGAAGGATGTAGATAGTTTCTCTAAGTAACATATTCAAAAATGTGAGCAGCGTTTTTTTAAAAAAAAGATCAGATGTGAAGTGTTCAAGATAAGGAAGGTCAAAGAGTTTGTATAGCTGCTTCTCAAAAAAAAAAAAAAAAAAAAAAAAAAAAAAAAAAAAACACTTCAGCTTGCAAACCTTTATCCGCATCTTGGATAAAACTGCTGTAACTGGGTCTCTACGCCTAATGCATGACCGAATCGAATAAGATATCGACCCAGAATTCAGTGCTTTTATAATCATCTTCATTGGTATACTCTCAGAAGACGAATCCCTATGGATGACTTTAAATATTACATACATTATTCCCTATCTAAAAAATTTACATAACCTTAGTTTGTCTTTAGTATAGAATCTTCCAAAATCGGTATTCTTTATTTTTTGTGAAGTTTAATGTTTATACAAAAACTTTGCCCCAATTTTCAATTAATTTTGAAGTTAAAACTTCCATAGAATATGAATAAATCATGAGATTTTTAAAATTGAATTTTGTAAAACTGAGCCCACTCTTGAAACATTTAAAATTCTCGAAGAAAGTTTGTACGAAGTTCTGACACCTGTAAACATGGGAATCACTTTCTTCCATTCTGGTGGCGACCGTAGGAAAATCGATTCAGAGGATCTGACGCTGTTGCTGGGGAAACGGGAATAGGCGTCGGCTCACAGTTCATTTTCATATTATCTCTAAACAAAACATGGAGCATTCAGAGCACAAGAGAATCAAAAGTCATATGAATGCAATTTTGAATAATAAACACTAAATTTTTAAATAATTAGTTATTTAATGGAAATGACTTATGCAGTTTGGAAACATCGTAATATAGAGGCTATTTTGTATAATACATATTCATATTAACGAAAAAGGCAGATTATACATGATTTCAATGTAAAATGAAATTGTGGAATGATTCCTCATTATTCTGACATTTTTAAGGCTATAATTTCCTCTCAGCTCTTATCTTTTAAGTTATATTTAGTGTAAATGATAAAGATAACATCTTATATACAGAAATCAAATTCTTATTTCTAATACTGCAAAGATCAGCATTGCGTGCTGTTCTTTTGCAAAAACCACTGACAACGCTTTTACATTGTAAATGTCTCAAGCCAAAAGTTCAGGTACAACATGTACCATCACAGTACCATATGACGTATAGTAAAGTTCAATACGTTGACCTTTTTTCAATGGAAACAGATGGGTGGTTACTGTTTGAAATTTGTAAGTATCTTCTCATGGTTACTGTAACCGTGAAACTTTATTGTGAGCACAATATCGAGCGTATTTCATGTCCATTAATAAAACAGAGCAGCCTTTAAGGGGCCACACACCTTTTACAACTGTCAAAATATCGATTTTTTTTTTCTTTTTTTTTTTTTTTTTTTTTTTTTTTTTTTTTTCATACTACTCTGAATATTTTGACATTTCTGAATAATATGCAGCAAATGGCATTCAAAAATTTGCATTAATTCCTGAGATAAGACAGTTTTTATAGTTTAAATTTTATTTGAATCTTAATATAAGCTTTGACTTTAACGTCAGTTTCTGAAAAACTGCATTTTTACACCATGAGTACATGATATCTCTGAAACTATTCAAAGAAATTTGACGAAATTTTGGTATACAAGTCTCTGAATGAATATAATTGAAATGGCGAACATATTTGTTACTTAAATCAAAAATTAGTTAACTATGACAAATTATGCACATCAGTGGCGTAGCTAGAAATTTTTCATGGGGGGGGGGGTTACATGAACTGCAACTCATATATATGTATACGTGGGTGTGATAAGGGAGTAAAGAATATACATTTTGTATGGCAAAAAATTCCTCGTGGGAAGCGGGGGATTATAACCCCCCTACGCCACTGATGCAAATTAAAAGTGCTATTTTTTAATTTTTCCATAAATATTATTTTCTTTTTAAGTTTCTAATACAAGTCTGACATAATGGTACGTCATTTTAAACTTTATTACTTTCCTTCAAAAACAAAATAATTAATTAAAAACGTGAGCATTTAAATCCATTTTTATAGTAGCTAGACTGCGCACAAACAATAATATGCGATAAAGCTATACTTTAGAAATTTAGTTTGAAAATAATAATTAAACTTTTTTTAATGAAAGAAATCTAAAAATGAACGTTTGCTCTATAATAATGTGAAACTTCATGTTGAAAAAAAATTATTTACAGAGGTATAACAATTTGAAAACTAACAATTTTTCTTTGTTTTGAATGCATTTAAAAGGTATGTGACCCCTTAAGAAGTTTATATGTTGATAAAACCTTTTTGTAATTACCTAGTTTAATCAAAATTCATAAAATAGAACAAAATTTGCCATTTTAAATTGAGCTGATGTTTTTCAAAATGTTTAGTTTTAGATGCCGTATCAAAGCACCGCAGCACCACAAACTCAAAGTTTTCATGGTGTGTCTCTTCGCTTCTTCTTAAACTGCCGTGAATATGCTTTAATTACCACGAAATCTATATAAATTGCAAAATATTACTCAATAGCGTATTAAAATAGTGTTTGTCACATTTACTTTCTTTTACAGGAGCGCACAAAGAAATCCCATTACATTACCATAGAAATTCACTGAAGTGCTTTGCTGACGTTGTATTATTTTAAACAGAATAACATTATTCTATTTAATTGAAATTCGCAAAAGCGTGCTTCCCATATAAAACTTTACGAAAAATGTTCAGATCTACTATACGGAAAATAATTCTAATACGGTCTAACTCAACAAAATGCTGAAAACAAATGCACTGGAATTGGCATGTTACATTGGGATGGTTTCCTACTGTAGAAGATATTTTCAAATGGGTTATATCTGAATTTCGTTGAACAATTTTTTTTTTGTGTGTGTGTGTGGGGGGGAGAGGGGGGGGAGCTAATGCCTCACATGCTCCTAGTAAGTTATGCTTATGCCGGAAATAGTTTCTTAATGCTTTTAACCTGATTTGCTTTTGCTTTAATTTTCGTTAAATATATTTTTAACGCCCATTTCTTTAAATACACATAAACGCGTGTACGCCACTATTGACGTCACTGCGGTTAAATTAAAAAAAGTAAATAAATAAATGAGTAAACTTTTTTTTTTTCCTACGTCGTCGGTTTTACACCCCCACTTTCAGCGAACATTCTTTTACATCTACGTACTCCCAGTTTTTAAATTCCAAAGTAAAGCCTCGCAGGCTCGTCTGAAGGGAAACAGACGGCTTTTTCATACACAACACAGAACTGAATAAAAATAAAGAAGTAAAACAGATATTCCACGCAGAGTGAAGTTACACCAGTCGGATTTCCGGATCAGCCGCGGAAGCAAGTCGAATGTTGTTGTTTCTTCAAGCATCCGCTTCTTTTCCGCATTGTGTTTCTGCGTCTATAGCGTACATGAACTCGTTTATAACGTCCAGCTATTGTTTACCTGACACGAAGTGATGTAATGTGCGTGTAGGAGACAGTCGGAGGAAATGGCACCGGTCCAAGGGCACTACCACAAGTGGATTCTTGTGTTTTTACCCATCTCAACAAGTTAGTGTAATTTTCTTTTTCCTCTCCGATCTATTTTTAATGATTTATGACCACCCGAGTGACGTAATTCTGTGACATAACAGAGAAACTTTTCGGGTACCTTTAATGTGATGGAATTCTCCAAGGTCTTCGATTTAAATATCGACAACCTTATAAATTTCAAAATCGGGAAATATTCTTATAGGGAATAGGGTATTTACAAGTGAATATTTTAACTTGTAAAAATGTTTACTAATGAACAAGAGACAGAGCCGTGTGCTCTATCTTAATCAATATTTTACATTTTTGGCACACAATGGGTATGTGAAGTTGCACATAGGAAAAATATTTTGGCTAAAAAGAATTTTTAATTATTTATCTAATCATATGAACATTTTTCTCTCTTTATGATCAGCTGTTAACCTCGGTTGAAAAATTATTAAAAATTATATTTGCTTTGTAGTTTATCTTCGAGTGTTATCAGTATTTTGTGAGCAAACAATTATGAATTTAAGTATTTAATGACGCAATTCATTTAACTGCTTATTACAAAGAAAAGAAGAAGAAGAAAGAACGAAAAATGAAAAGAAACGAAAACAAAAAGAAGAATTTTTAAAAAAAAATTATTTCATTCTAATATTTATAAAATCGTTTAAAATTCACTTAGACTGCAATGTATTGTAGTTATACTGTGTGCACCTGTAAAAGAAACAAAAGCAAAATATAATCTTCGGACATTCTTCTTCTCTAGAGAGATGCAACAGGGTAAACTGCCCATTCATACATAAATTTATATACACACACACGTACATATTTTACATCCCTATGTCCCCTTGGATGAGGACATTAAGAAAAATCGGGAGGAACTAAGAAGCAGAGAGTTGATTACAATAAGCATGCATCTTTATATTATCTAAATAAACAAGATTTGTGTAAAATATTTCACAATATGAATGATTCTTTACCTTATAAAATTTCATTTGAAACTTAAGCACCGCAGTTAATATTATCGATTTTCATTCAATATCAATACTAAACTAATTTCATTTGAAGCAAAGGCAAAGATAATTTTAACTCCCCCCCCCCTCCAAAAAAAAATATGGTTTCGGTTTACATTCGTAACTAAATTGCATTTTGCACTTTTTCTTTTCTTGTTTCTTTGTACTTGTGCAGTGTGTGTGTGAGAGAGAGAGAGAGAGAGAGTTAGAGAAAGTGAGAGAGGGGCGATTGGGGGTTTGTGAATTTCTTTACTAAAAGAGCTAACTACACAATAAAGTAAAATTAAAATGTATCCTGTCAGTTTGATTATTTATGTTTTCAGTTTTTATTAATTCTGGTTTTAATCGGCTAAGTATAAATTGTATTAGGTGCATTTCTTTTATACGTAATGCGAAAATCATACTTGATAAAATGCACACTTTTTAAATCTGTTACAGCATGTCTTTGTTCATGGACATTGAAGGGCCATGCCCTCCTCACTCCTAGCTCCCATATTCCCTTTATGGTTTATGTTCTGGTATAACATAGAAGGGGTTCAACACTAAAATATAGTATCTTTCTGATGCAGGATCCTTAAATTATCACCCCACCCTCCTCAACGAAAAATCAAATGCGGGAGCTTATGTATGATTTGTAAGCATTCAATAAAAAGGCCAGAGAAATTTCCATGCTAAGCTATAGGCAAGAATGAAAACCAAGAGAGGAAAAATATATCTGAGATTCAGCATCGAAAGACTGAAAATTAGTGGTTCCGCTATTCATTCCAAAAATGACACCTTTGACCGTGAGATAGACATTAGTGAGATGAGAATAGCATACAAAATAAAATAAGTGTTCGAGATTTTTATAGTTTTAAAGTGGGGCTCACAATTTAACCTCCATGGATTCCACTTAGAAGATTCAATTGATTCGTTCATGTGAGTGTATGTGCCAGATGAAATATAGTTTAGTGTACAAATAAGCGATTGGAAGGTCTGTTTGTAGACTTAGAAATGTTGGAAAGTGTTTCCCGATGAATGCGATTAGAATGATTTATCTATTTTCATTTTAAACAAAGGTGAAATTGTTTTATGTTTCCGTTCACTGTCACTGAGTCCTCTTCAAATATGCATCGATTGCCACGACTTTGGTGTATGTTACTGATATATACTATATATCTGATATGTTCATTGGAAATGGTGTATGTAGTACTAATAGCTCTTTTCCAGGTGCAGACGAAAGTGTTCCAATACATTACAGTCAAATTTTAGAGACGCTAATTTATTTCAAACAAAGGAGTATTAGTACTAGTACTAATGTTTATCTCAACAAAATTCTCTCTAATGAATATGGCGGACACTTTCCAACAATGTCGTAAAGAATTTAGTTTGCCTATCTGTCTATCCTGTCTGTGCAATAACTACCGTGCTGTGTAAATATGAATCGATTGATGTGAAAGATATATGAATGCTAGTGTTATGTATTGAACCATGTACTCTATTTATTGAATTACTTTATTGACAAACACCATGACTAGCTTTTATAGAGGGGCACCCTAAAATGTTCTAACACATTAGGCCATTACGTTTTGTAAATGAACATAATTTAAAATGTGGTATGATATTTTCATCTGTTTCAAAAAAAACTAAAATTAATGCGTACAGAAGTTTATAAAATAATTTTTTCTTTAAAAAATATCATATATCAACATTTATGACTCCTTTACAAGGTCAAACGAAACACCTTTACGAAATAGGCTTCTAAGGGCAATGACTAAAGACAAAAAAATTAATGTCTTATTAGGCTATAACCTGTTCACTCCATCTTTGCAAAGACGCTATGGCAGCGATTCCTCTACTTTTATGTCTACCTTTGCTACCCGGCATGGGTCTTTGTATCCCGGGTAATGACTGAGCGTTTACTCATAAGCGCCTGTGCAGGACCGCGGCAGGAGCATTCAAATAGCATTCGAATTCCAAATGCATTATATTTGGAGCAATAATGCAATTACCATCGCAGGGAAGCAACAATATTCGCAGAAGGGAGAATATCTGCCTCCTCGTCTTTGCAACAATGGGAGCGAGCAGGTTATCTATGCTTGAAACAGTAGTACATGAATAAATAATATCGACCTGGAAAGTGTTTTGTAATTAATGGTTTCTTCGTGATTCATCCTTCTTGTTTCTTCTTTTAACAGCTTTGTTGAATGCAGTGTCCGGCTGCCACCCTTCTTCCAAGCAGCTACACATATGCCTCAACATCTACTTGGAAAGAGATTTCTCCCTCATAGAGACCATCGTGAAAGGGCAGGGGAAATTCGGCAGAAGTGGAGTAATACTGGAAGGGCCTGATCTGTCCAACTACTGCAGGTAAAGATTTAAGAACAGCCACGTTATAGATACTGAGTTGGATTACAAACGTCTAGAATTATAAAACTAATTTAAAATTTGTAGTAGTAGGATAGGAACGCCACAGTTTTGTTTTTGATTGGTTCTGGCTAGATAAGAACCTAGAAATGTAAAATATAGAATAAAATTTATTGCGCAACAGTTCACGTGGGGCCAAAGTCTGCGCTGTCTATTCACGCCCTCGCGACCATGGCCACGGAAGTGAGGAAGCATATGCTCCGATCAGGGGCGTAGCCTAGGGGGGTCATAACCCCACCATGAGGAATTTTTTCCCATACAAAATGTATATTCTTCACTACATTGTCACACACAGATATACATATATATGAGTTGTAGTAGTCGTAACCCCCCCCCCCATGAAAAATTTCTGGCTACGCCCCTGGCCCCGATCATATAGTCAGCCTGATGCTGGGCCCCCGTCGTTCGTTCCCAAGGAAGCTTGATTCTCATTTTATCGACCCACTCAAGGATTGAAAGGCCGAGTCAACCTTTGCCAGCCCGGGAATCGGACATTGGACCTGTGGCCTGGCAGTGCAATGCATTACCACTACGCCACCGGGCTTCGAAGTGCAGAATTTTGTGTAGAATTAAATTTTGTTAAACTTATTTACGTGGTTTATAAGTATTGTCTAATAGAACCCCTAGTGTTGTTTCGGCCGTAGTAAGTAAGTAACGTATAGTGATGTTTTGGCACAATGGTTTACAGTATTACAGCATATCTTTATGCATATTTATCGTAGGAAATTTTTTTCATACTGTTTTAGAACAATTGTTTGACTTAAATTCACGTTTGAAAATGTTTTATAATCGATATGTTTGCATGACTTATCTTTTTTTTTTTTTTTTTTTTTTTTTTTTTTTTTCTGAAATGAGATTTGATGTTCTTATGTAATCTTATTAATCGATTCTTTTGAAGGTTGCAGGGATATATTTATTTCTTTCTTTATTATTTCTTAGCCTAAAGCGTAATTTTTGAGAATTGATATCTGATTTTAAAATTTGTTATTTTCTGACACAGGCATATTGCAAATCTAAAGGACTGTTTTGCAGATCTGTATCCACAGTGCGACACTTTATGGCAGATTGACCGATACATGCGGATGATGGGTATCCTAAGTGCTACGCATGATTATCTCTGTGAGAACAACAAAAAGAATCTTCGAGGTATGTTTTTGTGTACATCTCTCCAGTTACATTTCTAATACTCAAAAAGCAATTTAAAAAAATTAAATTTTGCATTGTGGATAAATACTATGCTTATGCTCTGCATCTATTCTTGCAATTTTGTCCTCTTGAAGTTGATTCATTAATCAACTTTCACAACAATCAGTGAAATCGGAAAGAAATTAATGAATGACACTGCTAAGAATAAATTATAGTTAATTTTTTATCGAAAATATCGGATAAATCATTACATCTTAAACATTTAGTAGCCACACAGCCTGTAAGACTTTTTACTTTTAGAGTCTATGTTAAACCGAATACATTTTTCCAGACTTTGTTATTGCTGTATTTGGAACATTTATTTTCGGATCTGTTTGCTTGGTTTCGAGAACCCAAATTCTTGCCGAATAAATAGCGGTACATCTGTTTGATTATGTACCGCTCAGGTGGTATAGTGGCTAAAGAAGCATTCTTACATGACCTGTGTCCGGATTCGATTTCCGGCGTGGGCTTGGTTTTAACTAATCCGTCCCTTCATAGGGCGTAAAGGGGGTAACGTTCGCTGCGCTTCCGGCGCCCCTTAATAAAATGGCTAATATTTCGTACCAATGGCGAATGCCTAATCGGCAAGTGCTTCCCTGTTATTTAAAAAAAAAATGTTTTATTATTTAAAGCGAATTCGGAGTTTTAAAAAATGGATGAATCCGAGAGACTAAAATTTTGGTTCCAAGCTTTATAAAGAAGCTTACTAAGGCACATCCAAACGAGACTCACAAAGACGCAACAGGTACAAGAGATTATTAAAAAATGCGTGAAAGAAAAGTCTACTGATTATACATTATGTGCGATTTCATATTGTAGTGAATATTGTACTAGGTAAATAAATATTTATTGAAAGGAGATGGAGCTTATTTTCACCTATAACACAAAGGAAAAAATTTACGGAATACTTTTTAAAAAAAGTGAGTAAATATGTAACTTGCGAAAATACTTTAAACATCTCAAAAGTATTGCCAGAAATCGAAGAACATACCGATAAATTACAGATGTTGAAGTTAGCTTCTTTTTTTTTTTTTTTTTTTTTTTTTTTTTGCGTTTGAGTTTGAGTTCGAAATATCAAGAGATTGATTCAATGGCGTCTGAGTTGCTTCATTCAAATCTGAAAATTTGCCAAAAACTTGCTAAAAATTCTGGAGCTGACAAATTAGGGGAATTTTAAGGTATCTAATATTTTTTTTACATATTTTTACGTAACTGTACAAAGCTTTCAGTGGTGTGGACTCAAAATATAACACCAGCAAACAAAAAGACTCACAAATTTTCTACTTTATATATTTTTATGCATATTTAATAACCAACACTAGGAGAATTATTTTGTCATTGTTCTAAGTACATAAATCTTTCGTATGCGATGTAATGATGGATTGAGTACGATATCCGATATGAAGGGATATTGCAATTTCAAGAGGTTAAAAGATGAATGGTCTCATTGTATCTAGCCATCTATCGTAACTTCGGTGACAGGATTTGCTATAATCATGTTTATTGAGCCTAGGGGGGAAATTTTGCTGTCGCTGCATTAAAAAAATGAATAAAATCTGCAATTTTAATACTTGTTGTGCGACATCATCTTCTAAAAGTTGAGAAAGAAAATAAATCCAGTAGGGATGCAAAGCTGACTTGATAATACGTCTTTGTTAGTAACAACATGCTGTTACTTTGTTGATGGATGTTCAGTATACTTCATTCTTACTACTGAAAGATTTAATATAGTTATTGATTTTTTTTAATTTTTTTAAGTTTTTACGATATATTGGATGAATAATTTCAATGCTTATAAGAGTGGATAATTATTTTTTAATAATGATTATTAGTTACATAATATTTACCTATACTAAGTATGTTCCATTTTCAAATATACTCTTTAGTTACCGTTGTCTCATTTTATTGCATTTTTATTTCCATGAAACACTGAATAGCTTAATACAGACAATGAATATTGAAAAACATATCTTTTCACATGTATCGCCATTGATTACTTCCTTGAAACAATTTCTTTATTATTATTGCTGATATATTGGCATCAAAGAAAAAGGCGTTATCGATTATATTTTTTTATATGACACATAATCAGTTCTAGTGCCGTTCTTCAGTGTGATGAATGAGCTATAGCAAATCTTGGTACATTACCAAAGCGGTGTTTTCACAGAGTTTGGGCACTGAATGTAATTATTTATTTATTAATACATAATGCTGTATTGATTTCTTGGAATTGATACTACTCTTCAATGACCACACACACACACACACACACACACAAACTTGAGAATATTTCCCACATACATTATATGATGATTAAATAAGGTATTGAAGCATTATTTAAGTCCTATTAAAGTCACACTTTCTTATTTAGAATTTATTTGGTCTTTCAAAACTTTGTACACACTATCTAAAAATTCTTGTCAAATCGCTTGCAGAAACATTAAGCATTTTATTCAATGAAAAGGGTACTACAACACATTAGCTCCTGTTTTCTTGCATTCCTTTCCTTTCCTTCCTTATTTATTACACTTGGGCAATGTGAATGGTGACTAGTGTCATCGATTACTACAAGCAGATCTACCTAATTTTGATGACAAATGTTTACAATTCGTGTCTAAGAGTAACATAGTAAAAGTGTGTTAATGTATAATACCGGGTGCGCCAAAATTTCGTTACAACTTTAAAAATTCATAAAAAAGGAAGAAATGAAGATAAAGACGTGCTGTTTGTACGTAAAGGCTTAACAGGAAGTTGGATTTTTTTTAGAAATAACAAAAATTATAGTTAAAAAAGACACCGCTAGAGGGCGCTTACGACTCGAAACACAATGAGTAGGACAACAGTACCCTTCATTCATTTATTTTGGCAATAACAAATGTTCAACATGACCTCCATAACATTCTACGACACAAGTAAGGCGACTCACAACGCCCATTACAACTGAATGCAACAGGTCGGAATGAATTGCAGAAACCTCTCGACCAGTGGCGGGGTCACAACCCCCCCATGAGAATTTTTTTCCATAAGAAATGCATGTTCTTCACTTCCCTATCACACACACGTATACACACATGTGAGTTGCAGTAGTCGTAACCCATGAAAATTTTCTGGCTACGCCACTGCTTCTGACAGATAGAATGTTTCAGTTCGGCCAATGTTTAAGGGGGTGAACGGTACACAAGTGACTTCAAGTATCCCCACAACCAGAAGTCAACCGGCGTGAGGGCCGGTGATCGTGCAGGTCGCGCGATCTTGCAACCTCGAGCAACCCCATACTACTGAATCTATCGCATGTCAGTGCCCTCTACCGGTGACTTTTTTAACTACAATTTTTGTTGTTTCTAAAAAAAATATCCGACTTCCTATTAAGCCTTTACGTGCAAACCGCACGTCTTTGTCTGCATTTCTTCCTTTTTATGAATTTTTAAAGTTGTAACGAACTTTTGGCGCACCCGGTATATTAATTGCATTACTAACCCCAAAATAGCCTCAACAGATTTCTTTAAATAGCCTGAAATCCATTTCAGACACTTTAAATCCATCTCTGTAAGCTTAAGTAAATCAAAATATTTGATTGGATTTATATGCAATTATACAGAAACGTCGCCAGAGTCAATAGCTATTAAAATGAATTTTAAATCTCATCGTACGATACTTAACTTTCAAACACTAAGATATACAAATTCTGATCTGATATTGAGTTAAAAGTTTAATCAATCAATCCCGCTGCAAGGTAAAATTCATTATTCAATCTTCTTTTTCTTCTTCGTCTTCTCTCTCTCTCTTAGTGTACCATCACAGCAATATAGAGAAGAGGAGGGTATTATGGAAAAGTCAGGAAATGTGAAATACCGAGTTTTAGGCTTTGTTAGGTGTTGTTGCCACGCGTGAATACCAGGAACTACTCAAGAAAGACTCACATTGTCACAACGAAGCGAGTTGGCCACTTATTTTAGTCGGTATCTCTCGCTACAGAACGAAGTTATTTTGTGATATTCAAGAGTTTCTGCAGATGAGTTTTCAAGTCTAAAGAATTTTAGTTTGTTCTACTGTGGTTGTTTTTAACTGACACTTTTGTCCATCAGTTTAACCCTTTAACGCGCAGTGTTCCCGTTCTGGGGACACCAATCTCTGACGTTTTGACAGTTGCCAGTCACGAAGAATAGATTTGGTTTCTATAAAAATAGTTGCAGGTGACATAGCTCCACGAGAATCCTTTACTTTTTAGCTTGTCATTTCTCGTAAAAAAAATTGTCACGATTATTTTTAACAGCACTGACATCTGCTGAAAAATGGAAGAATGCGAGAACAGCTGGATCGATTGCCCTATGCTGAAAAAAGGGCAGCCGTTGCCATCGCTCGAATTAACTACCAGCAAGATGGCACGCGATGAACGTTTCGATCGCCCGCCATCTTACTGGTAGTTAAGTCGAGCGATGGCTACGGCTGCCCTTTTTTCAGCATTGGGAAAGGTTTGCGCCTCAAAGGGTTAAGGGTTCATTTTCCTAGATGGCGTGTCGGTTATTAAGGAATACTAGGTAATATTATAGTGGATTTCATGCTATCAATTAAAGAACCGTGAAACAAAGATGCTGAATGTATCTCCTGAAACGGAAAATTCTCCGAAGGTCAGCGAGAAGAAATTTAGATTCAATGCTTCCACTGATCTTTGTGGGCTCACCTTGTGTACCGGAGCAGAGACAGACGATTATTTACACTCATGTCCATAAATTAAGGATAATGAAGTTCAGGCAAAGAAAGAGAAAGAAGCAAAACAAATTTGACTTATTTGTAAAGTATATTTATTAAACAAAAAGTAAAGAGCAAAAAAGATGCTATATGTTTGACATAATTAATAAAAATTGCAAGTTTTACTCCCTTGACCAAATTTCAAAAAAGAACCTATTTACAAAAAACAGTATAACATGGTTAGTAGGATGGTTAATACGGAGTATGTCTCCCGGACGATGCAATACAGGCCTGACAACGCCTAGGCATGCTGAGTATCAAATGATCAATCTGATCTTGGGGAATATTACACCACTCATCAAGCAATGCACTCCGAAGTTCCGGTAGACAGGTGGGAGGGGGTTGACGGGCTGCAATTCATCGGCCAAGTATATCCCACACATGCTCTATTGGATTCAAGTCCGGTGAGTATGCTGGCCAATGCATACGGGTGATATCCTCCGATTGAAGGCATTCGTCTACAATGTTTGCACGGTGAGGACGGGCGTTGTCATCCATAAACACAAATTCAGCACCCATGGCGCCCCGAAACAAACGTACATGTTGTTCCAGAATGACATCCCGATAGATGTGGCCTGTCATCGTTACACTCTGAACATGCAGGTCAGTTCTGGAAGCAAGAATAATTCCTCCCCAAACGAGCCATCCTGCACCACCGTAACGGTGTCTTTCAATGGTGTTCTCTTGGTGGTAACGGGTACCTGGCGCTCTCCAGATGAATGTCCGGCGAGAATCAGACTCCAAACTAAACCTGGACTCGTCGGAAAACATCACACAAGACCACTGTTGCCTTGTCCACAATGCATGCTCTCTACTCCAGGTTAATCGCAGGCGACAGTGAGTTGCGGTAAGTGGAACACATCTGACAGGCCTACGAGCATATAGACCAATGTGCCCTAAGCGTCTGTACACGGTCTGCCTTGAAACTGTCGTACCGGTAGCTGAAGAGAGCTGACGAGACAGGTCTGATGCTGTACTCCGTCTGTTTCTTTTGGCAGTAACTGCCAAATAGCGGTCCTCATTCGGCGTTGTAACTCGGGGGAGACCTGTGCTGTAACGTCTACTCACATTACCATCATCTTGGAATCGTTGCCAAAGCCTGGAGATGACACTCTGGGCGATTCCAAGTTCCTCGGATACTTCCAGCTGGGTACGTCCACATTCCAGTCGTCCGATAATTCTGCCACGTAAAACATCATCCAAATGCCTCCTTTGTGCCATAACTATGCGGTTTTTGCACTGAAAGGCTTTCACAGCGCTTGTGAACAATTTTACTTCTTTGCCACCATTCCTTATATACCCCTCTCTTACACTCTCGTCATTGTGACGTACCATCCACGCCATCTGGTGGTTTCCTGTAATTTGCATATTCTTCTTCAAGATGTGTGTGATCATTCCACAGGTGAAATTTTTATTTTAGAGATCAATTTCTGTGTGATTCTGAATTATCCTTAATTTATGGACATGAGTGTATATCTGCGACATTTCTCAACAGACTCGAAGCAGAAATGACTAGACTATAAAAACATGGTTTTCTAGTTAAAAACGACTATGTTTATGAAGCATAATTAGTTTTTCAACGGCTTAAACTGCCTATTCTATAAACTTATTTTATATTAACCTCCATTCGTAACTGTTTTTAAAATATTTTTTTCTATAACAACAAAATAATTAGTGTTTTTCTTTACAAGTAATAATTTATTACAATTAGTTAAAGTATGTGCCCGTGGTGGATTTGGGGGATTTTCTTCATAAACTTGTAAAGCTATAGTTAGAAATATAATTGGTCTTCCATAATACCCTCGTCTCATCTATTTATTATGTGCTTAAATGATTTTTTCGGGCAGAAGAATAAAATCAAATGACTATTTTAGCTTTAAATTTCGACAATTTTCTCCAGATCTTGTACGAAGAGCTTTCAAATTATTTCAATCTTATTTTGTTCCTTGCAGATTTGCTTTTGAACAGTGGATGCATGGTACGCTCCAAAGCTCTTCTTGCCAACTGTACGGGTTTTGACTGGTCAATGACCTGGAAGAAAGTTCTTCGGATGCAAGAAGCTCCACAAGACAACTGCAGACAGCTAGATTCTTACCAAAGTTGCTTGAAAGACCACTTGTCCAATGCCATTTGTGGTCCAGATGCAATTGGAGCTTATCAAAGACTGATTGATGTATGGCTGCAGCACTGGTGTGGTAAAAACTCGACACCGGAAGAAGATAAAAAATCTTTTTATTTAGCCTTAAACAAATTTGCGGAATCGAGGATTGAAAAGGATATTTAGTATACTTTTGTGAATGAGGTTAATAAAAATAATCATATATTGAAATTAAAAATTACAGCAGGATGATATCTGCATGAATATAAGTAAAAAAAAGAAATCTCTTGCTATTTTGCATAATCAGTGCAAAGATTTAATTTTTTTCTCATGTTAAGAAGGCCGTAGCCAGAAAAAAAATTCGGAGGCGTATATGTAGCACTAAAATTAAAGTTTGGGAAGCGCTTCCTTCGCCTTTCATTGATCTTCAGAATCAACGCAAATAAAAAAACTATTAATGCATTGCCAAAAATTTCGGGAGGGAATCAAACCCCCATGATCCTCCCCCCCCTCCTTAGCTATGGCCTTGTATGTTAAGGAAACTTATAAAGTTCTAAACCATTCAATTTGAAACATATTTATTAAATAAATGAATTTTTATGAATTTCAGCCCACAATTTTTACATGTGTCTTTAATAAATTATGTTATCTTTTTAAGCTTCTACAAATTTTTCAGCATTATTTTTATAATTTTTTTAAAGCAACACAAATATTTTAATGCAATAATAATAAAATTAGTAGAATGGTGGAGTTTTTGTGCTTATGTGTGTCACTATTTCGTCTAGTCAAAACTACTGAATCTTATAATTCGAAATTTGGCACGAGTGTCAATTTTTTAACAAAGGAGCTAAATTAAACAACATTTCCCGAAATTAGTAGCCTATGAGGTAGAGGACCAAAACATTCTTTTCGCATACCCGTCTCAAAGGAGATATCTTTAAAATTCCTATTGTAAAATATAAACACTCACGAATACCTAAAAATCAATTTTAGGACATTTTGAAGTTTGTCCTCCAAGGAAGTTGGACGGCCCTCCCTATTTTTTTCCCCTTTTTTTCTTTTGCATACCTCTTGTGAAAGGAAAAAAAAAATATCTGTAAAATTCTTGCTTTAAAATGTAAAACATGAATCCCATGTTTAGGCATAGCTTGGGTTGTTGTTTTTCTCAAAAAACTTGTGAAAATTTATTCGTTTGTATTTCATGAAAAACTACGACATTACTTTCGGCACCCGTATATCACACTAACTGAATTGCTAATATTATCACTAGTTTATGAAATATAAACAGCAGAATTTTTAAAAAAGGGGGGTTAATGAAATTCCAAAAAGGACTCTTCTAAGATAAAATAACTAAAAACAAAGCTTGATAAAGGAATGAGGCCAAAAGAATGAAACAAAAGTTGAAAGCTGTAAAGGTTTGCTTGGAAGTCATAATGTATTTTGCCTTTAACATAATAAACATCGCTCTGCATATGAATTCCAGCTATACTATATCCAATTTCATGGAAAAATCTTTTATTACATTTCCTTTCCTTTCATTCCGTCTTTTTCACAATGTCTACAAGTAGGTTTCTCGAATTTTGTAGGCAAATATTTCAGTTACACTGAATGTCTCACAGTAACAGAACAAAAGACCATAAAGCACCTTAGTCACATCTCTGTATCTGGTAAAGTCTTCCATTAAACTATATTATTTTCTGCATAGCTTGTATACAGATTACAATGTTCTTGATTTTCAAATATTAGTTTGTCAATATTGATATCCAGTAGCCACAGTTTATTAATAAGCCTTTCTTCCTTCTCCTTGTCCAAAACTGGTTCTCGAGTCAACACCCATGCTAACTCTACAAATAAATAAATAAATAAATAAAAATCTTACTCAATGTGTACTATTTGAAACACAAAAATCATTTTTATTAACAGTTTTGTTACCAAATAGGATTTTAATCTCTTTTTTTTTTTGTAATAATATTCATTTGTTATGAACTAACATGTAACCTATGATTGGAATAAAAATAAAAGTATACAGAGTAGAATAATTATTAAATCTGTAAAGAAGGATTTGAAAATTTTTAAATGCAACTAATTTTGACCAAAAACGAAAATACAAAATATAAATGCAGAAAAATAACTGATTTACTATAACACATATGCCTTACCTAGCTTTAAATAAAGAAAAATGTCACAATAGTAGAAAATAACATAATCATCATACTTCGCGTCCACAACAGTCAAATAGTCCTTAAGTCCAACTGAAAAGAATAATGAATAACTATAAATATTTTAGATAGTAAATATAATAAAAAATTACTACTTAATTCAGCTTGCTGTTTATTTATTTATTTGTTTGTTTTCTCTGAGACCATAATCATTTTAACATTTATATCTCAATATCATTCTCCAAAATTAGGATGTTGAATAAGAATGAAAAAAAGCAATCCACAAGCAAACTTAATTATAAACTTAACACCTAATTAGCACTAATATATTTGCAATCCAATTTTAATATTATTAAATATCTGGACAGATATATTAGTCATAGAAGTCATTCCAACTTCACGAGCATTACGACATTTAATTTTTTTATCGTCTGCGACTCCACCTGCAATGGAAATTACTTTTTCAACCACAGAAAGGAAAACGATCACGTAATGAAAACGTCTCGAGAAGTTTTTTTGATGCCTTCAGTACCCCTTTTTACACGTGAATCGCTTCGATCTGCGTGCTGATCTGTTGTGTTCATTTTTACATTGGCAAGATCTTCCATTCAGCATTCATTACATCCATATTATAAACCCCGCAACACTTTCGTCGCGTCGTAAAAAATTTTGGGATTCCCAAATGGCCGAGTTGTCTATTCTATTACGTGGACTTTGAAGTTAGCGAATTACTCTGAGTTGTCTTTTTAATTTTTTACAGAAGAAACTACAGAGGCAATATAAAGAATGATTCTTAAATAAAACTTTATGATTGTTTGTCATAAATCACCCAACTTCATTTTATTTAAAACTTATACCTTTTGAACCTGGAAAATCACGAAGCATGAGGATATACTAAATCGGAAGATTACTTGTTAGTCATCAATCAAATAAATGAATTATTAAAATTTTAATGAAATTAATTTCTTATCACTGTGCATCCTAATGCCAAGTGATTGGCAACTTCAAAGGTACAAGTATTAAATAAAACTAAGTTGGGGCATTTATTTCAAACACTGATAAAATATTATTTATGAATTATTCTTTACATTTTTTTGTGCAATTTTAAGGCAACTGTTGAGTAATTCGTCAACTTCAGAGTCAAAGATAATAGAATAGACGACGTGACTCTTTTCGAGATCTAAAAATTTTTACTGGGAGAGTTCTGCAAGACTTGGCATATTTTTTTTGCACGAAGGAATTTTTTGATGGCATCACTTATTATAAAGGGTCATTCGAAAGAATTTAAATGCATCACGGTCTTACATGTGCTTGGATTAATTTTCATGGTGTTTAAGGGATTTATTCCATGGCCATCCCTATTTTTAAAAGTATGGTTGAAGATGTTGTGCTTTTACAGCAATACATAAAATATCTGAATAATTCCACACAATATATCTATAAATGAGTTACACACCATAGCCATGTATATTATACATGTGTGTGATTGTATGTGTTATGCATTTTTTATGTATTATTTTGTTTGCTACATTAACTTTTCTGTGTACAAAGTCACAATGGTTTCCAACCAATTTATTTTCTGATATCTATATGCATGGCACACCGAATTCAATTATTTTGGATTGGTTCCAAATCCATATTGGTGGTGTTTGTGAGTGTGTGTGTATGAATCACGAAAATATCCCTATTTTATAAAATCTATAAATGATATACTTACAATCGTATAAATCTACCAGCACCTTCCCAGGTTTATCAGGAGTTGTAGTCATATTACCTTCAAAATGAACCCAAGTTTCGGCTCTAAAAATAGACAGAAAAAAGGCGTGTTTTTCTTTTCCAAAAGCCACATTAATATCATATCATTTCATTTCAGTGCACTCAAACACCGAGTTTTACAGTAAAAAAAACATAACAGCTTTTCGAAAAGTTTTCCAACTGTGAATTGTCAGTTATTTATTAAAAATGGTATATTGCGTGACAAATATTGCACCATGTACGTTAGAAATGTGCGAAAGAGAAATAGCAGTTAAGGATTATTTAGCTTGAAAAATGGAATTTAAAATGTAATATGCTTGTCTTTCATTCTAATTGGAATTTGTTAGAGACTACCTGTGTGTAGAGACGATATTGTTTACCAGGCATACTTTTGCGTTTAGATGGAGTTTATTTTTAATCTATTCCTTTTTGTATTTCATGCAGGCTCTGCCCATATTTTTAGCCCATCCATCATAAAAACTAAAAACAACATGTTAGTGATATTATATATACATATGTATATTAATTTCAACACTTTTTCTTTTATTCTTATTGGTGTCTAAATTTTATTATTTAGTTTATTAATTAGTTGAAATAACGCTTTTTTTCTTATTTTCATTACTGCGATACTTTTAAATTTTTCATAAAATTTAAAAATAAGAAATATTTATACAATTAATAATATGTCTACATTTTTTATTGGTAGGATAATAATCTACCCAAAGAAAGTAAAATTCACTTTTTTGCAAACTAATAATTAAGTGTGTGACACCCCGACCATTGCTCGTGTGCAATTGCGTGTTGACTTGCCAGAGAGTTTTAAACTCTTTAAGAACTTACAATTAGTATCACCCTGTCTGTAAATAGTAGTGTTTAACACGAAAACGTTATTAATAGATATATCAATCAAACATTTCTTATCGTATACATGCAGCGGCAGAAGTTCTGTACCCATTGATGCTTACCCTAACTAGATCTTTGTGGGGAAATTTGTGCCAAACAGGTTAAACTTAGGTTCAAGAGAGGAATGAGATTAATCTTTTGAGCCCCCATTGTTCACGTCACTACTACGTCACTAACTACCATTGTCACGTCACGCACCCTAAGCAGCTAAAAGTATAGTGTATGCACACAATTTGCTGATGTTTGATCTAGTAATGTTTTTTAGATCCGTGCTTTATATTTAATCATAATTTAAGAAGTAACGAAAATATCTTGGTGCGTTTAATAGACGTTTGATGATGCACTAAATGATCTTAAACAGTGACAAAAAAATTTAAATAAAAGAAGAACAAACTCCATTTTATTTTTATTTTTTTTAATGCAGAATTTGAATAATTTGAAGGAACATGTATGATGGAAATCTCCACTTGCTTGTTTAAGTTCAGTAAAAACATTTATTTAAATTATTAAAATTGATTCTAAATATGCTTCAGCTCTTTTCTAGACTTAAAACTGTTTTAAAAAGTCTAGTTCCTTTCTAAATAAAATTTCTGAGTCTAAATTAGAGTCAATGTTCTTTTGCGTTGATTAAAGTTTTCTCGTGCACTTTTTTCATTCTCATATTTTCCGGATTCTATGTACTTGTTCGCAAGACGTGATAAGTTGGCTGTATTTTTAAACCGACTAGATTTTTAATATGAACACTCAAGAAACAGGTGTTAAATTGTGAAATCTAATAAAACACTATAAATAAAACTCATAGATATGTATGAGTTTTTGGTCCTCAGTTTTTTTTTCCATAAAGCAGCGGTTACCAAACGGTGGGGCGCGCCGCCCTTGGGAGCATTTGCTTTCTGCGCATAGCATTTGCAGAGGGGCATGAGAAAATCTGTTAAAGAGCAAGTGGTAATGATGTTTAAAAGATCATATTTATTTTATTTTTACTCCAAAACATATCTATTTTAGCTTAAAATGTTTATTCAAACTTTACCGATTACAGTATTTTCTGGGAAAAATGCAACTAAATGTCCATCGTGGAAGAATAAAAACTGTATGTATGTTGAGGAATTTGTGGAAGGGGGGGGCGCCATCTTAAGTTATCCTTTTTTTTGGGGGGGGAAGTGCAATGTTAAAAGGATGGGAAACACTGCCATAAAGTATAGTTACTTCAACGATAATTTGACACACTTATAGACTTTGTGCACATATTTTTATGATAAACACGTAAATCAAATATCTAGCAGTTAAGAAAAATGTCTTACGTTTCATTGATGAAAGAAATGCTTAATTTCACACCGTCTTTTGCTGATGTCATATCTATAGTATCGCATCTTTCCTTGTTCAAGTACTGAAAGATGTTGGGAAATCGTGCGTACTCATACCATCGACCTTCCAGCTGATACAATAAATAAAATAAGAATTGCATGTTAATAATGTATGTGACTTCAAATCAATTTTCGATAATGTAAAACTATAGAAACTGTAGAAAATGGTATAGCACAATTCTTTTTACCTACATGGCTATCAGAAATGCAGTTGCATATTGTATAGTTTACCATAAAATGTTATTTTACCATATAGTTTACCATAAAATGTTACAAATTTTTACAGTATAAACAATTGCTTCTATACATAATTAAAATAAATTATACTTTCTATTTCGCACTTTTAAGATAGTATTGGACACTGTAATATTAGTTTTAATAATAGTGTCCAATAATGTATTATACTAATCTGTCCAATAATATCTTAAAAATACGCATCAACTATATCATTTTCTTTTGTAATATAATAATCCTTTTATTACCAGCTGATTTCTCAATCCTTAAGCAGTGTGACAGTCCTTTAATTTCTTGAATAATTATAGTGTGCTCACTTTTCACATAAAATAGAGTATTGTGTAATGTGTTTAAAGAAAATCTACAAAAGGGATATTTACATAGGGTGTGAGGTGCCTTGGGTGGAGGACCTTTTAAGGTATTCTAACGTCATTCAAAATAGAAATCAATACAAGTTGGGCTTTTTAAGTTTAGTTCTTTCTAATATAGACTCTCTTTCATCTTCACTTTATGTTTCACTAATACTTTTCAATCCTGGATAATATTTTAAAATTCCGCGCTAACGTCCCACAGATCCGGGGCTCGAATCCCGGGGTGGGCAAGGTCGACTAAGCCTTTCATCCCCTGAAAGGGTCGATAAAAAGAGGACCAAGCTTTCTTAGGGTTAAACACTGGGGGCTTCATATCAGGCTGACCACCTGGCCGAGATGCATGCATCCGCACCCCAGAGCCCATGGTCACGCCGCAGACGGGCTGTTGCGCCAATGTTTGACTTTGGCGCCATTTTAAAATTGATTATACTTTCTTGATTATACAATTTTCTTCTTTCAGATAATTGTAAACTATAAAATTAGTGGTAAGTCATTTTAAAACTATGACAAATGGAAATTGCTTCTGTCGTTTCTAATAATTATGTTTCTTTCTTCCGATCATTTAAGGAAATTTTTCCTTTCATTACGGACCATATAGGACCATTTAAGGAAAATTTTCCTTTCATTCATTCCCTTCGTAATCCTATAATTAATGTGTTTGCATTCTGCATTTTTGACATGCGGGTTTCCAATATCAAATGCAAAGATAGGGTTGCATCGAACCCTCAAAACTTATGCTCTGTTTTAATATGTATAAATGACTCACCAAGACAACAACAAGAAAAAGCATATAGAATAATGGCGAGCATTTATCGAGTAAAATTATTTTTGTATTTTGTCTGTGTTAGGGGAAATTAGAGATCTTAAAACTCCCTTATGGGTCGATTTTTTCTCCCACACTGTACACTGACAATACCATAACATAAATCCAAACTTCTACTAGAGCACGTACTAGCATACTACGAGGATAATAATGTCATTATTATACTCGTAGCATATTTGTACTCAGAGCTTGATGCATTTTTTGCGTTACCCTAACTCAAGTACAGTTAATTTTTTCGATTTCATATTTTTGAAATGTCAGAAGTCCCCTACGTGAATCGAATAACCATTCTCCATTTCTGTCTACGTACGTGACCACATTTTGTAACAGTTATAGATCGTTGTTAATTTTTTTTCAAAACAGAGCTTGCTAATTAACCGTTTGAATATAATTTGAGCATAGCGTTTCTGTGGCTAAATAGGTCGCTGCTAATATATTACATTTCAGCTCATAGTAACGGTAAATGGAATGTAAATCTTTAACACGAACGATCTAAACATAAATCTGGAAAATCAAATTTGAATTTATGTTTATTTAATGCAACCTGTAACAAGTATTCATAAATTTTTTTAATTTAATTTCAGTTTTTGCTATCAAATATCGAAATTTTCTCTGAATGCATTACAAAAGGTTTATATGATCTGAATATATGCATATGAATGATTGAATGAATAGAAGGTTTACATGCTAGACAAGTGGTTACTCTAGTAAAAGCGACATCATCGAAATGCCGATGGCTATTATTAGAAAGCACTTATTTATCTGTTCAATGACAATTTTCACGAATCTGTAAAAGACAGTGAATGTATTTTGTTTTTGTTTTTTATTTTATTTGGGACGGAAAAAAATCTAAAAATAGTCGTAAGTAAAAATCTAAAAAAGTTACAGAATAAATCAAGTCCACGGGGGTCTTACGTTTGATATGCCTAAACTTCATAAAATCATGATTTGAAATGCATTGCTTCTCCAAATATCTATTTTCAAAAGGAAAATACATACCAGGATTCGCGCTGGCTTTTTTTAAAGTTTCGCCAAATTAGATTTTGAATTTCCAATATTTTCGCCAAATCATATTTTCTTTCGCCAAACTAATTTTATTATCGCAATTTGCGACGTTGGCGATCGACAGCGCGACCCCTGCATACTATTATTTAAATTTTCCGATTCTGAATATTCTGTGTACTAGACGGTCCAGTCTGCCTAGAAATGTGGGTCTTCAGCTTAGCATGACACTCTTTCCAAGATATTTGTTTAATTTTTAGATAAAGAAAAATATTTTTAAAAATTAAAAAAACATGCATGCGTAATGTCAGCTTAGCTCTATTGTCGATACTCATCATTCTTAAGTTCAGTACCCAATCATATTTAATACATATATAGTTAATAATGATTTCTAAGAAAACAGTACTTCACATGTTTTCTTTGATAAAAACTACGGAACAGCTATTATATCTTGCTACTAATGGCGACTTTTCATTATCTGGCATGCTCATAACCGATAATCATTGTTCATGTAAGGTTGCCGTGAAAACAGTTATCCATTCATTCATATACATAATCCTTTGCAGATTGGTTTATTTAGCACCACGAAATATATCATCTCGTCGCGCTGGCAAATATCCAAACTGTACTTGCATAGTTAACGCCGCCAAATATTTCTACGGGTGGCAAATGCCCAAGCTGAACCTAACCGGCATTTCTATAATATGCATTTGAATTATTTTTCATTTTTAAAATATTGGGTGCTAACATTTTGGAAGACACGTAGTATTTAGATTCACCCTGCTTGAAATAGCTTTTTCCAGATCGTAAATGATGCCAAAATGGCGGTTTTTTAATCAGTTACAATTATTAGAAAAAGTATTAGAAAAACGAATTGGCGCAAATTTCGAACTCCTGTTACTAAGAGAATATTATCTAAGTTACTATTTGAAAACTGTTAACTTTGTGTAACACACTTTGACTTATATTTATTTCACTTACTTCTTGATTTGGCGTAAAAATGGTGTAATTACACTTCATGTTTGTTAATTTCACGCAGGAATTGCTTTGTTGCAAAGATTTGAATGAATTCATGCTGGCAAAAACTGCGAAGACGGGCAATTATTACGCTTATTTTTTCAGTTATTTATTCATATCTTCTAAAATAATCCGAATTTCGAAGTTTAAGTCAGCTTATCGGCTTCCCCGGAATTTTCCGAATCCGTGGAGTGGACCCCTTCGTCGAAACTCTACCCCCACGGTTTCGGAGGAGATAGCAGAACAAGCTTTTGACAGCGGCGGCCATTACTTTTTTTTTTTTAGAATAGAGAGAAATCGCGTAAATTTCTCATCTGCTGCCATTACAGTTTACACGCTTTGAAAGCATGAACAATGTCAGGAATCATTCCAGGCAGAGCTGATATACTTGAACTATCAACAACGAGATATTTGAATTGTCCAATTATTGAACGTTTTAACATTTGCTTACATAATCACCTTCATTTTCCAAATCGCCAGCAACATTGCTTATATGTTTGTACAATGACAATCAGATTCTGTTTTCTTCTGGGGTCATTATTGTTATCTGAGCAGTATATTTATTGTTCAGATGAATGTAATTTCAAACTATTCCATAGTATTTTGTAGAAGCACGGTAAAAGAAGCAGGGTGTTTGGGCTCATGAATTTAATGTTTTTTGTTTTATCTTATAGCGTTACTAGTTTCCAGGGGCGTAGCCAGAAAATTTTCATGGGGGGGGGGAGGGTACGACTACTGCAACTCACATATATGCATACATGTGTGTGATAAGGGAATAAAAAATATACATTTAGTATGGCAAAAAATTTCTCATGGGGGGGGGGTTATGACCCCCCTAACCCCCCCCCCTTGGCTACGCCCCTGCTAGTTTCCAATCGTTTTAAAAATTTCAAATTTTAGGTCATGATGAGCTTATGGAAATTCAAAACACAACATAACTAGAGCGCACAAATACCTTTGAGTAACTCATATCTCTATAGTAATTGTAGTAAAATAAGTTTTTTTTTATATAATCTCGTGCGTAGATGTACTCCGAAAGAAATGGTTATTTTGATTAATATTTTCCACTTATTTGCCTTCTGTAGTGGTTTCCAACAAATTCAGACATTTAAGTCTAATTGTTAGATATCGTTAGCAACGATATATCTTTGAATCGTAAGCTTGTATCATACACATTTAGTTTAAGTTGATCTGACAGTCCAAAGAGATCACGTGGTTAGATTCTGTGAAGAGAACCTTAACAAATCTAAGCTTTAAATAAAGTTGGGAATTGTTTATGTCTTTGATTTATAGTCTTTGAGTATTTCTGCCTATCCCCTCTCTAACTTTCATAAATTGGTACGAAATTTAAATATGTTATTGACTGTTACCATATACTATTCCCTACCAAAATTGTAAACGTAGCATTCTTAGCTATTTTTATACGGGGAAATATAGAATACTTTTACACAATGCTAAAATCGCTAAATGAAGTGATTATTCATGTGAATTCTTTATTTCTTTAACACAAAAAAAACGAGTTTTTTTTATTATTATTCAACAAAAATGTAATTGGCACTATTTTAAATGGCTACTTTTGTTGAATCAACAATTTAGCAACGAAAATGTTGTGGAAAATCCAAAATTATTCTGGTAAAACAGCGTCAACAAAGTTTTATGATTTCAGTAAAACTTTTTTTTCGGTGAATTGATCTTTAGGCAATAAATAGTACATGTATATATAAGGCATTTGTATATTCGAAAGTGTTTTATAATCGCTATTTTGGTATGGTTTAACTTTCTCGATTAACAATAACGAAAAAGTTATTTAAAAAAACTTACCTTTAAAAGATGAAAATCTTTCATAGATGGTTTAGGAATGCATACATTCATCATGGCAAAACTACAACCAATTAATAAAATCATCGGAATTAGTAATTTAAAGATCACCATTTCAGAATGTAGTCAGTTGCAAAAATCACTATATAATTCTAATGTATATAATAATCTTTAATAAACAGCACCAGCACGTTATTATTTCTTTAGGAAGCAATTTTCAGGCTTGCAAATAGCACTTCAGCAGTGATTTAGAGAGTGAGGAAAACCTTTTCTTACGGGCATCTTTCGAGCATTCGAATCTTTCAGAAATCAGATTAAAAGAATCGTGCTTTGAAAATTCTTGACGTCTTTTTGACAGGATAAATCTTTCATGGCAGACTTTTTGCTCTTCTTTTCTGGGTCAGTCTAGTTTCCTTGTACATAGAATTCAATACTGCTTTATAATTTTATCTGTCATTCTAAGACTGAAATTAAGCTTTAATTAACAAGTGAAAAGAAATTTTCCGGTGTCAGAACGTATAATGTTGGCATAAAGGTCTCAGCAACCAACATTAGAATTACCGAATTTCTATATGGCATACGACATGTATTAAATGTATGTCTACAATTTTTTTAATTTCACTCTGAAATTTGTATAATTTTTTAATTGTTTTATTAAATATCTTGTCTTCTGTTTGATCTACGAGGAAAACTAAACTAAAAAAGAATTTTTTAACTGTAAAAAATTCTCAGCATGTACTATATTTTAGATTTATTAGACATTTCATAAATACCGGAATATTACATTAAAAAAATATTTTTTACTGCATTTTTAACGTTTATACACTGTATCAACTTATAAATGCGTAAATTTAAACCTCGAATAAGACAATTCCACGAATGTTTTGTGTGTGATATATAAAATTATTTATAAAACATTTCTTTTATTAAAAATAATAACTAGATTAATTGACTAGATTAGATATGACAAATAATGTAGTCATATAATGAATTATTCATTTCAATTGAAAATAATTATTTTCTTTAATTCGGATCTTATTAATTGCTCTAAAAACTAACCCCTCTGAGAGACACAAAGTTTTATTTATTGTTCACTAGTTGGAATTATCTGACGTTTTTCAGGATAATAAAGATGATTTTTGAGTAGAAAATGCATCAAATATTCGGCTTCTTTACAGTATTTGGGCTATTCAGCTCATTTGGCGTGTGTTGGACCAAATATTGCTGCATATTTGGCCCGAATAATTTCAAGCTAATTAAGAAAAATACTTTTAAACATGGAAATTTACTACAGTGAAACTCCCAAATGGGACATTTTTTCACAGAACAGAATGTACCTAAAACTAAAAGGTACCTCTTTAAGTTCAATGCTGCTTGAAGGAGCCGCAAGCGCCCATTTTTGGTGGTACTACTGTACATTTAGCAAAGAATTGCACAAAGCTATATTTTAGCATGTAGCATATTAATTGTATTAAAAAAAGTTCAATACGTATTATATTTTAAATTATATTAGATATTTCATTAATGCATTAAATGATACATAATTGAAAAAATTTTTATTACTGCATACTTCTGTTACTACACCATTTGCATTCATTGTAAAATAGTGCGTATTATTTTACGTTTAAATCTTTAGTTGATATGCATTATAAAATTTGGTGTATTTTAGCAGGCCTTTGCCATTCGAGATTTCTTGAGCTATAGCAACTAGAATAAAAAAGTACTGCACTGTATTTTTGGAAAACTACATAACAACTTCAGAACGTAGTACTTTTTATAAGTGAAGATGAGAAAATCTCTCCATTATTTTTCGCGCTTTCTTTTCAAAATATTTCAAGCAGATTAGTATTTTAAAAAATATATTATAATTATTATTAAAAAAATGTTTCGATTTTGTTCCGAATTTCAAACTTTCTAAAAAAAAAAAAAAAAGACTTTTGGTTTAATTTTTCTGGTTTATGAGAATACGCTAAGCACGCTTGTAACTTTGTGTTGGATGTTTTTATTCAAAATGTTTAACTGATATTAAACATTTTGAATTAAAAAAATATGACACATTATATATACACTAACTTTTATTTTCAGTTGACTTGGTATTTTGCGCTTTTTTAAACTGGAAATTTAACTCAAAAATATGATTTATTTTCGTCGAGATATAGAACTGTACGGAAAACTGATTCAGCACCATGTAAATATTGTACTTCTTTAGATTTAAAAAATATTTCGGCAGTTGATGGAAATTTTTGCTTTTGTCTAAATTTTTACTAGTTTCACAGTCAAAAAGTTATCTTTAGTTTTAGATAAGTTAGCTTTATATAAGTTTTTCAAACAAAACATTTCTCAATAATTACAATAATACTCGACATATCGAGGTTGCTGTATAGCCTTAACAGCACTGTTTAGTAAGGCACTAGCCTTAACAGTGCGTAAGGCACTAGCTTACTAGTGTTGTAAGGCACTAGCCTTAACAGCTGCTGCCGTAGCTGCCGTAGCTGCAGCATCGAATGAAACGTCATTCAGAAAATCGAAACCATGGACGGGACGACATGGTAAGCAAGGTAAGAGGTACCATTTCAAACTCAAAAATTCAGGAAAACTTGATCCAGATCATTGGGGACACCATTTTTTGCGTTTGAAGGGGACGCCACGTGCTCTAGGGCCGCCCTGATCAAAACGAATAAAAATTCATTTAAAATCAACTATGAAAAAAAATCGTTCAGATGATTGTTTGCTGCTACACATAGAAAAAAAAACTATGATTAATAAATTTAATGCCACAATGAACTAGAAATATAGGTGAATTAACTTAAAACTGAAGTAGTAGTATGTAATAGAGGTGGGGAAAACCGTTATTTTCAAAGAACAGTTGTTCACCGTTCCCGTTCTTTTTTAAAGAACAGTTCTTTTTCCTGTTCTTTTGAGAACAGGTTCTTTCATTTATGGTAGCTTTATTATGACTATTTTATTAAATTTAAAAATGAAAATATACGTCTTTTTAACATGTACTATACTTTAGTACAATTGTAAAACCCGCAGTGGTCTGGGCACTAAACTCCGTTCCCATAAGAACACGAAAAGTGAAGCAGCATCCGGATTGGCCAGTGCTTGGGAGGGTCAACTTCCTCTCGGCTCGACTGCTGTGGGACCGTGTGCCCTAATGGGAGCTGGTGCACGTAAAATCCGTCGTGGCTTCAATGTCCTCCAAATTGTTAAACGATACCTCTGGGGATGCCGATTTCAGGGGGTGGAATTTTCAGGGAGTCCTCTGGAATTGGATCAAAATTAGGGGACCCTAAGCTGAGTCGGAGTTCCTCCCACCGGGCTCATTAAAATGGAAACAGCCCCTTCCGCCCATCGCCTGCCTATTTGAGGAATCTGGCACCGCCCCGCGGGTTGCCAGAGGGCATTAGCAACAACAACAACAATTGCAAAATGTTTTTAAAAAGCTTTGCAACAAACATTCTGGCTTTCTTCAATCAAGTATGTTAACAGTAATTTTTTGTAAAAATATTTTAATTATATTAACGTTCTATAATATACTGTTAAATATGCACATCTTTTTAAAATCAAAATTTTTTCCGATGCTTTTTATTTACTTTTGTTATCCTTACTCATAGCACGTATGTAAACATAAATGGAAAAACTGAAATTCTAGAGAGAATTATTTCGGCCAGGCTTAATTTTCTATTACTTACCTGAGTAATACAATATTGCTTACATTAGTAAACAATATTTGATTCTGAAAGCTCATAAAATGACATAATATTCATAACTGTTTGATTAGACTTGTCGGTATTTTAATTAAATATAATGAAACACTATAGAAGAGCTAAAGAACTAGTATACTTCTTCTGTATCGCTTTCATTAATTTAAAATTCGTATTTAGTAAAAGACAATATTACAAAATCTTCATTTTTTAAACATTAATTTACTTGAACTGAATATAAATTTAAGTACAGTAATGGCTGATTCAATATACACGATATACATATATGATTGTATATACTTCATACACAGCATGATAAACAATATTAGATTCACTTAAAAAATATAAATTACAAATTTTTGTTCATTTTTGACTGGATTAATTTATTTAGATAATTGTTATCATTATTTACAAGACATAAAAATGATCCAACCACAGAAGTGTTTATTCAACGATTCGATGAACAATATTCCAAGATGCTAATGCAATAGCTAAATCTAAACTAAGAGAAAAATCAATTCCAACGAAACACCAGTTTTGTTTTTGTTTTTTCTGCTTCAGCACTACTACAGTAGCTTCAGAACTACTACAGCAGACCGCCGAAGCTCATAATCTGCGATGCATTCCCCCCCCCCTTTCCTAGTCTTATTCCCAGTCCACACCATAAATTTCATGATAAAGCGAACGGAAGATGCAATTTTCAACACCCCCACTTTGGAATACATTAGGGAAAGCTTCCACCCTATAGTCAAAGTCGTAACCCTTGGAGGAGCGGGAGGGGGGGGGGTTGTAGGACCGCTGGAGAGGGAGTACTCCCTTCAAGGCCGTACCCAGGGGTCCGGTCCACCACACCCCCGAAATTTAAACTTTTGTTAACAAACTAATAAACATGAAGTCTTTGTGAAAAATTCAACCTTTCTTTCGTTTTGTCCCCCTCCGAAATTTTTGTCTGGATAAATTTTTTTCTGGATACGGCACTGACCCCTTGCACCCGAGGAGGTGAATCAGGAAGTCTGCTCCCCCCCCCCCCCAATTTAAAATGTTTTTAACAAAATAATAATGATGAAATCGTTTTATGAAAAATTCACCCTTTTCCGCCGTTCGGTCCGCCTCTTTACCTTAAAAAAATTTTATTGTTCCAGGTCTAGCTCCAAAAGGTTATGGATCCGGCTCGAATAATAATAATAATTAAAAAAAACATTCATTCTTTGGCTGCGACTACAAATAAAAATATATGTCTCGGGTTCCAGCTTAAAAGATATGGCTTTGGTTCCAACGACAAACATTTTTAGCTCTAAAGTTTAGACTCTTAACTCAAAATATTAAATAAATCCATCTCAAGTTTAAAAAAAATCATTGTGTAGCCTTCAGGTTAAAAACATACGGCATGAACCTGCACATTTCCAATTGGTGAGCCCACAAAAGAGTCGATACACTCTTAGAGCTTAAAAAGAAAAAAAGAGTAAAGTTTCAGCTTAAAAAGTACATGCTCCAGTCTAAAAATTAAAGACTCCGTTTAAAAAGCTGTAAGTATCAGGCTCCAGATTAAAAATAATACGCGTGTATAAATATGTTGATTGCTTCGACTACGATTTAAGAAAATGAATACGACTTTGGCATATAAAATTACATGGCTCCGAAAATCCAGATTAAATGGCTTCCGACCAGGGCCATACCTAGAAAATAATTTCGGAGTCGGGAAGCATGGTATATCGGGATAAAATTTGCAGGATATATCCTCCACACCCAATCTCTGTCTAATTTAGCAAGATTAATTTTGTTATTATTGCGCAAACATTTCGTTCATTTATACATCACTGCATTTCATACCCCTCACCATGGGCGCCGGCAGAATATTTCCCAAGGGGGAGGGGGGGGGGCAAAGACTACTTCAACGTATAGTTACCATGTTGGAAAGTGCAAAAAAGCAAAGGATAACACTGCATACAAATATCCAGGGGGGAGGGGGCATTGCCCCCCTTGGCCTATGCTGCCGGTGCCCATGACCCTCACCATCCCCACACAGAAAAAAATTTCTGGCTACGTCCCTGTATAAATACACCATGTACATATAATGTAATAACTTCGGGGGAGCGGCGTCCGAACTCATAGGGACCCCCCCCCGTCTAAGTACGGCCTTGCTTCTGACTCCAAGTCTACAACTTTGACCCTAGCTCAGAACTTAATTAAAGCAAAAGAACAGGGAACAGATCAATGAAAGATCACCTTTCACCGAAGAACAGTTCGTTTAACCTGTTCAGCAAGAGAACGCCTTTTACTCCGTTCCCGGAAAGAACACCTTAGCTCTCCGTTCCGAAAAAGAACACCAGTTCAGGAAAAGAACGCTGAACTAGGTGTTCCCGCTCACTGATCGGAGAACTCCTCCAGCCGTGATCAAAGAACTTGTTCTTTTTCAGCCAATAAGAGATGGCTAAGAGCGTATGAAGCGAAGGCGCATTTTATATGGAGATAGTGTAATGCTTATATTATTGTTTGACGTTGATATAATATTTTTTTTTCGATTTGTTTGTGTTTCAGACTATCATTATTATTAAATTTTTTACTTTGATTGAAATTGAGTAGTTTGGCTGGAATAATAAAAATTGACGAATTGTTTTCCTGTGAGTGCATTTCGTATTGAACATATAAGAAAGCTTCTTATTCTTTGCCCGGGTACACTTTAAAATTACGGTAGGTTGGGTTAAAAGTTCTATCCCCCCCCCAAATAATCATCTTCGTTATCATTATTTCTCAAAATAACTAAGATTCCACAATTAGAATTTGATAAAGCTAAAATTGTGAACTTCTGTCCCCACCATCAGATTCGTAGACAATGTGGGGGGGTCTAGGCCCCCCCAGAATTTAAATTTTTCTTAGCAAAAAAATATTAATCATGCCTTTCAATGAGAAATTTCACCTTTAAGGCATTTTCCAAAATTTCTCTTTTCAACACGCTTGCCTGCCATAAAATTTTGAAGCGTCGGACCTTAATGAACTGAGAACATGTTTTTGCAGTGATCACTGAACAGGGTGTTCCCGTTCTTTCTTGAGGTTCAAAAGAACAGGGTGTTCATTCTTTCCCCATCTCTAGTAATATATATATATATATATATATATATATATATATAAAGGTTTTTATGAAGTTCTAGTTTCTACCCGCGACTTCGTCCACGTTTGCTTTAGAATTAGGTCCAGAGAAAAATGAAGCAAGTGTGAATAACTAAAAAAGAAATAATCTGATGACACTTGAACTGTAGACAAAGAAGTCTGTATTTAAGTATTACTTACTTTTTATTCGCTTTCTATAAGTGCAAAAATCTTTAGAATCGATTCAGTAGTTACGGAGTAGTATTGTGTAATTCTTATAACTGCCCCTGTAAAAGAATTATTCGCTATATGTGCATGAATGGTAGCCTATAATACTCAGGGATAGTCATTGGCGTAACAGAGAGGGGGCTAGGGTGGGCTAAGCCCACCCTAGGACAACAATTAGCCCACCCTAGAAAAGTTGTAACCTTTCCCCTGTAAGTGGTAAGAATGAACTAATTACATCAAAAATTCATTAATTTGAAAAGTCAAAAAAAAAATTGCAAAAGATCATATTGTAAAGTTCTAACTAGCTGTTTCACTTCTAGCGATTTTTTCGAGGAAACAAGTAATGAGATTCTCCTCCCCATACTGAGACTGAGTGCGAAAGGTCAAGGAAAATCCCTTCTTGGGACCATCTTTTTACTTTTTTTTTCTCTTGCTGACCGGGCGCATGGGTGATAAGTGAATATAAGTGAACGGACTTCATTGGAGTGACGGAAGAGAGCGGTGAGGTATGGTTTCACACATCAATGAGAATTGAGAGATGTACTCATCTACATCTACCTCGCTTTGATAGAAGACATTTTCTGTGTGCCCTTACTTACCTTGAATATATACCTAAAAACACGGGACTAATAATAGGAGGTTTAGTTGTAAGCCTGACTATAACATTTTTGTGCCCAGGGACTTTTGAAATTTTAAGCCCCTATATGTAGCTGGCTCAATTTTTGTGCCCTTGTACATAGCTTTAAACTCAATTTTGGACTTATTTGTATATGTGCGCCCAGGGCACGTGCCTTCAGTGCCCATGCAATAATCAGGACCTGGTTGTTAAGTTCTAAAGGAGGTTGTGGGTCGAAAATCATCTCTGCGGCGTGCGGTCATTAACAGTTAGTGAGAAATCATGTTTTCGTAAGCTGTCTATATTTAGGAGTATCTTCTTTCTACTGGTGAAGAGATTACTGTAATTAGAAAATGTCATTGAAACATACAGAATTTTTGGGGAGAAGGAGCTAATTTCTAAGATAAAACTCATTTGACTTAAACAATAAAGGAAAATGTAACATTAAACTATTATAATTTGCTTTGGGAAGGACTAATTGTAGCTCATTTGACATAAGGAAAATGTACAATAGAGTAAAATTTTGCACTTAAATTTTTTTTGGGGGGGTGGGGAGAAGGGTGAAGCGCCTAGCCCCTACCTTGGACCTGACACAAGAAATTGGCTGTTCAGAATTTTTGGTGGTTTCGGATAATAGGAATAGATTTGCAGGAAAAGTAATGTGTGCAGGATTAGGACTAAATAATGCACTTAACTGTATACGAGTTATTGTTAAGATTTTGACCATATTATTGTTGTAAAAGTAAAATCAAAATGATAAAATATTGATGCTTTTGCCAATGTGTCGCCAACCATATTGAACATCTTCCAGCGGAACTGCAGACCAGCATCTAGATGTGTATTGTTACTGACATAAAATACTTATAAAATGAAGAATAAATGAGCTTAATGTCAGGTAAATGCAGTTTTGAAAAATTCGACCAAACAAATGTGCGTTTTATGCGTAGCATTATTCTGCGAACTAATGAGAACCATGTGCAAATTAATATTAAGGTGTCTTTTCTTACTAAATAGATGATGAACAACTTTGTAGTTGCCTTTTTCCTCGTACTTTGATCGTTTTTTGAGATAAAAACGTTAACTTCGAATTTATCCAACAAGTGGTGCTGTAAGCGGTTTAAATTGCGTAGCGCAAGGCAACTTTACTATGCCTAGACCTTTACTTTTATGACTATAGCTCTCGCCGTCCAGAAATAGCGGACTTGAGCAGGTACACTGTATGTATATGTATTTGCTTAGACTCATCAGAAGTTTAAGAGATGCATAAACTTATTGTGCCCTTGAAAGCTGTTAATAACTGGGCAGAGGACTTTTGGAAACACGAATTAAAGATGCACACATTATCACCAGAACACGGCGCGATCTTTCACTCAAATCACGAATGCCATGTATTTTTGTGCTTTCTTTCCAACATCAGACAAAACGAGTAATTAGTAATTTTTATATTTTAAATTTAAATTTATTATTAAAAGAAAACTCTTCCAAGAAATGCTTTCTTCTTCTCCGCTGCCCCCACAAAAAAGGTTTTATCCCAGACCATTAGAATTAAGAATTTAAGAAGTTTTAAAGGAACTGTAACTACACTGCTCAAAACAATTAAAGGATATTGCGGTTTTTTGGTGGATCTTGTGGCTGGGAAACTTTTTAGCTAATTGATACATGGTCGACAGAAGTAGTAGGTTATATGAGAATAAATTACACATGTTTGGCAGAAAAAAAATGCATTTTATTGCACATTTGTGTAGAAAAGGAAAAAAACACAATTTTTACATATGAGAAAAAAAGAATAAGAAAAGGTGTTTTCTTCAAAGGAAATCATTTTCAGTAGGGGAAATGGTTTCCACGGTCGGCCAGCAACGTTGAACATATTTGAGGCATGGAGTCAATGAGGCTATTAATCACGAGTTGGGGTATCTGTCCCACTCTTCCAGAAGAGCTCTTTCCAGTTCTTGGAGAGTTTGTGGGGGTAGTTGGCGGCCAGCAACTCGTCTTCCTAGAGCGTCCCAAACGTGCTCTATTGGATTCATGTCTGGAGAACACGCTGGCCATTCCATTCGTACGATTCCTTCCTCGAAAAGGAAATCCTCTACCAGGTTACCACGATGTGGCCTGCAGTTATCGTCCATTAAAATGAAGTCATCTCCGATTGCTGCAGCGTAAGGGACTACAATAGGTCTGAGGATCTCATCCCTATATCGGCGACCAGCCAGAGGTAAATCTCGAGTGATGTAGAGGTCTGTGCGCCCGTCAATGGAGATGCCACCATACACCAACACTCCCCCACCGCCAAAGCTGACACTTTCGTGCACGAACGCAGGATTATTCCTACTGCCACGGTCCCTCCAGATGAAAATACGCCTATCAGGATGAACTGAAAAACGGGACTCGTCACAAAAAATAACATTGCTCCATTCATTTCTCCTCCAGTTCACATGCTCTGTTGCCCACTCCCTGCGGTCGCGACGATGCCTTGATGTTAGTCTAGCACATACCATCGGTCGGCGAGCATATAGACCTACACCATGGAGCCGGTTTCGAACAGTCTGAGTTGAAACCGTGGTGCTAGTAGCCGAGCGAAGGTGTTGTTGGAGAAGAGTACCGTTCATATTCCGGTGTCTCCGAGCCGTTAACACTAAATAACGATCTTCATTGGGCGTTGTTGCCCGTCTACGACCTTGCCCTGGTCTTCGGCCTGCACTTCCAGTCGACAAAAACCGGTTCCAGATCCTGGAAATCACACTTTGTGATACTCCAATGGCTTGCGCTACTTCGGCTTGAGTTTGCCCCCCCTTCTAACCTACCGACAACTCTCCAAGCTTCTGAATTGGTTAAATGACTTCGCTGAGACATCGTACTCATCGAAACAAAGCAGTCACTGAATGCCGATCATCCTTGTCTTCATTGTCTTTTATTCAGTTGAAAGTCCAATTTCATTCGCTGCTGCTGAAGCGACATTGTTGATGTCGAACTCAAAATTAGCATACTCCACAGTTTGAAAATCAGAAAAATTTGCATTTGTGATTCTGTTATTCCATTTTCGGCAAAAAAAAAATTTCGCTTATATCTTTATTTTATATAAAACTTACAATATCCTTTAATTTTTTTGAGCAGTGTAGTTTATCGTGTACAAATAAAATCCGTTAACACCAGGCTCCTTTTCCTAAGAATTGATAAATTTTATAAGAATAAAATTTCTACTACTTAACGGCAGTAGTCTTGCTTTAAAACTTATTATAAAAAGTAATACAACTTATGATTTTTTTCCCTGTATGGTCAAATTTTGTTAACCGCAATTTTACTGGTTTTAATTTTATTGAAAGAAAATCGAGCAACTTACCATTTAAACTTAAGTAAATGCACAGAGGTGGTGTTGAATATAAAAACTGTTAAAAATCGCTAACTTTAGTTGGTAAAAATAAATTACCTAACCTTTAATTTTTTTTGTAAATTGTTTTAAGAAAAAGTGACAAATATTATGGAAATTCACAAAAATAAACAATTTTTACAAAAATGAAACCCTGCAAATAATTCCTGAATAGACCACTGATTTATGGTCGATATTATTTTAAATATGATTATATTTTAAAATTTTCAACATCAAATATATGGCCTCGAAATCATTCTAAAAACGTGTTTTTACGGCACACGTAACCTTCTGTTTTTACGGCAGTTAGAACACGAACGGACAGACAGACAAACTTATATCATAAACGCTTTTCAGCCTTGTTGGAAAAAATTGAAAGTAAATTACAAACACTTACAATATTTAAGAAATTAAGATAATTCCATAATGAAAAATTCGGTCAACCATAAAAGTTAGGCACAAAAAATTGAGTGTGTTCAGGACTTTTTGCTACCACCATATATTTTAGTTAAATTTCGTTGTTCATTTAATTAATAATTAATCTATATAAATAAAATTAGACTTTTGTCTGTACATTTCTTGGAATTCAAAAATTTTACAATTTCTATCCGTTTCAAGCACCCGGGATTCCGATGCGACCCTCAAAAAAAAGTTTGTCTGTCTGTCATTCTGTCCTTCTGTCATTCTGTCATTCTGTCATTCTGTCCGTGACGCTTTTTTTGTTTAAGCATCACGTAAAAACGACTGAAGCGAATGATATGAAATTTTGTGTCATGATAGGTGGTCACTCAACTTAAAACATAGGCGTCGAATTTTTAAAAAATCTTGATTAGATTTTCCGATTTTGCGAAAATCGTTTCAAACTGCGTAAATTTGTGTTCAAGCATCACGCAAAAACGACTGAAGCGAATGATATGAAATTGGGTGTCATGATAGGTGGTCACTCAACTTAAACTATAAGCATCTAATTAAAAAAAATCGATCAGATTTCGAGATTTTGTGAAAATCGTTTAAAACTGAGTGAATCTTTGTTCCCGCATTACGTAATAACGACTAAAGCGAATGATATGAAATTTGGTCACACAATAGATGGTTGCTCAACATAAACTATAGGAGTCCAATTTTTTAAACATTTTTATTAGATTTTGAGATTTTGTGAAAATTCTCTCAAAATGCGTTTATATTTCTTCAAACATCACGTAATAACGACTAATACGAATGATACGAAATTTAGTGATATGATAGGTAGTTGCTAATCTTAATTTATAGGCGTTGAATTTTTAAAATATTTTGATTACATTTTGAGATTTTGCGAAAATCGTTTTAAAATGCTGAAAATTTGTTCCAGCATCACGAAATAAAGATTGCAGGGAATGAAACGAATTTGGTTGACAGGATAGGTTGTCACTCAACTTAAATTCTAGGCTTCCATTTTTTCAAAAATGTTGATTGAATTTTTAGATTTTGCGAAAATTATTTCAATATGCGTAAATGTTCGTTCGCGCATCACATAATTACGACTAATGCGAATGAAATGATATTACTTAGTTACTCTCTAACCTGTAATATTTTAACAATACATAAAAATTATAACTTCGCTTTCTTTACTTTGGCAACATACTACATCCATTCTGTGTACTCATACAATGCTGACGAAAGATCTTGCTTTTTTGGAAATTTGCATTCACTAACCCGTCGAGGACGGGTACTTCAGCTAGTTTTATATATATTCAGTATTGTTCACAAAATAAAACTTTTAGTTACCGCTGCGGTAAAAGTAATGTGTAGTATATAATGCCGCACATTATTTTTCCTCTTTTTTTTTTTTTTTTTATTAAGTATGCTTCTGAAAATACTCACATTGTTCTAAAACCTAAATTTGATATTTCATAAGGGAAAATGCATTAAACACTCAATTTATCGCAATTCTATATTTACTAGCGACCAGGGGCGTAGCCAGAAAATTTTCATGGGGGGGGGGGGGGTAGGTTACGACTACTGCAACTCACATATGAAGAATATACATTTTCTATGGCAAAAAATTCCTCATGGGGGGGTTATGCCCCCCTAACCCCCCCTCCCTTGGCTACGCCCCTGCTAGCCGCCTTCGGTGACTAATTTTGGCCGCTTCGCGGCTAAAATGTGCAACCGAGAGCACACGCGCCGCTTCGCGACCGAAATTTGCAACATATTAAAATAATTCTATAACTAACCTTTTCGTTTAAAATCGATACTTTATTAAATACAATTGTTAGTAGCAAAATCTCTTTGAGGGGCGGATGAGGAGATTACCGTTGAAGAGAAAAATAACCTATCGAGATATTTATCACTACATTCATATGCAAATTAGTGAAATAGAAATTATAATGAATGGTTTTATACAGTTTTTTTACTATAGTAAATTAATAAATTTGGTTAGTTAAAATATGGCCTCGAAATCATTTTGAGCAATTGTAAAATTATTTAATCCTTTTGAGTATTAATTTTTTGCAGTTTTATTGAATGATTCATATAATTTGTAAATAAATTAGAAGTAATTTACTGAATAAGCAATTAATTATACATGAATTTTGTATTAAATTATTCCTCAGGTAAAGCAGAAATCTGCAGTAAAACGGACATTTTTAATGATTTAGTTAACAATATAACTGATATATGTCGACACCAAACAATCTGTTGCGCTTTTTCTCTCCTCGATCTACGCGAGAGATTATGTTCCCTCACTTTTTTTTTTGTCAAAGAATCAAAAAATGAATCGTTTGATCGCTTCTGTCTTTACTTTTTCAAGGCGTGATATCTCGCTAGATATTTAGAGTTGAAAGAAGCTGCAACTTTTAAAAAGGTTAATTTTTTAGAGATCTTTCGAAGTGTACAAAAAGTTTTTGCTTTTAGTTAGAGATAAAAATGTCGTTTTTATAAAAATTTTAACATGGCGACAGATGCACCCGTAGCAATGAGTCGATCCCGGAATCATGATAGACAAGACGTTTATTATTCAGATTTAACGCTGGATAAACAAATATGATATACCGAAGTAACAATGAAGAACATTCGCTTGCCCATGTTGACAAACCGATCAACAAAATCCTATAGTCTGCGATTTTTAATATCTTGGTTAAACACAAGTAAGACAAAGCTTCTTTTCGGTCATGTAATATCAATAATCATTGGAGTTTTAGAACTTCATTTAGTGTTGAAAATACACACCTGTCGTTTATACTTCACTGGTTTTAAAGCAGGATTTCAGAACTCTTAAAAATGTTTAAATTTTGAAATTGATTTTAACTTTTAACTTTTTTTATTTTTTCAAATCACTTTTCTGTCTATTTTGCAAATTTGGAAGTAGGGTAAAATTTTTCCAAAAGCGCTTTGGGAAAGGAGGGCTGATTTTCTATGTGAGGGGGGCACTTCCCCCCCCCTTGGGTAAAGGCTTGCTACTGTGGGACGTATAATAAACTAATTCTAATTAATAATAATATACTAATGCTAACTTACATATAACAATTACTGCTAACTTACGTATAATAGATAAATAGGGCTGTAGCCCACCCTAGAAAATCAGGCCAGTTACGCCAATGGGGATAGTGTAGCTTTCTATGAATGAATCAGTTTACAAGTTACAGAGATGCCCATAGAGCACAATGTATTAGAATTCTTTTGAGTATCTCTGTAAAAGAACTATTTATGCTATACGCATGAAAGGTAGCTTACATATTAATTCAGGGTATAACCTATCTTCATTTTATATTTTATCCAAATCCGCCCAGCCGTTTTTGCGTGATTGAGTAACAAACATCGAAACATCCAAACGCGCAAACATACAAACTTTCACATTCATAATATTAGTAGGATTTGGAAATTTAAAAACTTTGACAAACACATTTGGAGGTCTTATGCTTTTTAAGAATAATTAATTCAGGAATCGCGCTATAGAGCGTATTTTATCAATTTTCTCCAATATACAGGATACCCCGAAAACACTGAAATGCGCTTTAATACATCATTTGTTAAAGATTAATGTTAAATTGTTTAAAATAACGTAGAGGAAATACGACTACGTTCATGAAATATTCATTATAAAAATGTCTTTCTCATTTGTGTATTTAGTTATTTTAAAGTATATTAAATATCCACTTGTGAAACTAAAATAAGCAATCGTAAATCATGAGAGTAAGCGCTACTTTGTTTTTTCTTCAAATTATATGCATCTGTTTTCTTAATACCAATATGTATCATAGCAAACAAATTAATAATGAGTTCGTACTTGAATTAGTAACACAATTAATACTTAAAACTACATTAAATAATGTTTGAAAGCACTGGGAAGCTTAAGAAATACCTGATGTACACGTGAAGACTCGAGCATTCCAGCCTCTTTGGATGACTAATCAAAATACACGCGCAGGCCGTTACTAATTGCGAAGGCCCCGGTAGAGCTCTGAGTGGCAAAACATTGGACCTTCAACCAATCAAATGGACAACTTCTGCCACTCAAACGCGCGCATGGAGCTTGCGCATGCTGTTTGTTTACACATAGTTTCTTCCATAGATATAGGAATAGTGAACTAGATTGCGCACAAGGGGAGGAAACTTGTTGCCAGTGCACTTCCGGAGCAGACGACACGATAGTGGCAGAAAGACGAAAACCAAATTCAAAGAAAAAACATTTTGTTATGATATTTTGCTAGCTATTTTTAGTTTATTTTTGCTGTTAGATGGTCTAAAAATGTAACACATTAAAATAATCGATAAAATGTTTATTTTTGCACACAAGGAAAACAAAAACTTTTTCTGAACAAAGATGTGAACTGAAATTAAGTATCAATTGTGTATTGGAAGTACTAGGGTAAAAGACCGAGGTGTCATAGATCTCGTAAGAGAAAACTACGTTCATATCAAGGGGGGGGGGATTGTGCTTCTTGTTACATTTTAAGAAAATCATAATATTGTGGCATAGTTTGGTGATTGAGTTTGGATCTTTCTTTCCCTCGTAAATGTATTTCTAACGTTCTTGAGATTCAAATACGCCTTCTTCTACTTTTTTTTTTTTTTTTTTTTTTTTTTAAGCAAAAAGGCTATACTTAGGAAATTTTATCCCTTTTGAAGTGAGAGTCCAAAACGTGTTTTTTACACGTCCTTTATATCTTAAAAAGAAACCGATTTCCAAAAAGTTATAATGTTACATTCTAAAAATATTACAATGTAATAAACTTGGAACCCTAAATGTAAACATCAGTTTTCTAAAAATTGCCTTTCTAGAACAGTGCATTTTCGCTTATGTACATCCACAACTTTGTACAGGTAAAAACATGTTTAGCTAATATTAATATTTAGGATATTTTAAATACCCCCCCCCATTTTTTTTTCTGGGGTGCATGTTTTTCACACATTTCTCATAACTAACATAGTAAATATAGATTATTTTAATACAGTTAATATATTTTCAATAGATTATTATTCTTTGTTTAAAATATACCAAGGCTCATTGTTTTGAATAAAAACATTCTCCATTCTTTAATTTTACCATACTCTCGGCTAAATTTGAAGAAATATTTTTTCAAAAAGCTTGATGGGAGAAGATATGTGAAAATGCATGCATTTAATACATATTTATTTCATGCGTCTCCCTGTTTCCTACAGAGAAACACACACGTTTATTTCTCAGAATCCCAAATACACAAAAGTTCATTATTTTTACATCCTTTTCTGACAAACATAGCTTAAAATTGTAATAGTAGGTAAATGATGATCTCATACCAAATTTTTGTTTATCTGAAATATTTGTAAAGTTCATTGGAACAATATTTTATTGTAATTTCAATATCAAATTTGCAGTAAAGAAATAAAGCAGGGATAAATATCAGGAATAAAGCATTATTTTATGCTGGAATTCAAGCGAGATAATTCTCCACCAAGTTGAAGCCGTACTAAAATATTTTTAAAAATCTTGTTAACTCTCAATTTAATAACAGTACATGTTCGAAGAAGGCTTACTATGTATAGCATATTTTTAGGTATTCTTCCTGATACTTTTAAAAAAATCAAAGCTAAAAACTAAAATACGAAAGCAACATTAACAAATTCCAATGTCAAAACTCTGAATGAAAGAATGAGAGGGATGGCAAAATTATGGATTGCCTCAGGTGCCAATAACCATTTCAATATGTACTCAAGAGTCCGCAGTCTAACATTTTACTTCATTTGCTTATTGTACATTAAAATACATTGTTAAAGATGTTTGTTTAATTCAGTCCTAAAAAATATCAACGACACTTTTATAATTTTGAAAAGCATGGTGGCTACAAGAATTAAGAAAAAAATATCCTTGATAATTCAGGTTTTATAAAAAAAAATTCCCCAATTGTATATATACTTGAAAACAATTTTTGCTGATGCAAATTATGGGATTTGGAACTGTGGATTTGATACAACACTACAGAGCTGATATGCTTATTTAAAAAAAAAAAAAAAAAAAAAAAAAAAAAAGTTAAAATACTTACCATAAAACACTAACTTAAAAGCTTACTTAAACAAAAGTATAAAGAAACATAAATAAAGACTTAAACAAACAATCACGTTGAACTAAAAAAAATGAATTTAATATTAAAACTAGTAATTTTAAAAGTCGTTAAAAAATGCTCAAATGTGGAAAATCTAGTTAGAATAAATAAGATAAATTCAATATCCCCAATTCAAGAGTTATTTTTGAAAAATGATAGAAAAATTAATCATTTCCTGTAAAATATGATTAATAATTATTCGTAAAAAGTAAATTACGATGCTTTATTTATCTCATTTTTTATAGTTTAAGTGCCAAGTATGCAATTTAAAAATAAGTATATATATATATATATCGTACGGTCAAATGTTTTAGGATTATATTTATATAGAAACATGAATCAAGCAATGTCTACTTTAATTCAAGAAGGATGTGCAATATCTCCTTCAATTACTTTACAAAGTGAACGAAAAGCATAGGTAAATAGGAAATTTAAAAATACTACTGTTATTGAACATCAATTGGTATTTGATTTTCAATACCACCAATTTCAAGCATTTATTAGTGAAAAGATATTCCAGATCCTTTCCTAAACCTGTTGGTGCAATTATACGCACAGCACGACTTGGGCATGATAATGCTTAAAGTTAATTAAAAATAAATAAATAAATAAGATGCTGGACTAGTGGCGAAAATAACCATAAACCATGATCAAGACACTTCTTTCTGCCACTATCATGGGCGATGCCACCAAAGATATTTGGCAACAAGAAAAACCTCTTACTAGTATACGGATGCGTGATCTAGTTATTCTTATATCTATGGTTTCTTCATGTGCAGAGGTAGGATCAGACTATGAAGCTCCATAGAAGACGATAGTCATTCAAATATTCAAAAAGTTAATTATGGAATGGCAACACCAGTTTGTTTATTTGTTTTTGCCCAGTGCTCAGAATTGCAAAGCGCGCGCTGAATCAATTTAACTATCTTGCATTTCCTATATTAAATTTATAAATTTTGTTTTAACTCAAAGTATGGCTGGTGTTATTACATTGTCTGATTCGGATGATGATTTACCACCTTTTTCCGTGAGAGTACAGCGTCTGATTAGTGATGACGTAAAGAAAACTGAACGGTAATATCCGCCAAGAAAAAATTAATTTGCTGAATTTTTAGTTTTAATTTTATGTGTAGTGTGATTTTCTTTTCGAATTTCATTCTGATAGATTTCACAAGGATCTTTTTTCCTTTCCATGTCCTTTATCTGTGAATTCAATTTTGAAATAATCAATACTTGACCATTAAAAGTCTTTTAGTGTAATTATTTATAGTGTCTAACCGTACTATTTTAGGGAATCATATATTACTTTCCGTGACCCGCAGCTGCTGAAACATGTACTTCAAAAATTCTTTTGCATACTCTTAAAATCATAAATGCTGATTGGTTATTTCATGAATCCTTTCAAATAATCGTACACATAAAGTTGGGAACGGTGCTTGCTATCGGGAGAGGCCAAGAATGTTTTCCTCGTTTCTCTATGGTCTTTGCACACATTTGATGATAGACTGGTTTCTTCACTTTTTTATAGCCAATTTTCTTTATCTGATAATGAATTGTTGATCTAGATACCCGTAGTTTCTTTGCTAAAGTTTTTTAATGCAGAGGATTTTCAGTAGCCATTAGTCTTTTCAGCTTCCATTTTTCTTTTTCACCAAAGACTTCCTTTAGTCCACATTTTCCCCCCTGGAGCCTTAAATTGCCAGCCAAATTTTATTTCGTTTCAAAGTTTAGATAGTAATCCATTAGAAAAATTTCTTTTTGAATTTTAAATACTTTGTTTATAACAGAATTTGAGCAACCATCCTTCAAAAGCTGTAAAATTTAGTTTCGGGTTTGAGGAGCTAATTTCGAATTCATAATTTATACCCACTAATAAAAATAGTTTGATTGGTAATTTAAATTTTTCATTTTTTAAATAAAACTGGTGATAAAACAATTAAAATTTACTGTAAACAGTTATATGCTTTCAAAATTGGTCATGGTAATTTTGAATCAACCTCTATAACTATTAAGGCACATATGGATTAGTTGGTGTGCTTGGCTAACATTAGGGCCACTGCAAATATTTTTTATGCCCCTGGTTGCATTGTGTCTAAATGTTTCTCACCCTCAGTCAGTCTCGCAAAGTTGCAATCCTCCTGTACAGGAGTAATGGCAATTAATTGACTATGTGCTGGCTGCAGGTTCATAGAAAGCATGGTCTGCCATATGCTGTAAACTTCATTTAGATGAGGGGAGGTTACATACTTTATTGATTGGTTTTGTTTGTTGTTTTAATTTTAAACATAACTTTGTTAGTGTCTTCAATATGATTTCATCATATAGCTTTTAAAAATTCAATATTACTTTCATCTTAATCAGGCCCCATGCAATCTGGTTAGCTATAAGTCAGTCTCATCAAGTATTAATCAAATGTTTAAGACAACACATAAGTCATTGCTAAAAGATCGAACGAAGGAAAAATCATGGAGAAATGCCATCCCCAATCTCCCCGACTGTCCAAGAAGTAATGCAGTGGCTGCCTTTCGACTGGCATCTGGACATGACTGTTTATATACCCATCTTTACTGCTTCAATTTGGTGGATAGTCCTGCCTGCCCCCTCTGCCGCACGTGGTGTGACGATGGATGCCGATCATATCCTCGTTTGCTCAGCTGTAACTAAGAGCTGTAGCTATTCCCGATACTGGGAGGCTAGAGATTCTTTGAAAAATTTAGTTACCTGATTTTATGTTTTTAGTGCTTTTAATGTTTTAAATATTCTTAGTTTGTTTTGTGTTTCTCTGATCTCTGTACAGTGTAAGGGTAAAGTCTGTAATTGCCTGCTGCATTGGAAAAAATATATATATATATTGCTTTCATCTTTGTGTGCAATTCCTTCTATTGTTTCACGCATAAACATATTTAATATTCTCCTCCTGTTTTTTATGGCAATCAAAACAGTTTTTTATTTTTTTCATTTTAAATTTTCATGCTAAACTTCTGACAGCATATTTTTCTTACATTGGAGTAGACAAAATTATAATTTGACAAGTGTTACAGTAAATAGAAATGTAAGAAGTTTTAGAATATTTTAATTAAGTTTTTCTCAATAGATTTATATGTCTTGTTTCTATTTTCTGTTTTTTTTTTTTTTTTTTTTTTTTTTTTAATAGAAAAACTTCCCCACGAAAAAATGCATCACAGTTTCATTCTATATCTGATAGTGATGATTCAAGAGATACCATTCCTTTCTCCAGAGACAGAAGTGTTTCACCAGTTTCTAGCTTATCAGAGTTTCCAAAATACTGCTCTGATGAAAAAGAGGGCAGCAGGAACCAGAATCCTGTTGTATCTGGATTAAACAGTAAAATTACATCACCTGTTTTTAAAATGAACATTGAAGAATGGAAATCAAACAAAATGCCTGTTTTTTTAAGTTCTGATGATGAACTACCTGATTTAACTGATGAGATAATACCTGTTAACAGTGTTCCAAAGAATGATTTATGTATGAGTGCTGAGAGTCTGAGTTCAGAAGATACTATTTTTAAAAAAACTACAAATAGTCAAGTAAGGTATTTTTTTTTTTTTTTAATTAGCATTTTTATACATTGACAACCACAATTTTCTGTGTAGTCAAGTAATGGATTTTGTGATAGTTCTATTCACTTTTAATTTCTTTTTGAGTGAATTTTCAAATTTTTCCAAATTCAGATTTTATTTAATTATTTCTTCCTAGTACGAACTATAAGGAAAGTATGTGATGGCGAAAAATTTTGGTAGCCAGATTTTGACTACCTCTAAATTTACTTTTAAGAATTTTTGAGATGCATTACATTGTACACATGCATACATGTTTATATAAATGCGTATACAACCCATTTTGACCAGTTTTCCTATGAGGTATGTACTTATTTATGTATGTAACTCGCATATCTCAAAAACTATTGGTCGTAGAATGCTGAAACTTTATATTTAGGATTTTGCTAGCATCTAGTTGTGCACCTACCCATTGAGTCCCAATCAACTGGGTAGTTTAGTTGCAGGTCCGCCCAAAAGAGTTTACAGGGTGTCTACCGCTCCGGAAAGTCTGGAAAAAGCCGGGAAATTGGAAAATGGGTCCGGAAAGTCTGGAAAAAACCGGGAAATTGGATAATGGGTGCGGAAAATTCACCAAAAGAATAATTTTTTTTTTCTACCCTTTCTCTCTACTTGTCAGACTGGAAACCGAAAGCAACTGCAACGCATTTTTCGGACCGCGAAAGCATCAAGCGATGTGTTTGTATAAGGAGTTGAAAATGGGGGCTCATCAATCGTGACGGGAGGATAAAAGACAAATTAGCTTACTTGGTAACTTATACAGGGATGTTAAGTCCAACATTCGATTTGGGAGCACCTCGGGAGCAGCAAAAATTTCATTTGGGAGCACCTCAGGAGCAGAAAAATTCCATTCGGGAGCACAAAAAATATAGTTTCCGAGAGGAAAACTAAGATTTGGGATCAGAATTAACATGATTTTGGAGCATAAAATTGAAGATTTAGGAACACTGCACAATAAATGCAGATAAGAAAAGCAAAGTTTGTAAGCGCGGCAAAAAATGAGCAGGTCAAAAAATTAACAAAGAGTCAAAATGACGTATTCGGCACAATCGGCGCAGAATTAACATCCCTGCTTATGGCTTAGGACCGTATTTCCAAGAACAATTAGTTAATTCTATCAGAAAGTGCGACTACTTCTGTTTCTCGATTGATGAAAGCGTAATCCTGTATACGTCAGTTAAAATTGATTTTAAGAAGTTGTACAAAATATGCAAATATAAAGACAAGGGAGGGGGCATTGTGCAATTTCCCAAAGTAAAATGCATTGGTCAGGAATTTTTTTCCCGGGACCTCCCAAAAGTCAGGAAATTGACTTTCAGAAATTTGGTAGACACCTTGGTTTAAATACATTGCGCTCTACGGGCAGAAATTCATTAACGCATATTTTATTATTTTATTTCAAAAGACTCAGAAGTGATATGTGTTGTTAAGGGTTCCAAAATGAATCTCTTCATCAAAAATAGTGTCAGGGTGTCGACAGATCATGGAAATCAGGGAAATCATGGAAAAATCAGGGTACTTTTTCGATCTGGAAAAATCATGGAAATATCAGGGAACTTTTGTTTCTGCCTAGTGAACTAGATCATTTTTAATTGCCAATCTGATGCGCGGCTCCGTTCTGGATCACATGACGCTCAACTGATGCACAGATACAGACATTTTACAAATCCGAAACCAGAATACAGATCATACGAGGACATAGAAATATGAATCCGAGACTAAGTGATGTAGGCACTATCACTATACGAATCCGAAAAAGTGCATGTATTCGGACTCGTTCTAAGATGCGGATCATACAAGAAATCGGATATGCGAATCATATCGGCATGTGAATTGCTTCCTGAATAAAGTCATAGGTTAAATGAATGGTAAAAGATGATTTAGTCTATTACTTACTGCGCCCTTGTGTTTTTTAAAGTGATGGGACATTTGAGTGATGCCTGCTAAGCTCCCCCGCAAGACGATTTTTTTATAGATAGTGCTCATTTTTAAGCCTTTTTACATATATATATATTTTTAATTTGAAACGATACATTGATTGAAATGAAATAAGTTGACTAGGTTGCCAGTTTATTTTGATCAGTCATCCTTACGCTTAAAATTGAACACTACCTTTATAAAACGAGGAAACTTTATGCTACATATTGTCTTTTAGGGTTAGACTAAATCTTATGTTTGGATTTATGAAACTGAACTACAATTTTATTAATATTAAGCATTTTTGTGGTTTTCTATTATTTATTTCCCTATATGAAGCATTCACCTGTTGGTGCATGATACACACTGGCGATTTATATGAAAGATTATGGTATGTATGTACATAAATAGTTCTGGAAATTTGATAAAGATTGTCAGGGAAATCAGGGAACTTTTTTTCTCAATTTCTGTAGCCACCCTGAGTGTCCGTATCATTTATATTCTGCTACAGGAACACTCAAAGAATTTCAACTCATTACTGTCAATAGCAGTTTTAGAGACATTCATTTATTTCAAGCACAATGTCATCCTACCATGTAGTTAGGTAATGGTCCAACCATGGTCACGTGCCGTGCCTCCCTCAAAAATTACGCCAGTAGTCGCCAAGCTTAGCAACTTTTGATATACGTGTGTAAGTATTTAACTCACATCTCAAAAACTATTAGTCGTAGAATGAAATTTCATATATTAGATTGTAGTAACATCTAGTTGTGCATCTCGATTTTTGGTTCCAGTCTACTTAAAAGTTTATTTACAGGATCACCCAAAAGAATTTCAATACATTAATGTCTAACAACATCTTCAGTATATTACGTCTGTAGTCAGTCATTGTTTGGTCGATGCCCAAAATCTTGCCATTTGTCACCGACCTTGGGGAGTATTGCTGAAATATGGGCAAATTTAGCATAAGAAACAATTTTGTATTTCTCATAATTCCAAAACCTTTAACTGTAGAATGTTGAAATTTTGTATTTAGAACTATTGTAACATCTTACTGTGCATGCCTTTTTTGGTTGCAATCGACTAGGTAATTTATTTACTGCACTCAAATGACTAAATAAATTAAGGTGTATGGATACATTGAATTCATTGAAAGTTTGTGGTCAATTTATCCTTTGGCTATCCCTAAAAGTTGAGTGACCACCTATCATGACACCCAATTTCATATCATTCGCTTCAGTCGTTTTTGCATGATGCTTGAACACAAATTTACGCAGTTTGAAACGATTTTCGCAAAATCTGAAAATCTAATCAAGATTTTTTAAAAATTCGAGGCCTATGTTTTAAGTTGAGTGACCACCTATCAGGACATCCAATTTCATATCATTCGCTTCAGTCGTTTTTACGTGATGCTTAAACATAAAAAGCGTCACGGACAGAATGACAGGCAGACAAACTTTTTTTTGAGGGTCGCATCGGATTCCCGGGTGCTTGAAACAGATAGAAATCGCAAAATCTTTTAATTCCAAGAAATGTACAGACAAAAGTCTAATTTTATTTATATAGATAATCACATTGGTCGGCTAGAAAAAATTGAACTCCTTAAAAATTTTTATTGGGCCCTTAAATACTCCTTAAATTTTATTGTAAAAAATGAGTATGAACCCTGTAAGCTGTTATATGGATAAGCTCTTCAGCTCTGTGGCAGAAACAGCGCGACATTGTCACAGGAACAAAACAATCCTCAACAGACAAATTATCTTCAACAGAGTTTTAAAATGTTCTGAAGGTCATTTTCATGTAATTATAATTTTCAGTTAACAATGTTTAAATGCACCCATATCTTTGTGTGTACATACATGCATAAATATATATTGTGCTGCACTAAAAGTTTTGTATTTCTGCAGCTTGATGCAGAAAGCATGACAAAATTCTGCCACTGGGCTCTTCAGATTTATATGCTACAATTATAGCTACTTTACCAATATATCAATAACAAAATTTTTAGATTTTCATAACTTTTAAAATCAGTGTTCAATAATTTTTATTTATTAACCTGTCTATCTTACTGCTTTAATTTATTTGTCTTTTTTTAAAAAGGAAAAAAGAAACCAAAAGGAAGCTGAAAAGGAGATGAGAAAAAAGATTAGACTCGAGAAACAAAAGGAAAAAGAACTCATGAAAGCCCTGAAAGCTTCTGAAAAAGAAATTTTAAAAAGTCAGAAACCAGAAGAATGTTTGAAAGTAAGATAAGTTTTCATCAATGCTTCACTACTTTATATTGGCATTATCAATTTTGACTGGAAAGTTTTCCTGTTTAAGATTAATATTTAAGTGTGTATGTTGAGGAATAATATAATGCAGGGGTTCCCAAACTTTTTTTGCTGCAGCACCCTTCTCAGGCTAAAAATTTTCATGGCAGGTTACCTTTAAAGCAGTTAGGTTAGATTGAATCAGTTTGTGTGCATTTTTCATTGCTCCTTTTTTGTTGTTTATAGGGCTAACTACCAAGAAAGTACTCTCTGGGGAAAGGGATATAGAATTTTTAGACCCATCTCCCATTTCAGAGAGTTCCTGTAAAAGAGAGGCTACTGGACACTGAACTCTCTCAAGCTTGACTGAGATTTTTTTTTTTTTTTTTGCTCAATTGGTCACTGGCTTGGCTAACTCTTTTGGGGGATACCAGCTCAGAGGAAATTGTTTGATTATACTTCAACAAAACACTTTTCTTGATTATCTCCACGACACCACTGGCATACGCTCGCAGCACACAGTTTGGGAACCTCTGATATAATGTAAATTAATCATTCGCATCATAAACTTTTTCAGACATGGAAAATTTTTGAAATGGTAAAATTTAATGTATGTCAAATTGTTATTGAATCTATCTTCTAACTTTTAGAAACTGCTTCTGCAATTTCATGGAACACTAAAATTCATTTATTTTTAACTATGCAAATAAAGTTTACTTAACTTTTTATATGATTTATTTAAGTTATGCATAGACTGTAACAAAACTCATAATGTGCCATCATATTTCTATTAATGCTTGATTTTTATGGTGTCATTAAACATTTTTTAATGCGATTTTTCCCGCTTCATTTTGCATTAGTTGTTATTCTTTTAAGCTTTTATTTATTGCTACTTATTATTATTACAGAATATGAAAATAGTTTTGGACCACAACATATTTTATCTTGAAGGAAGTCAAAGTGCTGTCAATGTGCTGGATCAAAATAACTTAAAATGCTCCTTTGAAGATAATCTCTGTAAATATTCTGTAAATTGGTACAGAAAAGTAGTCAATATTACAACTGAAAATCAAGAAGTAAGAAAGAGTATATTGCTTTTAAATATTTTCTGATTTATAACCCAATGAAAATTGTTACTTTCTTTCCTTGCATCTAGTTAAGTAGAATTAACTATGTATGCATTAGAACTTGTTTTATGATAAAGAACTTTATGATAAATTTATAATTGAGTGATGTAGTTGTTATTTCTACTGATATTTTATGAACAAATCAGCAAAATCATTCTATATACATCTAATTTCTTATGTATGTAATATACTATTTCAGTGATAATAAATCTCGTTTTCTTTTTCATTTACTCAACAGGGGTCAAGGCAGACAAAAATTAGGCCCATTTTTTTTTTTTTTTTTTTTTTAGGCCCCTTCACAAAATTTCAATTGATTAAAATGGCTCCTTCACAAAAATACAATCAGTTAAAATAGCCTTTAATTGACACTGTGTTCTGTTTAATAACGGAGCTATGTTAATGAAAAATGATTATATGTTTGGTCTTTCCACATCAGATCAAACAGTGCAGATCAAATCCACACCAACTTAGATTTTCCTCAAATTTTATATAAATGATTTATTGGCTAAGATAACCACAAATCTCAATTTTATAGGCTCTAGGATAATAATTAATTACAGAGAAATTAACTATGCAAATTTTTAAGCTTTCTGAAAGATAGCCATTTTTCCTCTGAATTTCCTTAATAACTCCTTAACTGTAGAAATTGCTGAAGTGAAAATGTTATCAAAATTTGTGTATCTTCTATAGTTTATGCATGAGTATTGCATTTGCTAAAAAACATCCTGAAATTTTTTCGGCATGTTTGATCAGAAGCACGTTTTAAATTTTTATATGTTGTTAAGATGGTATGTCACTACATCCCAATAAAATCTCATCTTGACTTTCTGCTCAGAAGATGAACATAAAAATTACTAAATTTTTATGTGATTTTTCATATATTGGGTCTAGTAATTAGCTTTAAAAATCGTGTCATAAGAAATAAATATGCAATACCTTTATTCATCAAAGTAATCTCCATTATTTTCTAGCACCCACCGCCAATGGTCAGATAGATCACAGATCATTGGGAAGGATAGGAAGGGTATTACAAACTATTGGATCCCTTGTGAAAGTGTAACTCATGAACACTATAAACAGTAATTGCTGCAAATGAAGCAGGAAATTGATCATAAACGTCCATTTACTGATAGTAAAGTTTGGCTGGGAAGTTTTGGAGCACCTGGCATATAGCCCCTTTGGACTATCATTTATTTCGGTCAATGAACAATGGATTGTCTTCTGTGCACTTCTCCACAGTGGAAGAGTTACAAAAATCCATTGATGATTTCATCGCACCAAAAGATGAATCCTTCTATGCTGCTGGCTTCCATGGCCTACCTGACAATTGGCGGTGGCTGCCGGAAAATAATAGAGATTACTTTGACAAATAAAAGTATTATTGCATGTTTATTTCTTTGACACGCTCTTTAAAACTTATGACTAGACCCAATATATGAAAACTCACATGAAAATTTAATAATTTTTTTCTCAGCTTCTTAGCAGAAAGCAAAGATAAAAAAAAATTTCGGGATGTAGTGGCATACCACCTTCTTAACAACATATAAAAATTTAAAACATGCGCTTCTCATCAAACATGCAGAAAAAAAACTTGCGATGTTTTTTTAGCAAATGCAATGCCCATGCATAAACCAGGGATCACTCTAGAGCGTTTCAGCAGGGCGGCCCGCCCTGGTGCCCTTTTCCTGGTAAAATGCCACCCTCCTTGCCCATTTTCTTGATAAAATTCTGCCCTCCTTGCCCTTTTCCTTGATAAAATTCCACTTTTTTTTTCCCCCAATCAAAATGCCGCTCTCCTTTTCTCCACCCCTCCTTGTTTCCCCTTTTCTTTGATTTCTTTGATTTCCTTGATTCTTGTTACCATTGCTGGCGCTCGTCTAGACCGGGGCCACGTGGTCCCGGCTAGACCCAAAAAAAAGCCCCTCTCCAACAACAACAACAAGGAAGTTGATTTGTTTATTCTCTTATCAATGATGTGTGGGGGAGAAGGGGGGGGGGCATCTGCTCAGTCGCCGCTCTTCTCCATCCCGACCTGAGAGGGGGTTAAAACAGTTTGCTGTAGCTTCAGGTCATAAAATATCTTATTAGAGAAACAATCTGTCATCCAGAAGAGTAGTCATAACAATAAATTATTTCCTACTGTAAATGGCACTTTACCGTGTTTTATAAATGCTGTAAGTAATTAATAAACACCACTTGGTTATTGTTATTTTTTCAGATTTTCAAAACACATCCATCCAAACTTAAGGCTGGCTGCACAGAAAGTTCAAGACAAGGGCAATTCCGGAAGTCTCGGTAACCCCCCCCCCCCCCCCCACACACACACACTCCTCCCCGTCGGTGTACTAAAAAGAATAGGAAAAAATTGATTCATTGACAGGGTGTGCAGCAGTCAGGAAATACTACTTGAAAATATCGAATTTCGGGTAGGCATCGGGGGGGGGGGCAAATTGATGACCAATAATCTGAAGTAGAAAGGCCATGCAATGATTACACTAAAAGCAATCATTAAGAACAACTTGCAAGAGTGCATAACATCCATTTCAAAACAACGGAAGCTGCCGTGATTTATGTGGCTAAGTCTAAGCTTATTGTTTACTAATTCACAACTGCATACTTATCAAACATAACATCCTTACTGGAAATGATTTTGAACTCCCTTCTTTCCCCCCCAACTGAAAGCGTAATGTGCCAGATGGCCCTTTTACATTGCTGAAAAACAAACATTCTAGGGGCATCTTTCAGATCACGCAAATGAAAGAAAACAGAAAATATAATTATTTATAAAAGTGCATTTTATCTGGGTGTATTTAAAAAAAAAAAAAAAAGGCTGATTGGAATTTTGTGAAGGAACAGTTATACCTCCTGTTTTGTAAAGGGTCCTTTAAACGTCGATTTTGACTTCATTGTATTGTCTCCTGTATAAGGAAAACTGTATGGTAAGGAAGGAGAAAAAGTTTTGGCAAATAAGAATGGAAAAACGGACTGACATACCAAACCATAGGGGAGAGAAAAAGGGCTGCCAGACGCTAAAAGGTTGCGGGGTGCCGCGCCCTGTTTAATCGGTCGAGAATTCACACTGTGGAATGTGAAATAGGATAAATATAGGTCAATCATTGCTCAAGAATGGAAAAAAAGGGGGGGGTAGAAATAGTGTAATACTGCATTTCTTCATTCTTGGGAGTGAACAACAAAGCATAGGAGTGATTTTATTGGGATTTAATCTTTTTAAAGAGCGGTCATAGGGGTACACTACAAAGAAATGCTATCGACATAGGCAGGGCCGTAGCGAGCAAAAAATGACAGAAGACTGAAAATTTATAACTTAATTAAATTTTTTAAACTTAATTAATGTATGGGCACATCTTACAGATTGGGAATTTTCTGTTTGGAGACCATCTAAAAATGTACATTTGTATTTATTTAGATTTAATCTTCCAAAAATTATAATCATTACTGTAAAATTCTGTACCCCCCCCCCTTTTTAACATAAATTTATGATTTACTGTAAAATATTTAAGGAATAAAACCCCAGGTCAATGTTTTTAGGATATTCTGTGTACACCGACAAGTAATTTTTCTTTAATGGTACAAGTTGAAATTAATTTTTAAAAATATAATGTTAGCTAATTTCTCCTATCTATAATTATCTGCAACTTATTTTTGATTTCCCTTCAATTGTTGAAATTTAACTAAATTTAAAAATTGCATTTTTCACATCTTTAGTATTAGAGTATTTCCAGTCGAAACTGACTGACATTGTAATATCTAAAAATTACTAAAGTTTGAATTTGGGGTGTAAATAAAAGTGTTTAGTACCTGCAATTTAAAATCAAAACTACCATGGCCTACGTTTATTATAAAATCTATTTTTTAATCACTTAAAAGATTTAAAGCTTTATATTTTTAATTTTAATCAATTAAAAAAATATATTGTTCCAGGTTATGACTATCCCGGATGTTCGGTGAACAGGAATTATTCAGTTTTGGCCAACTTTTTTTAAGGGAACTAACTATACCCATTTTATTTTTAATTTTTAAAAAAATATTCAATTCTATTTCGTGATTGCTTTCTTGCTCAAAAGTGAAATAGAAAATTGGAAGAAGTTCACAAAATAAGGAAAGATTCACAGAAATAGAAAAAATTCACAAAATTAGGTAAAATTTCACAAAAATAGGACCCTGGGAAAGAAACCTGGACTGACCCCTGCAAGAGGTCAAGTCGCCCGGGACAAACCTTTGTTTTGGCGCTCCCTTCTTTCCATTTCAATTATGGCGTAACAGCACTATGCCTGGGCAAGTGTCCCGTTTCCCCTCTACTAGTTGCAGACTAGCATATATACAGAGAGAAAGTTGCAGTGACGCTGAATACGATAAAATTTGAATCTAAAATGGAATGTTTTCTGTCATTTTCGGGTTTGAAAATTGGCGTAATTATTAAAAATTTGTTGGCAAAACCAGATTTCCGTTATTTTACGATTACAAAATTTATTTATTTTTTTATGCTTTTTTGTTGAAATACAGCATAATGGCCGCCTTACACAATTTTTGTAAAAGTGTAGATTTCATTGAATGAAAAAATTTGGTTTCAAAATTTGTTTAATCATTTGCTTAAAAAATTGCTATTAAGAAAACATATTTTCGGACATAAAAGTATGTTTATAAAAGCTACCCTTATGTGTTTGTAGACAATAATTAGAAAAGTTGCCCTTTTTGTGTGATATCATATGCCCTTTTCCCAAACACTGCCCTTTTTCTGTAATGTGCACCCTGCCCTTTTTCATTTCTAGAGTGATCCCTGGCATAAACTATAGAAGATACAAAAATTTTGATACAATTTTTGGAATCAGCTTAACATATTTTCACTTCAGTAACTCCTACAGTTAAGGAGTTATTTAACAAATTCAGAGAGAAAAAATGTCGTATCTTGCAGAAAACTTAAAAATTTGCATCATTAATTTCTTGGTTATTAATTATCATAGAACCTGCAAAAATTGAGATTTGTGGTTATCTTAGCCTATAAATTATTTACACAAAATTTGAGGAAAATCTGAAATGGTGTGGCAAACTTTTTCCAATTTTCTGTTTGGTTTGATGTAGAATGACCCTATTACAAGTACAAGTATGCTTCAATCGCTGAAGGTGCTAATATATACCAATGTGGTAGTTTCTACAAAAAGAATCATTTGGAAAATTGTTTTAAAAGCTGTCGTAATGATATCTGTACACTTATGCTGTGATTACCAAAGACAGTAATCTTACAGAAAGGCCACACCAGTGGCATATCGCCTAGCGCACTGAACTTTGAGATGGAAGGTGCCTAGTTCAAAGCCAGGTACAGAAAGCCACCAGTATTTTAAAATTATAACGAAAATTCACTGTTTCTAACTATGTTTTATGGATCATTAGATGATACCACCGTATAGTGTGCAAGAATTTCAATTTTCTGATGAATTAATATTCTTGTGAATTCATGAATTTTCATTTAATTTTGCTAAATTTATTTATAAAGTTGGTTATTTATTTATTTGTTTATTTTTTACATATAACTTGTTCTACTAGATGTTATCAATCTATTATTTTCAAATGTGTATTATTTAGAAAATTAATTCTGCAGTCATGTATTTTGTTGCCTTATAAGTTAATTCTTTCCTACTTAAAAGTTTTTTTTTTTTAATTCTTCCACAGATAATCAGTTATGCATTATTTCATTTATTTATTTGTGCACTTTTCTATATTCATGATTTAGGAGCACTGATACATTAGGGCAATAAAATTTTCTTCATAACTAATTGTGTTGCTTCATGTACATCCGCATTCATGAAATTGTTCTTTTCTCTTATTATTATTATTAGCCGTATATATTGTACAAATTGACTACTTAGCTTTTTTCCCCATTTTAAATTTTAGAATGTGTTTTGTTGTTAGCATTTTCTTACTTTCATGTTACGGTAGAGAAACAATATATTAAGTCATCAATTTTTTCAAATAACCATTTTATCAACAGAAGAACTATTCTTTTTTTTTTTTACTTAGTTTTTAATTGTTAATTTTTGGTTTAAAACTTCCTCTCTATTGATAAAATTGCATGTAATAAAGCATATTGATCTCTGTATTTTATCATTTTATTATTTCTGCATAATTAGGTTGTAAGATTGGAAAGTGAAGAACTTACAGACACATTGGTAGTAGTAATTCCTAATAATGACTTCTTAAAAATGGTTCATGCTTATGTTCAAGTAAGTAAACTTTTTTTTTTTAATTATAGGATTTCATTTTTCCGTAAAATTTCTATGTAAAAAGAAAGACTTTTGTTAAATGTCCTCATAAGCTATAATATTACTCTTGAGTACAAAAGTGAACTGGTATTTCTTTTACAGCTGTCAAAAAACTTATGTCCTAAATTGAAAATTGCATGTCAATGATAAACTCTGCCAAAAAATTTACATAATATCAAGATTACACAGATTGACATTTTTCACAAGATTAAAATATAAACTGTCTTCAAGCACAATATACCATGTTATATATATTTAATTTTGTATATATTTGCCATTAATATATATACCATTTTGTATATATTTAAATTTTTTTTTAACTTTTCAATGGTCACCTACTTTCCATCAACCTTTTCGGCATTGGGTAAGCAACAATAAGTAATTGATAACAACGATATCAGTTGTAATTGATAACAGCGATATCAATGTGAGTGCAGTGCTTTGGGGCATTTTTACTTTTATAATATGATTTCTTCAAGTGTGGTGTTTATGCTTTTATGAAATTTCTTCACAAAATTACAATAAATTTAATGACATACTATGCATATTTATAGCTGTTAGAGCACAGACAGAGAGATAAATCCAAATTTGAAACAAAAAATTATCAAAAATTATTCGATTTTATAAAGAGATAGATTATAGCTTTTAATGATATAGTATATTTGTTTAATGATGCCTGAATACAGTGTCACTTCTATAACATGGCCATGAAATGCCTTTAGGCAAAGCAGTTAATTAAAAATAAATTTAATAAGCTAAAAGAGATACTTTCGAATTCCAATACCTTTGATCAAAGAAATTCATTAGAATTCCCAACCACCACTTTTGGTTAATTAAATTTTATTTTTGAGCCCTATTCTTTTATAGTCAATGAGTCCAATAACATATCACTACAGAGGTTGATCCAGAAATATTTCCCATGGTCCCATTTTTATGAAAACTTTATTTTTGTGTATTTCGGTACCTATTTTTCTGATTTCAATATCTATTTTTGTAAATCTCAACATCTATTTTGGTGAATTTTCATCCAATTTTTGCAGAAGTCATTTTTTTTCTTAAAATAATTTACAAAACAAATTAAAATATAATTGGTAATGCTAGTGAAGGGTTGTTTTAATCAATAGTAAAGTTGTGAAGGGGGCCATTAAATGGATCCAAACTTCATCTGCATTGATTCCTGCACTAGAAGCAGTTAGGATAATAAAATGAGTCAATATTTGAATTAGAAACTATGCTTTTTATCTTATTTAAGCTGTTGAAACTAAAAAAGTGTAATGTTTGATTAACTATTTTCATAACAATAATGTCAACAGAAACTACCTGTTAAAAAAATCAGGAATGAAGAAAGATATGAAGCAAGACATTGCGTAAACGTCTAAACTAGCATGCAACATTTGGTGGGGGGCAAAATGTTTTCCATTGTAGAAAATATCATTTCAAATAGGTTATGTCTGAATTTTCTTGAATTTTAGGGGGCAACTGCTCCTCTTGCCCATAGTAAGTTACACCTATGAATAAAGATATCTGCAAAAATCATACATTTGTTTTAGTTGCTCTGTAATTGTCAAAAGTTTAATTACTGCATAAATTAAGTTTCATAAGAGAAATCTGATATTTTTAATGTTTAGTGTTATGTTATTTCCTATGTGTAATATTTTATTATTAATTAATAATAGAAAACAAAGGGGAAAAGTTCAGACAGTTCATCTATGATTGAGTTTGTAGTGATGATAAAAAGCTTATATCCCAACTCAGATATCACATGTGTTACTGTTGGTTTTCAAAAGTACCTAAGGTAAATACAAATGACGATAAATTCTTCTATTTATTTTTTCTTACACTAATTCATCTTATTTTTAATTTATGTATTTAATTTCTGAACATCTGACTAATCTGTTTTTTTATTGCTTATTAAGTAAAGGATAATGTGCAAGTGGAGTAACCACGATTCCTGCATTTAGAGGGGTTTTTTTTACGTTTAACAAAAAAATAATTGAATTTATTTTCAAGTATTAAAATATGGAATGTTAATATTAGTTTCGATGAAAAAATTAATTTCAAAACAGAAAATACCTCACAGGAGAACATTGTATTATTTAGAGCATCATTTCTCAAGCTGTGAGTTGCAAATCAGTTTTTGGTGGATCACAACAAGACATTGAATGTATATTTGTATGTATCTTTCCACAATTTGCACAAATGTAATGAAAAAAGAAACAAAATCATGTCTTCTTTTTGCTAGTCAAGTATTTGAAAATTTCAAAGCTTAAAGGATTAAATGGGTTGCTTTAAACTTGGGTTTAAAAAGTGGGCTATAATGGTTCAAAGTTTGTGAACCATCAGTTTAAAATATTGATTTTGCTCTTAGAAAATGTCCATTTTATATTTTGAGATTCTGACATAAAATAAAATATCTAAATATGTATTAAATCATTAAATATTTTAAAATTTATGCTGTGCTTTATTATAAAACTATTAGTCTTTCATCAAAAAGTATATTTTTTTATTTCTTTGCACATTGTTATTTACACTTGTCTGGTATTTATTGAGAAAATAAAACTTAGTATTATGATCATGTGTAACTGTTATTGTTAAAATTTTAGAAAATGCCACACTCATGTTTAAAAAACTCTATTGTTTTTGAAAAAGTCAATAATTAATATATTTTTGTATTGTATTTAGAATTATTTTAAATCATTCCAGAAAATTTCAAGATTGGTTCTTTTATGTACATGGTGTCTTGCAACGATCCAACCATTTCAGTTCAAAATAAAAAATGAAACATATACTGTAATTATTATTCAATAATATAGCTATAACAGGGTGTCTACTGCTCCGGAAAATCCAGAAAGTCTGGAAAAAGCCGGGAAATTAGAAAATGGGTCCGGAAAGTCTGGAAATAACCGGGAAATTGGATAATGGGTCCGGAAAATTCACACAATGAATCATTTTTTTTTTGTTGTTGTTGTTGTTTCGTGTCCTTTTTTTTTACGCTTTCTCTCTAATTGTCAGACTGGAAACCAAAAGCAAATGTAACACATTTTTCCGACCGCGAAAGCATCTAGCGATGTGTTTGTATAAGAGGGAAAAAGGGGGAAAATGGGTGCTCATCAATCGTGACAGGAGTGTAAAAGACAAATTAGCTTACTTTGTAACTTATGGCTTAGGACCGTATTTCCAAGAACAGTTAGTTAATTCTATCAGAAAGTGCGACTACTTCTGTTTCTCAATGGATGAAAGCTTAATCCTGTATACTTCAGTTAAAATTGATTTCAAGAAGTTGTACAAAATATGCAAATATAAAGACAAGGGAGGGGGCATTGTGCAATTTCTCAAAGTAAAATGCACTGGTCAGGAATTTCTTTCCCGGGACCTCCCAAAAGTCATAAAAAAGTCCGGAAATTGACTTTCAGAAATTTGGTAGACACCCTGTATAAGAAGATTTTTGAAATGTTTATTTTTTTTTTAAATAATGTTGCTTGAATGATACCCACATTGTTGGCAGCACTCCTCAAACCTTTTATGAGCATTTTTGAAGACTTAGGCTGTCGTAGAGTCCTGACTTAATTCCATTAGATTTTTTTCTTGTGGGATTATCTTAAGAATATTCTTTATAATAACAATCCTTGAAATTTTGCAGATTTAAAAAGAGATCAACTTCATTCTTTGACAGTTTCTTGGAAATTTTTTCAAAAATGTTTATTAAATTTATGAGCAATGCCACCAGCCAAGTGACCATTTAAAATTCTTACTTCTAAAAAAGAAAATTGCTTTTCCATTTTATCTTTTCATCAATAACGATAAATAATAATTACAATAATTTTTTTTTTTCAAGTGAAATAAATAGATTGTTGTGAGACACCCTGTACATGAAACAACCAATTTTGAAAATTTTCTGGAATGATTTAAAATAATTTAAATACAAATCAAAAATTTATTGACAATTATTTTCAAAAAAAATAATAATAATGGGAAGTACATATATTTATGTGTCAAACTATTTTTCCTATGCTATAATGGTGACATATTGATTTGTTTTAGGTTACTCAATAATATATCTACTATTTTAAAATAATGCATTTTTCTAAAAAGGCAAATCTTTTTACTAATTTCTTTTCTTCTCTTCTATAGAAATATCAAAGAGGAGAGTAACATTGATTTAAAGACCATAGCCAAACAGATTCCTAAAAATGCACCTGAAGAGGTTTTTTTTTTTTTTTTTTTTTTCAGTGTAGTTAAATATTAAGCTATTCTTTCCCCCTAGAAATCAGTGTTTTTAATTTTATGTAAAATTTTAAATATTTTATCTATATGTTTATATAAAGGTGTCCATTAAATGAGTGACCCATGCCATTTTGAAATTAAATAAGAAACACAGTATGAGATAAAAATGTGCTGTATACAGCATTTTATTAGAAAAACAAGAAATTTCGAAAAATACATTTTGTTCAAATAGTTCCAAATATGCCCAGCAAATGGCGCTGATAGCACATTGGCTAGATCGATATCAGTCAATCGTTCGTGAGTCAGTTCATGTGAAAGTTTTTGCAAAATTTTAACGGACTGGAAGTATGAACGATTATTGAGCAGGAAACATAGAGCCACTGCATGCAGCAAGTCGCCAACAAAAATGTCCAGGCGATCCAAACGCAGCCTGGGTTGTCTGTCAGAAAAGTTGCAGCTGAGTGTGGATTTCGAAAATTCTTGGCACATAAAATCATGAGAGGAATTTTACGCCTGTTTCCATGCAAGATGCAAGCTCATCAACCTCTCAATACCTGTGCCACCAGTCAAAGAGTCTTCACGAACGACTTGCTTCAAAAGATAGATGGTTGCAAGATGGATGTGAAATCCATTTGGTTTACTGATGAAGCCCATTTTTACCTCAATATCTTTGTAAACAAGCAAAATTGGTGCTTTTGGGGAAAAGAAAATTTCCATATTCTTGTCCAGTCATCATTGCATTCACCAAAAGTCATGATATAGGCCGTTATGTCCTCAAAAAGAATCATAGGGCCATTTTTTCTACACCAGACATTAACTGCAGCACGATATCTTGACATTCTGCATGACTGTGGCCACTCTACCTTTGTGGATTCACATGGTTTATGCAAGATGGTGCCAGACCACATCATACTCCCTCAATATTTGATTCCTACAGGAACATTTTGATGATGGTGTCCTTGTTCTAGACTTCAAGAACCATATAGGAACAGGAATGGACTAGTGCCCCTATTCACCAGATTTAAGTGTGGGATGTCTTTCTGTGTAGACACTTGAAAGAGCAGGTGTGCCAGCGAAATCCACAAACTCTTACAGACATGGAACATTCTGCAATGCATGCGAGACCATTTCGACTGAGACAATGTCACGTGTATGTGCAAATTTTGTTCTGCGACTATGCCATGTTATTGCTGCAAAGGACAGCTATATTAAGAGTATTGTTATTTAGTTTTTTGGCTGCTATGGGTAGAATTGGATGTGCGATATTTGGAACCATTTGATAAGTGGTGATATTTGGAACTATTTGAGCAGAATGTATTTTTCAAAATTTATTCGTTTTTTAATAAAAATGCTTCAAATGACACATTTTTATCTCAAACAGTGTTGTTCTTAGTTACATCCAAAATGGGTCACTCATTTAATGGACACTCTGTATGTAATGACCGGGGTGCATATGCCTCCTTAGAATCCTTGGAAACTCCTTAGACACTCCTTGGCGGCCGGAAGAACTTCCTAAATGTCCGGTGCCGGTCAAAATTGGAAGAAGCATTCCTTCCCCTTTTTCAGGGTGTCGACAGATCAGGGAAATCATGGAAAAATCAGGGTACTTGATCGATCTGAAAAAATCATGGAAATATCAGGGAATTTTGCAAAAATATTTAAAAATCAGGGAACTTTCACTTTTGCCTAGTGAGTTAGATCATTTTTAATTGTCTATCTAATGTGCGGCTCTGTTCTGGATTACACGATACTCATCTGATGCACAGGTACAGACATTTTATGAATCCGAAACCAGAATACAGATCATACGAGAACATAGAAATATGAATCCGAGACTCAAGTGATGTAGGCACTATCACTATACGAATCCAAAAAAGCGCATGTATTCGGACTCGTTCTAAGATGCAGATCATACAAGAAACCGGATATGCATGTCAATTGCTTCCTGAATAAAGTCATAGGTAAAATGAATAGTAAAAGACGATTTAGTCTTCTACTGCGCCGTTGTGTTTTTTAAAGTGATGGGACATTTGAATGATGCCTGTTAAGCTCCCCTGCAAGACGATTTTTTTTTTTTTTATAAATGGTGCTCATTTTTAAGCCTTTTTAGATATTTTTTTTAAATTTCGAACGATACATTGATTGGAAAAATAAGTTGACTAGGTGGCCAGTTTATTTTGATGAGTCATCCCTACGCTTAAAATTGAACACTATCTTTATAAAACGAGAACATAGAAATATGAATCCGAGACTCAAGTGATGTAGGCACTATCACTACAGTGAAACCTGTTTTTAAAGACCACCACTAGGACCAAGAAAATGTGGTCTTTAAGGAGGGTCGGTCTTAATTCAGGTAATACGATACATTTTGACAAAATTTTAAGCGTACTTAATTTTATCAATAGAATGGGAATTTATTTGGATTATACAGATATAATTAATATATAGATATAATTAATATAGATTATATTATATAGATATAATTAATAAAAAGCATCTATGTATTTACTTTTTTATAAAATGTAGAGAAAGACAGTGAGATGTTTTATATATTTTAATATATGAAATTTGAATATGTTTAAATTTTTAAAAATTGAAAAATATAATAAAATTTTGCTTTACATGGTAGGTACTTTATTATATTTTAAAATATGATCTATTAACAGATTGTTTAATCGCTTCTGTACACATATCAGATGCTTAAATAGTTCAGCATCCCCCACCTGTACGGAATAATTAAGCAAAGTGTTAAAGCCTTCTTTTGCTTCATTGAAAGTGATTGCAGTTTTTTGTGATGTGTCTTCATCAGAAGATGATATATTTTCCCTGCAAACAGTTTGTTCATTCTTATTTTCAGATTCCGTCACTGATGTACTAAATTGTTCATGAGTAGTGTATTCTTTAGTGACACTACAGAAAAAGTTGTAATCACAACCAAATAATTCATGGGCTAAATTATCATAATTATGGACATTATTTTCTAGATGGAATTATTGAAATCATTATCCCTCTCATCTTCAGGGCACACGGTGGACGATTCACTGTAATGTCTGAATGCATAAATTTCTATTTTCAATAAATATCCTCCAAGAAGCAGTAACACAAGTAAATGCGTGCATCCCGCTATTGCGTACAGTGACTCCGTGGATTATTTAGTGACTGGAAGCTGTGTTACAACTCAACTATATACAAATGTCAACTTTCGTTTTTATCGTACCCGTGATTGCTGATCATCCGAACAACGAACTTACTCAAATAGATTAAAATAAGAATTTTTTAAAGAATTTGCGGTCGTTAAAATAGAATTTTAAATAATTTTGTTTCTTATACATAGTGGTCGTTGGTCGCGTCAGGCAGGTGGTCGTTCAATAAGGAAAATAAACCATTATTTATAATTATATGGTACTCGGGACCGCTAAGACATAGTCGTCAAGACCAGGTGGTCGTTAAATACGGGGGTCGTTCAACACAGGTTTTACTGTATATGAATCCGAAAAAACGCATGTATTCGGACTCGTTCTAAGATGCAGATCATACAAGAAACATTTTTTTTTAAATACTTCAAGTTATGTATTACCATTTTTTTACCTTCATGCATTTCCTAGGGGGGAAAAAAATGTGCTGAATGTTTAGAAAGGAAAACATACTATACTTTGGAATATGCAGTATTTTTTTATTTAATGTTATTCTTTAATAAAGGAAATCACACTTGATTTATTAAGAAAATATTGTAATAATAATCATGTATAGATTATCACATTAAGACTAATGATGTATTGGAAAAAATTCAAAACCTTCCCAGAATGATCCTAGAAAGCCTTTTGTAAAATATATTCTCTGCACCACAGCAAGTGCAGATGTTATCCTTTTTGCAAGCGGAGAAAATATTTTTGTTCAATAATCATAAGAATATTTCATAATTTTGATTATATATATATATATATATTCTTTGTATTTCTGTCTTTCATTTGCATCTAACATCGGTCATACTTATGATGAAATATATTTTATTAGTACCGTTTATTTTATTGCAGGCAATTTTAGAACTTCAACTTCAATTACGTGTAAACTTCAATTTTTTAGAAAACATGGGTGAATTTGGAAATTTGCTATATCATTTCACTAAAGCTGTAGCTGAAGCGCCTCAAAGGTTAATGTTTATATTATTACTTTAATTGTTATTTAATTTTTGAGCTTGGAAATTTTCAATAATTGAATTAATAGCAATATTTAATGATAAAAGAATGCTTATTAAAACTTTGCATTCATTGCATAGGAAAATATTTAACCTAAATTTTAGTCTGTGATTAATGTATTTTATCCTGTCCTACAGGCAATTTATTGCTGTAAAGTAGTGGTCTAAGATGTTGAGTAACTTTATAAATAAAAATCATATCTTGATGCCAAAATATATATATATCAACATAAAGAATTAAAATAAAATGAAGATATTATTCTTTATATAGTACACTTTTTTATTATTTATTTCTCAGTGTTAATCTATATTATTTCTCATTGGTGTTTTCGTGTTATTTTTTCTGTTATCGTATAAAAAATCATAATTTTCCTAGAAGTCTAAAAATAAATACAAAATCCGACTATGGTCTGTAATTGAAAGCATTTTCTTAATGAAAGTTCTTATCTGTAGAAATACAACAGCATTCAAAGTTTAGTAAAAGACATTTTTTAGCATGGACAAGGAACTTTTCTGAAATTCTAAAAAGCTTTGATTATTTCCGTGTGTGGCATTTTTAATCAGTGATCAGCATTTAATTATTTAACTTGTAAAGTAGCTTCCCTCACTCTTCTTCTTTAGGTTTTTTTTTCTTTCTACAGTTTATTGTTCTATGCTTATTTTTGTATTTTCTTTTTAACTTAGGTTTTAAAGGTTATTGTTCACTATGCAGTACCATTATTCTAATGTATTATTTTGCTTCTGAAAGAGAGAGAAGAGTGGTGGGGAATTAAGTAGCTCTGCAAATTTTATATAGCAAATGAAAGTAAAGAGTAGTATTTAAGAAAAAGAATCCCAGAATTTATTAAAACTAATTACAAAAATAATTACAAGTACATTTATTTGTTCTTTTCAAAGGCTTTAATTTATTCATGAATATATTGTAATTCTTTCAATTGAAAAAAAAGTGGGAGCCATTTTTGTCGTATTCGCATTGTAATACATCGCAGGGACATATAAAAGGGGGGGATCAAGGGGGAACAGGCCCCCTCCAAAAATGTAGAATAAGTATTAATAACAGCTATTTTAAGACTTATATATTAACTGTAGTATAGCAATAAGGTTAAAAAAACCTTTTTGCCCCCCTCCCCCTTTCCCGAAATGGAAACCTATAGATGTTACTGATATGTATGACCATAATGTATTTAAATCACTTTTGTACTTAATTTTATTTGCCTTTTTCTTACTCGGATTTATGACATTAGGACTTTTGAAAAATTATTATGCTTTACCTGTGTGTTCATTTATTTTGTTATTTGTGGTTATATAAAGCTCTTTTTTTTTTCTAGGAAAGAAAAACAGCAGCAAAAAGCTTCGGCATTTTCTTGGTATGCAGATGTTGACAGCCAGTGTCCAGTAAAATTAGCCAAAGATAAATCTAGTTTTATTAAACTGTGGCGACAACAAGTACAGCAGTTTCAGAATGTTGGTCCAGAAGTTGCTGAAGCTATTATTTCCCACTATCCTTCACCTCGATTGTTACTAAAAGTACTTTAATATTTACTTGTTTAATATAAATTTATTTTATTGTTTTTCCGCAAAAAGTGAAACAGTTGCATAGCAATAATTATGACAGAAAACATTAAAAGGACTATTTTAAAGAACAAATATATTGTGTAAACGAACAATTTAATCATGTTAGATTATAATAATAATAATAATAAATTTGATAAATATATTGGTCAAAAGTATAAAATTACCCTTTTCTTTTAGTCTCTCTTAGTGCATTTTTGGGGGGAACTTGTTGTGGTCTATGATCTGTAACTGTTATACTGTCAATATATTAAAATTAGCAATTTAACTTTTTATTGAGTTTTTGAGATAAATATTGCATTTATATATTATGATTCTTTATATTTCTATAATGGTTATGCTTATGATTTTTTTTTCAATGTATATTCTACCTTGGTAAAGTTGGTTACAGTAACACATTAATTTTGTTTTTTAACTATAAACCTTTTTTTTAATAAAAATAAAATACTAGATTATTCTATTGAGCTATAAAAATTGATTTTCTAATTCATTAATATGGTAAAAGGAAAGGAAAAAATCATGAATAAAGATTTTGTTGTCCAAGACAATGGAATCTTTGTACAGTAAAATTTTTATTTCTAATACAAAATTAAACATTAAAAAATATTCTTTGTGTAATAAAATATGACTGTCTCCCTGAAATGAAATTATCAGTCTGTGAACTTCCCATTTCTTGTTAAGTTAAATTTTAGAGACATAAGAAAACTTAGAATGTCTGTCAGGGGAACAGCCCAGGAGTGACTGATGGGGCTACACAATCACCAAAATTAATAAACTTAGTATTCAACACCTTTGTAGTACCATTCTCTTTTGCATGGTACCTGTCTGTTTCCAGTTTTAAATTAAACTAATACCTGACTAAGTCTGTCAGGAAGATTCCTGGGGGCTAAGCCTTTTATAAATAAAGGAGAAGTATTTCAAAATTATATATATATATACACTTTCCATTCTTGAAACTACTGTTGAATCGGTGCAACAAAATTTCAAGCCATCCAAAATATTTTCAGTATTCTGTTAGAAATGTATTGTTCCCCATTTTATCCAAGCATGCAGCAGTTTATGAAAATAAAATCAAGGAATTAAAACCTCAAATAAAACAATATTAAACTGGGAAAAAAAGGTATGACATTTTTGGGGTCATGTACTGTACTTAATTTTTAATCAATGAAAATGAGCTAACCGGACTGGCTTTGCTACATACACACAGACTACATAATATCTGATAATATGGCAACTAATGAATTTGAAAGCTCTGGATCAGAAGGAAAAAAATTTAACTTTATTCTATGAATGAGCTAGTGTATGTGCTTGACATCATTGAGGCTTTCAAACAATTCATATGTATAATTTAACAACATTGAAATCTCTTTGATTCCATCTGATCTTTTCTCATTTCATTTATTTTTATATTTTATAATATTTTATATTTGCTACTAATTATCCAACTGATTGACCCATGTTTCTAGTGAAATACCTTGTGAAAAAAAAAAAAAAAAATATCCAGTAGGTAGCTCGCATCATGTATTGAGAGTTCTCATGTGAAGGATTCCCAAAACTTATCAGGGAAGAAACTTATAAATGAATTTTTAAGTTAACTATATGATATGCCCTCTGGTAGTTTTAAATGAAAATCTTTTTAATTTCCCTTCTTAAAGCAACTTTCTTAATATTAGCAAAAAATATGTATTATATTAAACTTTTTCACTCTTTCTCTCTCTCGCTATATATATATTGTAATTATTCAAATCATCATACTTTCATCTTTAAAAATGTATTTATATTTTTCTAAAGTATAAATTAAAAACATTTACAAACTAAAATCCATATAGTTTGCAAAATTTTTCTCCAGAATTCCTGCCCATTTTCAAGCAAGTCTTGGTTCTTTTGCAAGATGTCTTCTCTTAAATGACTTGTTCCACCCACAGTTGATTTGTGTATTTGTTGTATCGTTGATGGCACCATTTGTAGTTAATGCTTCCATCAATTCTCTTTGACGTTCTTGCAGTTCTTAACATTCTCAAAATCAGCTGTAATTAGCTTCTTTTGGGCTAATTTGTAGTACATAAAAAGTATAGTTCAAGCAAAACCAATTGCAAATATGCATCCCAAAGAGATACATTAGAAATATTAGCTATAGATGGTGCTTTCAATAATACTAACATGTGCAAATTGACTGCAGGGGGGCATGAAATGCTCAAGAGAAGATGTCTTGCAAAAAAATCAACACCTGCTTGAAAGTGGCCAGGAGCTATGCTGAAAATTTTTACAAAATATACAGATTGTACTTGGTAAAAGTTTTTAATGTTCTACTACTGATGGGTATGCATATTGTATCTCTACTGCTTATTTAATTATTTCCAGGGCTGCCACTGCCTACTAAAAGTCTACTATTTTAATACTTAGGCTAGTATCTTTTTGAAAACGTTTCAACATTAACCCCCTTTGAAAGCCAGTAATCTCCTTGATTAATGGCTGAAATCCCCCGTATAGCCTTTCTATTGTTGAATTTATTTATTTATTTATTTATTTTTTTTTTTCAAACATTTTCAGTTTTGACCCTAATTTCACTTTTTGCGTTATTTTCAGTTTCGTTCCAAATTTCCTTTATGTGTAATTTCCGCTTTTTTTTCAATTTTGTCGCTCTCATCCCTGCAACTGCTTAAACCACCTATTCCGTATTGCCCAACTATTTCATATTAACCTCCACTTGTAACTTTTTTTTAAAATAATTTTTTCTATAACAACAAAATAAGTAGTGTATTTCTTTACAAGTGACATTTCATAACAATTAGTTATTGTATGTACACATGATGATTTTGGAGATTTTATTGAAAAGTTATATTTAGAAATGTTAATGGTATTCCATAATACCCTCCTCTCCTCTACTTTATTATAAGACATTCTTCCTTTGCAAGAGTAAATTCTTTAATTACTTTTCCTTAAAATATTTTATTTTTCTTATAAAATTCTTGGCTTTTATTAGTATTACTAGGACTGCTATTCAGATTTAACATCATCAACCGTTTTTTTTTTTTTTTTGTAAAAGCTTTTTTTAAATCCATATCAGCATTTTTCAGAATTGTCTAGATTGAATTATTAAGTGTGTTGAGCACTTTATTATATCATGGATCTTTTAAGCATTACTATATGTGTTAGAGAAATTTTCTTGCCACTATTTTGCCTTATAATTTTATCTGGGCAAGCTATTAAAGTAGCTATTTTTGGCATTATTAGGCAGTGACTGCCATGTATTTCTGCTTATTTATTTACTGGCATTTTAGAACAAGAAGCTTTGAATAAATAACTTCCTCCCCAACACACACACAAAAAAGTAATAATAAAAATAATAATTAATAAAGTTTTTGTGTTTAAACAGGTTTTCAAATTTGTACTTCTCAAGATCTCAGTCCCTCTCAAAATAAAATTCTGAATCTTGTATAAGCAAATGCTGTCTACATAAACCATAGTTAATGCTAATATTATTTGCATCTCTCTATCAACAAAACTTAAAAGACACAAACAAGGTAGATAAAGTCTGCACGTGATATATTTTTTGCCCTTATTTAAACTTTGAGTCTTGTTTCTAATTGCTGTTAGGTTATGTACCTATTAGAATCTAGTAGGCTGACAGCATGATCTTCATAAAAGAACTAGCCCATTATAACATAGCTTTATAGTTTATCTTTCTTGCCTTATAGAATGTATAATTTTAAATATCTGTTTTTAATCTTTTTGTGATGAATCTCTTGTAGGCATATAACAGATGTGCAACCTCAAAAGATGCAGAAAATTTGTTACAAGACATTGTGGTATGTATTTTTGAAATTAATAGAATATCATTTTGTTTTGAAAATGTTTAGTTTATCCTCAAATTTCATGTATATCAAATTGTTGACTGAAATTTTGAAATTTCAATCAGCCTGGAAGATATTAATAAAAATAGGATAATATTCATCAATGTTGCAGGGCAATTTTCAGGCACTTAAAACAATTATTCTTTTTTATCTAAGTTAATTTGATGGAGGGCAGATTGTAATGCCTCAAAGACTTGGAACGAGTATATTCGGAACTGCATGACTGGTCAGTTTTTCACGATCTGCTGTTAGTATTTATAAAAAGTGGATTATAGAAGAAGATGTTGGGCATCTAAGCATCGTCAAAGAAAGAAGCCGTTGGAGTTTGACTGTCCTGCCTAGTACAGCAAAATCGAACATGTGTGTATGCATGTAAATAAGACACACTCTGACTTTTATAGAAAATTTTATGACTTTTATAGAAGGTTCTACATGTGTGCTTTTTAGTTACAAATAAAACATGTTTTATTTGTTGCTAAGAAGCACAAAATAAAAATTTAAATAAAAAGAATTTTTTAAGAGAAGAAGCTTTCTACATAATTATTAACTATTCAAAATATTTTAAAAAGCATTTGAGACCTTTGTAATTTATGGATTAGTTACACAAAACTAATGACTAAGAATATTGGTCTCAAGTATTGGTAATAAAGGGGAAATGCCTTGTTTTTCAGCATGGCACAAAAACAACTATCTAATTTCAATTATGAAAGTGAATGAAATAAGAATACAAATTGTGCTCGCAAAGCATTAGGTGCCCACAGGATTCAAAATCACAATCTCTTGTGTAGTTAAACATAATAAATATGTTTAACTACACAAGAGTTGGTGCCTTGTTTTTTTTTAGTGGGACACCAAGATGCAATGACAAAATCCAATTTTAATAAAAAAATAATAAAAAAAACTTCTACTAAAGGTAAGACCAAGAAAATAATTCAAAGCTCATTGATTTTTAATTGCGAGTAAAATTAACATGATTTGGTGTCACAACTTTCAAACTGCGATAGGCAAGTTAGGCCAACAAGCTTTGATACAAAAATCAAATCACAAGCAAAATAATTGTGAAGATTTTAAAATTTTAATTTATGCTGGACATCTCACAATTTTTTTGGAAAAAGTAATTACTTCTTGCACATAAAATGTCAGTCATTAAGACCTACAATGCATATATTCCATTAATACTGATATAGAGCAATCAAGTACAAAAAGCTATCTAGCAATTAGGCAGCAAATTTTAACCTCTTGGCAGCTATTATAATTATTATTTAATATTCAGCTTCTTTTTTAGTTGAAGTGAAATGAAAAGTGATGAAAGAAAAGAGGATATTATGAAAGTCAAATAAAATATTTCATAAGTAATTTATAATATTTCATGAGTCATTTATGAAATTTTATGGAAACATTTATTTAAACATTGTTCATGATTTACATTTTTTCTCTCTCTTTAGGTAAGAAGAGGTTATGGCCCATGTGAAAATCAAAAGAGAATAGGACCTGAACTTTCATACAAAATTTTCTTATTTTTTACTTCAAGAGATGGCAATAAATTATTAAAAAGATAACTATTTTTGCTACAAACCATTGTATGTAGGTTCCCCCCCCCCTTCCCGCTTGCCAAATATGCATTCACTATTTAAATATAAATCAATATGATTTCTAACTCTGAAAGATAGCACTTCATTAATCATAAACTTATACCACTGTTATATTTTAAAAATCTGGAAATGTAATCACACATTTATTTTTGTAACTTTGTATTATAATTTATGAAGCTATACTGCACATATACATTTCTAAAAATAAATTATTTATTTTTGTACAATCTGTCATAATGTTTATTCATTAACATTTGTGTGTATAAAAGTTGTCTTTTCTTTTATCCCTTCTAAAATTTAAAATGTAAGTCTGTATATACTTAATATTTAAATAAGAACCTGGACCGTAAAGTTCATGATATTTTTTTTTAATGCAGTTAGCACAAAAGACATAATCCTTGGCCAAAAACACAAAACAAATCCATAAATTTAGTTTAGCCCAAACTGTTTTGTAAGAACTACTTCAAAAGATGTGTATAAAAATTGAAGAGCATGTAAATAAGTTATTTAATCTAGAATCGATGTGCTGCCCTCCAACTATCTCCTTCCAGACACCCAGTGATGGCAATTCGAAAGAGGTAAGTGACCTCTTATAATTTTTAGAATTACCGATTTTTTGCTGTTGTTGTTGTTGTCTCCTCCAGATGGTGTCCAGCTTGACCAGAGAATCTTTCCATGTGCAGCACAATAATATTGAATAAACTTTCATATGTGATGTTGTTTATAAGAAGATGAGATGTCACAAACTTTATCTTTTTTGTTTTTATATAAAAAAACAGCTATTTTTAAATCATCATTATGTCATCAGTTAACTTTTTTTCAAATACATAAATTCAGCTTTTATCCTATCACTAACGGTAAAATTGGAAATTTTTAAGTTACCACTACATAAAAATAAAAAGAAGAGAAATTGTTTCTGCATGTTTGTGTTATAAAGTTGTTTCAGATTGAGACAAATGGAAGGAAGTTGGGGAAAAACAGTAGCCAAGCAGTAGAATGAGACAAAATCCGTGAACGAGACAATAACCGTGACCGTGATCTTGCTGAGAAATTTACTAACCTTGCCCGTAAAAAGAATCTCAGAATCCCCATAAAGCCTAATAGTAATATTTTAAAAAGAATTTGCTCCGATAAAGATAAAATTAATCCTTTGGAAGCTGCTGGTGTTTATAAAATAAGTTTTGTATATAAAGACTCTAACCTTCCTGGCCACTACATAGGTGTCACAAAAAGGAAAATTAAAGATAGAATAAAGGAACACATAAACGACATTAAATTTAATAGACATAGTACTGCCCTCTCCCGCCTTGCCTTAAAAGAAAATATCGATATAGATTTCATTAGCGTTAAAAAAATAGCCAATTACAATAACCATCATTATAGTTTGAAACGCGAAGCATTGCAAATACTTACACAAGAGGGCACCGTCAACGATATGATGCATGCGCAGGTGGAACGAGCTTGGTATAATGTGCTGAAGCTGGGGGGAGACTCATCAGTTCTGAAGGCGGCAGCGGGATAGGCTACCAAAAGCGCTGAATAGTATGTTGATTTTAACTTAAATTTTTAACAGAGTTTTAATGGCGTTTATATGTGTTTTTAACTAAATATTTGAATATTGTTAATTTAAATTTGAGTTTTCTCTATTCTTTTTACAGAAAAATGTTTGTTTGTCATCATAGTTCATTTATGAAACTTCCACCCGAAAAAAACTGTAGAAGCATAATCAAAAATTCGGATTGTTTAGCAACAATTAAAATAAAAGTAAAACTGGAAACTGCTGCAACAAAAAAGAAAGATCCTTTTCTTAAAGTAAGTAAAAGTCAACATCAGATTCAAATATATTCTCTAAAATAATTTCTTAAATAACAAAAAAGAGTTCTGTTGTATCTCTAACAGAAGAACTCGTCTTCTAAGGCTTAAACCTAATTTATTTCGTTAAAAAAACTTATTTAGCTGATTAGTTATTTTAAAAAGCTATTAAATCGTATATTTTCAAAAGATTAAATAAAACTTTCTTCATGAACTGAAATACACTTAATAATCAGAAAATATTTAAACTAATAAATTATATTTCATTTTTAGAGAGTTTTTTAGAGATGCTTGCAGTAATAACACTGAATGATAACCATAAACACAGCCTGAATACTGCATAAGCCTTAAGGTTTCTCCCACCAGTGGATTGCAAAGAAAGTTCATAGAGTATTTTAATGATGGGATGGGAATTGTAGAGTCATGCAAATACCATAAAGGTGTTTTAGAATTAGATGACAAAATTACGGAAGTTGATATGGCCAACAGCCGCATTAATACTCCTTATAGAGCAGTTCAACACTGGTATGATGAATGGCGACTTCTCAATCTTGGTCCAAGAACTGGGATTGGAGTTATTGAAGTAAGTTACACTCGCTACTACTACTAATGATAATTCTATCTGTATTCTGCATACTACAGCTGTGTATGTATATATATATATATATATATATATATATATATATATATATATATATACTATAAAATAGCCAAACTTACGTAATATGGATATCCCATAAATTCATCGAGCGAGAGTATGCGCAAAACAAAAAAGTGCATTAAAAAAAGATAAAAAAAATCCGGAACCGAGATAGGCCTTAAATTTTGCTCATAAACCTATGTAGCAATAGAAAACAGAGCTATAACAGCTAAAAAAGTTGAATTTATTTACCAAGTGAGATCTTGTGGGTCTAAGCCTAACTGCAGGAACCCCCAAAAAAGTGGAGGTGAAAAGGAAACTAGATTAATCAAGTTCTAATCATCAGGCACCACCACTTGAATTAATTAAAGTTAAGTTAAATGAAAAAACAAAATAGCTATGTTTCTGTAGGTTGCATGACATAAAGAGTCATTAAAATCAATCTTGGGGCACGACTATAGCTAATGTAGAAAAAACAAATGGGCTAAAGAAGCAAACATCGAGTAAAAATGATGATGCCAATACAAAAAATCAAAAAAGGTGATGCCAGCATAGAAATTTAAGTGACAAAAAGGCAGCAAGAACCCAAGGAGTTCAACAGGTTCTTGAACTCCTGCAAAAACCAGGAGTAAATAAGAGCGAAATAAACAGCCAAATGATAATTGTATCGTGAACAATGTAGTTAAAACGAGAGAAATCAAACCAAAAACGGTTACAGGGGAGGGGGAGGGGAGGAAGGAATTGTAAAATATTAAAGAAACAAGTATAGGTAACCAATGACCAAAAAAGTACAGTCTTAAATAGCTAAAGAGTACTAAGAGAACTATAAATTAATATAGAAAAATTAATTTAAAAAATAGTTTTCAGTATATGAAAATAAAAAATTGTTTAATTAAAAATAAAATAAATAGCAATAGTAATATACAGAAATGAGATTCTTCAGCTTTTTAGCTGATTTCAGCTTTTTGTGAATTAAAAGGAATTCACTTTTTTTGTCTTTTTTCTCTGAAAATTCCACTTTTTTCTGTGAATTCCTGATAGCAATTATTAATTAACTGTGTTACATTTTTATGTTGTATCATGTTCAGATGTTTTACTTCTTAAAACTTGTTTCACATATATTATATGCAAATAGCACATGTACAAATTTTTTGCTCTCAAATGATTTGTTTTTGCTTTTTTGCCAATTTCATACTTGTAATTAAAAAAATAATAATATAATCTATGTGCAATTAATTATGTTATTAGTGCGTATATTACTCGATAATATATTTGTAACAATGAGTGTGGCTTATATCTGGATCAGAAAAAAAAAAAAAAAAAAAAATGAAATGAAAAGAAAAGAAAAATGTATCAGTAATCAACAATTCTTCAATTTTTTTAATAAAATATATAAGTATAATTTTGTGGTATATTTGTACATTTTTTATAAATTTTATATATATATATTTTTTATGTTTCATAAGAACCATTATCCATCCCCAACCTCTCCATTCAAAAATTCTTATTCGGACATAAAAAATTACTTAGTACATATAGGATATATGATTGATTTTAAAAATCTACCAGGATATTGATGTTTTAGAGCTATTTTATATAGGTATGTTAAGTTATTAGCTTTAAAATTATTGGTACTTAGAGACTCTATTCTATACTTATGATTATTGATTATATTTCTAAAAACATATATAGATAGATAGATAGATAAACTAAGCACGAATGTCAACATACTCAAATTTAAATATGCGAAAATATACATAAAAGGATTGAAATTATTAAAATAAATATAGCTGCTCTTATAATTGTACTTCATTCTTTCTCTGAAAAATTGAAATTTCTTTTTTATTTTTCAGAAATTGAAGGAGATTTTGAATATATATGAAGAAAAAGGAGTTAAAATATATTTTAATGAAAATCCTTTTGTTGTGGTCATAATGACACTCATTATGCAAAGGGCTCATAACTTAAAATCTGCATCTGAAATCGTTTTTGTAGACTCAACATCATCTTGCGATCCAGAAAATCATGCGATTATATTTATACTGTGCCCTTGTGCTGCTGGCAGTAATTATTACAAAAGGCCAGATGCAAGAATCCTACAAAAAAGGTTTCAAGCTTGTAAAAACTGGGCATAAAAAAGTATTTAATGGTGAGGGTCATCCGGCAATTTTTATGACGGATGACTCAGGTGCTGAAATTAATGCTCTTTCGGAAGTGAGGTCTGAATCAAAGAATTATCTTTGCATTTTTCATGTTCTGCAGTCAGTCTGGCGATGGCTTTGGAACACTAAAAATGAAATTCCGAAAGAGCATCGCTGTAAATTGATGCTTCTTTTCCAAGAAATTCTGTATGCCCATTCTCCTACACAAGCTGAGGAAGCTTATAAAAATGCATGTGGGCTAGTCGAATCATATGTTCCTACAAAAGAAAAATGGATTAACTATCTTGAGAGTTACTTGAAAAGAAAAGAATTATAGTGCCTTGCTTTCAGAAATGAGGAAGTGAGGGGCCACAGCACAAATAATTATTCAGAAGTCTGTATTAGAATTTTTAAGGACCAAGTGCTTTGTAGGGTAAAAGCCTACAATGTTATAACCCTACTAGATTTGTTGTAAAGCACTTGGAGAAGTTTTACAAGAAAAAATTTGGGACTCAACAACAGATGCACTAGTTGGGGGCTGTTTCTTATATCTTTAAAAGAGAAAGCTTCCACTATTTCCAAAGGTGCAATTGAAATGGTTGATAAAGACACTTAAATTGTCAACGGAGAAAACGACAACTACGTGGTCAACTCGAAAAATGGCTGTTGTTCTTGTCCTGCTGGTTTATATGGACTCTACTGCAAGCACCAGTTTTCAGTTTTTGCACATTTTGACATTCTGTCTAATAATTTCCCTCCTATCCAACCTCAAGATAAGCACATAATGTCAATTCTTGCCCTTGGAGCTAAAGCCCCCCCTCCCTTTGGAATTCTATCAACCATTCATTCGGAAAAATTCAATTTCTTGTGCAAGAATCCTACAAAAAAGGTTTCAAGCTTGTAAAAACTGTGCATAAAAAAGTATTTAATGGTGAGGGTCATCCAGCAATTTTTATGACGGATGACTCAGATGCTGAAATTAAAAGTTGAAAATGAAGAAGTGGCAGAGGAAGTTCCTGAACCTTCGTTAAAGAATAATAAAGATCGTTTTCAGCCCAACAATAGTGCTGACCCTGAAGGAAAAAAAACAAGAAATATTCAAAGAATTTTCTGGGAAGGACAAAAACTTTAATTCATCAATAAATGGATTAAACAAATTTTTATTGAGACTCAAAAATATTAAAACGCAGGGAAATTGCGAAAGTTTTTGCATGGAGGTAGCATTTCCCTTCATTGCAGAAGTGGCTCAGCAATTAGAGTCCAGCCCACATCACTTGCAAGACGTGGTGCAAATTTAATACGTGGCAGCAAACGTTTGCCAGTTGGATGCCCAACCAGTGCTCCAGCTAGCAAAAAGAGAAAGCATTGCTTATCCTTAAATATTAAATTAAATCAACTTAATGGGAAATGCCATTAATAAAATTAGTAAAAATAGCTCATTATGAATAAAATTATTTCATTCTTACTATTTTGTTTCATTTTTTCTCATTCATCATTTTGAAAATGTTAGTTAAAATGATAAAAAAATAAAAAATAGTAAATACTACCTATTCAGTTACATTACTTATATATATATATATATATATATATATATATATATATATATATACAAAACTAGTGTTTAATTTATTGAACAAATATTAAACTATTTGATTATCTTTGTGATACTTTAAGCACTCATTATACTTTGGATATTAAAGGATAAATAATTTTTTCATTCATTTTTTTCTAAAGTTCAAAGTTCGAGTAACTGACCAAATTAAAAAGAAATTCTAATAATTTCTAAATAAAGTCAGTAAAAGAGGAAAACAATTTGGAGAGTTCTTTCTCTAAAACTGCAATTTACAAAATAAATTTAAAACTGTCTATGGCAGAAAATGCTTTTCAACAAAAAATAATGGTCGTTAAGAGAGTTGATATCTCAGAGGCATTTTACTGTATGTATACTGTTTTCTAACATGCATTTTTCCATATTTCTATAATTTTGATGGATATGTTGATTCTAGTACATAAATTATAAATAATATGCTAATAATTTATGTACTAGAATCAACATGTCCATCAAAATTATAGAAATATGGACAAATGCACATTACAAAAATATCAGGAATAATCCCTAATCAACACTGAAGAAGAGATACAAGGAGAGAAATCTAATTTATAAAAAAAAAAAGTTGTATCAGTATTTAGACACACATTGAGGCTTAAAGTGTTAACTAACACCTTCAGCAATAAGTGGAAAAAAAGCGTTAAAGTTAAAATGGTTTTTAATAAATCGTAATCCATGATTCAAAAATAAAGAATTAAATTACATATCAAGTTCAAGAAAAGACAAAAATATCCTGGAATACATGAAATTATGTAAAGAACCTCCTGAAATAAAAATCGCAAACAAAGAAATTGAATGTAAATTTTTAAAAAATTGCAATGTAAATTTAAAAAATTCAATTAGTGAAATATACTTGAAATCGAACATTATACTTAATACACCCACAGTGGTTAAATGTTTTCAAATTGTAAAATTTTAAAAGTATCCACACTACAACTAAATAACTGCAAACAAAAAATGCAATGAATTATTTAAATTCCTTGTTTTATTAATTATTTAAATCTCATGCATCGAGTTGTACCTGAAGTCATTTTTTAATATGTAGAGTACATACCATTATTCAAGAAATGATATTCATAATTTTTCAAAAAGTATTTTTGGTACTTGTGCATTATACCGTCGACATGCCAAGTGAAGAGATTACTCGCCAAGGGTTTGTACTCTGCAGTTCCGTTGTTAATGCGCATCAAAATACCATAAGTTCTGCTATGGATAAAATGAACCATGTTTCTTTTAAAAATCATAAATTCTTATGTGTGTGGTTGATTTTTAAATTTGATTTATGGCTTAACGAAATTTAAGCGTTTAACTAAGCATCGCACGTAATGGGAATAATATGAAAAGTGTGTGTTATTATCTGCGGAGTTTGCATTTAGCGGAACTGTTATGTGTAGGCCACAAAGGCGCCATTTGATGAACTGTGTTTGTGTTGTACTTATTTTAAAATGTTTGTGTGTGTAATGTTTTGTATGCCTTGACGGAATTTAAGTATTTATTAAATAAGTTTATTTTATAATATCAAAATTGTTGCATTTTATAAACTGCATATTTCATAGAGGTGTGATGTTAGTACTTTATGTAGGTGCTATTTCAGAATAATACGTTGGTGTTTAAGTTAAATATGAATGACTTTATTTAATTTGAATCCAGTGCAGTTTCCCAGAAATCATGGATTGCATTTAGAATTGCAACGAGAATGTCTTCATTAGAATGTGGACGTCTCCACATAAACTCAGCCAAATATGAGTCGAGATGTTGTCTGGCTGTTCCACGGTGCATTTTGTTTCTCCATTTGGCTGAAAGTATTATTTTCTGGTTTCCAGAGAAAACTACGCGTTCGTTGCCACAAAATGTTGAACTGAATATCTATCTTAATATGAATGTATGAAGCCCTTTTATATATTTATTGCTTTAAATCTATGTACACGTGCAAATAAAAAAGGTAGTATCTGTTGGTTTTTGTTTTTATGGCAATTTGTGTGGTATGTAAATATTTGACCAAAAGTAGTTTAAGGTAACCAGACCTTAGCGACGCCAACTAGGTGAAAAAAATTTTTGGCGAAAATGTCGATGGTATAATACACAAGTACCATATTTTCTTTAATTTTTATGCAAAAAAAAATTGTACTAAATAAATCTTGAATAATTGTATCATGCGAATTATTTCAGTTTATAATAAAATTAATTAAATTAAACTTTATAATTATAGACGCACATTGGAAACAGTCTAGGGATTTTTTTTTTTCTGAAAAATTGTCTATGTAAAGTGTACTTAACATATGATATAAGTCTACTTGTATAATAACAAATGGCAGCACCAGTGGAAAATATGGTTTAAAATAAGATTCGTAATTTAAATTGTATATTCTTTTACTAGCTGGAGGCCCCGTTCTTCACACGGGAATGAAAGGATTCTTTTTTTATATTGCGGTTTGTTGAAATTACTATTTATCATAATGAATAGATATAGCAGAATTGATATCTCATAAATATTATCTGCATTCAATAATTATGCATGAAGAATTTCATGGCGATCGTTTGAACGGTGAAGAAGATGATTCAGGGCAGCACCATCAACTGTCCAAGTTTTTTCAAAATGAATAGCATCAAAATATTTTCATGTTCAAATATCTATGAGTATGAATTTTCATAGCAAATAATTTAACAGTCAAGATACGCTGCAGCACCGTCTAGTGGCGAATTAAAGTAATAATACACTACAGCGCCATCAAAGGACGAGTTAAGCAAAATGGATAACGCGAAAATATTCTCCGTGTTCAAATGCGGTTAGTTGAATGATCAAGAAGTTGATTGCTGAAGTGCTATCGAGTGGTGAGTCAAAATAATAAACTCTAGGGCTGCAGTCAGAGGCAGATTTGCCGTGTTGGCGGGCCCTAAGCAAAAGCTTCAATAGGGGGCCCTCTTTCGAAAAGTTTTTTCAAAATTTACAAATTTTTAAACTTAAAAAACAATTTGGGGGCTCCCTTTTTGCTGGGGCCTGGGGACTTGCCCCACATGCCCTCCCGGAAATCAGGCCCTGTCTGCGGGTGCCATCAAGTTGTGAGTACAGCCAAATGAATACTAAAAAAATATTCTCTCTGCTCAAATGTGTATGTATACCAATTTTTAAGGTGATCAGTCAAACAGCTTTGAAGTTGGTGCACTGCATCGGCAAAAAAAAATTGTAATCTACAGGCAAGTCATAGCAAATTAGATAGCGTAAAAGTATTCTCCGTGCTCAAATATCTGTGTGTACCAATTTTCAGAAATCAGCTGAACGGTATTTTCATAGCAAATAATTGAATAGTACAGAATTCGAGTTGTAGCTAAATGGATGCCACGAAAATATTCTTATTGTTCAAACATCTATGTTTATGAATTTCCATGGCGATCAGTTGAACGGTCCTGAAGTTACTGGTTTGAAGTGACATCTAGTGACAAGTTATAGCAAAATGGATGACGCCAAAATATTCTGCGTGTTCCAATATCTATATACCAGTTTTCATAGCGATCAGTTGAACAGTCTTTATATGCTGCTGTGCCATCTAAGGGCGAGTTAAAGTAATAATGCACTGCAGTGCCATCTAGTCGTGAGTAAGAGCTAAATGAATAGTTAGAATATATTCTGTGTGCTCAAATGTGTGAGTACAAAATTTTTTATGGCGATTGGTCGAACAGTATAGAAGTTGATGTACTGCAGCGCCATCTTGTGGCAAGTTATAGCCAAACGGATTGAGCAAAAGTATTCTCCATGTGTACCAATTGTCATCAAAATCAGTTGACCAGTATTTTCACAGCAAGCGCTTAAACGAAATAGAATTCGACGTTCTGCAGCACCATCTAGCGGCAAGTTACAGCAAAATGGATAGTGTAAAAGTATTCTCGTATTCAAATATCTGTGCTTACCAATTTTCATCAAAATCGGTCGAATGGTATTTTCATAAGCAAGCGGTCGAACGGAATAAAAATCGGCGTTCTTCAGCAACTTCTAGCGGCAAGTTACAGCAAAATGGATAATGTAAAAATATTCTACGTCTTCAAATATCTAAGTGTACCAATTTTCATCAAAACCAGTTGAACGGTATTTTCATAGCAAGCGGTCGAACGGAATAGAATTCGGCACTCTGCAGCGCCATCTAGCAGCAAGTTATAGCAAAATGTATGGTGTAAAAATATTCTCCGTGTTCAAATATCTAAACGTACCAATTTTCGTCAAAGTAAGTTAAACGGCATTTTCATAGCAAGCGGTTGAATAGAATTCGACATTCTGTTGCACCACCTAGCGGCGAGCTAGAGGAAAATGGATAGCATAAAAACCTTCTCCAGGACAAAAGACTTTGGTGTACCAAATTTCATGGTGATCGGTCCAACGGTTTTTGAGTTTTTCAACGTCATACACACCCACAAACATTAATGACTTTCTTGTACGTAGTAGTGCTGTAAAAGTAACGACAAAATGAGTATCCGTATGTATTTGTTACTTAGATGTTCGCTATTCGTTACTAAGTATTCGTTACTCGTTACTTTCGTTACTACTAATAGAATCGGTAATAGGGTGTTGTATGTGCCCCATAACAACACATCCGGGACAGTGTTGTTATGGGTATATGCCGCCCATACATAAACCCATAACAAAACCTAACCAAAAAGAATTTTTTTTAGCGATGTTGTACAAAGTTGTATTTAGAGCTTATTTTCTCTGATTTACAGATTGTTTTTATACACATTTATGGTTTTATACAATGCTAAATTATCTGAATTACTGAGTACACATAGAAATCTTCCAAAGACATATGCCATTCTTTTTTTTTCTCAACCCCCCCTTTTTTAAATTCTGAAAGCTGGTTTAACCTGTTCACTCTTATCATAAAAAGTGTAAAGGAAAGCTTGTGACTCGTGTTTTTTTCTGGGAGCGGGTTCTCGAATACTGAGATCCAGGGATTGGGCCATATATATTAAATTCACAGGGTAGGGGATCTCGAGTATGATATCAACTACTTTGCGTCTCTACAAGCATAATATCTTTATTATTTGTGAGTTCTTATTTTATATCGAAAACTTCTTTTGCTGGACGATTTTTCGAAGTAAATTAAAAATTACCATATTTTAAATTAAAATTGTTTAATTCAGTGAGAATTATCTATTTTTAAGATATTTCCAGTTCTATTTCTGCACTTTTGGGATGAAAGGGGTTAGCCCCTTCTGTGGGTGCATATATGAGAGCATTCTTTAAACAAAAATTATCACTCCTTTCATACAGAAAGAATCGTTGCACAGGACTATGCGTATTCCATGAGTTCATGGAATAAAATGTACCATAAAATAGGGCAGATGGCCCCCTAAACGCCGACATTTTAGAAACATACTGAACTTTATTGAATTATTTTAATACCAGTGGCTTACGCAGGAGTGGGCATAGAAATCCCGGGTCGCTCCCAATTTTTTTATATATTTTTTAAACAATTACTTAAAAAATGTGTTTAGGTTTCCATGCTAAATATTTTTTTTAGTTCCAAATAATATTTTAAATAATAAAAATGTGTGAATTCGTTTACTTTATAAAAAAATATTTTTTTAAAGGTGTATTTAAATAATTTGTTATTTATTACTCATATTTCGATTCTAGCTAAAAAAAAAAAAGAAAAAGTTAAGTTCGCAATCCTGCTTCGGAACCACCCTGAAAGAAATAATTCTGATTGCACCACTATTTAGTACTAAAATGTTAGAAAGCCCGAAATTAGCACCCCTTACTAACATGCTTCTCTTATATGTATTGCTCCTCTACAATTATAAGAACACCCCCTTCCCCCCCTGCAAAAAAAAGTTCAACTGCGCATAAGAACGCACTATACACCGGATCCTATCCCCCCATTGTACGGAAATTCATTTTCTCCCTCCGGCAGTCTTGTATTCGAAGTTCGAACCTGGTCGATCCGAAATGCACACTCAAAAGTCATTTTCCTCCTTGAAACCGCGATCCGATATCCAGTAACAAACAGAAGATATTAGTACTCGATTACTGGAACCCGTTTCCCCCCTAGTTCGCCTCGCCTGGAAGTCTGTATTCGAAGTTCGAAGCTTCTCGATCCGAAACGAGTAACGATATCAACCGAAAAGTAACAATTCGTTACTTCGAGTCTGAGTGATTATCCGTATCTTAGTACCGAATACATGCGGTTTGCTTCAGCTCTAGTACGTAGTATAAGGAAGTAATGTGATCCCGAAAAAATTTGGGGGCCAAATTTCGACGAAAAAACTGATTTTGACTACCTCTAAATTTAATTTTAAGAATTTTTTCGATGCATCTCATCGTAGGCTAGCATGCACGATCATATAAACGCGTCTGCAACTCATTTTGACCATCGGCCAGTCTATTGTGGCCAGTTTTTCCATGCCGTCTGTACGTACGTATGTATGTAACTCGCATATCTCAAAAACTATTGGTCGTAGAATGTTGAGATTTGATATTTAGGATTGTTCTATGATCTAGTTGTGCACCTTCCCTTTTGGTCGCAATCGAATGGATAGTTTATGTACAGGAACGCCCAAAAGATTCGAAATACATAACGCTCTATGGGCCGAAATTCATTAAACTCGAATATCTCAAAAACTATTGGTCGTAGAATGTTGGAACTTTATATTTAGGATTGCTGTAACATCTAATTGTGCACCTCCCCTTTCGGTTAGATTCGACTGCATATTTTATCTACAGAGCGGCTCAAAAGATTCTAAATGCATTACGCTCTATGGGCCGAAATTCATTACAGCGTATTTTAGTAGTATTGGGCTTTTTCAAACGACTCAGATGTGATATATGCTGTTAAGAGTTACAAAATGAATTTCTCCATTAATAAAAGTGTCTTTATCATTTATAGTTCTGCTACAGGAACACTCAAAAGATTTCCAATACATTACGGCCAATGGCACAATTTTAGGCACATTCATCCATTTCAAGCAAAGTACCGTCCTACCACATAAGTTAGGTAATGGTCCGACCACGGTCACGTGCCTCCCTCAAGAACTACGCCAAAAGTCGCCAAGCTTGGCGACTTTTAGTGTACGTGTGTGCGTATTTAACCCTCAAATCTCAAAAACTATTATGAAATTTCATGTATAAGACTGTTGTAACATCTAGTTGTGCATCTCGATTTTTGGTTCCAATCTACTGGAGAGTTTATTTACAGGACCACCGAAAAGAATTTCAGTACTTTAATGTCTATGGACATCTTCAATATAATACGACTGTAGACAGTCATTGTTTGGTCCATGGCTAAAATTTCGCCGTCTGTCGTCGACCTTGGCGAGTTTTGCCGAAATATCGCCAAATTTGGCGATAGTTAGTCATTTGGTCCATGCCCAAAGTATCGCCAATTGTCATCGTTCTTGGCGAGTTTTGGCGAAATATCGCCAACAGGCAACCTTTTATTATGTCACCGGCAAATGCACTGAAGATACATTTTATTCTTTATTTTATGTCTAGTTTTGATAGAGAATGCCCTACAATATTTGTGAGAGAGAAGTTATAGACTGAAAAATGATCCTTAGGCTAACTCCACACCATAGGAATTGAGAATTGCATAGCTCGGCATTTTCCTTTCAGTCACTTGGTTAAAGTAGTAATACATGTTATGCACGAATATGAGACGCAAAAATTTTATCTTGATCACCAAGAGGACTACCAAAATATAATTTATAGGCCTTCTTAATTAAATCAGTGATTGTTTTTTGGGGTGAATTTCTCACAGACATAACAAAAGTTGTCGGGGTGGTTAAGACAACAACTATGTTTACTAGTTGTTATTTTTTGTAAATGTAAGTTTTAAATATAAGGCAATTTTAAAATAAAAATACCTCTCACACAGAAACACTCACTTATTAAAAAAAACTCAATGCGTCCTTAGGCTGAGATAAATACGATAGTAATTGCACCATGCATGTTTCAACATTCACTTGGTCACAGGGTTGGAAAAAAACCAAGAAACAGGTTTTTTGGTTTAAACCAGATTTTTTTGGGGTTTTTTTTAAATCCTTTTATAATTACATGTTACATATTTAATAAATAAATTTATTACATTTACATAAATAAAATTATTTGTAAAATATTCAAATAACAATTAACATTTCTTCTAAAAAGAATTAAAACAAAGTAAATAAACAACTGTTGCTATACTTATGTGGACATTGAAATTATTCAATTTTAATATTTTATTTAGAGATACTATTTTTTATATTTAGTATCTACTTATATAATACGCTAACGTATGCAGTACCATAATTGATGATATTCCTATGCAGGGAGCGGCAACAACTAAATGTAAACATTAAGCGTAATAACAGTAACACACGTTCAATGATGTCAAGTGAAGCAAGCAAATTCGTTACTGGTTACGTATGTCACGCAGTAGCTAGATTACGGAATAACAATGCATACTCGAAAAAGCAAAATGTTTCTTTTTGGTTTGATTGTGGCGACGCTACTCTAGGGCGATCTGGCTAGGATCGAGGGTGCCTTGGTAGGAGGACTTTCTAAGGGGTTCTAACGCGTATTCACATTACATCTGGAGAAAACCTACCAAAACTCCAGACCGCTAGATCGACAGCCGCACAATAGAACCCGAACCAGGGACCTTCACACTTCGGCTATCTGCCATTTTCAGTGACATTACCACTGTGCCATAGTGAGGCCCACAAAATCTTTCGGATCTTTTCACATGTCCCATGGCCACCATCAGCTTTTGTCATGATACCCCCAAAATTTGTAGCAACCATAAACTAAATAAATTTCATGACAAATACTGTTAAAACAACAAAATGATTTTCGTTGAAAGGACTCCCATAATTTGGACAAAACTGACTGAATATATAGAATAGTAAGGTATGGGGCGGCGAAGCTGGGCGGCTTGTATAATATAATAAAATTTTTGTTTACTACATTTTACATGGAATATTGCTCTTGGATTCATCAGTAATAATGGTGATAAGTTGCTCGAAATAATATTTTTAAGGTTTAGAAATAAGTTGTTAAAACACAAAACCTCTATTTTAGAAACAAGTTAAAAATGCAGCCTATAATTTAAGTTTAATTAATAATCTTTAATAATTATAAAACAATAAGGTATCTATAGACTGATATGAAAACTTATTGTTGATACTTTTTGAGGATAATTTAAAAATACATTAGAACGTGTACTGTCTGTAGTATTCGTAATTTTAAATTATTCTTTTAAAAAACCAATTGGGTTAAAAAAAACCATTTGGTTTAAACCAGTCAGTTAAATCATGCCAACCCTGCTAGGTCATAATGTTTATTTCGCACTACTGGATTATCTGTCCATCTAATGAACAACATTTGCATGTGTAACATCTGACATCAAGTGACAATTTGTTGATCTTATAACACTCTTGTACCAAACTTTAGAAAAAAAAAAAACATTAAAATAAAAGAACGGGAAGTAGTGAAATTAAGAAAAAAATAAATAAAAATTCTTAAAAACTCAAAAATCTTACGTGCTAGAGCATTTTGAAAGGTAGATTCGGATTCTACACACCAATATACATACTAATTGATGTATCACATCCCAGAGGCAAAATGGCTGTTGAGTAGTGTAATTAATCATTTTAATTCATCATTTGCCGTACAGACTCGCCAGTTTTGAAATTTGGTGGGCAGGCATGACGTTAGTGAGCTAACTAATCAGCGATCTCGATTTTGGGTTGTATGTTCCGAAGTAGGGCATGGTTCCGAATGAATGTAAGGATTGTTAATATGCTGCCTGGATTTATGTATCAGGTTCATGCCCTACGTGGTTCCTTTGTTTTGGAAAATGGCAAAAAATCGCAAGAGTTCGATACGTGGGTCCACGTGGACTAAACAGCGAAAGTAGATATAATTCTATGTATACCGCCATCTGAACTCAAGCATACAAAAAATTGTGACACTTCATGAGATGTCTGGAGGAAACTGAGAGAAATCTATCAGTCTAAAGGGCCTGCTCGTAAAGCAGGCCCTTTAGACTGACAGCTAGCCCTTTACTGAAATCTTTAATTCAATATAAGATACCCGACTCGCCTAATGGAATTCACAACCATTTGAGAAAATTCTTCGTCATAGTAGACAGATTCTCAAAAATGAATATTTAAATAGACAACGACTTGCTGACTGTAATGTTGTTATATAGCCTCCCTTCTACTTTCGACAATTTCCGATGTGCTATGGAATCAAGATATGAACTTCCGAAATACTCAGAATCAAAGTAGTGGAAGAATTCAATGCCAGGCGTAACGATCATAGACAAGCTGAAGACTCAGGTGCTTTCGTTGCTGCTCCTAGAAAACCTCCTTGTAAAAATAAAAATTATGGAAAATACTCGGGCCAGCCGACTCATAAAATTAAGTATGCATCAAGAATAACTTGTAAAAAGTGTAAACGCATAGGGCAGATGAAAAAAAGAATAATTTTAAACATAAGCCTAACAACTTGGGATTCTTATCCACTCTGGATGACTCGCCAGTAGGGTTACCAGGCAAAATACAGCAACGCTACTCGCGTGACGCTCTCCCAACCGTGGCTCCCTGAGATGCCATACCATGTACAGGTTATCCGAAAAGCTCTGTTTTTGCGTACTGGCAGAGTTTCGCTCCTTCGATGATTTGGCGCTACTAGCAAACCCTGTCACTGTTGCCAACTCCGCCGGAAAAAAAAGTGGTTCAAACCAAAAGTAGCCAGAAAATGGCTAAAAATTTTTTCAAGATGAGAAAAAATAAAATTTGTTTGGCACTTACTTTTAAGTGCTTGTGCTGCTGAAATATACTTGTCTGCTGATGCTTTTTGAGTCATTTGGACTTTCATTTTCGATTTACAAAATACTTCGGTATTGCCAGTTTGCCAAGATCTTTTTCTCCGGCAGAGTGATAGGGTCAAGTAGTAGCGCCAAATCGGCGAAGGAGCAAAACTTTGCTCGTACGCAAAATCCCACAGGAGAAACTGGTTTTCGGATAGCCTATACTTGGTATCTCAGTAAGCCATGTCTCAATATTCGCGATCTCAACGACCTAAAGGGGGCGCTGTAGGATATAAACAAATGTGCTCGGTGACGGGTAGCTTGTTCCGACAATAGTTGTGCCTGCATTAAGCAACGCGGTTTTTATGCCTATTTTCTCTTTTTAGAGGTGGAAAAAAATGTCGCATGATTTATTTCTTTTAGTTTTATATCAAGCAATCTTTTAATTTAAAGGTAACATTAAAGGTCCTGAGATCGCGAATTATCAAATACCGAAAAGCAAAATTTCTGGTGTGTTGATTCCGGTTGCACGAGACATTTGTTTGATGACGATTTTATTTTTATGAGTATGAGAAATTCAGAAATTAAGCAGTCAGCCTTAACAACCGAAGTAGCTGGCGTTGGAAAAGTTCAAATCAAAGCAGAAGTCAATAAACAACTACGCAATATAGAAATTTCTGACACGCTTTAAGTTCTCGAACTCAAGATTAATTTATTATCAGTATCAAAACTGTGATAAGGGTTATAACATTACCTTTTAAAAAAATGCGCTATAATCAAAAATGTAAAAGAAAAGGTTTTCTTAATAGCTGATAGAAAAAAAACTATTTTTATTACTTAAGATGTAGTGATTCTGAAACAAATCACGGTGCATGCCATGTAGGTGAGTCAATCGATAGTTCTAAACACAGATATGCTGATATTCTTAAGTGGCATAAACGATTAGGCCACCTAATTTTAAAGATTTAATGGAATCAAATGTAAAAGGTGATATTCGGGGGTTAAATATTACAAAATGTTCTGATAATGTAAATTGTGAGGTATGTGCACTAAACAAGTTAATCCTTGCACCTTTTCCTAATGGTCAGAGAGAGTCACAGGCCGTTTAGATTTAATTCACTCTGATTTATGTGAACCTATAATAGTACCCTCTATGGGTAAGTCACTTTATTTTATAACGTTTATTGATGATAATTCCCGTTACTGTGCTTTAAAGTTTTTGAAATCCAAAAATGAAGCTCTTGAGGCATGAAAAATTTCTAAAAGAAAGCGGTGTTGAGCATAGATTAACTGCTCCCTATTGCCCAGAATAAGGTGGGATACCTGAACGTAAAAATATAACTTTAATTGAAATGGCTCGTTGTCTTCTATTTCAATCAAAACTACCCTTAAATCTATGGGCTGAAGCGAGAAATACCGCAAATTATATAAGAAACCATTGCCCTACTAAACCTTTAAATGGAAAAACACTTTACAAATTGCGGAATAATATAGTACCTAACATTTGTTATTTTAAGGTATTTGGTTGTACGGATTATTGCTTAAATAATAAATCAACGCACAAATTTTCACCCAGATCAAAAAGGGGAATATTTGTGGGTTCTTCAGATAACTCGAAAGCTTTTAGAATTTATTTTCCTGATGAAAATCGAGTTATAATTTACAGAAGTGTTAAGTTCTTTGAGGGAAAATTGTAACGATTTTGCTGACATAGGTCAGCTAGAGAAAGAAAGCTATCAAGAAATAAAGTTGAATCATCCCCAAAATGAGCTACATCTGCAGGGGGAGATGAGAAGTTTCTCGCCAAAATTTTCTCCACCAACAGAAAAAGAAAAAGGCGCTATCACGATACTGAAATATCACGTGATTCAGAATTGTCGAGTTTGGAGAAAAATACTTTTTCCTTACAGAATCGGGAGATCGCGCGCCAAGCTGCAGAAACTGTTGACAGTTGAAATGCGGAGATATCTATAAAGTCTGCAATGAAAAGCTCTAATGCTTCCAAATAGTGCGATGCTATGGTTGCCGAATTAAAGATTATATTGAAAAATAATACATTTAAGGTCCGACCAAATAGTCAGGATTGCGTAGGTAGCAGATTTGTTCTTAAAAATAAGTACGCACAAGATGGATCGATTTTAAAGCAAAAGCCGGACTTGTCGCGAAAGGCTTTAGCCAGAAACCTGGCGTAGATTTTCTCGAAACTTTTTTCACTCGTAGCTCGTATGAGTACGATTAGAGTAATGGCTGCTCTTTCTGCTGTATTACGGCTTAAAATACATAAACTTGACGTTACGTAACTTCAGCTTACTTAAATGGACAATTAGATGAGGAAACATTTATGGAATGTCCCGATTATTTCGATGAAATTCTTGAATTAATAGCAAATGAAAAATCGAACAGTGAAATATATAGGAAAGCAGCATAATTTCTCGAAACTCTAAGGGAAGGTGATAAAGTTCTTTTTCTAAAAAAAATCCCTCTATGGTTTAAAACAAGCTGGTAGATGTTGGAATATCAAATTAAATGGAATTTTGACAAAGTTTGGAGCAAAGCAAACAAGTGCTGATCCATGTTTATATTATATCGAAGATGGAAACGGTTTAACTCTAATATTGATTTATGTTGATGCCATTTTGATTATGTCCCAAGATCCAAGTAGAATTGAAAATTTTAAATCGTATCTTAAAAGGGAATTAGAAGTTAAATATGTAGGCTTAGTTAAATATTGGGTACTTACGCATTATCCCCGCGGTCATTCCCACCAAACTATTTTTTGGTCAAATGAGTTGCCAAACTGTTGCCAATCGTATTCAAAACCATTAATAATTTCATGTGCCCGGCATTTATCTTGGCAAAAAATTGCTCGTCTTGGCGGACCGCCGGTATAATACGTAAGTACCTATAATTCATAGTATTCTCTATGACGATGGTCGTTGTATGTATTCCCAAAAATCGTGCAAATTGTCGCCAAGTTTTGACGACTTTTGGCGGTATATTATCTACATTAGATATACTTTTTTTTGTTGTTAAATTTTAGCAACTTAACAAGCTCTAGCAAAATAGATCCGGAAAATATTTGAAATACCGATTAGCTAGGAATAACCCTAATATCTCTCAAATTAACTTAAATAAAATTCTGTTGCAAGCGAGAGTTTTTCAACGTCGTATGTTTCAATATTACTCTGTTTGAAAACTACTGCGCGAAATGACTGAATTCGACTACCTGGTCAGAACGTGACGTCATAGATAAAAAGTTGTCTCTGCAATTCGTAAACTCTGTTCGAAATTCGTAAACTCTGCAACACAATTTAACGCCCTATTCGCAATTTGTGCAATTCCAAATAGCTCCTCGAGATTACACAGTTCGAAGTTTTCACGAGTCTGAACCATGGTGGATTTCAATAATATTTAAATTGGTACAGCTTGGTTGTTTTCCACCACTGCGAGATGAAATATTTAGCTCAGCTAAATACGCCAATCAGACAAGAATTGTGCTTAAAAATTATATGGAGATCTGTTTTAATGGCAATGCATAAATTCCACAGAATCACCAAAAAGTAGAAAGGCATCATTGGTTTAAAATATCTAATCTGTTTCTTTAAATTGCGCACTAAAGACGGAGAAACGAAGATAGATACTCTTAATATAACTAATAGATAGTATTATCATTTTTTTCTCTAGTAGTAATAGTAGATTTGTTTGGATAATATGGATTAAAGCACAGTATACAATGTTAATAACTATTTCGTGAAATTAAAAGTGTTATATTCATTATTTTTCAACGATCGTCTTATAACTAACCAAACCATAATCCTACGTTGCGTAATATATCTCGTGGTAGTTTCAACAAAAGGATTACTCGAACTTTTTGATATTTTAGATAGTTACGATTATATTTTAGTAAAATATTCGTTTCCTACCGTGCGAAGAACGGGCACGCAGCTAGTAACTTAATAAATGTGAAATTGATAAAATTGAACCTAAGCATGTCAACAAAATTAAGAAACTTATTCTGAAAGCTGCAGCATTGTTCGGGGCCGTCGTTATTAGCAACCGGGCCTGCTTCTTCGTTGCCACCGGAAGAAATGAGTGAAACATTGAGGCCTAATATTTACATTTGCGCTGTTCGATTGTATGCGATTTGGGATTATAAACGTTAATTTATTTTATAATTAAAAAACAATTTGTTATAGTTTTGTCATAATGATTTAATGACAAGGTGTTTTAGATGTAGGTAATAATTTTTTGAAGATTGAGCTTTTTTTTATGGAAATAAATCAACGAATTCAATCATAGAGTACACTTGTATTTAGAAATTCTACAAATTTATAGGATATAAAGCATGTTTTGTGAATTAATATTCATGTGTTATTTATAAATCATTTTAATCTGAAATCGTTTAACTTGGGTAGTTTATTATTCTAGTAAATAAGCGTGCGTTGTAATACTAGTTAGACATTCTTATCTGTTTAGATCTTTCAGTTGAAAATGTCATTTATCATTTATTATAAATGCAACTAAATGTGTGATATTGGTTTCAGTGCGAAGTACTGTAAAATATGTTATTAATTTTTGCACATGCTTATGTAGAAACTTAAATTGAAGTTAATATTTTGTATAAGCGTTCATCACACTCAAATTCAAAGTTCCATTTAGATAATGGCTATAATAAAAAGTAATTAATTCGGAGATCGCTTGTTTTTAGTTTACTACAGTGTTTAGCGCAACTTGGGAAAAGGGATCTTGAAATTTTTCAAGTCCCAGAGCTGTTAGTTTATCTTAATTTGTATTCAAAGTCCGTGGAGCAGGTTTTTTCTTCTTTTTTTAAAGCTATAACCCTAATATAATCGTAAAGTTAGTATAAGTACTAACCTGAGACCATTGTTAATATTATGAAACAAAAACTATGCCGGTGTCATTCGCGATCAGAAAAAGAAAAGCGTGGCGGTTTGAAGCGAAAATTCCTAACTTTCAAAATGTCCCATTTCTACATCATACTCTTTTTTAGATTTAAGGTATACCACCTTAGATACTTCATGATGTGGCGAACCGTTTTATTTTATAGTTAAATAGTTGTGTACCCGCTCTTCGCAAGGCAAGAAGAGAACATTTTCCCAAAATGTGATTATAACTACACGTGACAAAACAGAATCTCCAAGAAAAAAAGTTCAGTTACAATCTTTTCTGTTGAAACTACCGCGGGATATATTAACGTGACGTAGAATTACTTAACTGTGATGTAAGATGGTTGTTGAAAAAGGAATAGAACACTTAGTTTCACGAAATATTTATTAATGCGGTATATTGTGCTTTGATCAATATTGCCCTAGCATATCTACTAACTGTTACTTATACTATCTTTTACTGATACCAATACAATATATTTTCGTTTTTCAGTCGTTAATACTTAATTTAAATAAACGGTTTAGATATTTGCCACGAATGTAGTCTTTTATTCTTTGGTGACTTTTGCAATTTACGCACTAGTATATACGATAATCATTTCACTTTATGGTTGCCACTAAAACAGCTCTCCATACATTTGTATGCTTAATTATTGTCAGATTGGCGTATTTTGCACCAGGGCACTATTATCTCACGGAAAAATCGGGACTTTGGCCAGTGCCTCCGGCTAGAAATGGCCCCCAATTTCAAATGTTGTTCTGAAATAATCTTTTTTATAAACATATTTTATGAAAAATAAAACAAATTTCATAGATGGAGGACCTCAAATTCATCAATGGAGTCCCTGTTTGCCATAATCAGGCCCCTGTTTAACACCGCAATATATTTCCTGCTATTCGAAAACGTGACCCGTTTAAAATCTCAATTGAAAATAATGTTGGATAATTCACTTGTGAAAAAACAGCATTCAATTATTTTTCTGGCAACGTAAAGTAAAATATAGAATTATTTCACATGCGCGCCGTATGTTTTGCTTGTGAGTCCGTTATTCTGATTGAGTTTCGAAAGGGGTTTTAAACTCATGACGTCAAAGTGGCGCACATTTCACATGCGAAAACTCGGTTATTTTTAAATAATTTTTTTTTTCAACTGGCAATTTTAATCATTGTTACTGTCTCCAAGACAACCAAACCGCAAGATATCATACCGAAAGTTTTAAGCTGCTGCGATTGAAATGAAAATCCTTCTTTACCTAAAAATTCGTAAAAAAAACTCCTAATTTATATTTTCCTCTGGTTTTTCTTTTAAAAGAGGGCGAAATGTATGCTCCGTCATTTGACAAAATATAAAAAAGTTATGACTGATAGAATTCAAGATGCAGCAATTTTAAAAATATTTTACGAAAGTCAGCATCAAATTTAATTTTATTTGAAAAATTCCCAAGAATCTGAAAATTATGTTGCACAGTCCGAACAAACATTTTTTAAAAGAAAATTTTCTCCTCTATCCGATGATGTAAATTTCCTTTTCTTGCGAGTGTAATTACCGGCGTTATTACGTATTAAACGAGAAAAATCGCTAAAAATCGGACAAAACATAAAATAAAACATTTTCTAATTCGTATTTCGAAAAAATCGCTCCGAGGCGTGTTAGAATCTGTCCTAGTGAAGCCGTATGCAAAATTCGGTAGGTCTGCGGCAAACCGTTTCGGCGCAATGCGATCCAGAGACGCGCGCAAAAAGATCGGTGGTCACAAACTTGCCTACCTACCTACATAGCTACATACAATGTTTACTCTCGGATTTTATTATATAAGATACTACTTGTATATGTTTCTCTTTAGAACCAGAACACTAAACAAGCAATTAAGAACTGGTAATTTTTATAAAATAACTTTTATTTAATATCACAAAACGATACACCATACTTAATACAAATATTACAGCATGTACATAGTGTCAATAACTTCCGCTGGCATTTACTTATGTGCAATCAGTACAACAGTTGTACTAGACAAATGCAACTATTTTATGTTTATTATGTTACAATGTCAGTCTTGGTTCATCAGTTTTTATAACATTCAATTTATTTAAAAGAGTTGAAATCACTAAAATAAAGGTTATTTGTTTATATTATGACCACTAGATGACAGCATCATTTATGTGAATTAAAACATATATTTGATTTATTTGCAATCCTCATCGATATTTATTAAACATGTTTTAAATTAAAATTCATATTCAAAATATATCTTTTTAAAATATTAAAGGCAAGCAATAATTACATTGCTTTATGGACCATTGTTTTATCTATTCTTAAAACTTAAACAGTGTTACACAAAATAATATAAATTACATAGTTTAAAAGTAAATTATTTTATAATTTCTATTTTTAAAAGCGTTATAATATTTTTTAATTTTGAAACATAAAAAATAAATTGATTAATAAAATTAATATTTCGACTAGTAATTTATGGAAAAACAGATTTTCAAGACCGGCTGTTTGCAATTTCTACCGCTAGATGGCAGCATCAAATAATCCATTTCCCATCTGAAGCTTGGGCTAATTTTATAGCAAGGCGTTTGCCTCCCTTCCCTCTAACTCCATGGTTTTTAGCCATGTGCGCGAATTATTTGAGGTAAAGCTGATCCTTGTGGTCGTGCAGTCACTTCACAACACTATGCACGTAATGTTAGCGGGAAATGTAAACAAATCACTGCAAATAGCAGTATCAACATCATGAATATTAAAGATGATTAATATTAATGAATTAGAACCTTATGAATCGCTTAAATTTGATGTAGAGTTTGTTAAAAGTGCTTATTTTTATTCCTTGTGCTTAGAAACTCCCTACTTCCCCCACTTTTTTGTGTCTATTTAGAAACTTAGTTTCGGAGGAAATGCAAATTTTGATTGAGAAAGTGTAAGTAAACACAGATAGTCAGGGGTCTGTCTAGACTTTTCAGACAGGGTCCTGTTTTAGTGAAATTGTGAAAAATTTTCTCATAATTTTGTGAATCTCAAATTAGTGTTCAACCAGATTTTTCTAGCCAGGGTACTGTTTTTGTGAATTTGTAAAAATAGGGCCCATTGTACGTGAATTAGTGATGAATTTAGAAATTTAAATTTAGCATTACATTAAAGTTAAACATTTGTTATAAGGTCCTTTAAAAAGACCTACATATGTATGAACAAACACATACAGATTTTTATAAATAAACACATCAAATTTATTCATGTGTACTGATTTATATAAATAGTACATATAAAGTAGAACCTTGATTATCCAATGTAATTGGAACAGAACCAACATCGAATAATTGAAATTTACAAATAATAGAGATTTTTTCAAGAATCATCTAGTTTAATATGAAGGGCGATTCCACCGTAACCTGTGTGACATTTGTACACAGTTTTTTCCTTATTAAGTTCCTTTTCCTTAGCTTAGCATTAAAAATTAAGTATCCGTTAATATTATCTTATTTTACATTTTCTGAATAAAACAATTACTACATCATAAAACAAACCGTTTCTTTTTTTTTTTTTTTCAAATAAACCGAGTTTTTTTTCAACCCTGTCTGGTAAGGATCAATTAATATCTAGGCATGGATATCGCATTCTTCAGCCTTGGACGATCCCTGGCATCTCCCCTGTCAATTCGCACCCTGCCAGTGGCTCTTTTTTAACTGAAAAGAGGAAAACTTTTGATGATCCAGCAACTTACTGCAACCAGCAACTTCATAGTCACTCAAAAATCCTCAATTAGTTATCTATATTTTTCCACAGTAGATTAGGAACTCACTGCATAGTCACTGAAAATCTTCATCTCTAGTGATTTAGTTCAATCTAAAAAATACATCATGAATATGCATTAGGGCCCTTTAAAAAGTTCACCACACCAGGCCCCCCCCCCCTCAACAGACAGCTCTCGTGTAAGCTTGTCACAACACATAACAAACAAAATAAAAATTAAATCAGTCAATTTGACTACTCATTTAGCCACAGAACTATAGTGTCTCAGACTTAGCCAATTTGACAACAAACTCTTGGAAAAAGTAAACAATGTTTGTGATGGGGTCAATGCACTTAATAGGAATAAACCTTATTTTCATGCATATATTTTTATTTTAGGAAGAGAGGGAAAGGATATTTTGAGTTAAAGTTTGCATGCATTTGGTGAGAGCTGGTTTCTCTCAAACCCACGAATGTAGCATAGTAGAGTATTTATTGGCATTGGCAACTATAGACAACGTAAAACTATTACTTCTCGTAAACTACCTCTCGTAAAACTATTACTACTGACTAAGGCATAGGCAAACGGGCACCTTCGGTCTCGCGTTCAATTACTGAGGGGTAGAGTGTGTGGAATTGAGAGATCTCATGCTGTCAGACACACTAATCCGTTCATTTATCTTTCAAAAGATGTTTGCTTTTCAGCAACACTTATATATCCCCCCCCCCAAAAAAAAAGTTACTTACGTACTTGTGTTTTAAATGTATGTAATGTTATGTTTTAAATATAAAATGTTTTATATGTATTTTGTGGATGAGCTAAAATATATAATAGATGAAGCAGTATTAAAAATTTTTTTTTTCTTCCAGCAAGATTAAATATGAATTGTTTTAAGAAAGTATTTATTTGTGAAATCACTGTTCCCAAAGGTACGTATAGAAATAGTTTTAACTTACATTTTTCTGTATACTTTAAACGATATTTTATTTTAATAATTACATATTTTGCAGGTGGAAATTCACAGTGTGATCTCATCAAAACAATAATGAAATCCAGTGTTTTAGGAGTGATAACAGGCATCCAGAAATTTTCTCGTAAAACTATTTATACTGGTAACAATGATGTATTTTGAAATTTTTTGTGATAAAAATACTGTATGTAATTTTAACAGTTGTGAAGTATAAAGAATTCATTTCATACTCTTGTTCTTAGTTTGAATACAAGCAAGTTATATTATTTGATGTACTATAGCTTGTTTTGCTATGAAATCTTTCGTATAATCTTTAACTTATTTATCTTTATAAGATTCCTTTTGGATTTTTATGAATTTTTATGTCGTAACTTTAGATATTATTGCATTATTTTTTTAAAAGTCACCTTTAACACATGGGATGACTGTTGTGTGAAGTGAATTAAAAAAAAAAAAAAAAAAAAAAAAAAAAAATTGAAAACATAGAACACTAAATGCATAAAACTCAGTTAAAAAATTAAATGATATAGACATTTTATGAGTACTTTTCTGTTTCAGAGGTGCCTCAAAATTCTGAAAGCAAAAGTCTTTTCATGGCATAAAAGGTTGCATAATATACTGTAATACCTGAATTAAAATAAAGAGTGTTTTTAGTATGACATGTGACTAGCTTACTAACTTTTACTCAAAAACTGAAGTGATTTAAGTAATCCTTTTCATTGTTGCTAGGCTTTGCTCATTATCGAACATTTTGGCAATGTTTTTTTATGGCATCCCTGAAACAGAAAAATAGCTTTTTATGCATACTAAAAAGTATAATTATCCAGTTTCTAACAAAGCTGGGTAAAAAAGTTAAAATGTTTCTGTCAAAAAACAAAAAAAAACAAAAAAAAAAACCTTTAAGCAGGGTTTAAAAAAACCTGTTAAAAAAAACCCAAACCCAGATTTTTTTGGGGGGTTTTATTAAGATTTTTTTTAATAGTATAACACTTTTTGGATATCAATTTTATAGTTTTATTTCAAACAGAATAATTTTAGTCTAAAAGAAAACTTTCATTACAAAATAATAATTAATTAATTAAAATATAAAAATAACTTTAATGCAGTACTATCTTTTTCTGCTGGCATTTATAAAAGGCTCCTAATTTGTTTTATGACCATAGATAAAAGTATATTATTGTTCACTTAGAAAAATATGTTGTTTTTGATTGGCTGTTTTTCTATTACTTTTTAAATTTATGAACTTTTTATTTTTTTTTTTACCTTTATGTTTTTTAAGTCACAGTTATATTTTCTAGTTAGAATATAAGTCAGTAAACCCATTGCAGGCCAACTTAAGGCAAAACTACTATTTATTTAATAATTTTCTTTATAGCTAGTTTTTGCTTTAAATATGTATTTCTTTAAAAAATCTAGAATTAATATGTCTGATATTAAATCCCACAGAAACAATGTATAATGAATTAGTTTTATATTTCTCAGTACTAAAGTAATGCAGCAACTAATACAATACAGGAGGGTTTCCGGAATCTGAATTCATTCTTGAGATGCATGATTGTAATCTGTATCTCATTCTTCTCTTATCTGGGAAAGGATTTTTTTTTTTTTTTTGTCACTATACTGATAAATACATATTTTATTCGTATTTGAAAACTTATTTATTAAAGAGATAAATAAGTTTTCAAATACGAATCCCTGCCTGCATTCTATACCTGTTCATTTCAAAACAAATATTGCAGATAGAATTAGCTGAAGGTATTATTATTTTTTAAAAAGGTTATTATTCTTTATGTTGAAGTTGGAAAAATAATTATAATAAAATTAAACTGGCATGTATATATTTATCTAATATAATGCACTAAGTTATGTAGGTAAGATTATATGTATTTAATGTCAAATAACAAATGATTTAAATGAAAGAAAGGAAAAAAATTGATAATTTTTAATGAAACCCCCCCAAACCCACTTCTGTGTGGGTTTTATTGGGTTTTTTAAGTGGGTTTTAAAAAAAAAAACCTAGTTTTTTTGGGTTTGTGGGCAGGTCCGAAACCCTGATTATAAGATACAGCTTGCCATGTATTTACAATTATCAGCTGCTTTTTAGGCAATTGTTAACATTCTTGTATACTTTCTTAAGAAGAGCATTATTTACTTATTTATTTATGCAGATAACCTGCCTTAAGAAGACTTTTATTAAATGGAAATATTTTTTGGTCTCATCAATTCTTTGTCTGTTGAATGATCACCCTTGAAAAATTCATCACCCAGGCTGCAGTATCCCTAATAGCATTGTGACCTAAATGCGATGGACAAGGCCGTCAAGGGGTGTTGCGAATGAGTCACAAATAAGTCGCCTTGACTGTCTAATGTCCTTCTGCAGCAACGTCACAACGTGACATCACCAAGCACCGTCACATTCCCAGCACTGTGACTTAAATGTTCCACTGATTTAAAACTGAAAAAAACTTTTTTTTTCTGAGAAATTTGCAAAATTACTTAAAATTCATAAAATCAAAGAAAGTAGCAATATTGCAAAGTCATAAAAATTAGTTGCATGGTGCTTTCAAAAGTAGCAAAAATTGTGAAAAGTCGTAAGATCTGGCAAGATGTCACAAACAATCCGCCACATTGACATCACAAAGAAGTCACAAACTATTGTCGCTGACAAGTCATACTGTGACTTACAGTTGACGTCACTTATGGTCACCAGTGTGACTGCGACCAATGTGACTCACAGGGATGTCGCAGCGACCTCATTGTGACGTTCCGTGCTATTAGGGATGAAGCAGCCAGATTATATTAGTTTTTGTTTAACACCTTAAAGCAAAAGTTATATATATTCTTTTTATTTCAGAAAAACTGGTAAAACAATGATAGAGGGTTTTTTTTTTTTTTTGACAGAAATGAATATATAGACAGTATAATGCAAGTTATTTTTTGCAATTTCAGTTGTGGGGGTGCATAGTGGTGCGATCTATAGTAAATGAGTTTAATTATAATCTAGCCTATCTATTTTTTTACTAGAATGGATCTCAGATGGGCATTAGAAATAAAATAATGCAAGATCACCCATGTGAGACACAAGCATGTGCAAATATGTTGGTACCTTTCACCCGTGTCAGACAATGGCAAATACATTAAGGGGTTAAAACCTAATTTTTTTTTCTTTCTTTTTTTTTTTTTTTTTAGGGATGTGTAAAAGTTGCTGTGTGGAGTGGAGTGGGGCACCTAGTCAAAAAAATTACACGGAGAATCCTATGAAACATTATGCAATAAAAACATTCCTTTTGTGGAAAAAAGAACTTTTCATTCTCTTGTGATTGTTTGACAAATTTTACTGTATTTTACTTTTTTCTAAGAATATGAAACTTTTATTAACTTTTAGTAAAATCTTTAAAATGAATCCTATGTTAGCAAATAATTTTCATCGTTTAAATTATGTGCCTGTTTTATTAAACATTTTTCTTTTTCATTATATTTCAGTGGATGATGGTACTGGCTCATTAGACTGTGTGTTATGGCATAATGAATCTGCTTCAAGAAAGCAAACAGACAATATCATAAATAAGTTTAATTCAAGAAGCACTGGTAATGCATTATATTTGAAATTATTCTACAGAAATAATAATAAAAAAAAATCACTAAATATTTATTAAAAGGAAAAGAAAAGGTATGCAATGTTTACTGTTTGACTGTGCAAAATAAAACCCTAAATCATTTGCTAGAGTGAGAAAATGATCCATTATTCCATGGGGGGGGGAAGATAACTTGAGATTTGTTTCTATAGTATACTGATTTCTCAATTTTATAAATAGGGTAACTATTTCGACTGCTTACAGCAGGAGTTTAGAACTGTCATTTGTAGTTAAAAAGTAGGAGGAGAAATTGGAAAAGCTGGGTCCTGAGATTGTTTTTCTTTTCTTTTCTTTTATAAATGCAATGCAGGGTACTTTAATAAAATTTCTTCAATTTCTATTTGAATGTTAAATTAGACCTTTAAATCCAAAAAAAAAAAAAAAAATTAATACAAAAGAGCTGTGTTTTAGAAGGTAAAGGAGTCACTTTTTGGAAGTATGCAAGTACCTGTTTTTTTGTATTCTTTGGATTGATTTTGGATAAAACTGTGTATGTATTGGCACAATGCGAAAATTTTTGGTGTTTTACTGCATAAATACTTATTCATACCAAAAAATTAGTATTGGCTGGACTGCACTGAAGGCCTTATGTGGGTATAAAATCATGGAACGTAAGTGAAATGGGAATGATCCAGAAAAGCAATTTTCTGTGAAAAATTTATTCCAAAACAATTTATGAAAGTTACATATGCAAAAATCTACTTGCTTTACACCTTTACCTTGAAGTTTTTAACTATGTTTATATTAAAAATAATAAAATCAATAATATTATTATAAAATTTCTCGATTTCAATAAACTGTGAATTAAATGCATATTTTCTATATACAGTGGAACCCCGATCTATCGTTCCCGCATTCATCGTTTTCCCGTATCGATCGTTTTATTTCTATGGTCCCTGCACAAGTTGTATTTCAATAACATCAACGAAACCCGCATTCATCGTTCGTGAAAAAATCCTTTTCCCACTTTCATCGTTGTAAAATATTCTCCTTACCGAAGTGAAATCGAAATTCAGATGGATCCACATGGCATACAAACTTAAATATTTTCTGGTATGATTTCTTGGGTTGATGATGGTGTAGATGAAGAGTTGTTGCATAAAGCAGAGCATGTGGTGTGAAATTTAGTGATTATATTTTCTTTGATATAGACGTAGCGACGTATCTTAAGAATGGAAGAAATGTGTGGTGATGCAAAAAATAAAAGTAATGGCGAAGAAGCGGAGAACAATGTTCATGCCGATGAGACTGAGCCTACACTAGTGCCAAGTTTATCGGACACAATTACAGTATTTGAAATTGTATGAACTTTTATGTACAAACATGAAAACACGGAAATTTTAAAGATTTACAAGAAAAATATTGTAAATCTTTAGAATTTTCGTTTAATTAAAAAAATTAAGGAAAAACCCAGTGTAAAATTACTGATTTTTTAGAAATAAATATCACTTAATTTTCTACAACTCCAATTTGTTTCTTTTTCGGTTTGGTTACAAATTTAGTGTTTTTGGTAAACTGTATACATCGTGTGCATTCATAAACATTATTTTCTTCGTACTTTGACTTTAACCCGCATTCGTCGTTTTCCCGCATTCATCGTTTTTTTCTACGCATCCCTTGAAAAACGATAGATCGAGGTTCTACTGTATTATGATAAATATCAACTTTCTATATCTTTCCTTTTTCAATATTTAATTTTTTAAATGTTTATTACTGTATATTTTCAAGGAAAATATAGATTTAGGAATTTTTTTTTTGTTCTAAAAACTCAGTTTCTCCAATTTTTAAAGAAAAAAGAATAAAAAAACTCTGGGGAAAGAAACTGATTTCTTTTCCACCACTTCAAAATTTCTGGAAATTTTACATCTTTAAACATAATTAATTTTGAGTTGGATGTACAATGAAACCTGTATATATTGATACTAAAAGGACTTTATAGACATCACTAAAATCATTATAAACAGTTTATCAGTGCAGACAAGTTTAATATTTGTACATTATTTGACCATTAAAGCTATCAAAATAAAGATAAAATATACTTATTACATAAAATAACACTTCAATCCTCAATGGCCACACCTTGTACATTTTGAAGAAGTCAGGTTTCTTTTGAAGAAGGGAAATATAATTCATGTACATATTAACTGCCTTCTTTTAATACTAGAAGTCAAAGCTTGTTGTGGAGGCAATTACAATGGGCGCTAGAAAAAACATGTAACAAAAATGTGTTTACACTCAATATATTTCATTCACCTAAAATAAATAATTTCATATTCAATTTTTATTATCTACCCAAATGAAATTTAATGCTCTTTTCGAGATGTGTGGAAACTTTTTGCATTCTAACGATTGCATTTTGTGTATACAGTCCTTCTTATATCAATGCTTCAAGAGCACATGATCATTTTAATGTAAAAAAATTAAACTATGTTATCTGGAAAAATTCTTTAAAACAAATTGAAATCGCAGTTTTCTCTTCAAAGCCTGATGACCGTGACTTCAGATATGACATCATTGTCGCTTGCAGAGCCTAATTTCGTCATGCAAATAATTAACTTTTCTTACTCTTGGAAATAACATGGAGCTGAAAATAGCAAAAAATCGCTTAAAAATAAGGGAACACGTGGATTTTCAGATTTTTAAAGTAGCTCAGATTGTTTTCTATATTTTTATACATAATTATGAAAAATCCTAAGTGGATCGTACAAAAGGTGTAGATGTTATTGCTTTTTTTGTGCTTAACTTTTAAATCTTTTTGGAGTAATAGTGGTAAAACTTTTATATCTTGGATGAGTTGCCCAGAATTGTTACAGTGTGAGTCAGTGATCAGCATACCTATATAGTAGGATGGGGGATTACTACATTACACTTTCACTATTTGATGAAATTAAATTTTTTTCTAATAATATACTTAAATATATAAATAAATGGCATATGTAAAAATTTTGTTTCATTTTAACACACACACAAAGATATACTTTCCTTCAAATGCCAATGGCTTTTGCCTTGGCATCCTAGGCTTAAAACTTAAGCCCACATCAAATAATAAATTTCAAGAAAAAAGTGCTATATAACTGAAAGGGTTTACTACTTTATTAACTCTTATGTTGCAATCTTTTATTATCTTATCACATATTCTGGATCTAAAATAGTGTTTTTAAAAAAAATGTAAAAAAATCATATTATAGATATAAAATTTTTTGTAAAAGTTAACATTATCATTGTAGGTTTGTAAGATGCTTTAGATAGGTTCAAATTATAATGATTGAATAGGAATTCTGACATCTTTTCCAAAGATAATATCTTTTTAGGCAGGTTTATCATCATAGTCAGAATTGCTATACACAGATTTCATTATATTTAGAACTTTTAGTAAATTAAATGAACCTATCATATTTGTATAAGTTTTAAATCAGAATTTACAAAGAGTTAAGAAGGGTCGAAGATTTAAGAAAAAAATCTTTTACTATGTTGGTGTGATAAAACAAGAACGTTTAACAGTAGAACAGACAGTAACATTTATTAACTAAAATCAACAGAAGGTGTATCAATAGAAAGATTAAAATATAAAACATTCAGCGCATTTGCAGTGAGGAGGGATGCCCAAACGACATTTACGGGCGAGCCAGCGAAACTGACTTGTATTCCGAGGAGCAAAGCTGCTCTTTTTTCTCCATCGAGTCTGCGCCTGCGCCAGCTGGTACGGAGGATCTTCGACTCGTAAAGTTGACTTAGAGCGCGCTTTTTCGACCAGCGCTTGCCTTGGAGCGGGCTCTGAAATGCAACGCCACACCACCTCCCCTCCTGGAAAAAAAATCTGAAACGAGAAAGACTAGATGAATTTTAGAGTTCAGGGTACTTTTTTGTAAATTGGACTTTACGTCCATACCGGGTTCGATAAACGGGTGTTGTAACATCTGACGGCACTGTTTCAGTGGCCGTAGAGGGAAGTGATTCATCATTTGATGGTATTTTTTCAGTTGAATGATCTGGCAGAGAAACATCTTTAAAAGATGGTGCTGGAAGAGGATTTAGAGAGGGCATATGAGCAGGTTTCAAACGATCAATTGACACTGTCCTTTCCTTGCCGTTAACAACGATATTGAAGGTTTTATCACCTCGTTTAAGTACTTTGTGAGGCCCTGTATACGGGGTACATAGAGATGGCTTGACAGCATCTACCCTGAGAAAAACGTGTGAACATGTATGCAAATCTTTAAAAATAAAAATCTTTGTTGAATTATGACTAGTAGTAGGAACTGGTTTTAAAATTTGCATATGCCTATTTAACCTAGCAAAAAATTTACTATCAGGTGTATCGGCTATTGTAGCTGTAAAAAACTGTCCTGGTAGTCTAAGATTTTCACCATATACTAGTTCACTTGGTGAAGATTCTATTTCTTCTCTGTAAACCGTGCGTAATCCCAAAAGAACCATGGGTAAAGCTTCAGTCCAATGAATGGAGGTATGGCACATTATGGACTGTTTTAGCACTCTATGCCAGCGCTCAATAATCCCGTTTGACTGTGGGTGATATGCCGTGGTATGTGACAGATTTATTCCACAATTCTTTGCTAGTGATCGTAGTACCTCACCCCTAAACTGTGTACCTCTGTCAGTTGTTATGCGCTCGGGTATTCCAAACCGCGCAATCCAACCGCTGTAAAATGCATTTATGACTGTTTCAGCTTTTATATCCGGAAGTGGAAAAGCCTCTGGCCACCTTGTAAACCTATCTATGCACGTTAAGCAGTATGACATACCGTGCGAAGATGGTAAAGGTCCAATCAGGTCGATATTTATATGTGAAAAACGCTGACTTGGAACTTTAAATTCACCGAAAGGAGAATGTACATGCCGAGAAACTTTAGCTTTCTGGCAGGGAATGCAGGTTCGCGATAACTGCGCAATTTGCTTTTTTATACCTGGCCATACGAAGCGATCCGTGATCAATTTCACTGTTGCTTTAATACCAGGATGAGCAAGACAATGCATTGTATTAAACACTTGTATTCGAAATTCTTCCGGAATATAAGGGCGAATGGTAGCTGTAGAAATATCACAATATAGAGAGTAATCAGAATTCGGAATAGGTAGTTTCTGTAACTTAAAAACGGTGTTAGGATTTGACAAGAGTTCTTTTAGTTGTTCATCGGATTCTTGGGCTCGCGCTATAGCTGGAAAGTCCAAAGGTTCCGGAAATTGTACTTCGTAAATCCTTGATAAGGCATCGGCTACTGTATTTTTTGAACTAGCCATATAACGAACATCAGTGCTAAATTCTGCAATGAAATTAAGCTGATTGATTTGTCGTGGAGAAAGTTTATCATATTTTTGTGAAAATGCTTTAATTAAAGGCTTATGATCAGTAAAAATTATGAAGTTAGTTCCTTCCAAAAGATAACGAAAATATTTAATTGCAGCAAAAATCGCTAAAAGTTCACGATCGTAAGTGCTGTATTTCATTTCAGTAGAGCTTAATTTTCTTGAGAAAAATCCCAGAGGTTCCCATCCATCTTTGTTATGTTGCTGGACGCAAGCGCCTATTGCCTTGTCTGATGCATCACACATTATTGCGATTTGAGCTTTTAAATTAGGATGTTTTAAGGACGTTATTTCTTTCAATACTCTCTTGCAATTTTCAAAGGATCTTTCGGATTCCTCTGACCACTTCAATACTGATTTATCATTCTTTTTACCAGGTCCCAACATTGCATGCAATGGGAGTTGTGTTTCAGCTGAATGAGGTAAAAATCTTCTATAGAAATTTAAAATACCCAAAAAACGTCGAAGTTCAACGACAGTATTTGGCTTTGGAAACTCCTCAATCACCTTTACTCTGTCGGGTAAAGGGGTTATACCTGTTTTATCGATCATATGTCCCAAAAATTTTACTTGTTCTGCTGCAAATGTGCACTTTGGCAAATTAACTTTTAATTTGTGTTCTTTTAAGCGAGAAAAGACTTCTGTTAGGTGAAGTAGATGTTCATTTAGGTCATTAGAAGCTATTAGCAAATCATCTATGTAAACAAAGCAAAAGTCTAGTCCTTCCAAAACATGATCCAGAAGACGTTGCATGGTTTGGGCCGCATTTCGCAATCCAAAAGTCATAAAATTATATTGGAATAAGCCGAATGGCGTAATAATAGCGGTCTTTGGTATGTCTTCTTTATTCATTGGAACTTGATGGTATGCTTTTCGTAAATCTAATGTGCTAAAGACTTTCTTTCCGTATAAATTATATGTAAAATCATAAATATGTCGGATTGGATAATTATCAGGAACTGTAATTGCGTTTAAAGCACGATAATCGCCACATGGACGCCACGTACCGTCGGATTTCTTAACCATGTGCAGTGGACTACTCCAACAACTTTTCGAAACGCTACAAATTCCTTTTTGTACTAAGTATGAAAATTCTGCTTTAGCTGCTGCTAATTTGTCTGGTGACAGACGTCTAGCTTTAGCCGCCACCGGTGGGCCTTTGGTTTCTATTGTATGGCAGACTTTTGATTTATTAGACGTTTCAAAATTATCATCAAATAAAGAACTGTATTGTTTTAATAACATATCGAATCTTTCAGACGGATGCACGAGGGTTATTCTTTGACACAGTACTTGTGAAATTTTACCTCGAGAAGAAACGCTAGTCAAGCTGTCAATCAATTTTTTAGACTTTAAATCGACTATTATTCCAAAATTATGCAAGAAATCTGCACCGAGGATAGGTCGAGATACATCAGCTATTGTGAATGTCCAAGGAAAAATTCTACGAAGGCCGATATCTAAATTCAAAATCTTTTTTCCAAATACATTAATTTTAGTACCATTTGCAGCTAACAAATTTAAAAGAGACCTTGAATTATAAAAGCGCTCATCAGGTGTAGGTGGAATAACACTTAAATCCGCTCCGGTGTCAACTAGTAGGTCTATGCCCAAATTTCTTTCGCGTACTATTAAGCGACAATTTTTTAAAGCCTCAACATTCGTCGCTGAAAATGCCTGGCTATTTAGTTTTCCGACGAAAAAGAGCAAGGTTTCGTGCATTTAGTTGCCTTTTCACCAAACTTAAAATGATACCAGCAAGACCTCCCCTCACTGTTAGAACGACGGGTAGAAGTATTACGTTTTCGAGAAACTGATCTATTTCGAGAATACAGAGTAAAAAGTTTATCAACTCTCTTATTTAATTCGTTAATCTGTATTTGTAAATCGTTTAGAGCTGTATTTGTAACTTCTAACTTCTCCGGTTTTGAACTTAACTCTGTGCTATTCAAAGATGACAAATTCGTTACGTCAGCAATTTTATCAGCCATTACAGCTAATCTACTTAATTCATCCTCTGAGGTAGCCAAAATAGCTTGTATTTGTGTAGGTAAACGCTGCAACCATAAGGATTTAAGCAATCCCTGACCAACATTTGTTCCCGCTAACTCCTGCATTTCGCGGAGGAGGAGGGAGGGACGCTTGTCTCCTAAATTTACATCTTGCAAAAGTTTTCTTAACCTACGTTCCTCAGAATCAGAAAAAATAGCTATCAGGCGTTTTTTAAGTACACTATATGCATTATCATCAGGAGGAGAATCAATTATGTCACTAACCTGAGACAGAACTTCTGTTTCGATGTTTCCAATCACAATATGATATTTCGTTTTACTTGATGTTACACCAGAAGTTATGAACTGGCTTTCAATTTGACGAAACCACACAGCTGGATTCTCTTTCCAAAAGGGCGGCACCTTGACAGAGACCCTATTCAGAGTATTGCTTGCATGTTTGTCAGCCTCTTCAGATGCAGTATCCGTCATCTTGAGTAAAAGCTTTAAGTTGACTTTCTTTGAAACTTTTTTCCGGGTCACCAGTGTTACTTGTTGGTGTGATAAAACAAGAACGTTTAACAGTAGAACAGACAGTAACATTTATTAACTAAAATCAACAGAAGGTGTATCAATAGAAAGATTAAAATATAAAACATTCAGCGCATTTGCAGTGAGGAGGGATGCCCAAACGACATTTACGGGCGAGCCAGCGAAACTGACTTGTATTCCGAGGAGCAAAGCTGCTCTTTTTTCTCCATCGAGTCTGCGCCTGCGCCAGCTGGTACGGAGGATCTTCGACTCGTAAAGTTGACTTAGAGCGCGCTTTTTCGACCAGCGCTTGCCTTGGAGCGGGCTCTGAAATGCAACGCCACAACTAGATTTTTTATAAGTGTAGGTAAAGATTACAAAACTGTTTAGTAGTGTTTTATAGCATCTAAAAAATTGGGCCTGAAAACCACCTGAGTACAAAGTTAAGCTTGGCCTAGATGTTGGAATCCAATGGTTATTCTGTAATATTTGGGCCGAGAATTTTATCTCAAAATTTACTAAAAGAATCTCTACATACATCTATCCCATCACAATGAACAATTGCAAAAAAGATGGAAAACATTTTTGTCACTAAAATTTGACAGTTCCCATATGCTCAAGGACTATTTTTAATGATTGTTTTTATTATTATTTCAGGCAGTTCTGTTATGAACAGTGATTCAGATGATATCTGTAAATTACTTTTAAACAAAATTCAGGTAAATGATGAAGAAGAATTCAACTACGTCCATGGAGATACAATTTGTTGTCTGGGAATTGTAAAACTTGTAAAAGGAAAACTGTTGCTTAATATAACCCATCATTGTATCCTTTGATATTAACAGAAATTGATGAAATGAATAAGATTTTCATTTAGTAATGTTTATTAGAATTATTTTTATAAATTTAATTCTTTTTTCAGCTGCTCTTCCCCCAATATGTATTAGTTTACTTTGTAATGTGGCTACTGTTTTACTAATCATATTTGATGAAATAAATCTTTGTTAGAATGTCACATTTAAAGATACTTTTTTCTAACTATGATTGTATTTCAAAATTAATTAATGTTGTATATTGTTAAAAGTTTTATGAAATTATTTTATTGTGAAAAGAATCTTCCATTCTTGCCTGTTTATGTACCAACCAGAGGTGTTAAGTTAATTTTTGACGTGTCTCAAATATTTCTGTCGCATATGCTTGTTTATTGTACTACTTTATGACTAAGTTGCTTAAATGAAGAACTAAATAATAAATTATTTAATCAATAATTTTTTTCAATTTCGCGTAATTTATTATGGTATCTATATCAAAATTCATATTTCACACACACACGCAAAATGGTATGATTATCACTTTTTTTCCTAAATTAATTTTTTTTTGTGTGTGTAGTAGAGATGAGTTAGTCTTACTTTTTCAAGCTTGAGACCAATAGTTATTATTTGAGTGAGAATCTGAAGTTTGAGCTAATAAATAAATAAATAACTTTTTTGGTAGACTATCATAAGTTTTGCTGACGATGATGTTGTGAATGAAAGCAGTTCTCTCAAACACTTATTATTTCCACTGTTTTCTCAAAGATGGAAATGATATAAACATTCATTAATATAAATAGATGTTCAATCTCATGACTAACTAAGCAATCAACCAATCATGCCCTAAAATATCTAAAGTTTCATACACTTACTAGGCAACTCTGCTCCTTATTATTTAATATAAGTATGAGGCACAGAGATATACTATAGAAGTGACGCTCTCCATAGATGCTTACTGGGATTTGTGGTACCCAAACTATGTTTCAAATATGTAAACATTGGAAATCTAGTAACACGCAACAATCTTAGCAATTAAAGAATAAAACATTTCCTGCACTGACTGCTAACTAATTTTACATGTTTTTAATTTCTCAACCTAGCACGTGAGCGAGATTATGAACTGGAGCACTAAATTTTAATTATTTTTTCCACTTTTGCTTACATGGTTGCCTTAGTAACAAATGAATAAAAAAGAGGGAAAAATATGTTCTATCTTGAAAAGAATAAAATATTCAGTTTATAGTTGTCAACGGGTGCATATATCTTGGCTGATGAAAAAGAACTTTTTCTCTCTACGGTGTATAGTTACACCAGAAAATAGCTTTGAGTTCATTTGAGTTTTTTATGTAACATGAATTTAATATTTTAATATGAGTTTGAATTTAGCAGGAATTTAAAGCTGTGTTAAAATTTATCGCCGCATGAAAAAAAAAATGAAATCTGTTTGTTTGAGTGTGATCGTCATTGTAAATAAGCACTTTTAAATTATTGTCTTATCTTAAATATGGATGGCTACACCAGCAGTTACTGAGTGAAGTGTTGTGCCATTTATATGCAACAATGAATGATTCATGAAGGAATTTGTGGCAAAAATATTGTCAACTTTAACATCATTCTATACTGACTTAAGCTTTATCATTCTGTTTTCTTTTGGGGGGGGGAGATAGAGGGATGGGAGTTACATATCTCACTTGTTTGAAAATCATTGTAAATTCTAAGAAAGATTAAAATCTTTTAATTTTGTTGGAAGTAGAACAGTTGGAAATTCATACTATATTATGAACTATGAGTTATTATGTGGAAATATGGCATTGCATATCATGCAAAATATTAATAGTATATTTGGCTTTAGTGTTACTGCACATCAGATAGTATCAAATTGGTTTGCCAAATTTTGTACTGATAACTTTGGCTTCACAAGTGATGCGAAGGTGATTTTGCTATGCTGTCGGTCAGAATCAAAGGCCATTAATGATGAAATAAAGGTCACTGTTGAGTGAGACCCATCTGAGAGTGCCTATGAATTATTGACTGGACAAAATTATACAGCAACTTAAAGTAAAACAGTCTGTGTTGGTCAACAGATCAATTTCTATCTTACTGTTGCATAATAATGCTTGACCACACACTGCACAATGTCTGTGGCAGAACTATCAGCAGTAAGAGTTGGAATTTCATCATCCTCCATACTCACCAGACCTAGCTTCCACTGACACTACCACTTTTAATACGGAAACAATTTAATTCTGACAATGCTGTAAAACTAGCTTTCTAGGAATTTATTGACTCTTATCTGCCAGGGTTTTAAACCGCTGGCGTGAACAACCTGCTGCTTAAATGACAAAAGTGCAACATAAATGCTTACTTTGATGAATTAAGTAATTTCTTATATTGTGAATTGTCAACCAAAATTGCCTTCCCCTCCCCCCCCCCCCCTACAAATTTCACCCTTGACTACCCAATATATTTATTTCTCCTAAAATGATGAATTATTTTATAAAATCTGTTTACAAGGTGTATGATCGATCAGAGAGAAATTTCTGATGAGGTCAAGCCCACCTGAGCCTAAACACAATAAGCTTAGTTTGGGCGCAGTCTAGCTAAACCCAGTTTGGGCATGGTCTGAGTCTGTCTCATGTGTAGTGTATATTAACAAAATTTGAGTGAGAGCTTAGCTAATGCAGATGGGAAAATGGTAATTTATAATTGGCACAGTTCTTCATGCAAGATCAGACTTTAAAAAAAAAAAATTATAATCTGAATTCGTACAGGACCAGTCCACATGGTGTAATCTTTCTATTGACATAGTACTTAACCCTTTATAAGGCCGTGGTAAGATGCTTACCACCTACGGTCAATTAAACACAGAAATCCATTATCATTAGTGAATTTTCTGATTTTTGTTCAGTTATATTGGATGTATATTTTTTCCATACATCTAGATTCTAAATTATATTTGGCTTATGAACTTTTCTTTCATTCACAATTTTAAAGGAAGCTCGAATAATTACTCAAAAATTTAGCACAAAAATCATTGCTTTTAATTATATTTTTTTGCGTTTAATTCTGTGTACAAGCAGCAGGTAGTTTTCTGACTTTGATTTTGTGAATAATTAATGTATTCTCCTGCAAAATTTCTATGCTTGTTTAATACTTTTTTCTCCAATTTTCACGTGGGGTCTTACAGTAGAGGGAAAATATATGAATTAATCATAAAAAATGGGCCAGCAAAATCCCAAGTACTTCGACTCTCTGTACATAAACTCGCCCGATAAAGGGTTAAGACATTGGTTCCCAAACAGTGATTCCAAAAGTCTGTAAAGGTGTTCATGAATATAATGTAGTACACTAAGGATACCCCAATTTCTTTTGGATTTTAGAAGGGGTTCACAAGGAGGAAAAGATGAGGAAGCTCTGACTTAAAACATTTGCTTCCCTTCCCCCTCCATTCAAAATTAGATGCTTAAATTGAAAGAGATTGAAAAAACACCTGTTAAGTCAGCAAACATGTTGAATAAGAAAAAAAAAATGATGATCATTACATGTAAATAATTTCAGAATTTCATAATTACTTGATATTTTTTAATGTTTTCCTTGATTATTTTGCCTAGATAAAGCAAACACCATAAATACAGAAACACTATGGATTTTAGATGTGTTATCTAGCCGTAAGTAACAGTAAAAGGAATGTGATAGGAAACTACTGTTTCTTGTGAAGGTCAGTTGACAGTCTGTTGGCATGAATTTTCATATGAAAGTCATTTATTTTGTAGAAAGGTATATTTTGTTGTTTAGGTATGGTTACATGATTCTATGATTAATTTAGTTTAACAAATGTGATTTTGTAATTGTTATCTCCCAAAATATTGTAAGAATCTTTTACTTTAAAGGCGCAATTTTAAAATCAAACCATTGTATACAGTAATTAAAGGAATATTACATATTTAATGTTCTCAAATAGATAAGTTGTTTGATTCTACTGTTATTGATTTTATGAAATAAATGATACTTTGACTAATATTTGAATATTAAAATGAGAAAAATTTAGTAAAAAAGGCATGTGTCCCATATTTGATTTTTAATTTTTTATATAAGTTATTATAATTTATATGCTTTATGTATATTGCATGTACTTCTTTAACAGAAGTACTTCACATACACAGTGCAGCTGTATACTGCACTGATATTTACAATGTTCAAGGGTACCCATATTAGTAGGTTTAAGGGTTCTTCAGGCTCTGAAACACCTTTGTACTGACAAAGGCAAATAACTTTTGTGTGATATAAAATTTTCACTATATCAATGGCTGTGAGGGGTTCAAGTCAATAATAAAGCTATGCCCATTATAAAGTTATATAATTGAAAACCTACTTATTATTATAAATGCGAAAGTTGGTGAGTTTATATGCTTGTTACTCTATCACACTAAAGTGGCTGAATGGATTTGGATGAAATTTTAAGTGGAGATAGCTTATACCCTGTCTTAACACATGGGCATCTTTAAAATTCTGAAAATCCACTGGTTCCATGATTTTTAGTAATTTTTCTTAATTTTCTGTCTAAAAAGCTACTTCAGTGTAGAGAATGGAATCCCGAACTGTTTTTCATCCTGTGGGATTTCGGGATTGAGACTCATTGATTTTGTGGGATCCTGCAATCCCATGGGATTGACTTTTCATTTAGCTAGGATTCATTTCAACAGAGAAAGTAGAAAAAAGTAAGATTTTTAAGCACTGTGAAGTTTAATAATAATAATCTTATGCAATAATTAATACAATAACTTACAGAAACATGAAAATATAACCAAGATGTTCAGAATAATATACTAAGTTATGTCTTATGTTAGTTGCTTAAAATGAGGAATTTACAGAAATATACAATTCATAGATATGTTCACATATTTACGTTTAGTTGATGAAAAATGAATAGTCAAAACCGAACAAATCCAATGAATCACTTCCCAGTCTAGATTTAATTTTAGTAAAATAATTGTAAATGTTGATTATATAAAATAATTAAAACCTAAAATGAAAACTTTTTATAATTAATTCGTGACTTATCGCTGAGAGATAAATGAGTATGAAATATTTCAGTTCATTTGGTGATTGGGAACTTAGCAAAAAATTTAGATTACAATGTTTACATTTAGATGTTCAATCCAGACTCTTATTGGAAGATAAATTAAAATTTGTAACTATTGATTTGTTTATTGTTAGATGAGAGACATAAATATGCAAACATTTTCGTTCTATTGATTCGGAAAGCAGAGTGAAATTGTAATAAGTTATTTCTCAGTGTCAATCCCATAGGATTACGATCCTAATCCCTTGGGACTAGTTCTACAAACATTTGTGCAGGATCCTGTGGGATCGGGATTGCATTCCTTACCTCAGTGCTAAACTGAGCAGATTAGTAAATATATTTAACAAGGTAAATTTTTTTTTTTTTTTTTTTTTTTTCAACAGTTCAAGTTAGATATCATAAATGAGAATGATGTCATGAGTTAAAAATGAACACATAGAAACACATTTAGTTTAACAGGAAATTTGCGCATGAGTGTCAATATTGTGAAAGTAAGAATATTGGGATAATATTGTGAGTGTCAATATTGTAAAAGTGATGTCAAAAGTTTAAAAAGAAACTAGAAAGAAATTTAGGTTAACAGGTTTAACGGAAAATTTGTACCACAGGTATAAAACAAACGTGCTCCAATACAATGGAAAATACAATGTGAAAAGAGCTTCTGTCATGGTATTTGTAGAATCTTATTGGATTCCGATAGGCTGAGAATATTCATCCCTAGAGTTTTTAGAATTGGAAAATGAAAATACAGAAATATACACTAAATAGAACATCGCACTTTAACAGAACTTGGACTTTTAATGCCATTCTTGACATTTTGCATCTTTTAATTATATCACAAATTTAGAGCCCGTGTTAAAATTCTGATTGTAAAATTGTGGGGTTTGCAAATTTCTTGCCAAATATTGGAGATATCGCGATTGGATACAGTTTAGCTAACTTATTTTTTGTTGTCAAACTTGGCGATAAATTGCTGAAAATGGCCAACCTTGGTGGCTGTTGGCATATTATTACCAACTTGTTACTGGCAACCCTATAGGCAATGATTTATAAACAAATTCTTTTTTTTTCCAATTTTCTCATGAATGATAATTATTAGAACATGACCAAATTAATATGAGACCTTAAGCTATCATATTTTCATTAAAAAAAGAATTTTAGGAATTGGTCCATGTGGTAAAAAATTATCATTAAATGGTACATGTGGTAAATAATATCTATCTATCTTTATATGTATATGTATTGAATACCTCCTTTTTTTAAAGGTGGCAAATATACTCTGGTAGGACAACTTTTGCCGGGTTCTGCTAGTTAAATTATAAAAGTAATAGAAAAAAATGATAGATTTTTTTATTAAACATAGATTTTCCTCTCTCCTCTTTTATTATTTATTTATTTTACTCATTTCAACATTGGATCATGTAATCATATGTGTTTTATACTTAATTCTTCCCCACTCTTGTAAATAAAGAAGTGATAATTTCTACATAGTTGAATAGTGTCTTCCTTTTCAACTTTGCTCACAATCATGCACACACACACTATGTAATAGGAGGAATAGAAAGTAATGTCATGTCTGCACATGCCAATTGTATTCTTGTTTGAATCATCAGCTAGGAAAAACTACTGAAGCTAATATTTCAAAAATTCATCATGTATGTGTTGTTTGTAACATAGGTGCTCCACAAGAAAGGATTTTCTAAAGTATGTAATTTTTGAGAAAGGGAAAAATAGAGGCCAAAATGCTCTTTTGAGATACCTTTTCCTATCTTAAAGAAAGAAAAAGAATGTCTGTGGAATTCTTCCTGTAAATTGTGACATACGCGATACTTAAAAATGAATTTCAAAATATTTTGAAAATCTCATCCTCTAAGGAGGGTAGACGGCAAAAATGTGTGTTTCACGTATCTTTTTTGACAGAAAAAAAACCAGTTATCCATTAAATTCTTGCTTTAAAAATGTAACAAATATGAATCCACTTTTAGGCACAACTTTTTTGTGATAAAAACATGGGAAACATTTACTTATTTGAATTTAATGCTTTTTTAAAATTACTTTTCGATATACCCAATCTATAGATATAAAAGATAAGAGTTTGTTTGTTTGTTTGTTCGCTATACGCTTTCAGGCCGTTCGACGGATCTGGACTAAATCTGGCACACTGACTAAATAGGACAAGAGAAAGCTAATGCCGTAAAAATGAAATTAATCGGATTAATATTTTTTGAGTTATTTTATGTTTTGTAAGGTTTTTGGCCATTTTTTTTGCATTTTACGTTATCGCGAGCTAAATTTCTGTCCGAATACTAAATTTTTTATATCGTCGGAAACTACAGAGTTTTCTTTTCAAATACAATTTGTTACAAAATCGTACTTACATTTGCCGATTTTTGGGAATTTTTTTAAGGAAATCCTGTTTCGAAGAAAATGTACGGCTTTTAAAATTATGCTATTTTTAAACTGTCGCATCGAAAAACCTAACGGGCAAAAATTTTCCATCTTTCTACCGCTTATTAAACATTTATATCTCCCTCCTTTAAATTTTAAACCGTGCAGAAATGTTTATTAGATTTTTTTATATGATTTTTTTTCTGAGAAGATCACTGGTTAAAATTCTCTGTGGACTGCAAATTCCGCAAATGAAAGTCGGAAACTTTCATTTGGCATATATGGCATACCTAAAGTGACCATACGTCCCGTTTTTAGGTGGCTTGTCCCGTTGTCCCCAAGCACAGCTTCGGGACAGCGTAATGTCCCGTTTTCAGAAAATGTCCCCTGCAATGTTCCGTTTTCAGAAAGAGAGCAATCCGCGGTAACAATTTCAATAAAGGCCGCTAAAATCTAAAATCATCCAACGGCAGTGTCTGTAAAAAAAAAAAAAAAAAAAAAAAAAACTAACCTCCCTACCGCCCGTCTCGAGACGCAAAGAAAACGATGGGGGGATGTATTGTTTTTGTGTTTGTTCTTTTAATGTTCTTTTTTTTGTCAACTATTTCAATTTATTTCTTTTTTTAAAGTCATGCTCCGCTTTTGCTTAGCCCCTCCCCCCTCTGATCTCCACTTTATTTTCCCATTTTACGCTGGTTTACAAGATTTTTTTTCCTTCCGAATGACAACTTCCCTTTTTTGCGTGCCCTTTTGTTTACATTTCTCATTTTCCTGCCTTGTGTCGGATAGTGTTTTTGAAGTCGAAGCAGGGCTTACCCCTTGTACCAGTCGAAACGTACGTCTTGCACTATTTTTCGTTGTATATGTGTGTTTTAGCAAAGGTTTTTATTTTCATTTTATTTTGAAATTAACATTAACACAAACTTTTTTGAGCGTTTGCTTAGCAACTATAAGATACGCGGACCTGAAATTCAGTCTTCACTACACTGTCACCTTAAAAACAGTAGATGTCCCGTTTTGAGGAAGAAAATAAACACACTATTGGCAAAAAAGTAGTGGATGTCCCGTTTTGAAGGAAAAAATAAATGGTCACGTTAGGCATACCCCTCTGGTTTTCAAGGTCGCTGCTTCAACTGTGAGTGCGCTCGCGGGAGGGAGGAATTTCTTCTGGCGTCCTGAAAGAGAAAGGGGGAGAGAGGTGGAGATTAAGGTGACCATACGTCCTCGAAATTCGAGGACAGTCCCCAAATATAGATCGTTTTTTCAATTTGTCATCAAAAATACTTTGACTTCTTGGGAACGCGAAAAGTCCCTAAATTTAAGTATTTGTACTTTTACCCTGAAAGTTTCCGTTTTGTTTATTTATTTCAGAAAAAACTGAAGAAATAAAATAAAATACAACTACTAAAAGTGCCTTCTGCTCAGAGAAACAACAAAATTCGATCTCTGAAAACGTTTGTTGTCATTGTGTGTGTGTGTATAGCGTGTACAGACATTCAATAAAGTATTCGACTATGAGCGAAATTTCCTATTTCAGTTTTGTTAATGATTAATCACTTTTCATGAAGAATCATGTTTTAAATATAAATTTACGTACGAAATTTTTCTTGCACTGGAATACTTTTTTAAGAGGGTGTACAAAGTTAAAAAATTATCACAAAATTAGCCAATGTAAAAAGCAATGCCTTCTGAAAAATACAAATACTATTACAAGAGATAAATTTTAAATAAATTGCAATATTTCAACATGGTGTTCCTTTCATATTTCTGGTTTAAATATTTATAAATGAATTAAATACTTCCATTAATTTATTAGAAATAAGAATACACAATTGATATGAAAAACTATTAGAATTCATTTTTAAGTATCAAAGTCAGTCATGATTTAAAGTATGGGCATGCTGGTATACATGGTAATATGTTGTGTCCTCGAATAAGTCCTCAAAAATATTTTCGAGTGTACCCAAGTTTTCCCTGGATTCGAGGACAATGCTTGATTTGTTCCCAAAATACTCTTATAGAAATATGGTCGCCTTAATGGAGATTGAAAGAGAGATATGGGACGGCGACCGTGCTAATCTAATCCACCAACCCTCCCCCTTCGCGCCGCTACTACGCGAAATTCAGGCAGACTGGTTACTATATTGATGACTGGAAACTGTTTATTTTTTTTTACGTTGGTGCGTATGCATTAGTGATAAAAGACTACATATTAGAACTCAAGATAGGTAGAATAGGAGAAGCCTAGCCACGTCAAATTATCGGTAACTCGGATCGTTGGCAAGCCCTGTGTTCATTTTTTTTTCTCTTTGCAGCGGGAAATCCCATGTCTTTTTTTTATCACTGCAGCGGGAGGATTCTCATTCCAGCCTACCCACGTCCAATTTCTGGTAACCTCTGTACGCCAACAGATGCCATGTTCATCTCTTTTTCGTCGCAGTGAGAAGTCCCATGTCTCTTTTTTATCGCTGCAGCGGGAGGATTCACATTCTTTCCCTTTACAATTTCATACTGACGATTGGGTTCTATTTGTTTTTATGGGTTGCGTAGGTATTAGCGATAAATGACTGTTAGAACACAGACAGGTAGAAGAGGAGAAATCTACCCACGTCCAGTTCCCGGTAGCCTCTACGCCATCGGGTGCTTTGTTCTTTGTTCTTTTTTTTTTTTTCTATTTTGCAGCGGGAAGACCCATGTCCTTTTTTTTTTATCATTGCAGCTTGAAGTCACATGTCCTTTTTTTTATCATTGCAGCGGGAGGATTCACATTCCAGCCTAGCCAAGTCCAATTCCTGGCAACCTCTGTATTCTATTAGGTGCCGTGTTCTTTTTTATTTTTTGATTGCAGCGGGAAATCCCGTGTCCATTTTTTACAGGGTTCATACTCATTTTACAAAATGAAATTCCCTGAGTTTTCCAGGTGATTTTTCAAGAATTTAACCTTAAAATTTCAAGAATTTTAAGGTTATAAAAAAAACCCACATAAATAAATGAAATAAAAGTTTGAAGGGGGATCATGCCCCCCCCCCACACAAGCACCACCCTTGTTCTGAAAATGTAAAACAACAATTTTTAAAAACAGTTATTTTAAATAATAGTAACAATAAGGTTTAAAATAGATGACTCATCTCATACGAGGGCTGTTTTTTATTCAACCTCCGATGGTCAATAAGAAAAGACGTTTGTAAAGAATACAAGAATTTATTGCCAAAAATTAGGTACAGACATGATCTCTTTCCGACTTCAACACATCATGGAGATTTGAGCAGTTTTTTAATCGGTAGAGTAGCTTCCCAATGCCCTGTTCTAGAAACATTACTGGTCAGCTATGCAAGTATGAGCCTGAAAGTTGTTTTAAATTTCTTCATTGGTCTGGAAGCTTTGGCCTCTTAGCCTGCTCTTCATTTCAAGAAACAGGTGAAAATACCTCAATACTAAGTCACTAACCAAAAGAGACCAATAAAGTGTTCCAAAACAACGGTAATGTGAGAGTGAGATCTTTGATGGTCTCGATTGGCCATTGACTTAACCACGAGGGATTTCCGATATTTGAACTGAGCAACTGCCTAGAAGCCCAGAGTAAGAAGACCCAAAGCTCTCCTTCAAATGAAGTTTTGTGAAACAATTTCAGGCCCTTGGACGCAACTCTGGTGGCAAAGTTTCACTAGGAGGGCACCGGAAGGTTTGTCTACCAATTCGTCAATTGCCTGAATTTTCATGGCGATTATGTTGAAAAGAAATGCTATATGTACCTAACTTTTGGCTGTAAATTCTTTTTATTATTCACTCTTGTCTTTCTTTGACTGTGCATCGGAGGTTGAATAAAAAACAACCCTCGTATATATCTATTCCAATAGTGTGTAAGTATCATTAGGGACGTAGTTGGGCATTGGATGGAACGAAGAAAGCCATAAAAGAATATAAAAAAGAGGTAATTTTTTTTTTTTAATTCCAGAGTTGGAGCTGGATTTTCCAGGTTTTTAGAGGAAAATTAAATTTTCCATGAGATTTCCCTGAGTTTTAAGAGCTAATATTCAATTCCCTGAGTTTTCTCAGTATTCCCTGAGGGCGTATGAACCCTGTTTTATCATTCCAGCGGGAGGATTCACATTCCTTCCCTTTACAATCTATATTTAAGGTAAATGGTATTTCTCATTCATTGCACGGGCAACGCCGGGCCACGCTGCTAGTAAATATATAATTAAATAAATTTTTTTTCAGCTAATTTTTTGTTTGATTTAGTTTTGCTAGTCCTAAAATGGTTATTAGAGAACATATCTAGTTTGTGAAATTATCTTTCTAACACAGCAACATTCAGCAAACACCATAACTCTGCAAGTCAAGTAACTGCATTGGTGCAAATTGGCATGTAACATGAAATGTTTCCCCACAAAGAAAATGTTATTTTCAAGTTGGTGATATCTGTTTTAGGGTTTCTGAGATTTTTCGAAAATTGTTTCAAACTACGTACATTTTTTTCGCACATCACGTAATAAAAACTAAAGCGAAAGAAATGAAATTTGATGATATGATAGGTGATCACGCAATTTAAGCTATAGATGTGATTAAACAATTTTTTGATTAGCTTTGAGATTTTCCTGAAAATTGTTTCAGACTGCCTAAATTTTTGTTCGCCCATCACGTACGACTTAAGTGAATAAAACGAAATTTAGTGACACGATAGGTCGTCATACAACTTTAACTATGCCGTAGAGTTTTTTAAAATTTGGATTAGATTTTGAGATTTTTGCTAAAATTTTTTCAAGATATGAAAATATCAGCTAGGAAATGTTTGCGCTTTTTGCAAAAAATTATAGATTGCGCATGAAAAGTAAATTTTTGAATACTTTGAAAAGTATACACTTTTTGTGCAAGTTTTTGACAATATAGAATATGCGCTTTTTAGTAAGCATAAAAACTGCGTCTAATCTGTACAAAAAGTGTGTACTTCCAAAATATTAAAAAATATCCACTTTTTATGCGCAAATTGTGTACAATCTATTCATTTTTGCAAGAAAAAAGTGCAGATATTGTCTAGCTGGGCATGTTGCGGAAAAAAAGAAAACCCTAGTAGCTATTACCTGCAGACTTCTTTATTTTCTATCAACTTTGTTGATATTCTATTACACTTAAAGCAACGATGTTCGACTGAGCTAATAAGCTACAAAACAAAGATGCGAGTGTAATTAGCACAAGCAAGGCAGTGCTTGTAAAGCACTGTAAGCTCGCAAGCTTTAGTAAAGCAGAGCATTTATCAATGCACGCATATTGCAGATCCGTAACCAGAGGACATTACAAGGACTGAGCTCTACTGGACAATCTTTTCCACAGCCTTATATAAACTTTTCTTATATTTGTTTTAATTTACCGATGAAGTATGATAAATTACGTTAAATAAAGTTTAAAAACTGATATTTTCTAAACAATTCTAGGCTAGAAAAAGTTACTTTTTTCCTCAATTTGCAATTTGTGGATCTTTTTTTTTATATTGTTATTTATATTGTTTATGAACACAAATGTATACCGGGAAAGATGTATGGATATTTTAAAAACACATTTTTGGATAGTTACTAAGAATGACTATAGGACATTTTATGAAGATATTCTAGAAAAAGATGTACAGATTGAAAAATTCAAGGCCCCTGCCCTCTTCACCCTCTCATCCATTGCCCTCCTCCACCGATTTCTCTATTTGATCAGCCCCCTGAACTAGAATTAAAGCTGTATCTAGCCTTTCGTTTTAGTTACGGCCCTAGCATGTTGGAACTAATTTTTGCAACTTTTTTTTTTTGATTGAAAGTCACTCATCCCGTAGTTTTTGCAAGTGCCTGAGACATTAAGACAGCGTTTTCTTCATTGAAGCATAGACATTTTGATTTGCTAGAAATTTGTGTGATCAGCATAGTGAGGTAATGTAGACCCACGCCGTGCGTGGATGCATTCGAAGGTCTTACAGATAGTTTTGCCGTGATTCCAAGGTTTTATGGAATTACGCCATCTTTTTTTTTTTAAAGATGGCTAGTTTCCTAGATGAAATATTTTTAAAGTCACTACATATATATATATATATATATATATATATATATATATATATACACGTACGTGTATACGTATACAGAGACTAGTGCTCATATGCGTACTACACTATTAATAGAAGTAATTCAACATTTCACCATACAATAGAGTTAAATTAGCTGCAACTTTTCTATGGAGAAACGTTGAACCCTGATTTGGTGCTTAAACTGATCAAAGAACAAAATCATGGTTCAACGGTCCTCCATTGAAAGGCTGCAGCTAATTTAGCTCTATTGTTTGGTGAAATGTTGTAGTACTTCTATTACCAGTGTACGCATTCAGTTTTCTCGGGCTGTTATGAGTTTGCAGATAGTTTTGGATTACGTGCGCAGATAGCAGATAGTTTTTTTTTTTAATCTGACTATGGGTGAGCAGATTATTTCTAACATTGGGCAAAGGGTTCAAGACAGGAAATTAGATTTTTCTAAATACAGGAAAATATTCGACTGCCAATCAAATTTCTTTTCTTGCATAAAAGGGAAAGCTTGATTGTTGATGTTTAAGATTTACATAAAAGTTTTTTTTTACCCCTAGCATATAACTGAGAGACTAGCTCACTAAAAGAAATTTTTGTGGTTAGAAGAAAAAAGTTTATTGTACTTTCAGTTTCTTTCACTTAATTCAAGCCGAAGAATTCCAGCTAATAGTATAATTATCTTCCTTTCAGTGGAAAAAGATGAGGAAAATTGTGTTACCTAATTATAAGCTTATCTAAAGAGTGCTATAATTTTCACACATGTTTTATCAAAACATATGCTGGAACATAAGTGATGCGGAGTGGTTAACGAACCGTTGATAGTTTTCTTGAGCGATGAAAGGACTTAGTAAGTGTAAGTCTGAGTAAGAGGTGGAGTTCTTTATTCGAAGTGTGAGGCTTTTGAGTGAAGCATTTTTTAAAGGAGAAAATCTTTTAATGGGCGAAAACTGACTTGCCATTGACACTGACGGTGTTTATTGTGCTTCGCTCTGTTTGAAACTCATTAAGTGTATGATATGGATTTTGAAGGATTTGAAATAATTTTCCTTAATTACGTTACTGTGAATATTCTCTTACGAAAGCACTCGTAGTTCCCATGTATGAGTCGCTAAGCGAAATGGTTGCTTAATGTGTGAGAGGTGCTTTAAAAATAATTAATAGTGCAAGTACTACCCGCAAAATGCTTTATTAAATTGTTGAAAATGTATTTAAAATTTCATTAACCGCTGCACAAGTAGAGTTATTAATATTTTAAGAGTAGTTTGAAAATAATCCTGCTGTGTATTTATATAACAGAAAAACGAAAATATTAGTAACATTATGGACTTAAAAATTTTTAGAATATCTCTTCACAAGCTGTATTCTGCTCTGTGGGGAATAAAAAAAAACCCAACATCTTGCTAAACTAGAAGTCAAAGCCTGTTGTGGTAGCAATTATAACGGGCGCTAGAAAAACATTCGACAAAAAATATGTCTACACTCAATATGTTTCATCTTCGTCCACCTAGAATAAATAACTTAAGGTTTTTATTATATACCCAAATCGAATTTTGTGCTCTTCTGGAAACGCACGGAAACTTTTCGCATTCGAACGATTTCGTTTTGTGTAAACAGACCCTCTTATATCAAAGCTTCATAGCCGACGAAATTCATTTTAGTTGTGAAAAAAGAACTGCGCAATCTAGAAAATTATTAACACAATTTTCTTTTTCTTTTTCTTTTTCTTTTTTTTTTTTACTCTCGGAAATAAAACGGAGCTGAAAATAGCAAGAAATCGCTTAAAAATGAGGGAGCGGGAGGATTTTCGGATTCTTAAAAGTAGCACAGATTGTTTTCCATATCTCTATACAAATTATGAAAATTTCAAGCGGATCGCAGAAATAGCGTAGATATTATTATGCTTTTTCTGCTTAGCTTCGTAATCTTTTTGCAGTAATGGCGGTTAAAGTTTTATCTTGGAGCAGGTTGCCCGGAATTGTTACACAGTAAGTCCGGGATCAGCGTAACTATATAGTAGGATGTATTTGCTTCCGGACATTCTAGTAGAAACAATTCTTTACAGTGCAATTGCGTGCTTGAGAATTAAAAAAAAAAGTGTTTTATAACTAGTTTAATATTTTAAGTTTTTATAAAAAGTTAAAGTTTTAACGAGCAAGTTTTAAACTTATCGTTCGTTGTAGAGTAGAATACAGACTGTGAAGAGATATACAGTGAAATCTCGGTATAACGAATTTCAAGAGATGGAAGATTATATCAGCAATACTGTAAACGTCATTATACAGTAAAATATCGCTTTAAATAACTTCACTTTTACGAATATTTCGGATTAACGAATAAAATATATGTATTTAAAGGAACCTGTAGAGTACTAATTCAGTTATAATAAAATTTCAGTGAGTAAAATCTCAGTATAACGAATTTCAAGGCAGGGCCGGCTCGAGAGGCGTGCGGGGCCCCAGGCTAAGCGCAAGAGTGGGGCCTCTTTTCTATCATGTCTTATGTAGGTTACTACTAGCAAATATTAGCTTTATTTCTCGGCTTTCTTCGGAATATATCGCAACCCTCTACCAAACTCGGTCTAATGTGATAGAAAAAAAAATGGCCCAGGAGCGGGCCTCTTTAAGCGTGGGAAATAGGCGATCACCTACATTCGCAACCCCCTTGGGCCGGCCCTGTTCAAGGGAACGAAGATCCATTCTGTAGTACTGAAAAACTCGTTACATTGAAATTTATTATAACCGAATTAGTACTTTACGGTTTTCTTTTGGTAGATATATTTTATTCGTTAATCCGAAAATATTCCTGAAAGTGTTCGTTATCGCGAGATTTTACTGTACATATTTTTGTGAACCAGACTTGCTAATTATTCTTCTTAATGATCTGCTTATCGGTTGATATGCAGATTATTAAGAATGTATTTCTCTTAAATACGTCTTGTTTTCAGGTTTTTTTTTTCTTTTTGAAGGTGACTAATTAGAGAAGCCAATTTTCCCAAATTTTTGTCGTTCGAAAATTTTTTAATTTTACCATATCGTCCACAATTTTGTAGCTGTAATATAGTACAGTCTAAAATGTTGATAAAATTAGTATCGTATTAAACAAATTTAGGATAGAATTTAAACTAGATGACAAAAATATTTCTTAACCATATATCCCAATCTATATAAATAAAACAGAGTGTAAACTGTCCGTTTGTCTGTCTGTCTGTGTCTCGCGTAGCTCCGAAACGGGTGATCGTAGACCTACCAAATTTTGTACGGAAATTCTCCAAGACGGGTCTCGACACACCTCGAAGCGATTTTTTCGAAATTCGAATTAGAAAATGTTTTATTTTATGTTTTGTCCGATTTTTAGCGATTTTTCTTGCGTAATACATAATAACGCCGGTAATTGCACTCGCAAGAAAACGATAGTTACATCATCGTATAGAGGAGAAAATTTTCTTTTAAAAACTGTTTGTTCGGACTGTGTAATTATAATTTGCAGATTTTTGGCAATTTTTCAAATAAAATTAAATTTGACGCTGACTTTCGTAAAATATTTTTAAAACTGCTGCATCTTGAATTCTATCTGTCATAACTTTTTACTTCCTTGTACGTAGTATAAGGAAGTAATGTGATCCCGAAAAATTTTGGGGGCCAAATTTCGGCATAAAAACCGATTTTGACTACCTCTAAATTTAATTTAAAAATTTTTTTCGATGCATCTCATCGTAGGCTAGCATGCACGATCATATTAACGCGTCTGCAACTCATTTTGACCAGTGGCGAGTCTACTGTGGCCAGTTTTTCCATGCCGTCTGTACGTACGTACGTACGTATGTATGTAACTCGCATATCTCAAAAACTATTGGTCGTAGAATGTTGAGATTTGATATTTAGGATTGTTCTATGATCTAGTTGTGCACCTCCCCTTTTGGTGGCAATCGAATGGATAGTTTATGTACAGGACCGCCCAAAAGATTCGAAATACATTACGCTCTATGGGCCGAAATTCATTAAACTCGCCTAACTCAAAAGCTATTAGGCGTAGAATGTCGAAACTTCATATTTTGGATAGTTGTAACATCTAGTTGTGCACCTCCCCTTTTGATTCCATTCGACTGGATAGTTTATCTACAGGACTGCCCAAAACATTCGAAATACATTACACTCAATGGGCCGAAATTCATTAAACTCGCATATCTCAAAAACTGTTAGGCGTTGAATGTTGAAACTTTATATTTAGGATTGTTGTAACATCTAGTTGTGCACCTCCCCTTTCGGTTCCATTCGACTGAATAGTTTATCTACAGGACCGCCCAAAAGATTCGATATACATTACGCTCTATGGGCCGAAATTCATCAAAGCGTTTTTTAGAGGTATTGGGCTATTTCAAACGACTCAGAAGTGATATATGCTGTAAAGAGTTAGAAAATGAATTTCTCCATTAAAAAAAGTGTCTTTTTCATTTATAGTTCTGCTACAGGAACACTCAAAAGATTTCCAATACATTACGGTCAATAGCAATTTTAGGGGCATTCATCCATTTCAAGCACAATACCGTCCTACCACATAAGTTAGGTAATGGTCCGACCACGGTCACGTGCCTCCCTCAAGAACTATGCCAAAAGTCGCCAAGCTTGGCGACTTTTGGCGTATGTGTGTGCATATTTAACTCTCAAAATGCAAATTTTTGAGATTTGCATTTAACTCTCAAATGCAAATCTCAAAAACTATTATGAAATTTCATATATAAGAATGTTGTAACATCTAGTTGTGCATCCCGATTTTTGGTTCCAATCTACTGGAGAGTTTATTTATAGGACCACCAAAAAGAATTTCAGTACCTTAACGTCTATGGACATCTTCAATATAATACAACTGTAGACAGTCATTGTTTGGTACATGCCCAAAATCTCGCCGTCTGTCCTCGACCTTGGCGAGTTTTGGCGAAATATCGCCAAATTTGGCGATAGTCAGTCATTTGGTCCATGCCCAAAGTATCGCCATTTGTCATCGTTCTTGGCGAGTTTTGGCGAAATATCGCCAAATTTGGCGATAATCTGTCATTGTTTGGTTCATGCTTAAAATCTCGCCAAATGTCGTCGACATTGACGAGTTTTCGCCGAAATATCGCCAAATTTGGCGCCAAAAATTATTTTCCTATTTTGTATAACTCTAAAACTTTAACCCGTAGATTTTTTAACTTTATATTTAGAACTATTGTAATACCTAACTGTTTTCAATATCTTTTTTGACAGCAATCGACTGAGAATTTATTTACATGGTGAGCCAAATGACTTTGAATACTTTGAGGTGTATAGATGCATTCAATTCATTGAAAGTCTGTGGTCAATGACTATTTTGGCTATCCCCAAAATCTCGCTGACTATCTCAAGTTTGTCAGCTTTTGGTGAAATATCGCCAAATAAAGTGTCAGAAGGAAATCTTTCGAATTGAACTCAGCTTGGCGATATCGAAATATTTGGCTAGAAATCCCTAAACCTTACTATTATTGATATTTTATCTCTTTCAAACAAATAAATTTAGAGAAAGTGCGTCGAAAATATTTTTGATCTAATGGACGTGCAAGGAAGTCATGTGTTGGACACATCAGATTTTTTATATTTCGGCAAAAGACGGAGCACACAATTAACCCACTTTTAAAAGAAGAACGGAGGAAAAATATAAATTAGGAGAATTTTTACGAATTTTTAAGTAAAGAAGGATTTTCATTTCCGTAGCACCTGCTTATCAATTTCGGTTTGATATCTTGCGGTTTGGTTGTCATGCATAAGTAACAATGATTAAAATTGCCAGTTGAAAAAAATAAATAAAAACGGGTCCCGCGAGCAGACGATTTCTTTGCTTGGCTCAATTTCCTTTTATAAATACTGGATTTATTTGTGAGAAGAAAAATTAAACTGCATAATCTAGAAAAACAATTTTAAAGCCTTTATAAATAGCGCAGTCTTATCTCTTATCTCTTTTCTTTTTGTAAAGGGTTGCAAGAGAGAGGTGACGTATTTTTAAAATATAAAAAAAATGTCCATTTCATGTAGTGTCTGAGGTATTTAACGCTAAAACGTGAACCTAAAAGACAGCATGTCTGAGGAAATAAGACATTTTGAAAGTGAGAAGTTCACTGCAAACGGTCCATTTTCACTTTTTTGATACCGAATGATGCTGACATAGTTGTTTTTTGTGTGTGTGTGTGTGTCATTATATTGCAATGATCTCAGGTTATTACATATGACGCAAATTTTAAGTCAAGAGTGAAATAATTTTGCTTTTTCTAGATTCCACATCACTGGAATTAATTCGAATTACACATGTGAGGAAATTTTTCGTTTCCTACCGTGCGAAGAACGGGCACGCAGCTAGTATTTGATAAAATAAAGCGAGTGAAGTCAGAGTAAACAAGCAAAACAAATATTTGAAAAAATATAATATATTTGTATATTTTACAGTTATACATATTTACATATATACAGCAGCCTATGGACAGATATATTATTCTTATAAACTCTCACAGAAATAACTGATGAACTTTATATAAAAATCTAATTTTTTAACGTATATTTTTCGTATAATGTTATTTCTAATAAACATATTTACATTTGTACATAATAGATGTTCTTGAAGCTCGTAGAAGTCCATGAACTCTTTCTTTTCCCTTACCAATTTCAGATCATTTCTACCTCTGAAATAACATTCAACCAATCATCAGATGTTAATGGATGTCTTAAGCCCGAGTCTTTGAACTTAAATGGGATTATGTTTGAGTTATGAAGAACATACCTCTCAGATGTGATTTATGAATTGATGAAGTTGTTATTTTATGGCAGTCGTATTGTCTGTGTGTAGAATGCTGGTAGAGGTCCTCTCTCCAAGCATGGTACCATCTCTTGTTTACATTTATTAACTTTTATTCTAAAGTTTCGAAAAATGGTACATAAAAATAATTAATCGAGATAAACCGTTAAAAAAATTATTTTAGTAAGAATTAACATAATATTTTGTTTCTAATACGTAAGTCTATTTAGAATTAATTTAAAAAGTACCTATCTGAATTGGCTCCTAAAGTCATTAACGGATTATTGCTAAATTGCTATTTGAATTATGTAATTTTTAAAATTTTGATAAAAAAAGAATTTATGTATTTAAATAAACGACAATTTTGGTGAATACAAATATAACAAACAAAGAATTATCATTAAAAAAGGCAGTTTTAACAAACTAACATGTCAAGCAAGAATTTTTTTTTTCTAATTGTGGTGTACCTCATGAAATATATTTACCAAAAGTCATTTAGAGAAGGATGTGTATCTACCTAAGCTCTACGCGAGTAGTGTTGCTATATTTTCTCTGTTTATTATTTTGAGATCTTGAAAGTAGAAGTATATAAAATGATCATGATAGAATTTCTAAATAGTTATAATTAATTATACTTTAGTGATTCTCGCTTCTTTTCAATATCCTCTGGACGAAGTGCCTAACAATTCGTGGCAGAATGTAACGCGACTCATGCTCGCTTGCAGCCGCTTGGAATATATCTTGAGGAGGCAACATAGGACGATTTTCAAGGCCAGATCTTCCACTCACAAGATCTGTATTCTCCATCAAGAGTGCAGATGCTGGTATCGATGCTTCGTCGTCGCCGAACAGCTCGCTGATTTGAGGATTAGAGTTTTGGCGGGCTCTCACGAGAGCGGCTTCCAGCATGCTTTCTTGAGCTTCCAGAGCTTTAATCTGTTCATTAAGGCGAGAAGTTAGAACATGGTGGTGGTTGTTAGCAGCATGGGCCATCAAAGCGTGGTTCATCATGTGGTATCGGGGACGTCGCATCACTGGATAAGCGAAGGAACCCATCATGTGGTACTTTGAAGGCATCATGGGGTACATGGTATGTCGGGGATGCATTTCACTGTAACCTCCCATCAAAGAATACTTTATAGCGTGGAGCATAGGCATGGGACTAGGCTTGTTGTCCATCAGTAGTCGCGCTATGAGGCCTGCGGCAAGGATTTCGGCTATAGGAGCTGAGCCACCTCCTCCTCCTCCTTTCATCATTCCTAATCCAAAAGTTGGTGCTGGAACTCCGATGAAGAGTAAAATAGACAAAAGACAGCCCAACACATTCAGTTTCAGTGACATGATTGAGCTGAGAAATGAAACAGTAAATTAGAAAGCTGAAGGTAAAATGTATAAAAAAATAACACTACATGTCTATTAAATGTGCTTTGTCTATACATATCCTAAAACAATGCGTTGCTGCTTAAATTCAGTACCAAGTGTCTCTTTCTTTCTTTTTTTAATATATTTTTTTCGTACTTTTATGGTTTCAGATATATTTTGAGAAATTCAAAAACATGCCAATAAAATAAATACCCAAGACGAGGAAATAAAATATAAATAAAAATATTGTAAATGAAATAATATTAAAAATGAAAACATAGTACTAAATAGTGAAATATGCTTGAAAGAATATAAAGAAATGAATTACAGTTCAAATTTAATATCAAGCTTCTGTTTTATTTATTTATTTATTATTTTTTAAGTCTATTTTTTAGTTTTTTAGTATCAAGGTGGGTGTTAGGGATATTTTCAGAATTGAAATTAATAGCATTTTAGAAAAATTAGCACATCTTTCAGCCAGAATTGCTTAAAGGATATCTTCGTATATCAATGTAAAATCATAATAGAAGTTAATCTTTGGTGAAAAAATAACAGTCTTTGTGATAGAATTGCTATAGTTATGTTGTTGTTTTACTTGCAAGATTTTTAAACGATTTTTATAATCATTGATTACTCTCAGAAATATTACTCATTTTACACTCGTTTGCATAAATGACGCAACAATTAAAAAAAATGAGAATTCCTCTAGTAGTAATGAAACCTGTTTACATTAAAACTAGTGATATTTTCAAGAAATATATAATTTAAAAACAAAAACGTGTGGTAAAGCATTTATTTTTTGCTATACTGCGTAAAACTGCCTGAAATTTGCACGGCATAATGAAATCTGTAGAATGCATAGCTGCAATTTTTACGGAACATACTCAACCACTTTTACTAGACAATAGTTTTTGGCGTATTATTTAGCTAAATTTCGGAATTCATCTTGTGAGCTGATTGATAATTTGCAAAAATATTTTACAAAATTAACCGTTTACAAAAAATATTCCGTAAAAGTTGGAAACAATGATGAATGTGTCTGGTGGTGTAAAATAAGTATATGGACATTTTTCTGTTTGAGGGATCTTAAGAGGATTAAGGATAAAAAGAATCTCTTCGATTCTTTTTATCCTTAAAATAAGGATCAATCTATCCTTATTTTTGAGTTACTCAAGATATTTCTTTTCATGTTACACACTTCATTTTAACTTAAATTTTATTTAAAATCTCACTTATTTCTGAGTATTTTGGTAGGAGTTTCAAGTAATTATATTAACTAGAACCGAAAATACGTGTAAAAGTATTTTATGGAGTTTAGAAACTGAAAAAGAAAAAGAAACTTTAAATTCCGTTTTTTTAAAGCGTTAATTTTTTGAGTTACTCAAGATATTTCTTTTCATGTTACACACTCCATACATTCATGAGAATTCTTAAGAGTTCCAATTAATATCTATATGCATTGAATGGATCAACATAATGACTGAATGAGAGAAATAAAAAATTAAAACAGTTATATGTAAAAATGTATAAATTAATTAATACTCAAAATATATTGACTAAATATGGACTCATTTAATAAAATGTAAGCTAATAATATTATTTTGACTATAAAATGTAAATCTCTACTGTCTAAAATACACTTATGAATCATCTTAAGACCCCATAAAAACATATTTTTAACTTTGTAATATATTTTCAGGTATTTGCATTTTTCCCATAATAAAAACGGTACAAAACTTAGGGTATAAAGGTTAGATATATCGTTTTTAAAACTTCAAAACAATCAGTATTTCCTTTATTTTATAATCATTATTTATCTAGCATTCAACTAGAAGAGGATTTAAATTTTTATCGAAAACAGCTTTTAATGTTTTGAAATTCCTTAATTAGGAAATATTTTTACAAGGTAAGAAAAAATATGAAGGATAAACTCAACGATTCATTGTATGGTTTTCAAGTAGTAAAGTGCAAAAATTATTCAAGATATGATTTTAGTGTGAAATGTATACCACAGATGTGTATTTTTATTCTTATTTTAATGTAAGAAGATTTTAACGCTAGTTAAAAAGTCTAGCGACAGTATATAGTCTAGTGACATCAGTTGTTTTACTTCATGTATGAGATTTAGCAGCTTTAAAAGTGTGAATAATTTTAATTTAATTAGTACTAGTACATAACTAATTTTATCTAATATTTAAAAAAATACAGAAAGCATTGAAAATTGATCTTCTAATAAAAAATAAAGTAAAAGGTTAAGCCATTGTTTAAAAAATAGTTACTTTATTGCTTTTATTATAAGAAATTTCATAACAATTTGAAATCAACAAATATTTAAAAATTAATGAAATGTATATATTTCTTTTTCTTACTTTCATCTATTAATAAAAAGAAAATCCCCAAATTTTCCTTAAATTAATTTTTTCCCATTGTGATCACTGTTTTTTAAAATTTCACCAATATTATTCGTCATCGAATTTGAGAGACCACATTATGGATTATTTGAAAAAATTTCAAGCATTCAGATAACAAGCTAAACGTTAAATTAAAAAAAAAAAGAAGCAAAATAAATACACTGTAGACAGTTTTAAAAGGGTCTATACTATTCTAGGGGTCCAATGTAGGTCGAAGATAAATTTTTTTGTTTAAAAATTTCTATTCAAATTTTAAATGATTTCTTATTTGCTATTATTATAAATATTATATATATATTTCTCGGATTGGGTTGGGGGTCTATGTATTCAAAAGTTTAAACAATCCTAGTTTAGAGTGATGCATGATTTTGCAAAACATTTTTCTTAAATGTTTAATTACTCATAACTATACTTATTTGTTAAATTAACAAGTATTTTATGCATTCTCTTGATGCTAATTGTGCACTAATTTTTTTCTAAAATCGTGTTTGTATGTGAGTGAAATGTCTTATTATGTTTCAATGAATTATAAGTCTATCCTTTAAAGAAATCACAAAAGAGAATGAACGAACCACATATTTCATTGTGATTTTATACTTAAAATGAAATTTTAAAATTTGTTTTATTTATCGCTTTGTTAATGTATATGCTCGTAAAAGTTCTGACTGTGTGTTTTAACTATTGACAGGTACGGTGTTAAATGAATGACTCCTCTTGTATCTCTCTAAAATTAATAAATCGATTAAATGTGAAATTAATTGCACTAATCCTGTAATTGACACGTTTTTAGTGAAGTACTTTGTTTAAACTAATTTCTAAGGTTTTAAAATCAGTTTTCTATCAATTATATTTTCCTGCCTTGCTTTATGTTTGTTAACCATGTTAAATTTATCGAACAAATCAATTTAACATATCGAATAATTCAATAGCATTATATCAAATAATTCAATAGAACAAGACTGCCTTCGTGCCGAATTTCGTAGAAGGAAAATAAAACGACTTAGTTATAGTCTTCTGTTATGAAAAATTTTATTGCAGTAACGTATAAGAAATTATCATAGAATTTTTGATATCCTCAAAGTAGCAATAGCAAAAAAAGGTAAAATCAATAATAGTTTTGAATCAGCTTCACTGGAAATCTTGATAAATGCTATTTATTATGTGGGAGACACATTCAATAATTATTTCAGATCATTTATATTCTCTCTAGAAAATAAAAGTAGTATAAATTTAGTAATTTAGTAATCTCTACTTTCTTTCTTCACAAGGTCTTATGTGGACTAATATTGTTACATTAAAGTTATAAATGTCTATATAACTCAACTATTGAGGATTTTAACAATTTGGAGCTGAATTCGAATTGTTATGTAGGCAGTCAATATTGAAGAGAGATTGAGATTTGTGTTTTTGAAATTTTTCTGTCGTTGTTTAGAAAGTTATAATGTGGATAAAAGAGAGAAATTGTGCCGAGAACATTTAATATAAAATTTTTTGAAACAGAACTTTTGTACATTGATAACGAGAAATTATAACTTTGGAAGTTTTAGATTAAAATTAATGAAATGCGAAAATTTTGATGCGTCATTTCTATCAACACAGTGTTGCTGTGATTAAAATATCGCCTTAATGATTTATTGCGTTCGGTAAAAAATTACTTTTTTACATAACTGAATAAATTATTAAAAAAGTTTCACAGTGAGCGTAACGTTGTATTTTTCTAGAATATGCATAACAAAAGACAAATAAGTTGTTATTAAATTCGGAATTTAATACATAAAAATACGAAATTAAATGCAGAAACATGCATTAGCAAGAAAAATGTATATAAATACATCGGTGTCTCAGAGAGACCACAAATATGATTTTTATCCTTAGAATAATAATAGCGGGATATTATTTCATAGAAATGACAAATACTTAGTAACCTAAGTTATATAGGACTAGCCGTTTTACACCGCGGACAATTTCGTACACTATTGTACAATTATGTTAGCTGAGAACACTTATTAAAAATTGCAGCAATTAAACTTGAATAAAACAACAATATTTTATAAAAAAAAAAAAACTGTACTTTTTTTTTGTTTTGACAACAAAAAATTTTGTGGAACCAAAAGGTAAAGCAACATACTTTTCCGAAGAAAAAAATAACGAATTTGCTTAATCTCTCTAACTAAAAAAGGATTTATTGAAAACATACCTACAAAAATATTTTGAAGAATGAGCCATTTATCCGATAAATATCATTTTGCATTTCTTTAGATCAGATTAAAATTTTATTTTATTTTAATGAAAAGAATTATGAATAAAATGTTAGTTTTTTTTCTGCTTGTTTTTGTCTTTTTGCCCAAAAGCAAATCTATCTATATTAGTAATTTTAAAACTATGGTGATCGTTTAAAAATAAAACTCTATAAAACAATAATTTATAATTAAAATTTCGATTACATCAGTACTGAAATTGTTGTACATATTGCAAAAAATAAATGTTTTTAAAATTATATGTTTTTGGAGTGAAACACAAGTGTTATGATAGGATAATTAAAGAAGGTATGAAGAAAATTTCAAGTAAAAGTACACCTGCCCTCTTCAATCCCTCTTTTTAAGAAATATTCAATAATTAGTTTACTTAAATGTTCTAATAATAAGATACTATAAGAAAAATGCAAAACATCATTATTGGCATTGCATATAATTAAACACTAAAAAGTTTCGGGATAAAATAAATCCAAATTGATTTTCATTGAAAAAGATATTTATAAATAAACATATATATAAGCATATATAATTTTTAAATAATGATTATAATGGATAAGGGCGTGTTGAAAAACAAGAATTTTTATGAAATTCAAATAAAATCGTTGGAATATGTATGAATAAAAATATTTATTTAAATACACAATAAATTAATTTATTTTATGCTGGTGGAGAGGAAAACACCGACAAAACAATTTTAAACTTCTTCATAAAAGTATTTCAATATTTTAAACGACGGATTATTTTTTCATAAATTCAGTTAGTAAATGTGTATTCAATTAATATATTTAACGTATACTTCAACTATTTTAATATGAGCATTTTTCCAAATAAATATAAATTAATTAATATTTCATACAACGTAAGCTTGAAAAGAACACCGAAGAGAAATATATACTAATCCAAGTTTCTATAGCTAGTTTGATTACTTATTCCATCCGGTGAGCAGAGCGTAGAGAAGTACTCACCACTTGATATCAAAACTGGATGAAAAGAAAGAAAATCCGTTAGGAGGAGAGTGTACGCACGAACTCAGCTACGAGAGAAATAACCGTAAAGTGCCATAGACCTCAACCTCTTAAGTGGAGTGTTCAAGACGGAAAACCAAAGACTGCAGGGACTTACCTTTACGAGGAAAAATAACGGTTTTTGTTTATTTTTAATCTTTTCTGCCCTTCCACATGAAAGAGTCACCGGGGGAATAATAAGAAAAATGATCGAGAAAAAAAAATATATATATATTATGTGTCGCACCCGATTTATCATAACATGGCAAAAATTATTCTTCCAAAATTACATCAGTGGTTTTCCCTTTTTTCAGGATATACGCACCTTTGTTACTAGCATTTTGTTTGTTTGTTTGCCTGTTAATGGGGGTAGGAAATCGGCTATTTCTTGCTTGGCGGACTGTCGGAAATGGGTGAAGTTTTCTATTATCACGAGAAATGGCAGTTTTGTTTATGTTACATAACGCTTAAGGGCGAGGGTTGAAATAAATGCGATTTTTTATTTCAAACACGAAAAGAAGTCATAAAAGTATATTGATTGAAAAAGGTTGTAATCAAGGAAATCTCTTTTTTTGTTTTTCGTGACGGAAAAATTCGGACGGAACCGGAATAATTTTTTTAAAAATTGCTGAATTAATTTATGTGTTGCCAACTTTGAAAAGGATTAAGGGAACTCCAGTTCGAAGACAATATTTGTTGTTGTTGTTATTATTTATGCCCTTTGACAACCACATGCTGTGCCAGACTCCTCCTCCCCCCTAGGTAGGGGGGCGATGGACATAGGATGGGGCGCCCTCCATTTTTAGTGGGCCTAGTAGGAGGAAGTCTGACTTTAGCCCGGTGTTCCCTAATTTTGTTGTCCCTACTTGTTGGTCCCTAATTTTGAACCGATTCCAGATGAGGGACCAAACCACTGAAACCGGCACCCCCAGAGGTATCTTTTAACAAATTGGAGGACATTGGAGCCACGACAGATTTTACGTGCACCAGCTCCCATTAGCGTATACGGTCCCACAACAGTCGAGCTGATCGGGAGTTGACACTCCCAAGTACTGGCCAAGCCGGATGCTGAAATTAAAATTAAAATGTAAAATCTTAAAGGGAAGTACTGCCTGCTCTGTCAATAGCTGGTTTGTTCAATGGAACATTAATTCAACAGGAACCACTTTTATCGAAAAAAAGTGTCTTAGCTTCATACGACTTTTTAAAGATAGATTTTGCTGTGTAAGTGATATACGACTAAGATGCCTTTGTGTCCCGGATATATCCACTTAAATTTGGCCTTTTCGCTCCCATCCCATCCCAGCACAGGAGAGTCCCTTTCTATGACAAGTGTTGCTAATCAGCATGCATTTTCGGATGAGCTCCAATATTGCACTCGCGCTTCGCTGGCTTCCGGAGGAGCACTTATAGATGCATGCTTACATAAAAGGAGTTATCTTAACTGCGATATTAACTCTTAACCTTTTTTAACGATAAGAGAGAGTAGGTTGAATCTGGGCTGACTGTCTGATTGAACTTTCTAACAACGCTACAGATTTTTAGGTTCACGAGCGGGTATTTTGGCCCTCATTGCCCACTGCTGGAACCAGTCCTCCGAGCATATCATGGCTAATTAAAATCATGACTCGATTGGAACTGAATCTATAAATTCTATTGTTTCGAACCGAAACTCAAAAAAAGTGGGATTAAGCAGTTTTATTGAGTTTGAAGGCTCTAGCCAAGCTCCTCACTGTATAAAAAGCAATCTCTCAGTTTTATGTATGTCTCAGTAAATCAGAAATTACAGCTGGAACAGTCTCTGGTAACTGGAAAACAAAATAGTCAAATTTTATTTGAGTCGATAGAAGAAATAAATGTCTGTTCTCTTTTAAAAAATGGTTTAATCTTTAAATCTAAAGCATGTTTCATATATCGATGCATATCTAATACTACAATAAGCTCAATTAATTGAATTCTGATTGAAGAAACGCCAGAGACTGCAATTTAATCGGGAAGTTTCTATGCGTCATGCGATAACTTTATTTCAAATTTCTGTATGCTGGAATCTGGCGGATTTTAGACCTACTAGACGTCAGTGTGGAATAAGATAATGGAAAATACTGTATATTACTGTATATACCTTGTTTATAATTTCCCAATTATATTAACTGTAAAAATGTGATTACAAACTTAAATGCCTTTAGGTAAAATCTATTGCTCCAAATTAAGGTAAAAGAAGCACAGTAGTGCACACTAAGGTTTTCTTGAGGCCTCATATTAACTAGGTCCTTTTTAATGTCATTGTACAATTAGTTAAAAAAGTTTTTTGTTTTTTATTTCATTCTTTTCAGTGGGCCTTAGCTCTCAACTACATTGGTCCCCACAGTTTAAGAGCTTGTTATTAGCATTGCTTAAGGGTAGTTTAATTGAGCATCTTGTTAAGGCGTTTGCTACTTTGTTATGGTTGATTGAATTTTTGTTGATCTTTGTAAATAAGACAAAAAAGGTTATTATCTCTTTCCCTATTTCTTTCAAGCACATTCTTGTACAATGCTTTAAGCATGCCTTTTTAATATTTCGGGATGTTCCAGTGTTGGAATATTTTGTTAATAATGACGTCTAATTCGAAATAAGTTCATTGATGTAATTAAAATTTTAATGTAAAAATACTTATTCAAGGTTGATTGTAATAAAAACGTCTTGCATATTTTTGTGTTTCTCATCTTTTAAATTTGTTTTAAAATAAGTTTCTCCTTTTTATTAAATTGTTTGTTGCGTATATGGCTTACGTTTAACTATGACTAATGACTAATAAAAAGTAATTTCAATTGCATTCAGGAGAAATTATCATTATCCCATACAAATTATTTTACACATCTTAACAATTTTTAAAAAATATTTTGAAAGCTAATGAAATTGGTTATCTAGGTGATTTTAGATACTTTTATAGTAATAATTATTATAGTTATATACGAGGAGTGATAAAAAGAAAAAAAAAAGGTTACAAGTCGAATAAAGAAATATTTATTAACAATAGACAAAAAATACAAAAGGGAATTAAGAGGCATACGTGCCTATCACTTTTCGACATAATCAGCAAGTGTATTTAGACATTTATCAGAACGCAGAGCCAACTTGTTTAACCCCTCTTGGTAGAAATCAGGTCCCTGTCCAGTGTCCATTGAGCCTGGTCTAGGCGAATGTTTTCACAACATTGTCTGAAGAGAACCGTGTGCCGGATAAGTGCTCCTTCAACCTCGGAAACAGGAAACAGTCACTGGTTGCCAAATCTGGGCTGTATGGGGGGGGGGAGGGGGGATTCCAGATTTCCCACCTGAATCATCGCAACAATTCCTGCGTTGCTTGAGCAGTATGGGGCCTGGCACTGTCATGCAAGAGGATGACAACTTCACTCAACATGCCCGACATTTCACCACAAAATGTAGTTTTCAAATTTTGCGGCTTATAAGCTTTTTCTTTTTTGATCATCCCTCGCAACTTAATATATGCTAAATTAAAAAAAAAAAAAACTTTGAGTGAGAGGGACCAGCAAACAGCTCCACCCACGTCTGATCTGACGTGGCCTGAAAATTGCGTAATTTCTACCATTCCTGCCAAATTGAGATGGATTTTCATCGTGTTGGATTGTATGGTTGGCAGGTATATGATTAAGGCAAAGTTACGCGATTGTCTGATTAAAAGAGATGCCTTGACTGGAGGACTTTTAAGGGACGTGCATTTACGTTACGCGTATTTACTTTACATCTGCAGAAAACCGGCCAAAATTAAAGACCGTTTGATCGGCGGCAGCGCGATAGATCAGAACCCTGGACCTTCACACTTTCATCGCGCTGGAGTAACATCTAAATGCTCTATTTGTGTTCGCCCCATAAAAGGACTTTCCCCTTTTTAAAAGATATTTTAGAAAATTGTTGTATGTTCGATTGTATAAAGTAACTTCGGGAAAGTCTGAAATACTTTAAATAAAAATTTCAGACTTAAAAAAAAAAAAAGAATTCCCACCAGAAAGATTTCCCCCCATTTTGCGAGCAAGTCCTTTACTGAAATGCGAAATTTTGTTTTGAAAACTATGTTTTATTCATGAAAAGGTTTTGACTGACACGGAGCTTAAATTTAAAATAAACACGTTCCATTTGAGGTTAAAATTGTTAAAAAATTGAAACACTGATTTGATCTTCCGATGAGTATATTGAATTAAGTCCTTTAACTTTAATATAAAGAATGCATAATTACTCATTTTAAAAACTGTAATACCGTAAAATTTTCTATGGAAATTATCTTAAAATATTCCGCGAACTTGAAAGCGTCAGAGCACTTTGTTTTAATCAGGAAATATTTCTTTTCTGTAGCTATTTTAACAAGGAACAAAATTTAGATTGAGGACAAACGCCGCGTTAAAATCTTAAAATTGTGGGAACGAAGTTTTTAGTACTTTGCGCTTCATCAACCAGCGTTCTTTGTTATTCTACATTTTTCGATCCAGACTAAAGGTCAAAAGCAAAGCAAATGTTTTACATTCAGAATTTATGTCAGAAAAATGAATAAAATTTAGTTTTGTTGATTTTTATTATGAAATTGCCTTTAATATCATGTTTTTAGTGTTTTTTTTAATTAATCGGTCAATTAAAAAAGCACATAAGGCATAATTTCTCGAAACCGTGTCGAAGTATGTAATCTAATATATAAAATTCTCCTGTCCCAGTGTTAGTCACCTAACTCCTCCGAAACCACTCGACCAATTTTAATGAAATTTTCTATGTATATTCGTTAGGTCATAGAATAGGTTTTTAACTATGTCTCATACCCCTAAGTCATAAGGGCGGTCCACCCCAAAATGTTTAGCCCCCGAGTGCTATTAATTTCAATCAGGATTTCTGTGTAGACATTAGCGTGTCGAATCACTTTTCAGATGTGTTTGCCAGATAATGTGGAGAGGGGGGGGGGAGTTAATAAAATGTTGAAAGTCGCACAAGGTTTGCAATTTTTGATAATTGATCGCTAAATGTGGTGCCAAAACGCGACAATTTATTATAAATATATTTCGCGTATAGTTAGAAAACGCATGGCGTATATTGTAAAAGAGTTTTATCAGGCGATTTTAATATAGATTTCTATTCCGAAGAAGTGCTCTGTGGAACAAGAAAGGAAAACACGGTACACTCATGGATTATGATGTCCATTCCAAACAGTATTTAAAATGTCTTTGCGGTATAGTTGGAATATGCCTACAGGAAGAACATGCTGGAGGAAATTCTAAACAGTTTCAGGTGGCGATTTTAAGATAGATTTCGATTCCAAAGATGTGTTTTATGGTACAAGAAATAGCTGATTCCTATTTTAGCGCCCCCACTCTCGCCAACCTAAAAAATTCCCGTACTTTGGCGAGCTTTGCAGTCATGGGTCTCTGGGAGTTATGCACAAGTTTCAACGGTACATACGTATTTTCCAGGCGGTCCGCCAAGACAAGCAATTTTTTCACCAAGATAAATGCCGGGCACATGAAATTGTTGATGGTTTGGAATACGATTGGCAACGTATTTAAAATCTACGAAAAAGTAGTTTGGCGGAAGTGACCTCCGGGATAATACGTAAGTACCGTTTCAACGCACCCAAAAGAACTAGGTGATAACTAAAGTAAACAAACTAGCGATAAACGCGCCAGTTAAGGAATTTGAAGACATTTAATTATTAAAACTACATTAATTGGTAATCCAAAATAAATAAAAAGGTAACGGCATGCTGTACTTACATGTTGTTCCAAATCGCCATTTTAATTCTAAATTACGATTTCTACATAAATGCAAAAAATCGTCATGGTAACTGCATATGTTTAATCATCGCCTCCTTGGCGAGAGTCGAGGCGTTAAAGTAGGAAACAATATATAAAACGGTGAAGTATAGTTGTGATATACTTGGCGAAGATTGTAAAATAGTTTTAGTAGGCGATTTTAAGATAGATTTCGATTCCAAAGATGGGTTTTATAAAATAAGGAAGAAAAATACAGCACAGTCATGAATAATGATAACACTTTCCAACTTAATGGAATAAGGACGAAAAATAGGGACGACGCATAAATTATGATACGATTTTAATATATAGCACTATAGTGCGTATTTAAAATCTGAAAGTGTTTCAGATTTTCATCCTTTTTTTTTGGGGGGGGGGGGCAAAATTTTTTATGGAATGACTATCAATAAGTCTCAAGGCCAAACTATGTCTGTTTGTGGATTAGATTTGAGCACGCCATGTTTTTCACACGGACAGTTATACGTGGCATGCTCTCGAGTGGGCAAACCATACAGTGGGCATCCAGTTTGTTTGTGTTATCTAAAGATGGGATAACAAAAAATATTGTATACTCTATTGCGTTAAGGGATTGATATTATTTTTTAGTAAAATTATTGTAATTAGCGATATATATAAATTTAAAGAATAAATTACAATGAATTAAAAATATATGTTTGGTATTGTGTTACTTTTATATTCCAGCATCGTTCACAGCGCTCCATGCTTCTTCCACTCATATACCACATCCTCACAAACTTACAATAAGTTAGTCATTTCTTTCTACTAAAATAATCCTAGGAATAATTTATGTGGCAAAACAACTTTTGCCGGGTCAGCTAGTATTATAATAAATTAAACGTTTACACACATACACACACGCACTTTGAAGCCCAGTATGTTATGTTTAGTACGTTGTGCTTCCGTGCCAGTAATCCGCGGCTCGATTCCGGGCTGGGCAAGGTTGACTCCAACTTCATCCCTTAAGTAGTGCGTCGATAAAATGACGACCAAGTTGTTCTGCTTGGGGTCTAAACTCCGGCATTTCTATGACAGGTTGACCACCTGGCCGGAGCATATGCTGGTAGGTTGTTGCGTGAGTGAGTTTAGCTTTACATAGAGTCTCGATTGTTCGAGTTTCCCATATATCATAATTAGTGAAAAAATTAATTCAGCTCCCAAATAATGGCCAACACATACAAAACACGTGAAAGAATTATTTCACACCACGAAATTCAAGTGCCTGGAGCACCCAGAAATCCCCCTGGGTGTATTCTTCCTGTAGATGCCCTCACAGACATGTTTGTGCATTGTTGATATGCTGCTTAGAAGATGGCGCGATATTGATGCATGGGAACGCGTCAACGTGTTAATACAAAAAAAAAAAAAAAAAAAAAAAAAAAAAAATCAAGACAATTGACTATTATTTTCCGATATAGTAATTAACCTGTTCTAAGCATCATTTATGTAATAAAATGTAATTATATTTTTCATTTAAGTATGCACTAAAATTTCAAAAATTGCTTTATTTTTATTTATTTGCTTATTAAATTTTTTGATTTCATTAATTCGAGTTTTCGATAGCTGGAGGCAAGCCAGGTCCCGTCCACCTCGAATTCTCGAGACTATTGTATTACACATATTAAGCCTAATAAAAATTGTCAAATCAAAAGAGGACCTTAAAAATCAGCGTATAACCGTGTTGTTCAGTTCTTATTGATTTCTTAAAAGCTATTGCTAAAGTCGTTTTTCGAAATGACTGAATCAGTACTAGGAAGAAATGTCTAGAGAACAGCAAGCTTTGTGCCTGCAATTCGGAAATTACCTCTGAAACTGATGATAGAAAACAAAAAAGTGTACATAATTCTCGATTTAATATGAATACACTGGACTCGCGTTACAACGCAATTTGGATTTTTAACGAGTTTTGCACGAGTGTGCATCTTAATGCTAAAGCGAACTCCTCGCCCGCAGCACGAGATTTTTCGCCAACAGAAAGAAGCGCCAAAATTAATTTATTCGTTATTTTATGCGGAAAATGGTTACATATAGTTAGGGAACGATTTAAAACTGTTTGAGGGATGTTTATAAGTGTCTAAAATAACTGTGTATGTGTTTCAAAAAGTCGCATGTATACCCCATTCTGCAACGCGAAATCTTGTTTAACCCTTTAACGCGCAGTAATCCCGCTCTGGGAACACCGAACTCTGATGTTTTGACTGTTGCCAGTCACGAAGAATCGATTTGATTTCTATAAAAATAGTTGCGGGTGACATAGCTCCACGAGAATCCTTTTCTTTTTAGCACGTCATTTCCCGTAAAAAAATTGTCACGATTATTTTTAACAGCACTGACATCTGCTGAAAAATGGAAGAATGCGAGAACAGCTGGATAGATTGCTCAATGCTGAAAAAAGGGCAGCCGTTGCCATCGCTCGACTTAACTACCAGCAAGATGGCGGACGATCGAAACGTTCATCGCGTGCCACAGATCTAGAGACCCTTTTTTGACGACAGCTGGCTGTGCCGCTGCGCAAAAAGGGTCTCTAGATCTGTGGCACGCGATGAACGTTTCGTCGTCCGCCATCTTGCTGGTAGTTAAGTCGAGCGATGGCAACGGATGCCCTTTTTTCAGCATTGGGAAAGGGCTGCGCCTCAAAGGGTTAAGGCCAGGGTCCACTCACGTCCGACTCCGGACGGGGTTAATCAATAAGAACTGAAGAACACGGTAATATGCTGATTTTTAAGGTCCTCTTTGATTTGACAATTTTTATTAGGCTTAATATGTGTAATACAATAGTCTCGATAATTCGAGGTGGACGGGACCTGGCTTGCCTCCAGCAGCGGTTTTTTTTTTTAATGGTCAAGGCATTGTAAAAGGGGGGGGGATACAGTACAGGGGCGAAGAATTTATTGGCTTTTAATGACCAGTCGGGATTCGCCGACAAAGGATAACGCGTGAAACCACAAAAGCACGCCCACCCCACAATGGGCGCACTTTTCTCACCAATCCGTCTTCAAGATTCTGAAAAATAGATTGAGTTCCCATTCTAGCGTTCTAAAACGAACGTGAGTCGACCCTGGCCTTTTACGCGAGGGTTCTTGGAACGCATCCCTCGCATAAGTCAAAAGTCTAATGTATCAAGCGAAAAAAAATATCTTTAGAACAATTTCTGTAAAATAAATAATTCGATGTTCAATCAAAACTGTAACACATCACCTATCGCTTGCAAAGGATACGCTAAAAACTAGCCAACCAACCAAACAATTAGGATGAGAAATGAACCTTCTATTTTAATTGATAACACAGTCAAAAGAGAGAAATTAATTTACTTCTTAAATTTCTTTGCAGTTGTAAGCAGTGAATTTTGTTTTAAAAAAGTTAGCTTTTAAAATAGAAACAACGTTTTGAAAATAGAATTCCGCCTATTTCCTTTCACAATTGAGTTTTTATAAATTTTCTGTCGTGTGCTTCTGCCATACAAATGCTAAATTTTCCGTTTAATAATCCCATCGTTTCCCTTAAATTGAGAATTATCCAAGAAGATAAAAGTAATCGATACGCAACCAAAGGGAACATTATTTATTGAAATTTTGCCCGAAACAAACATGACAGCAGATGTATTCAAGCTGCAAAAGCTACAAAAAATAGATTGAAACCCAGATAAGCAATTTTCCTTTTCCTTTTTTTTTTTTTTCCCAGCTGCTTCTGGCGTTTTAGAAGACACTGCTAGCAACAGTAGAGGCTATCAAATAACTTAGAATAAGTTTTTCCGATAAACTTAGAATTCAAATTCGTTATGTTTGAAAGCGCTTGTCTTTGATAGATATGCTTCTAATTGAGGTTATATCCTGTAATAATTTCGCCGTGGGGCCATTTAACATCAGAATGATTCGTTTAAAATCATCATCATTACAGATTTCGATCAAATAGGAGCAAAGTTTTATTCTTTTATCATCTTAAGATTAAGAAATCTGCAAAAATTTTATGAAACTGCCTCTATGCAAGGTTGACAAAAAATTTCATTTGAAGATTTTGAGGGACTAAAGTAAATTTGAAACTTTATTGAGTTCGAAAAACACTTTTTTTTTATTTTCATAAAATTTAATTCTTCAGTTATGAGATTATGCTATTTAATGGAGTTTTTTGAATACATTTCCTAATTTCACATGAAGTTTTTTTATTACTCAGTTTCAGAGATATTTTAATGAAATAATAGTGAAAATTGTTGACAAAAAAAAAAAAAAAAAAAAAAAAAAAAAGCATAATTTATTTTCAAATCCAAACACATACATTCGCGAACTATTTATTTTATTTGAAAGCTTTCTAAATAGTTTATTTCGATACTTCTATGAAATTAAATGTAATCTTTGTTGATATTTTAATAAATAAATCTCTTTGTGGTTCCTAGATTATTTCAATTTTTGGATTCAGTCATGTATGGAGTTCATAAAATCATCTAACTGAAGCAAAACCGTCTCATCGATTTAAAAACTTCTACATCACAGAACATCATCATTATTTTTTGATCGTAAATCCTATTTAAAGCGTTTAGAACCATGAGGAAGTTTTTAATAAAAAAAAGAGCATTGTATAAAACCTAGAAAAGTATTATGCGGGATTATCATAAACTACAATTGAATTTTATATTGGGGAATAATTGGAAATTTTTGATTCAGAAAATTATTACGTAGGATTATGTTACCTACCACTTAATTTATATTTTGAGAAAATGGTAAGTTTAAGATTCGGATAATTTTTGTAAAACATAAGTAATAATAATATCCTTGTTGGCAGATTATTATTGTTCTTTTAAACATTATTGTGGCACTATCAGGGTGGTCATAGCAAAATTTTCCTTGTTTAAAGGCATTGCAGTTTAAACTAAAGAACAGAATGAAACCAAATTTCATGTACAGACTATGAAAGACATAGGGAGATGATTTAAAAAATATGAACAAAAAATCGCCGACAGGGGAAATTTTGGAGCTGCTTTTACGTACACACGAAATTTGCAAAATCGAGTTGGATTATTCTGCTGGTTCATGTAAAATATGCCATGCTCCAAAGTTCTCCATGTTCTAACAATTGCTCTGGGGGGGGGGCAATTTAGGTGCTAGGACTATCATTTGGAATTGGTTCAAAATTAGGAGACAACTCATAGAGGGCAACGTTGGTCTGCCTACTAGGTACCTCCATATTTAAATGACTCTCGTAGCGGTCAAACCTACCGGCTAGCTACTGACTCGGCCATTAGTAAGAAAAAAAGAGGATAGATTATGCATATTTCCTAGATTTTGCGTAACGGCAGTGCCAGTCATTGTCCTTCAGAATGGAAAGAGCTTATCTTCAGTTAGCAGTTAATTGATTTACTATTCATTTGAGCTTAAAACGTGCGCTATCTTAACTGAACGTACTTAACTCGTAAAGCTCTTTAGAAAAATGCAATGCTGTGGTGGTTCTTAGTGAGCTTAGAAAGCTTTATAACTTGAGTGGAAGTCTGTTATAACTCTGAGAGGTATGATAAAAATCCCAGGAAAACGAATAATTCTAAGTTATCCAATTTCCTGGGATTTTAAATTTCCTGGGATATTACATGGAAAGTGCCTGTACAGCCTACGGGCCTCTTTGAGACCGGCCTGTGCAAGCTACAAGAAGCGGTCCGCTTCGCTCACGGGTCTTGCAAAATATTTTCATGTTGCCAGACTCAGGAGAAACTATGCATCTTCGAATTTTTCTCTGGGTTCTTCTATGGTGTTTAGCCAAAAGGGAGAAAAATCCTTTCTTCAGTTTCCGGAAAAATCAAATTCTCTTAGTACGCGTTTTACTAATTAATTTTTGAACTCACCAAAAAGTTATGCTAGACGCCTGATTTTTTTTAAACAAAAGCTCAATATTTTGCCCGTAAAAGTATATATTTTTAATTCGAAATAATCCATAGCTTTCTCGATGCGAGCTTCGAGAGGCGAAAATAGGCGGAAATCTTAAAAATCTCCGAAAAAGTTATTTATTTTTTTAAAATTCGGGAAATGCAGCTAATCCGAAAATGACGGTCTCTTTCGAAAGAAAACATTTTCTTCTTTCCGATTGTGAAATTATTTTATCTTTCGAACGATCGGAAGCCCTCTTTTTCGGAGTGCAAAACAAAAATCAGTCAAAAATGACGCAAAATATAAAATAATTAAAAAATTATTAAAAATATGCCTGAGGTGCACAAGACTGGGAGCCCCTCTTGCAAAATTTGGTGCAATTCGGCCGGATGGTTAGTCCGCCACGTAAACGTCCGACACACACTCATACATATAGACTCTTTTATTATATGTATAGATAGATTCACTTTTTGTGTTCCCAACAACTCAAAAATTACGTATGCAGTAGGAAATTAACATTTTCTACCTCGACTTTTCAATTTTTTTTTTTTTTTTTTTTTTTTTTTTTTGCGAGTATGTGATAGCATCTTCAAAATATACCCTGTCGGAGATTTTGGTTAATATGTACTTTTTCATCTCTCTATACACTTCGTATATGAGTGGTATAACTTTTGATATATTTGAGTGGTCTTGAATGTTCCTTGGCAAATGTTAAAAATAATTTTAATAAATGGTGGAGATATGAAATTGATAAAGAATTTGAGAAAATTTTCCGGGGTTCAAAATTAATATGAGACACGCAAGTGAAAATTTACAGTACTTACATTCGGTATTATAATGGCTAGACGTGAATGTCTCCAGAAAAAAGAAATTTTAATGACACGATGTCTAGCTTAGAAAGAAAAACAGTGGACGGATTTCGTAAACTTTTAATGTATGTGTGTTCAAAAGTTTTGAAATGAATAAATTTTGGACAATTTCAGCATGAAACACTATATGTAGATTGCATAGATGGTTTCCAGTTTGTTCTCGTACAAGAATTCTTTCAGAGTCTTTCAAAAGAAAGAAATATATATAAAAAATAAATAATCCTAACGAAACTAGTTTATTAAAGCTTGATTACTTTGAATATAGGGTATACCAATTTTATAGAGCTACTAATTTGTAACATAACACCGATAAACAATGATTTTATAGTTCAGACTAATGTAAATTTCAATACAGTTTTAGGGTAAGAAGACTTAAAAATCAGGAAAAGAAAATGATTTATAGTTTTTCAAGTAACGATTCCTAGTAGCACAACTAGTTCAAAAGACCTTCAAAAGACGTCTTTTAAACGCCTTTTGAAATAGTTGTGCTACTAGGGATATTGCACAAGTGCTTTCATCTTCAAATGTGAAAAATCTGTTCTTCCTGGAAATTCAGTCTTTCTTCTCAAACAGTAACAGTTCAAGGTCGTTCTGCCGATCGAATATAACTCTGAATCACTCAGTAATCCAGTGAGAAAAACTTGCTTATTAACCAAGGATTAATATAAACAAGAAAGGTAAATCATTCTGCACTCAGATCATAAAACACTTTAGCGCAATATGCACTATTCGCTTAGATATTATTGTTCAAAAGATAAATTTTCTGTCCTCTACATTTTAAAGACACGATGACACAATTTCCTTTCTTTCTATGCCTGTCGTGGAACGTTGGATGCTCCTATGGTGGTCCGGTCTTGTGTGAAACGTGAAAATATGACATTTTATGCACATTAATGAAAAATCACCAAAAACAGCTGAAATATGTACTAATTGTATTTACAAATATGCTATCACATATACCTTGCGGTCTAAAAGGCTTTTAGAGAAAAGCATTTTTGATATTGCCTTCAATGGCTTTTTTTAGTTACTGACGCTTAGCTGAAAATGAAAGCGAAGGAAAAAAAACAACATTAAACTTATGTAATAATAGAGATTTTTGAATGGCGTGAAACACCTGAAAAAATCTATTTTGAAAAAGCTATGACGTTGAAAGTAAATTTATCCTCATCGAATACAAAGAAATCTTTATTTTATAAAAATTATGCCATGCGTTACATTTGCCCGAAAGTCCATTATATTAAGTAGGACAAATCTTTACCTATTAAAAGCTTTGTATACTATAATATAACAATCTGGTCAATATTTAGAGATTATTTATTCGACACTATTCAAATACCTTACCTAAAGTATTTGCATATATTTTTATTGCTATTGAAGCCAAGTTTGACGGATTTTCCCAACGTAACACGCAATTTAGCACTCCAGTCAATTTTTCTTTGTTACGATTACATATTTATTCAAAATTAAAAACAAAAAATTACTTTAAAGATAGTCTTTAGCAGCAGAATATTTTGTCCACAGTTTTCATTCTTTAAATTTGTTCGCACTGTCCTGAATAATAATGAGCCATTGAGAAAATGACTGCAACAAATTCAGGAATCTCTTTCTTTTTAATCTGATAAAATTGTTTGAATTTTGCTCTAACAGGGAAGAAAGGGTAATCGTGATCGATTTGGGAAAGAAAAGACGTTTACGATAGCACGCGAGTGTTTCAGTGACGATGCAAACTAGAGAAAGCTCATTCAGAACTTTTTCTTTCTCAACTGCCTGGAGCGAAGATGGAAATAGTCTCCCACATAGTGGTGTTTTAGAACACCATTAGTTCCGCCATAATTTCGCTCCCTTCTGCTTAGATCCTTTCCCTTCTCTGAATATAATTCATGCTCTGCTGACTACGCAAGACTAGCAAATTTTTGTTGTTGTTATTTAAAATAACTGGAAACAAATTAATGTAATATGTAAAAATTTCATGTAAGACACGATGTTGCAATGCATGCTGAAAGGATGAAATAAAGCGTCTGTTACAGTTTTACAGGGAGAATCATGCTTCTCTATTAACTGTAAGGAAAAATATGAAATTGCTATTGTCCACGAAAGACCTATTTAATAAATTTGAAGAATTTATTTATTTACCAGGAGAGGACATCTCACGTCACTGAATGTGTCGTTTAGAGCTACGGACGTCCTTCCCGGAGTTTTCCACCATCATTTTGATCCTCATCAGAAGGTGGGGGACTTCTGAATATTGGCATCCCTCGGAAACTGCTAGCGACCGCCGAGAGGACTTTCGGAACCATGGTTTTAACGTGCATGTACACCGCAGTCTTTAGTGGTTCGCCGGCATCGAACCCGCAACTTTCCGGTTACGAGTCCAATGCCTTAACCCTTGGGCTAGCACGGCCCAAACATTTAATCCTCTGCATATCTTGGAAAAAGGAGAAAATGTAAATTCATTTTCACTCCAAAATAGACAGTTGCTTACGCAGGAGGGAAAAATTCTTAGGATAACAACCACTTTTAACCAAGTTTAACCTATTCATAATTACCGTTTCAAAGATGACCAGCGTTGCTTTCGTGCATGAGTTTCTGAGTACAGTAGAAACCCCCCCCCCCCACTTCTATAACACGGGTTCATATAAAACGAATTCGTATAAAACGGAGAAAAATTTGCGATTCTATCTATCGGCAGATAACACGCTAGAAAAGGTTCGTTTTACACGATAAATGAATGAGACAAATGTTTTTGCATTGCCTGTTCACACTGCTGATAATGCTCATGGGTTTGGATAATCTAAGTGACTCTTACATCACGGATTCATATAACACGGAGCGTATCTACCATGTTAACCGGGGGGGGGTGGGTTATTGTACTAAGTCAGATGTAGACGTTGTAATGCTCTTGCATTCAAGAGTTTAAAGATGGTATCTAAACTTCAAAACACATAAAATGTACCAAATATCTTGTTTTCTCACAAATAGTACGTACATTAGCACCTTAGTACTTTAAAATAAATAAAAACTTTGTGTGAAAAACACACATAAAAAGGTACTTATTGGTTGGAACTATTGTTTTGACCGAAAAAATCTTCGGTTTTCGTCAGCCGTCCAATACTTCGTCTCACAAGATGAACTATATCTTTCACTCCCCGCTGTTCTGTGAGCGGAAGTGTTGACGGCTGAAGAAGACCGAAGATTTTTTCGGTCGAAACGATCGTACCAACCAATAAGTACATTTTTATGTGTGTGTTTTTTACACAAAGTTTTTATTTATTTTACCAGTGTTTTGAGTGTTTTTTCTGTACCATAGTACCTTTGTTTAGCTGAGGTATGCAGTTTCATTCAATGAAATACACCGCCTGAATATTGGTGAAATTATGAGTCGTTTGCACTTTTCTAAAATAAGTTTTAAACGAAATGTTACCTTTTACTCTCAAAAAATTTTCACATTTCACTGCATCAATTACCGTCAAGAGCAAAATTCAAAATTCGAATACATCAGCTGCGTTGTTTAATGAATGCGATGCCTCGTTGTGCGTGTAATGCATGATTAATGGTTGTGCTATTTGTCAAAATTATTACAAGCTTTTTTTCAAAATAAGCCACGTGATTCTGCAATTCTTTGAGATTTTGTATCACTTTATGGAGCAATAGATTGAACGATTAGTTTACCGTGATAGATATCCAAACACTTTTTGAACACAAAAATTGTGCAACACTGGATTCCTGCTGAGATATTCCAAAGGATGAGGGTCAAAATGCTAAAAAATATTTTTCCCGATAATTTCGGGTAGAATATATTGAAAATAGTTTTCAATAAGCCACATTGTTTATTTTAATCCAAGGAAGTTATTATGCAGGTGAAATTTTACCCACAGGGTGGCATATTTTAAAATAATTTACGACTAAAAAGAAATAAACAGCATTTTTAACGCATGCCAGTCAAACAAAGTTGCTATTTGTGTCGTAAAGTTATTTATTATTGACAGGCTTCAAAGATAATTGATATCGATATGGGTTTGAATGAAGTAAAAAAAACGTAGTTTAAACTTTCTGAGTCACTCTTCAGTATTCGCATTTTCAGCTTAAATCAAAGCGGTGCAGGTTTTTTTACTGCTCCAACTTGTTTACCGAAACTTATCATTAGCGACCATCTCATTGCTTTTTCATTTTCCATTGGGAAAATTTCCTTCTAAAACTTAACAGTTTCAGGTCTTGAACTTCGTTTCTCTGATGAATTCTGTCTCACTCCACATATTTTGACGTCAGATATCATTCATAACCAAAGTCGGTCGAAAATGAAGCGGGTAAAAACGAGTAATGGGTGTAAATGTGTTCTCTTTTAGCACTTTGCAGCAAAGTTAAGAAGCATTCGGGATTTCGACTTATATGTCTGTACGCCCGCTTTCTAATTCCCTTAACCCTTTGAGGCGCAACCTTTTCCCAATGCTGAAAAAAGGGCAGCCGTTGCCATCATTCGACTTAACTACCAGCAAGATGGCGGACGATCGAAACGTTCATCGCGTGCCACAGATCTAGAGACCCTTTTTTGACGCAGCTGGCTGTGCGGCACAGCCATAAAAATGTGAATTTTGATGAATAGGTAAATTATTTAGTATCATCTCTGAAAATTTCAACCAATTGTTTGTGGATTAAAAAATATAACAGTAAAATCAACAAAGTAATTTTGTTAAATGAGGCAGCACATACCAGCTAACAAAGAAATTTTGCTAATTCAAACAAATAATTTGGTTTATTTTGGCTTTATTTTGGTTTGGTTTATTTTTTTAAACTATTGGATATTTGGTAATTTGGTGACATTTGATGTTTTTTTTTGTTTAATGGTTTATTTTAACCAAATAAACCATTTAAGCAAATAGTTTGGTTAAATTAACAAAACACTTGGTTATTTCAACTAAATTGTTTGTTTAAATTGACAAAATGTTTTGTTGAAAAAACAAAAAAAAATTTACAAAATTATTTTGTTAATTGAAAAAAAAATTTGTTTGCGCTATTTCAACCGGATAATTTTGTTGATTTAACAAAATTTTTATTGATTCAACAAAACTTTTTTTTTTTTTTTTTTTTTTTTTCAGTGGGCGATCAGACGTCACGCAAAAACTTTTGAAAGTGAATTTAGAGTTGGTCAAAATTGATTTTTTCCGTCAAAATCTGAATACCGATTTTTTTTTTGCGATCATTATACTTTCTTTTTCTTCGTACTAGGAAATTAAAAATATATCATCCATTTCGGAAAGCTTTAATTAGTTTTCTTTTTCTAAATGAAACTTGAAAGTGCATCAATTTTACCTTGCGTTAATTTTTGTAAAACAAATTTTCAGGAAAGTTCTCTTAGCAAAAGTGATTTTCAATCATCCTACACATTCCAAGGTTAAGAAAATCGGAACGGTTATACTTTTAATTATAAATCACAACTCAATAACTTGCATAACATTTACTGATGATGGGGATTTAAATGTTTAGTTCATTACAACTGTGCAATAAGAAAGATGATTAAATAAAAAACTTTTTGAAGCAACTGTCTTTTTATTTTATTTCCAGAAAAATTGTATATTTCAAAGAGCAATATTGAATGAAATAGTAACTTGCGTTATATTTAGAAACATCATTAAAACAACTATTATCTTCACTCTATTTAGCAAATTATCTTTTTATACCGAAAGATAAATGCCTACTATGTAAAACCCAGAATTAACTTTATAAATGTAGAATTTATTTGAAAAAAAAAAACCCATGCTAAATTAGTAACTAACTGTTCAGAATAAAGGGTCTTTGGCATGAAGAGTTTTATGCCACTAATATTTTCACTAGGCGACCAAAAAATTATTATATTTGCCGTTTACTGTTAAGATATTATTCCTTTAAAAAGTTAAACAGAAGAATTGTTATTAGTAGAAGAAAAAAATCATTTTTACAAAGTTTATCAATAACCCATCAAATTCGATTTGAATCAATCATAATTTTGTGTCATAACAAATATCGGATGTGTGAAGATTCTTTCTCTTCCCATAATACATATATGAATGTGATAACGTCTGTAGAACAATTTTCACTTCTATTACGCCAAGACAAGATAGCAGTATGCCCTTGATAAGTATATTTTAGAAAATACCTTTCAGAAAGCACCTTCATTCAACGACCATAATATGACTGAACGTAATTTTTCGTCCGAATTTAGATCCGAATTAAATCTCACATTTGAAATGAAAGAAAAATCTCATAGTTTTATAAATAAAAACCTTGTTATACTTAAAAACGACAGAGCAAAGTAGGTATTTTAAAATAATTTTTCGAATAAAAGCCAAATTCCAAATTATTGTTTCAATAGTAGAGAATTAATACCACCCATAAACAAAGATTTCTAGATAAATGATATTTTAGTAGTTTTTTTTTTCAGCAAAGAAAATTTTGTAAGAAAAAAAAATCACTTATTCATCATTGGAAATTTTAATAACATTCAAATATTTTTTAAAATCCAAGGTTAATAAAAACAAAATAGAGGCAAACAAAAATAAAATGTATGTGTTAGTGTGCAGAATTTTCAGATTAACATGAGTTAAAACTATTTTATTAAAAAATTTTAAGCGCAATCGTTAATTAAATCCAATGCAATTCCTTGTATCACAAATATAGTACATGGAGACTTAGGATGTTATAAAGGTGCACAATAGGGTACTGTGGGTAGTAAAAGGCTAAAAATCAATACCAATTTACATTACATAATATGAGTATTTTCATAAGTCCTACATCTGAAACGAATTTTATTTTCTGTAGATCCCAAGAAGGTATTATTAACAATTTTTACTTCCCGAACATGTACCACGTAAGGAAAGTATTGTAATCATGAAAAAATTCGACTTCGAGATTTTAATGTATTTACACGATTTGAGGTCTTCTGAATTCATTTATGCTGTTTTTACGAGATGTATGTATGTATGTGTGTGTGTATGTGTGTCTGTGTGTATGTGAGTGAACACGATAGCTCCTAAACGCATCATTCGATTGAGCTCATCAAATTAGACATATATGTTATAAACCACCGTCGCAAGACCGGTATTAATTTTGGTGTTTATAGGACTTATAGTTTTTCTACAGGGCTACGACAAAGATTTCTTTTATTATGGCCTATGGAGGGAAATTCTTGAAAGTGCGCTAACGTTTAAACGGTATATTCGATTGAGCTCAAATTCGGTATATATGTAATAAACCACCATCGTAAGACCGGTATTGATTTTGGTGTATATAGGACTTATAGTTTTTCTACAGGGCTACGACAAAGATTTCCATTATGGTCTATGGGGGGGGGAAATTCTTGAAAGTGCGCTAGCGTTTAAACGGTACATTCGATTGAGCTCAAATTGGGTATAGATGCTATAAACCACCATCGTAATACCGGTATGGATTTTGATGTGTATAGGACTTATAGTTTTTCTACAGGGCTACTACAAAGATTTTTTTTTACATTATAGCATATGGGGAGAAAGTCTTGAAAGTGCGCTAGCGTTTAAATGGTGCATTCGATTGAGCTTCAATTTGGTATATGTGTTTGAATTATTCATCGATCAAAACTTATTTAAATGCTTGGTAATGATCTTAATCGTGTCTTCGGAAAGTCGAGTGGAGTCACTCCAGATTTTTATATATGAAATCGCGTTTCTTGGTTAAAGTGATGCAATCAAATTCTGTGTATATATTAATTATTCCATGTTAACCGTTTGAATTCTCTCTCTCTCTCTCACACACACACACACACACACACACACACACACACACACACACACACACACACACACACACACACACGCACGCACGCACGCACGCACGCACACACACATTCACATGCATACACACACATTAAAAAAATACCCCCCCCCCTACCCCCCCCTCTCAAAAAGACATTTTGTTAAATGAATTTAGTTGAATCAAACAATATTTTGTTGAGTCAACAAAATGAAATTACTAAACTATTTAACCAAAGAAGCTTTATTAAATTCAACAAAACTTCTTTAGCTTATAGAATGAAATAATTAAAATGTCATTATATTTCACAGGATTCTAGAAAAATAGACTATATGAGATTATGGATATGGTTTCAAAATTGTTAATGTTGTTTTCCCGCATTAATGTGCGTTGCTGGTAAGAGAGTTGTACAGTATAGGCATTCCTGTAAGGGGAATGAGTAGAGCACATATGGACAACCCCCCCGCCCGTCCCGGCTTTGAACCGGCCAGTAGACCATTTCAAATTCCCATAGACAATCCATATAAACCAAATGAAAACGCTAATGGTTTGTGTTTTTAACCTTTTAACGGAGTTTTAATGGCTTTTATTTATGTTTTTAAATGAACTACCTCCGTATATAATTTTAACTAAATACTAGACTCTCTCTCACTGTGAGTGTAGTGTGATAGATTGTGGATGTAGAGAACAGAGCTATAGGATTGACATTGCGATTTGAATAGTGTTACTGCTGTGATATTTAATGATTTGCTATTGTATGTGTTACTAAATTCTGTATTATTTGTGAGATATTAGTGCTTCGATTTTCCTAATAAAGTGTTATATTCGCTCTTCAAGCTCGTTGGACTATTTTAACACACACCCACTGTGTAACTTTCGTAACCATATAAAACATTTAATTAATATGCTTCTTTTTTATTACTATATCTATCTGAAAACTCATGATAGTTAAATTAGCGGCGAAAATCGTCTCACGATTTGACCAGGAATTTTTTTTATTTTCGTACTAATACTGTCAATTTAATGTTAAATTGAAGAATAAAACCCCCTAAAATTTAAGGATTTGAAAATGCATGTATATTTGCTTCACAATTCTCCGAAACCCCTTAAGGAATTCGAAGCAATCTTTGCGAGCTTAAATGAGAAGTACAAAAAATCATGTTAAAGATTTTTCAGACAAATGAGACATGATTTTAATTAAAATATGATTTATTTACAATTCTAAAATGACTATACATACAATGACTATATGAATCCAGTCCTTGAACAAAATAATCTATACATAAGCAAAATATTTACACAGCAGGAACCTTTACGCAAACATTAAAACAGTATATAGCTTTAACATGTATAATATCACATTCAAAGCAGCAACCTTACGGAAGCTTACATTAATAAAAATTGTGGCACACATGAATAAGTTAAACCGATCATCTCTTTTTCTACAAAATCTTGCAACAGTTGGATATTGAATGAAATTATAACTTCCCCATATCATGTATTAATTGTTTTACAGAAAAATGATTTGAATTGAGAAGAAACATATATTTTTTGAAAGCAACTACGTATGTATAAAATTTAATTTATTAATATATAACTGCTCAATTACTCAGTGGGACGATAGAAAAACAGAATACATAGCTTCCTTAATTAATTATTTTTGAAAAGCCATACAGAAAGAAAGGCAATCTAATCCAGGGATAACGAGAAAATAAGTTAGGAATTTTAAAAATAGGGTAACAGTATGAAACTAGATCATTTAAAGGATTTTACGAAATTACGAATTATTTTTAAGTTTAAATAAAATAAAATTTTATCCTGAGATTTTATTTCAAAAATAATTTCAGTCAACACATTGAGTACTGAAAATATGTACTACATGCTTTTGCCTGGACTGACAAATGAAATGAAAATGAAGACAGTTGTTATTAGTTGTGATTAGTTGTTTTTCATAAAAAAGGTAACACTTAGGTATCAGTTAGATTTAAAACATCTAAATTATCATTTCTAAATTTATAAACGAAATTGATTTAATTAAATTTATAACAGCATAACATATAAACAACATTCTACAGCTGAAACGTGTGAGCTGATTGCCAAAGTTGACTTGTACACGAGATGCGCGTAAGGGAATTACTTTGAAAAAATTCGTTAAAAAAATGCCCACTAGATGGTATGTTGAATGATGAAATCAGTTCAAATAATGGCCTAAATTAGTTAAAAAATACTGAAAAACTATTGAGTAGATGTTGGCATTGTTTGTACATTTTAAATTACACTTTCCATTGTTAAATTTCCTGTTTTTTCATTCAAAATGTCACCTAGAGAACTTTTTTGAACTAACATTTTTTTTTTCAGAATTCCTTGGGCGCATCTCTTGCATAATCTATGTACCAAACTGGTTATAATCCGTTCACCCGTTAGCTGTAGTATCCTGTTTATAGGGGAAGTTTAATTATAACAGCTCTGTAGGTTATAGAAATTTTATTTGTGGAAACTTACGTTGCAAACACATCCGATTAGGTGTCACACGTGAATTAGCATATCTAATCACTTAGGAATTTAACTGATGAATATATATATATAACGCTTGTTAAAATAATTAGATATCTAATACTTCACTTATGCGATCAACTTTTATTGCATAATTTAAATTCTGGAAGTTCAGGAAGAATAAAACTTGAAGCAGAATTATTTTTAATTTAGGCAGATTTTAAAGGGAGTACTATTTATCTGCATTCATTTTCAAAAGCTAAACCTTTTCTGAAGCTGTGTGATTTTTATGAAACACGCCTCATGGTTATTTTCTAACAGTTCAAAAGCAGTTTCCTTTAATTGAAAAAGAGTTAACACTATTTTCATTTCTGCAGGTCAGCCACAATGATGCTTTGAATGACACGGCATCGAGTAGTGATGATGATGTGGCGGAGAGTAATGCGGCATTGGCGGAGGACTGTAATGGTGTACTGGAACTGGACGGTAAACGGGCACATGCACGGGATAAGGCTTCGGGACGTGATGTATTATGGGACGCGGGGCCGGCGCATGGTGGACGGGAACTGGAAGGACGAGGGGTTGAAGCTTGACTTTTTCTTCATGGTGATGCTCGGGCTTGTGGTGCATATCTTTGATCATGTTGGCTACCATACCGGTGAGGAAGACTGACTTTGGATCTATATGAAGGCTGTGACCTGACCCCTTACTGTGACCATGGAGCATGCTCTTACCGGCGTGAAGAAGGTCTATAATTTTGTGTTTGTAATCGTGATGTCCATGGCCCCCTTTATGCTTACCGCCATGCTTGTGACCATGCCCATGCCCGTGACCATGTCCATGATGTCCGTGCTTGTGCAAACCCAGGCCAAGGCTGCTGAGCTTATGGCCAAGACTGTGGTGTCCGTGATGCCCATGATGACTATGGTGACTTTTAAAACTGCTAACTAAGCCGAACAGGTGGTCGAAGAGGCCGCCACCGTGGTGGTGATCGTGATGTTTGTGGTGACGATGGTGCTTGTGGTGACCGTGGTGCTTGTGGTGGTGATGGTGACCGCTGGTTCCGAGAGCCTGGCCCAAACACATTGCAGTCGTAAGGAATGCCAGCAGTTTAGCAGCTTTGCTCATGAGCATTTCACCTGAAACGATGGTAAGAAAGATAGCAAAAAATTAAGGAAGTAATGGAATCGGGCAGTTATTTACATGGGTAACAACATGTATTTTACATTCGGATAAGCGTAAAATATTTTATTCTGGCACGATTTATAACAGAATGAGTGACTCCACAGTCAAATTTTAAATTTTACTGCTAGTCAAAAAATAATAAAATTGTTTTTGGATGTAGAATTTATTGAAGTAAAAATTGTTAATGAAAGGTCTAAGTGCAGCGTAATGTGAAGATACTTCAAAAGCATTTAGGTAATAATTGTATGAACAGTTTACGATCTCCAAAACACTATTTCGGACCGTCAGATCAGCTGTGTGCAACCATGGTTATCAGATCAACTGTGTTTAATATTAGTTCATATAATGAACCTTTCATAGCTTGTAACATATTTTTTCATCTAAAGAAAGAGTTAAGTACTCTAAGAAGTATTTGATGTCATGTTGAAAGTAATAGGAATCATAATCCTTCAAGTTGTTAAATGACTGACATTTCTTTGCAGATTCATGTGAATGTGATACCTCCTGTTAATCTAAAAAAAAAAAAAAAAAACCCTGCAAACGCATATTACTATAAAAATATAGTCTACCCTCACATTAACCTAATTATATTTACATTAATTTGAAAAGACCATGCATTTGAATATCATAATATTCACATCAATTTAAAGTTATATTGTTCAAAAAATTTAAAGAAAGAAAAATTTCAAACTTCAAATAAAAATCGACATTTTCCATTAATAAGAAAGAAAAGAGTAGCACTACATTTCATACGATTTCTAAATTCCACAACCTAGATGGGTTATTCTAAATGTTTTTCCTAAATACGGAAGTAATTTCTTCATATAATTTCTAGAAAAACAGAAGAAAACTACAGTTAAACAAACTGAAACACAAAAGAAAACTGTGATTACTATTAACAAAATTGCTGGAGCAATAATTTAGAGACGAAAAGTATTTATAGAAAATGCTTTGTTAAAAGCTGAAAGTATATGAAAATAAAAAATATGAAATCGCGCAGTAACTTCCTGCACATGTTATTTTTGTAAAATAACATCACAAACCTTTCAATAAAAATTTCACCCTTTTTATAAAACAGTATCACAAAAGAAAAATACAAATGATTTTATTTTATCCGAATAAATATTGCAAGCTTGAATAAATTAAAAATTCATATTTGATTTCCATCGATGCTTTTCACGCATATGTACTCGCAAGTATATCTACCTAGATTCATAAGTTCATCTACATAGGCAGAACACAAACGTTCTCTGAACATCTAACGCTCAGAGAACGTTCAGCAGTGTTCTTTCAACGGCTATTAACATTCATAGAACCTGTGTTACCTGCCTGGATAATATCTGAACTACTGCAAGCAGGACACTACCTCCGTTTCTTAAATAGGCTTGGGATGTATTCTTTCATTGAAATATATTAATGTAATAAAATTCTGTTTTTACGTATTTTGAATGGTATTTTTGTAGTTAAATCAAATGATATTTTTAAATTTAGACTCTTCAAAAAAATTTTATAACCAAAAAATACTTTAAATGTTTTTATAAATCAAGTTTGCTTAAATAATTAATATTTACTCTCATTATATAACGGAAACGAGTCCTTAATTAATTGGGATAGCTTGAAAAGGATTCAGCCTCAAGATCCTTAAGAATGAAATTCATGATTCTATAAAGGTTTCACACGTACTGATATTTGTATTAATATGGATGAACTAACTTCTTATAGCTTAGTGATGCAGAATTATTACAAATAAATTTCCACTGAAAAGGCAAGCATCAAAGTACCAAATTCTGAAGCTTATAGCCTTCGTTCAGGTAACTGTCCTTACAAAATACATTGGCATATAAAAATGTGAATAGCTATACGTAAAAATATACATATTTAACAAATATGAAAATTATGATGTTCACTTTAAAATAAGATATAAAAATGTTATTTATATAACCGAGATTTAGTTCGCAAACTGCAGTTTGATTACCGGGGACCCCGGTTTGAAAAGAAAACGAATTTTTACCCCCTGAAATATTTTTTCACCACTAAGATATATGTTTCAGTACATGCATACAAAAGTGCAAAAAGTACTGACTCTAAACAATTAATCAAAGTTTCTAATATTTAATATGAAACATTAAATTTCTTAAATGGTAGCAAAAAAATTTTAAATTCTTATTTTATGATATTAAAAAAAACCTTTTAACGAAACCAATATTCAAACAACACAGGGGCATAATTTAAAATCATATATGTACAAAAATACATTTGAAATTACGAAAATTGCGGTTTTAAAAATAAATACAAAAACATGAAATTTAGAATGAAAAAGATTTTGCACCGTAAAGTACAAGCACTTAGACACACATTTAATGCAATTTTGAAATTTCTAATAAATGTTTTGAATACATTTTATGAACAAACTTTGAGAACAAGAGTAAAAATCCTTTTATTTCTCCCCCCAAAATATATAGTTCAATAAAATAAGATCCACAAAAAGGAAAAACAAAACCGTAGTACGTTTTGGGTTATTCTTCAGAAGAAAATTATTTACCTTATGCGTATTTCATACAAAATAGCTTCATTTTATTAATTTCACCACCTGTATTTTAAAGAAGCGTTTTGAATTAATTATTTTCTCTTTGCATTTCTTACGACAAAAACCCCATATACTTTCAAGGAATCAAATTTTTCAATTGAACAGATACGCTAGTTAGGGCGCAATGTGTTGTTTTTTAAATAAAGCAGAAATGGGCATGTTTATAGTTATTAATTACAAAAGTACTGAAAAATTATCTTTAATTCAGCAACAATGTAATTTTTACTGTTTGCCGAAAAGTAATACGCACAAAAGTTAATATGATTATAAATAAAGAAAGGTGACTGAATTTCATAAATAAGAAAAACAGAAAAATGTAGTTAGAAAAATTTCTCTCATTTTACTTTATTTACATTTAAATACATAATTGTGTATTTACAAGGTAAGTAATTACAATATTTACACATAAGGAACAGCTGTATGAAAAATCTAAGTAGTTATTATGAAATGATTAATTAATGCAGTTAATTAATAATTAAGTTGGCAGATTTAGACTGAATTTTCCAGTTTTGGATGTAAATGCTCATATTACAGTAGCTGAAATATGTTTCATTATTATTACTACAGCAGAAAGGTTTTCAGTTAAATAAATACTTGATATAATATAAAACTTTTGCACAATCTTTAATTATACAGGATGTTAAAATAAATTTCTAATTTAGTTCACAGTTCCGAAAAAAAAACCCTTTTTCTATAACTGATACTATTTTGGCTGATTCTCAAAATGTCTTCCTGCATCCAAATGTGACCTCATTTTGCTCCATCACCCACCGTTTTCTTAGATACGCATCCCCCTATCCACTTTTACACTTATCGGTAATTTTATGAAAGTGAATTTGATTTGGAAGATCGAAAAAAGGATCGCTTTAAAAGTTAAATGTCTTCATAGGTGCTTCATAGGTAAAAGGTTCTAAAAGAAGAACATTTATGGCAAGGGGAAGAGAGATTTGGGTTAATTTAACCACTTAAAAAATTATCAAAACAAATGATTGTCTTTTCTTAATTTTGTCATTTATTTTTTACAAACTCCTGCTTCCGACCTCATGCCCTTTTTCTCAGCCAAACAACCCGAATAATAAAAATATATTGCTACAATTTTGCCTAAAAACAGGTGAGGGGAAACAGATCCCGAATACCTTGCAAGAAAGTTTGGAATATTGACTGTATACAGTTGCCACGCCAAATAACACTGATGCTTCATGTTTTACGTCGAAAATATCATGTTTTGACACATATTAAAGTTTATTTGGAAGAAAAGATTATTTTAAGACTGTAATTTAAAAATACATTTCAGGTGTTTCATCTATGTCGTATCGTTAAAAAGTTGTCTAATCTAAGGGTCCACTAAAATTCCTTGATTTTTTTTGTCATTCTTACTAAAAGCGTATATTGTATCTTAATTTTAAACTTTTAATGGGGGGGGGGTCTGCAGAAAAGGTGGATGGATGGAGCAAAATACGGGTCATATTCGCATTCAGGAGGGTATTTTACATAAATATTAGCCGAAATGGTATCAGATATAGGAAAAAAGCTTTTATTTTTGCAGATCAGCGTATTTAAATGAAATTTATAACAAGGAAACACCAAAATTTTAATGTACAAGAAATGTACTTATAAAGATGTAAATTTTTTTTCTTATGATGAAATATGTTTTCAAATTTTAATTTTTAACAGTAATTCAAATTAATAGAATAACATTTCTTTTTATTTAAGATATGAAGTTAACAAATTCCAAATCAAATAACTTCTAATGTTGACATAATATTAAATCACACCAGTTAATAAACAAACATACTGAAGTAGATAAGCAAAGAAACTGTGCAAATACTGACAAGCTGTCTTTACATTAAGTATCTACTAAATCTGCTCGACAGAAATGCCAATATTTTAAACATTCTTTTTATGTAGTAAAATTATTAAAAAAAGAGGAAAGAAATAATACTGTCAGTGAAAGAAGTAAGATAATAAAAAGTAGAATATTATTCAAAATCACGAGCAGTATTTCTATTTGTGTAAATTTGTTGATCAGGAACCACAATTATGTTTTCCCCCCTATTTTACACCATAGAATAAATTCAGAGAAATAATACGTTGTTAGGCATAAGAAAATACATGCTCAATATGTTATAAATAGTTTCAATACAGTATTAATTCTCTTTGAAGCTTTAAAATAATATAAGAAGCAACAAAGAATTTAATTTCATTTTTCATTATTTACATATGTAATGAAGTCATTATTTATAATAAATATATACGATACGTCATTCTTTTTTCGTGCGCGGGGATACAATTCTTCTGTTTATGTCTGAAGTCAGTTCTTTTTCGCAGTGGACATTTTACAAATGCAATACCAATTGAATTTCCAATTGTTCAATACTTCATTTCAAGAAAATTACTAAAATCACTGAATCAGCATTCAGAAAATTCTCTAATTTTTATAACAGTTTTTACATTTTCAGTTTTCTTTAATGAGAAATTCCTTTCTTTGGAATGAAAATTTGAAGTTTGAGAGCTGATTTATTGTCTTTAAAATGCAATGATCTGAGTTTCCTTGAAAAAAAAACTTTTCAGTTTTCAATGTACTTTCAACTGTCATGCAGGTTATTAGCCAAAAACGCCAAAGAAAGTTTCTGATTTCTGTTACATAGAAATTTATAATGAATCATTCTGGGAAAGGTAAAGCCTCTGCTTTAAAATTTTCAAGAAAAATGTTTCAAGGTATCTTCTCACATCAAAAATTGTACGATAAATTCATTTGTAAATTTACTTGTATGTATCTGACTGCTAGATTTCTGGAGTATAAATTGTGTGTTTTTCTTTCTTTCATGTCATTTCTCATAGTCTTCAGCCCCAGTGAGGAGCGAAAGGAAAAGAATATGCACGTTCATGTCCATATGGCTCATGTGAATGATGACAATGGCCGCATTTATGATGATGCCGCCTTTGCAACATCTTTGCAATCATGCCTGCAAGAAGGAAATCTTTTTGTTTGCCAGTAAAATCTTCAAGATGATGCTTATTTCCATCCGCCGATGACGGAAACAACGAAGTTACAGCAATCACTATCAAAAGCAGCCTAACGAATTTAAATGCGTGCATGGTGCCTGAAATATTAAAAAGAATTAAGAATTATGCAATGCATGCACAACACAAATATAAAGATGAAGTATATCCATTTATTATTCAACTAAAAATTTTTATAGGCATTATCTTCCTTAGAGATAATTAATATTCGCTACTGCAGAATAAGCGAATGCATCTTCTTTTCTTGGAGAGAGTAATAGTTTACATCTTGACGCTCACGGTGCTTCAAAATAAGCATGTTAAAAGATGTCTACCGGAATATATTTATGATGAAATATTTATAGACTGCATGGTCAATTTTACTTCGATTGCAATTGCATAATTTCACGTAATAGACTTTTGTAAAATATACAGGCAAATTCTATGCATGGTTCAAGGGTTTCCCAGAAAATTGAATAGCTGATTTTTTTAAAAAATCAAATAAAATATGTTTCACTTTATTTCTATAATGAACTGATTTCGAAAAAAAAGAGAAAAGAGCTATTTTTCATAGAATACACATTAGATGAACTAATTTTCAGTAATTGCGTTGAATCAATGTACGACATATTTTATTTTACCAACATACTGAAGTAATTAATTAATTAATAAAGCTTTCATAGTTACATTTCATACAGAGAAGTTATGTAGATGCAGAAGTAATATTAGCACACAAAAAAATTTATTCATGTTATTATCAACTTTGTATTACTAAATACTGGCTGTATGAAACGGATTTTAAACAAGCTTTTGCTTGCTAAATACATGCACACTATGATTATCAATTTGCCATGTTATTTTTTTGTACAGTTTTTCCTAAAATTTAATTTTTAGATATGTTTAAAAAATTTTAATACTTTCAAAACCTTGATAGATATGGCTTTCAAGTATATAAAATTTTGAATTAAAATTAGAACGATTATCTGAATTTTTATATAAATTGTTGCTTTTCATTATTTTCTAGAAATACCTTGCTTTTAAGTTAATAATTCAGATAGTTTACGTATAGATCAACACACGTGTGTTTCTGAAAAGTGAACAAAACGCTTAATAAAATATTTTTTTATTTTTCATAATTTTATTAGATTCGAAATATTAAATCTCAAAAGTGTGATTCATCAACTTTCATGTTTTAATTGACTAAATTATTGTTGCATATTTTGATTATCCATTTAACTAATGAGTCGTAAGGAATACTTTCACACTACAATTTATATCCTCTTAACTTGTGTTAAGATCTTATGATGATTTTGTTTTTATAAATTGTAAAAAAGACGTACTTAGAATTTCTGAAAGTAAGACTGTCTTAACGATTATAAAAAAATACATTTCGGTACACGTTATACTACAGTGTTCAGTAAAAAGAGGTATAAAAGACACAGTAAAATGTTTTACTGTCATTTTCAAACATGCTAAGACTATATGCATAGCACCAAGATTGATGATTTAATAAAAAGCGTACGTAGAAGAATTACTGTTCTGTTATTCATAGCTGAGAGAACACAACAAAGAAACTAGCCTCTATTTCTCTGTTTTTTATTGTTCATGGTCTGCTATAGCATATAAACATAATCATCTCTGTGCTTTATGTGTTAGGAAGCTCCGAATATTTTATGTTTCTTGTGAAAGTTCCATGCATAAAACTCAATAGCTGTAAAACCTGATGTATATTTTTTAAGTTGACTAATTCAAATATAATGTCATGGATGCTGTTTTGAAAAGTGCAGGTATGAACTCTCATCACATTAAATTACACATATATGCGGATTTTTAAATGCAATTATTCTCATTGCAAAATCTAGCCGTGATGGTGAAGTACTACATGTGGCGGATGATGTAGGTGATATGGCAGATGATTATGATGCACCGGTACATGGTATGGAGAACGCTGTTGCACTATCGTATGCTGTGGTGGAGGATGATGCACAGGTTCATAATAGACTTGCACTGTACGATACTGAACTGGTGGACGTCGTGCCGCAGGGTGCTCAGGAGGCGAATGGTGCACAGGCGCGGGCGCCTTTCGCATATGAGCTCGATAACCATAATGATGTTTCGGTTTTAACAATTTGGCAAGTAATCCTGCCACCAGGAGGTGATTTTGCTTCAGATCAAGACCTTGACCTAGATCAAACTTCTTTTGATTTTTTTTACTGCATTCGGTCACTGTTGTCACCCATAGCAGAGCAGCAGCAGTCAAGATGATGGACTCTCGTGCTTTGAACTGAATCATTTTCCTGAAATATTAAGCCATTAATAGCCGACTTCGTATTGGACAGTGTAGATTTTTCTGAATACCGATTTATAACTATGAAACAGCTTAAAAACGAAGATATCACTTTGAAAATATTCATAATAAAAAACTAGTACTATTATGGATTTAAGAAAAATGACGACAGCTATGAATATGACTATGAATACTTTTATGAAAGTATAATATTGATAGACGCTATAAATGATGTGATATTTACAATTTTTTAAAAAGCTTGAGCCCGAAATTAGGGGTATGAATTTAAACAAACCTACTTTTTATTGGTGATAGAAAATGGGAGACATATGGAATGAATCAGATGGATATTTTTACTCAATAAAATAATATTCTATTAAATCATTTACTACTTATGATGTTAGTACATACCTTTTGTGTGTAGTTGATCTGACCTTCCGAAATAGACCTTATTTTCATTTAGTTAATGGATGGGTTCTTTAAACATTTGTCATATAAATTAAGAGGACTTTAATTAAAATGGACCTCTGCCAGTTCAAATTCACATAAAATGTTATATGGAGAAAAATCATTTTGTTTTTTCTAGTTCTTATTTTGTGCAACTGAATAATGACGGCAGTGTATTTGTTAGTTAGATAAATGATTATGATCACAACAGTAAACTTACCGAAATAATATCCACAATCCATTTGTAAATTCCTATGGATTTGTTTAAACCATTTTGCTGTATTGTTTTAATTACAGAATTTTAACTTAAGATTATTTAGAAGCAAACTTAAAGCCTCTCAAGAATAAGTAAAATATTTTTAAAAATATACATGCCCAAATGTCATCGAAATGGCTCAATTTATGATGATGTAATAACATATATTTTCTTTAAGTAAAATAATAAACAGTATATTTTAGCAAACCAACTAAAAATAATTTAATTTAAAAAATGTAAAATAACTATACGAAAACATTTTAAAGTAAAGTAAGTTTTAAGTTAACTTTAAAAACACCAGTAAAGTAGTTACTACTTGTATGATAAACATTAAAATCAGATCGTTAATGAAATATCACTCCTTATATGTATTGATATTCAGTGAAAGAAAGCATAAAAAGTCACACAGCTTTTGTGTATCATCTAGTAATTTTTTTCGTTAAAATACAAAATTTAACTAACCTTAAATATTAAATATAATAAACGATCAGTTTACCTTGTTGAGTATTTCTTTCTACATGAAATAACTTTAAATCAACGGAAGGGCTTACCAGTATTATTATTTTGAATCACATCTAATGCTTCATGATATTTATCCCTTAAATTTGTCCTGATAATTATATTCGAAATAGGCCAAACACTGCGAATTTAACTTCTAACTGAAATTAACACTTTAAATTAAAATAATGAACACTGAATCAGGAAATTATATTTACAAACAAGCTGAAACAAGACGATACATTTCAAGTGTTACACTAGGTCAAGCTACAAAAACGAAGTATAATTTAATATTTGTATATTTTATGGGCTGTTTTATAGTATGAAACATATTTTAGTCGATAACAATTTTTCAGCGTTATTTTTGTTAGTACGTTATAAATTCAACATATTTGGATAATCCGAGCAAATTTCTTTTAATTGTAGACTGTGCAATTGCTGACCGAATACTTACTCTTCTGCTGTTAAGTTTGATAGGGGTAAAGCTATGACTATTTACATTTATTTAATTTCTCACTTGTACACAGAAAAATCATAGATATATTTTTGAGATATTAAATTAGAAACAAATAACCCGTGTCTCGAAATTTCTAGCCTGTTGTAACGATAAATGTTCCAAAAGTAAAATATACCAAGCCATACATTTAGAAAGTTTTCTGAAATTTAAATAAAAGTTCACAAATGAAAATAAATGTATTAGAAGCATTAAATACTATGAATGGATTAAAAACGATTATAAATCTAATTTTCTACTAATTCAAACTTATGTATGGTATTTTTTGAAATTATAATTACTAGAAGTTTGAAATAAAACTTATGCTGTTTAGTCTCCTTAACAATATCCTAAAAGCTAAACTTCCTTAGTTAAAGTTAGCATCCGATAATAATTAAAAAAATGCACATAACATGCTTCAAAAGAAACCAATGCATGTACCCTTACTACTTCTTAAAATATAAATACGATTTATACAAGTTTGAAATTCCGCTCTTTAACTTAGTCTAAAGGAAAACAGTTAATGCTCTGCATAGTTTTGTACTTTGCAGCAAGAGAGTACTCTGATAATCATACTTTAACATGGAATAAGACTATTATTGGATTATTTTCAAACCTAAATAGGTTGAGTTATTTTTTATTTATGCAGTAACATATTTTGAAAACGTTTAATATACACACATACGTATAGTTATAAAATCACTATGATTTTTAGATTTATGTAATAGATTTTAAATTAACATAGAACGTATCTTTAATATGATATGCTAACATTAGTATTAATAAAGGGGGGGGGTGTTAGTCAAAATAATTAGAAATGACTTTTAAAAATTAAAAAGCATTTATTTACAATCACCTGCATTCTATACATACATAAATACAAAATTGTACGACAAGAATATGTGTTCATTTATACAAAAGAATAAATAAATATCCAACACAGAGAACAAATAGTTACAAAAACTAAGAAATATGTTATCAAACAAGTATTTTGAAGTTGATATTTTTGGAATAAATTAATGCATTCTATTTAATGTAGTAATTAATCAGTATTTTACAATAAGTATTTTGTAAAATTAAAGTAACATAGTTATTAGTGTTGTACACATTAATTACTAAAACATAAACATGTTAAAAAATAGCTAAAACAATAAAAATTATAAAAAAGTATTATATTTTAAGTGTTATAATGTATGTAAATGATAGAGCTTGATTTCTGTCTCACTTATCACATATTTTCTAAACATTAGACATACTCCCAAAAAATCTACAAACTAAGCAGAAGATTTTCATACTAATACAAATTAACATTAAAGTATAACAATATTGAAGCATTTTCGAAACTAATCAGTACTAATTTATACATTTATATATAAATACATACTTTAAAAAATACCTAAAACATTTTTAATTTTGACTAAAAAATTAAACTGTGAACACTGAAAATAACCTATGTACATAATATGTAAAAATTATTAAAGTGGAGTTACACTACAGAACGATTAGAACATATCCAGACGTAAAATCAAAATGATTTATGCAAGCACAGACGACAACTTTACAATATGTCTTAAAATTAATATAGTGTAAGAAAATGACGGTTCTTAATATTAAAAAAGTTTAATGTTTCCTATAGGAAACACTTATTGCTCACATAGGCACATAAGAAAACACCCATTTTCGTGTTACATTTTTGAAACTACATCTTCTGCTAGCAATGCGTGCTTAATTCACATCTTAAATTCTCGCGTTTTGTAAGCATTATGTGGCACAAACTTTTGATATTTAACGCGTGTCTATGTAAAAAGTTCTAAATAGAGGCTACTAAACTTATTACCTCATGTCATGCTTTTTTATGAGGATATAGCAGTCATACATTTCCTATGCTTACAAAAAATGTAAGAACTAAAGATGTAAACTAAAACGCTGTCGCATCTAAGAGCACGCTTTCATTATGTCCAAATACTGTTCGGATTGCGTTAAGATATATGTTAACCCAAGGAAAACATTAAATATTTCTGAACATTAATTTCTTCCAGTATTACTTCTTTACATCAAAGTTCAAGTATTGTTATTTGTAAACGGGCCAATGTCTTTGATTTACCATGTTTTTTTCCTTACATAAAAGTATAAAAGTATTCTAAAAGAGCTTCAAATTTAACATTTTAGTCTTTTCAACATTACAGCATTTTTCTGGAGTGTTATTTAGCAATGCAAACGCTGCTAATAAATTGTTCTACATAGCAGTTATGTTCTTTAAAACGATCATACACACCAGTTTGTTAAGATTTATTCTTTATATACAAACCTTCTTACAGACTAAATAACGGATTTTTAATTCGAATTTTGAAAAATAATAGTGGAAATTCTAACATTTTGAGTAATATCCTTTTTTTAGCACAATCATTCGCGATTTCTCAAAAATGAAGATATTTTAAATTATATTTTACGAAAAAAACCCTTGAATCTTTTTAATTTCCGTTTGTTTAGAAACTTCTGTTCTATTAGAAATTAAGGGATTATTTATATGAAGTTTGTATTGGCCAAAGAAATAAGTGGCTTTTGTCTCATCAGAAATATCAACCATGATGATGGTGATGCATCGGCATTGGATGTATCGGATGATGATGTATGGGTATCGGAATGATAACAGGAATGTGTTTTGGCTTTTTATGATGCAAATGGTGGCGTTTGCTATGTTTTCTGTGATGCTTGTGCATCATCTTCATCATCATAGCACCCATAAGGATTTCTCCTGCACCAATATGATGACCTTTTCCTCCTCCATGATGGCAAGGCTCGTGATGAACTGGCATATGATATTCACAGTGGTGGCCGCCGTGGTGGTGCATTGCCTGGATTAGGGGTGCTAAAAACACCTGAGCAACAGCACTCAAAATCATCAACGATCGAGCAGATTTAGAGAGATGCATTTTTACCCTGAAACATTAAAAAAAAACAATGGTTGGACTAGAACTTTCGATACTGAGTACAATATTTATTTTTTTTGTGTTGTTTACAAAAACGCATGTGTTTAAACTACAGAATTATTGATTAGAATGATGGAATTCCTGACAACCGATAAACGGTTTACGGGTGCAACAATGCACAGTTGCTTAGAGAACTTTAGATTTCTAACACATTTTATGGCTATGTATGACGATGTGAGATTCTTGGATGACTTTAGGACGAAATATATTGACATTTGTCCTACAAAATTAAAGCTTATTTTTACTCGCATGAAATTGGTAAATATAAATTTAACCTAATATAAATTTAACCTAAAATGTTGATTACCTCCTAAAAAATAGTTAGCAACTATTTTTCTTCGTCTCGTGTAAGGTTCGAGTCACTTATCACAATGGCAAGTAAAATATACTTCCATGCGCGTAATTTCCCAGTAAAAATGGCGAGTAGATTTTTTGCTGGTGAGTGCTAAAGATATTTTGTTCTTCACAATGACGGATGAAATATTTTCTTTTTGAGAAAGTGGTGATAGCATAACATCCATGGATATTTATCTACTAAAATATATTGTTGCTTTATTTATTTATGCGACTTAAATATAAAAAGCTGTTCAACATACTGAAAGCATTTACTGCAGTTGAGTTTGTTTCCCCTATATGCACACTGTCACGTTGATACATCGTGAATATTATTTTGAAAAATTATTAATACAAGTGTTAAATACCTTTGTCTTCATTTAAACTAATAATAGTTCATTCTAAATTTAACTCATTACGTTTTTAACTGTGACTGTTTTTAATCTTTAAAATTTCATTTCATCCGTTTCATTTGGAAGGCAATAACGTTCTTCTTTTAAATGAGGTATGAGCAACCTCTCGAAAGTTGAGCGCCAAACTTATGGATGTTAGGGAAGTCGCGGGCCGTGTAATTGTGATTTATATGGAATTTTGAATGGTTCATGCGGGTTCTATATGGGGTTTTGATACGTTCCGCGGGCCGGATTAAAATCCGAGGCGGGCCTTAAATTGCCCATATGTGTTTCAAATCATTTCCATTTTCTGCCGTTAGTTTAGATGTAGGTTGTTTTTAGCAGATGCAGTTTCTTTTTTTTTTTTTAAATTTCTTTCCCATCTTCGGTTTGCATTCAAAGCCAAACTAGTAATCTTCTCTCTTTCTCCGGTGTCGCTTTTTTTCCTCCACAGACCTCAGCGACAATATTAGCTTGTTTTTTTGTTTGTTTGTTTGTCTGTCTGCAAATGAATGCATCTCCATCGAATGTTCTAGATAGATTTTCGATTTCCGTTTTTTCTCTTCTGACATACGTAATAACTCAAAGGGTACTTCTGACTTCGTGACATACCCACCCTACTGTGTATCTTTTGAAATTTTGCTGACGACATTTAGTTAACGGCCAGAGCAGATCGTTGGAGGTTCCGGCAAGCAAATCCCTTTGGGGATTGTACACATGTCTAAAATGCATTCTTATACTATAGATATGTAATTGTTCTTTAATTCAACATTGATTTCGTAATGCTTAGCCAAGATGTTTTTATTTTGAAAGCAAAAATAAAAAGATGGTCATTATCTTCAATTATGTTTCTTTTCTTTTTTCTTTTTTTTTTTTTTAATTCCAACTAACAGTGCATTTTTCTGTGTCTTCACATTAACAGAGATGATATAAATGATGTTTAGTAAAACAAATTATATATTTCGAGTATGTTGGAACCATCATAGTAGTTTACCATCAGTCGGTAACACTTAGGGACAAAATGTCTGCTTATCCCAATTCGCAGATCTAATAACTTTAACCCTTTCACCACTACTGCCGCCCATTGGCGACGTTCTCTGGGTACTCCTGCCGCCTAATGGCGGCATCCAAGAAGCATTTCTCTGGGTACTACCCTGCCGAATGGCAGCAGTCACGAAACATTTTCTGAGTACTAGCGCCGCTCCATCTAAAGGTTATGTGGGTATGATTACCATAGCTGCCAATAATTCCGGAATATAATTAACCACTTTTTGTAAACAGTAATTTTTGTGTTAGAGTACAGCAAAATATTTGTTTTTAAGATGGATGCTGCAAAGCGTATTTTCGCGGCTTATACTTCCGTACAGTGCGTACTATTTTGGAAAACTCCCTGGTACCACGAATGTATAACAACGTCCAGCTCCTCCGAAAGGGTTAATTCACACAACGGCTTGACGATATTGTTATTTGTTGAAATACTTTGAAGTACTAGCTGAATCAAAATAGAAAATCTCACCCCCCCCCCCAAATTTTTTTAAACCAATTTCTGTTTCTATTTTTTATTAATTAAATGTGCTGTTGTTCGCTTTCCTAAAACTAAGCCTTTTTTGTATTAAATTGTACTTAAATACAGCCTTTTGTATGTATATAATTGTAGTTTATTCTCCAAACAATGTATTTTGTTATTAATCTTTTATTTCTACATACGTGCTATTTCTTATTATGTTACTCATCTTGTTCTTAAAAAGTTGCTTTTATTAGTATTCTTTGCAGCTGTTTTACAGTTATTTTCGGCTTTCCACCAGATAGATATTATGAAAAAAAAACATTATACAGTGCATTTTCAGATTAGAAACTTTAAGCTTCAAAATCTATTTGAATAATTTCCATGGCAGTATCTGTATTCCTCATATCACAATAATGGCTTCTTTTCAAAGGTGGATTGATCAGAGTTCAAGCTTATGGTAATGTATTTCAAGCTATGATAGTGAGTTCAAGATTATGTTATGAAGCTCCTTAAAATATGAGAAACCTTAACGACAAGTTAAGAATTTCTCGGTAGAAATAATTTTCTTCGGAAATTGCTGTAAACTTAAAACATCTGTTAATCCTGTGAAAGATTTAAAAATTGTACATTTAGATCTCAGTCAAAATAATTTAACAGAAGAAGGTTTTTAGAACCAATCCGAGAAGCAGATTGTTAAATTGAATTCACTGAAGGTAGTTAACAATGGTCAGTTGAATTCTATATTTACAATACAGATTTTCTTCAAAAAATGTCATCAATATCTGTTTCCGTTATTCAGATTCCATTTGTCAGTTAATATCAGTAATGATTTTTTGACTATGATCTTTCAGTCAAATTTTATTTGTAATGATTGTATATTGTAACAATCTTGGCTTCTGCAGTATATGTTTTACATTTATTTTGTCAGACAGTTTTTCTCATGCTCTGAAACTCTAAGTTATATAAACAAACTTATAAAACTCACTAAAGTATATGTAAGTTATTTTTGCAATCAACTGTTTGTAATGTAATTCTTTTACATATTTGTTAAGCATTGTGTAATTATTGAAATAGCAGAAGAGATCTTAACTGTAAAAGTTTGAATGTGAAACCTAACTATGATGTTATGTGTGGAACATAATTATAATTTCGCTTAAAAAATAGTATCTTAACTGTAAAAGTTTGATCAACTCTGAATTTGTTGTTATTTAAAAATAGAGATAATAGTAATTTCGAAGGACTGTCTCGTAGTTAGTTTTATTTATTTAGTAAACAAAAGATAAACTTGCTTAAAGACATAGATTGATTTTGCTTTTGTATATATTTTTTTCAATTTTATGCTCATTCGCATACACACATGTCATTCATCACACAAAAATGGAACATTTACTGCAATATATCAGACCTACAAGGAAAAAGGAACATTTACAGCTGCAAAAAAATTGAATTTGCTATAAATTCATGAAAAGTTTTATTTCCAAATTTCTATAATGGTTTATAACCAGCATCTTATTTTAAGGTATTAGAATTTTTTCTCTTATTTTTTATGAGTAAAAAGAAAGTGTGTGTAATTAAAATAGCTTTTAAAACAGAATTCACAAACGTTTGATACTCAGAAACGAAGCAATATGCATGTTTAAAACCTCATACTATTCGGAACTGAGTCACAATTTTTTTTTAAAGGAAGTAAGAGAGAAAATTAAATAGTTATTAAGAACTTGCACGAGTGAATTGTGATGCTTATTTATTTTAAGAGAAATTAATTACATCTGTCTTGAAGTTTTGCATACATGCTTAAAAAAGGTCTAAATTCGCTTCCAAGGAACTAAAATAGCTCCGAAGCATTTAAAACCGAGACAATCAGTCCCAGTTTAGCATAAATAAGCATTGTACATGTTTTCAAGCCTATATAATGTTTATCTAAAGTGGAAAAATTCTCTCATTTTTTGAGAATATTTTAAATATTTAAAAATTAGTGAAATTTTAATTTTTAAAAAGAATTTAGTTTTTTACCCCAAGGTAAAATGTACAGATTTTTCCATCAAACTTTCTTTACAATATGATTATAAAGTGTTATAGAATTTAACTTTCTAATCTTAAAAACGAGCTATATTATCCAAAACTTTGCTATGATGCAACATTCCCGCTAATGTTTCATACACTTCCTTACAGTAATCGTGTTGCTATAGAAATGGTAATAAAGAACTTTTAAAATTTTGTGTATCACGTTGGTTCTTAATGCTGTATGATTTTTCAAAAACCAGATTGAAATATTACGCAAACGGCAATAAGCATTACAACAAAAAACAGAGTGAGGTTTCACGGTAACATTTCTTTAAGTTTAAGAATACGTACATATCTGTATACAGTTCACGCCTTTAGGAATCATTAGAAGGATTCCTTGGAAAACTGAACTAATACCAAATTTCTACTGATTTCATGATACTAAAAATAACGAAACTAAAGTGCGAAATTCAACGAAACTTTAAAAAAAAATTCTGCAGCAAATTTTTGTAAAGTTTTTGAATCCTCTTTTAATACCAAATTATAATGAATTTTATTGCAACAGTATTTTTTACATTTAATTCTTTATAACATATATTTGTGTTTTGTATTGCCATTGAAGTTTATTTTGCAATGTTTTATTTTGCATTTAGTTGTAATTATTTTTAATTATCTCTTAAATTATCAAAACAAGCTCTTATTGGAAAACAAATACTGCTCTCCCAATCAAGTTTCATAAAAAGGGATCAGTGTATGTTATTTTGCAAAAATGTAATACATATTACTCACGTAATGGACTAAAACTTTTATGAGAAAATTGAAATATTTTGAATTTTAAAGAAAGCTTACTATTTTAATCTTCCGTTATAATTAATATTCGACTCAAGATTACGTCGAGCATAAAACACAAACCTGTGGAAAATTATTCCGTATTCAAAGAAAGTTTTAATTCAAATCACTATTCATACGAGACTAACTAATTCATGTTCCTAATGGATATTCTACACTTGACCGAATGAAGCTAAAATTAGCTTCCTAGTTGCTGTCTCTCTTAGCGAGGAAGGATAATTTGCATTCAAGTTAACAAAATGCATTATACAAAAGCTCATTAATTACGAATATTTTTCCAACCTCAAGGATGTTAAGATAATCTCAGGTATAATTTCACGAGTAATCTTTTTTTTATACTTCCACCTCGAGCTGTAAACTTTTACTGATTTTAAATCTTGAAGTTATTTAAGTTAATTTATTTTCAAATATTATTTTTGTCTTCTGAAATTTGAAACATCACGTAGATTTATTACGGAGAAAAAACATCAAATGCAAGTAACATATTTGGACATAACTGACGCACATACCAAAGAAAAGTATATTTTAATGCTGTAGCATTAACAACTTTGTTTTAAGGGATAAACTAGAAATTAAAAAGCAATTAAAATCTCGTAATATTTGGAAGAATTTTTTTTTACTTCATATTTGAGTGTAGTAAGTACAAAAAAAAAGCAAAAATGTAAAATTTTGGGTAAAATTAACAAAGTTACAAAACACTAAAAATGGATCGAATGTGTCTGAGAAATTTCAGTTTAAATGATAGTTTTAAAAATTATTAATTTTATCCTACTAATAATGTTGAAGTTTTTCTGTTTGCTATTCTTTCACGCTGAAACGACTGGACGGATTTGGATGTAATGGGGATAGTTCATACCCTAAATTAACTCATAATCTACCTTTCATTCTCAAAAAGGAGCACTGTTATCATGATTTTCACATATTTCTAAAATTTGTGGCACATTCCAAAACATGACGTAACACTGAATATCACGCTGGAAGAGCAGCGGGTATAAATAAAATATGAATGTAAAGCATATACTGTGATATAATGTTATTCTGCAATTAGCGAAAATTTAATTAAAAATGCTTAAATAAACAAATTTTGCTACATGGCCTCATGCAGAAAAATTATATACGATTAGAAGTGAGATACGAAATTGCACACCACGGTTAGAAACTGCACAAATATTAAAAATGCGTGCACTTATGAAAAACAAAACAAACTAGTGCATCAGTGATTCATATTACCCGGCCGCTATTTTTTTTTTTTTTTTGCTCAAATTATGCCATAATACCTAATGCACCCGTGCAGTGCTGGACTACGCAGCTGGTTTTAAATAAACTATGGCTTGGTTCTAAGAGCTTTGAAAGTGTCAATTACTACATTTAAAATAAATTCCAGGAACAATATCTTACAATTTTATAGTCACATTCAACTTCTCAAAAAATAGTTCTAAATAATGAAACAGTACAAATGGTAGCATTAAAAATGAATGATTTCTTCATTAAATAAAATTTTATAATTAGCTTTAATAAAATAGTCGATATTTTAAAACGCGCATATATTTTATGTATTACCTACCCCACCGTCAAGAGAAAACCCCCAAATAAGAGTTACACTGATGGCACTCTCTAGCAGTTTTTGTCAAATGAAAACAAAACTTAATGCGGTCCGCGAATGCTCTCTATTTAGCACAAATTCCAATAATATTGATTACAACAGTACTGTACTACACAAACAGTTTTTCAGTTCATTAGTTAAGCATGTTTGAAACTTGTTGGTAGCGCAACAAAATGTTATTATCAAGTATTTGTAATATACACTGTATTTGTGCACCTTACGTGTCTGTTATTTGTGTGTGTCTGTTAACCCATATTGGTTATCGCCATATTTTAAGGACAGTTGAATTAAATACGCATAAAATAAAAGAAAAAAAAGTAAGAAAATTTGAAACACTTTCGGATTTTAAATTCTCGCTAAAGGGCTATATATTAAAAGCGTAGCATAATTTATGCCAATAGCGGTTCGTGGGTTATTTAAATGGAGGTTCACAAAACAAATTTCGAAAACTAAATATGCAGATACGACGCACCTTACAAATTGAAACAGATTTGCGTTTCAAGCAGTTAAAGGAAAACAATGCACGCAACTGAAAGAAAAAATGTCATATTTTCTCTTACATTTCGTCACCAAGATAAGTTTTAGTAAAGGCGTATTTCAATATTTTTCGAAAGATAATATTGAAAAATGTTATTGCTTTAGCTCCGAAATACTTATTTTACTCCCATCTTAATTATTTACACTAGATTTTAAAAAATAATGCAGTGAAAAATGATAGAAATAAAAGAAAATGATAAGAAAATGAAATAAAAATTAATTAACTGACCGAACGTCAAAAAGCAAGCTAAATTCCGGAAGAGATACAGCAAAACAAATGGCCCTGTGTGCACAATGAAACTGTACGAACGGAATGATATCAGCAGCACCGTATGTTCTTTCCAGCTGTCTCCGCTTCTGATCCCAGAGAACGGTTCAGAAGAAAAATTTTCCGTTTGCAAGTGCGATCGATTAAAGACTGCGCTGTAGTAACCTACACTACAATACGTTAGCTATAATAAGCGTATTTAATATTAGTGGAGGGAGGGGAGAGAGAGAGTAAAACTCACGTTTTAAATTCACAAAAATCTAGAAGTGTACTTAGGATTTTTGTTTTAAATTCAATTCACTAATGTGTTTATTCTTTAGTTTTTCCTTTGGGGGTTCACGTACTCATGTGTTCAAATGGAGGAGCCGCCACCGATTTATGCGTCGTCCCTATTTTTCTTCCTTATTCCATTAAGCTGGAAAGTGTATCATTATTAATTAGTGTGCTGTATTTTTTTCCTTGTTCCATAAAACCCATCTTTGGAATTGAAATCTATCTTAAAATCGCCTACTAAATCTATTTTACAATCTTTGTCAAGAATATTCCAACTATACTTCAGCGTTTTAAATTTTGCTTCGAATGTGCATCATAATCCATGAGTGTGCCATGCTTGTCTTTCTTTTTCTCATTCCTACTTTAACGCCCCGACCGCCAAGGTGGCGATAGTTAAACATATGCAGTTACCATGACGATTTTTTGTATTTATGTGGCAACCGTAATTTCCAGAAGAGCATGAAATTCGTTTTGGGTGTATAATAAAACTTGAATATGGAGTTATTTATTTTAGGTGGACGAAGATTAAATATATTGAGTGGAGACATTTTTTCCGGAAATGTTTTTTCTAGCGCCCGCTGTAATTGCCTCCCTAACGGGCTTTTTCTTCTAGTGTTATACTGATAGGACACGAGGCTTTAACTGAGCAAAATGTGATAAACAATTTTTAAGTCCATTTTACAGTTTTTTTGTATGAAACAATTTCTTTTGTGCGTGGAAATACTTCCCATTTCTCACAAAATGAAGTATTGAATAATATATACCAAAAATGATATATGAAACTACTTCACATTTCTCACAAAATGCTTTAGTTTTGTGTGTGCAACCTTCCAGTTTGCATCTCTGTTTTCTTTCTTTTTTTGACTCCTTTGAATCATGATTTAACACATCATATCTTACATCTTTTCAGCTAGATTTAATTTTTTTCTTTAATGGTGATAAAAGGGCTATTCCCTGATAGCCTCCCACGTTTGATAGGGGCTGCTGTATGCTTCGAAAATGACAGTGTTTCTGCAATACCAAAAGTTTTTTTTTTTTCTAATGGGCAGGCACTGGCCACAAGCCTTTTTGCCATAACTACCCGAAGGTGTGGCCATTTTATTATGGGGGCACCCAGTGGGCGGCCACGTTACCCCCTATGAAGGGACGGACACATAGACAACCGCGCCCAGTCGGGGATCGAACCCCGGCCGCCGGGAGTTGAACCCGAAACCGGAGTACGGTGCTTTATCCACCATACAACTCGGTCGGCAATACCAAAAGTAAAATCCAATAAAATCCAGTTTGATTTTTTCTGTTTATTTTTTTTTATGTATAAAGCTAATGTCAGATGATTGAAAGGCCTTTATTGAATAATTAACAGGTTTCTGTTTTTCTTTAACAACATTTGTAGTAATTGTATCTTTTAATTAGATATTACTTCACAGATTTTACTTTCTCTTTATCTGACATGAAGTCAGGCTGGTGAATCAGGCGAATTTCATGGCAGGTATTCATCATTAGACCCATATAAGTTTATAGCTTCCAAATCAAAATCATCTTGATTGTTTAAATCATTCACTGGCTTCCTTCATGGACAATCTTTTTACTTTTTTTACTTCACAGCAAATTTTTTTGCTCACAAAACGATAAAAAGGAATTTTAGTGTAGGTAATTTGGAATAAGCAGACAAAACTATGGTGTTATGGTTATTAAAACTTTAAAATATACTAAGTATGCGAGAAACACAATATTTTATGCTGTCCTTTAGTAAAGAAAATGTTAGATTCACATTTACAATGCAATTTCTAATTATTTTTAAAAGTACTATATTAGTTAAAAGTATGAATTTGGAATAAAGAGTCTTATGCTGTGAAATTTTTTTAAAGATGCAGGGAATTATTTATAATGGTATTTTGAGAACTAATAAAAGATGCATTTAATTTTTGGCTTCAGGTGGCTTGACGCGTCCATAATCTTCTGTACTGGAGATGGTCTGTCATCTACAGAGCCAAAATTGATAATGTTCTGCTATTCTTACATGGATTATTTGTAGAACACTAGGTCTTTGTGTTAAAATTCTTGAAGGTGTAGAATATAGAGTAATGCAAAGATGTGTGTTCTTCCACTCAGGGCCGAAGGGCTTAATATTGAATAGCTTTTATTTCAAATAAATGAGCAACAAAAGTCTTACCCTAACCTACCAAATCATCTAAACACTCATTTGTAAGTCAACAACAACAATAAAAAAGAATTTTGTCCAAAATTTCCAATTTTAAAATAAGGCCTGAACATTACATGTATTTAGAGTTTTATTTAACTTTAAAAATACATATGCAATATTTATGAACAATGAAATGCATTCAAGAGTTTTGTATGAACCCCAGTTGATTAGTACATTGTCCAGAATAATAGATGATTTATTTAACTGTAAAAATGTAAACAATGCTTATAGTTTCGAGAATGATTACAGTACTATTAAAATCAATAGCTTTATGTGTGTGTGGACGTGAATTGTGTTGTGTCATTTTTCAATGAGTGTAGAGATAACATACAGTTTCACTACGTATCGGCATGGAAAATTTTTTGAATTAACGTTGAATATATTCTTACACTTCTTGTTTTTTAAATGTTTCATTTTCTAAACGCTGTAATTTTATCTGTTGAATAATGTAGAAGAAATTTTTGAACTTGGTAAACCATTCTTTCTGCCAACTTAAGTTTCAAAATTCGAATTAGTTTAGAAGATATAGATTTGAAACTGAAACATATGCATTACGTTTTTTCCATGTTTGTCGATTTTAGGAAGCGTAAAATGATTTAGGCTCATGGATCTAAGCAATTGGCAAAAATGCCTCTCATGAGAAAAAAACAATAATGTTATTTCTTTCTTGATTTAATCAAAATATCATATGAATGGGAAAAGAAAATCAGAACAAATTACTTTAAATAAATGAACATGGATTATGATACTTTTTCCAACATTGTAAAACAGGAAAAATAAGTAGGGCCAACGGATGGATCATGTTTTACTTAACTAATTTAAAATAGAAATAACAAATAACAAAATGTTATGTTATTAGTAGTGTTACTTAATACTGTGTGTTTAACTTAATACTCAACTTATTCAAAATAATTTTTATATTATTAGTTAAGCATTTTCAAATAAGTTTTGCGTACATTTTTTAAAAACCAAAACACTAGATTTTGCAATAAACCGTAGTTGATATAAAATTCAAAACGATGGAATCTATAGCTACGATTTAAGGAAATTATGTAAATAAAAATAGTAGGAAAAAGATCTTGAAGCAATCAGAAATACATTATGCAAAGGTATAAGTGCTTGTTACTATCATATTTTGTTTAATCCATACCGCATGAATTCATTCACCGAGAAGTTTTTACTTAAAAATTATCTCGAATTTGCCAGATTTGTATTTTCGATCAGTATGCATCAGTAGTTTATTTATATTTAACATAGAACTAAATTTCCTTATTAAAAGCATTTTTTTTTGTGAATTGTGTAGGCGTTGCTGTATGGTTTAAATTCAGGACTCTTAATTTGTTATACTATTTTAATAACTAATATGAGTTTGTTGCTAAAAACGGAATTTTTGTGCTTAGAAAAAATATACAATAAGAAAAATAGTCTTATTCGTATCTTGAACATTTGATAAATTACTTATTCGGTTAATGATTTACGGTAGAACATCTTTTAAACCCGTCTTGCTAGAATAACGGATAAGAAAATTCGCTGTTAGCTTACACCCCTTACATTGCTATGACGACACATGGTTTATTATTTATAAAATTAACATATAATTTTTTTATAGAGGCAACGAACATTCCTTAAAAAATTTAAGTCGTACTTGAAAACCAATCTTTTAATAATATATAAAAAAGAAGAAGAAAATTGAAAAAATAGTTATGTTTATTTATACTTCCTTAAAAGCGTCTTTATGCGCTGTTTTAAAATTTCAACGCTATAACATTGAATCTAGTAATAAGTTTTAAAGAGCGTATAAAAGAAATGACTATGCAATTTAGAACTTACAATAATACTTTTATTCGCCAAAGTAATCTCCATTATTTTGCAGCGCTTTTCTGCCATCGGTCAGGTAGTACAAGATGCCATCAGCGTAGTAGGATTCATCTTTTGATGCAATGAAGTCATCAATATATTTTCCTAATTCGTCCACTGTGGGGAAGTGAATAGAAGAAAAGACATTGTTCTTCGACCAAAGTAGATTATAGTCCGAAGGGGCTATGTCAGGGCTGTACGGCGGGTGTTCCAAAACTTTCTAACGTGTTCTTGACCGCTTTTTGCAACATGAGGCCTTGCATTGTCATGGAGCAAATTGACGAACTGTAGACCTATGCCAGTAAATGGACGATTACGATTGATTTCCGGGTTCAGTCGCAGTAATTGTTGTTTATAGCGTTCAGCAGATACACTTTAACCGGGCTCCAGTAGTTTGTAGTTCAGTATAGAGATGAGACGGGCTCAGCTCGAGCCCGAAAGCCCGGGCCCGACTCGGGCTCGGGCTCTGTAATTCACGATTGCGTTCGGGCTCGGGCGGGCTCGGGCTCGTGAAAAATTTCTTCTTTGTTGAACATACTCCTTGAAACAGATTTTAAAAAGTGATTCATGGAATAAATAGACGTACTTATTTAAAAAAATAGCGGCACGGGGGACTAGAAGGTGTGTGAAGCTCCAAAATTTATTGTATCCTATTAATGAAGTAGTTAATTTTATTTGTCTTAAGCATAGCAAAGCTGAAATTTCGGGCTCGGGCTCCAACTTTAATAATATTGCTCGGGCTCGGGCGGGCTCGGATTAAACGTCCTCGGGCTCGGGCTTCAAAAAATGAGCCCGAACTCATCTCTAGTTCAGTACACCCTTCATATTCCACCCGACAATGCATGGTCTCATGTTGCAAACCGGTCAAGGACACGTTAGTAAAGTTTGGTTGGGAAGTTTTCGAACACTCGGCGTATAGCCCAGACATATCCCATTGGGATTATCATCTATTTCGGTCGATGAAAAATTCCTTGTTTTCTGCACATTTTCCCACACTGGACCAAGTACGAAAATCCATTGATGACTTTATCGCATCAAACTATGAATCGTTCTACGCTACTGGCATCCGCGCACTATCTAATCGTTACCGTGATCTATCCGTGCATTATGATGGCGCTGGAAAATGATGGAGATTACTTCGACAAATAAATGTATTATTATACATTCTAAATTGCATATTCATTTCTTTGACACGCGCTTTAAAACTTATTACTAGACCCAATATAGGTAGTATAAAATTTTGTATGAATACAAAATCTTAGATGATTAAAGAACCATTAATAGAGCAACATCTGAAAGCTTGTTAAAAATAATTTTGGCAGTAAATACTTCTTAAGTATGCATAGAAAAAATCCTTATTTGGTGTTTAATTTTCGCGTTATTATTTTTTTTAACTCATGTTATATTTTTAGAGGCGGTCTGTTATCTCACGAAAAGAATATTTTTACAAAATCTACTGCATTTCAGTTATTTAGATAAGCCTTTGAAGATAGTTTGTGTGAAATCAGTATTCCATTTAGAAGTGTGATAATTTATGTAATGTTGTTAAAGATAGAGTGAGAATAAAAGGAAAAAATATGCAGATACATTAACATAATCATTTATACTCCGAAATATTATTTATATTAGAACGAAATACTCGAACGATGATACTCGTAGCAAATTTTAATATCAGTGGAAAATTTAACTAAAGCTACTGAAAATGGCCACAACGTAAACTTAACAGTCTAATTTGTGGATGATTTAATGTGACGAACTCTGTAGATTCATTTACCATTCAGATCACATTATCATCCAGGTTTAGTTATACCTTTAACGTAGAAAGTGTAACCATGACTAGGTTATACGAAAAATAAAATATAAATGTTATCTACATTGGTTATTCATAATATTATATTCCAACAATTTTACTGAAATTCAAGCAATGCATGCATGTAGCAATTCGCGTCGGTAGGAAAACAATTATTGGAAAAAAAACTCACTCGCAACATATAATTTCTTAAAAACTGCTTCTACCCCGAATAATCTCCCCAAAAGAACAAAATGAATTAGAAAAACCCTTTGATAAAAGTACAATAAAGAAAAATTGTGATAAAAAGCATGACTAAGTTAAACTCCTTGTTTGTTCAACAGAATCAGATTAAAATATTTTGTTGAATTTCTAAAACTCAAACAAGAAAGATAAATCATGAGAAAAGCTTAGATTGTAAAACATTTTCCAACACAATAATATTTTATGCTCATTTAGCACAACAAAAATTTTCAAGAAATCACATTAAGATTTAATCCCCTCCATTAGCGTCTAATTCTTTGTTATGCATTTGCCAATTATCTGCTATTCTGAAGTTTAACCTTGGCTAAAAATTAATAGTCCTTGTGACAAATATAGCCAAAAAACTGCACCTTGATAGATGTAAGTTAAAATTTTGAAGACTTCTTCTGGCACCAAAGTGAGCAATATATCCTCAATAACCACCAAACTTGGCGACTGTTTACAAGATTTTTAATATAATCTCCTAAAGTTGCACTAAAATTCATGTAATTTTGAGAGACGATTTAAAAGTACCACAAGTTTACGTCTTTTTCTTTCGAAGTTCATTAAGCTGCCGTAAACGTTTATTCTGCATACTTATTTTATTTTCCTGAATTGGATAAATGTCTCTGAATCGCTGTAGATTGTAATGTATTGGAATCAATGGCACTCCAATGAGTGCCATTAGAAGCAGGGATGGGCATGGGTTCTTGCATTTGATTTAGGGGTTTGTTTCCGGCTTTCAAGCATTTTAGTGCTGAAATAATGCAGAAAAGTTCAGTATGATATTGCTGTTGCTGTTGTTGTCTCTAATGCTCTCTGGCAACCGCGGAACGGTATCAGATCCCCTATATAGGACGGTGATGGTAGATACTGGACGGCTTCCATTTTTATGAGTCCCAGTGGGAGGAAGTCTGACTACGCTCGAGGTTCCCCTAATTTTCAGCCGATTATAGATGAGGGACCAACAACCTGAAATTGGTACCCCTAGAGGTAATGCTTGAACATGGAGGACATTGGAGCCGCGACAGATTTTACGCGTACCAGCTCCCATTAGCATACACTGTCCCACCAGCCGTCCAGCCGAGAGAGGAGTTCACCTCCCCAAGAATTGGCCAAGCCGGATGCTGCTTTACTTTACATGTTCTTACGGGAACGGAGTTTAGTTACCAGGCCACTTCGGGACTCAGTATGATATAAGTATATTTACTATATCAATAGCTGTGTGCGTGTATGTGAGAGTGTTAGAGCCCCTACCTGCCTCCCTGTATGGGCGAACATGATTGGAATTATTTTGCGCATTCCCGTGAAAAAACTGTAAATGCTAAATAGTATCTTTTTTGATGAAGAACACTTTTAATTACATTTAATAACATACACCTATTTTGTTTTTTTCGAAATAGATTTATATTTCGAAAATACAATTTATACAAAGTAATGCATTAGGATTATTTTAATTACTTCTTTAAAAAAGATATTCTTGCTATACACACCATATTTAGTAGGGTACATGACAAAGTAAATGGAAACAACACAAATAATTTTCGTAGCAATCTATGCATGCTTAGGTTTGATCTCCGACAGACGGACAGACAGACAAACCGAAATAATAAGCTTTTCAAACTTTTTGGAAAGTGTTAAAAACGGGTTAAAAAGCAAATGTACAATTACTCGACTCAAGCTTTAACAATAAATAAATTCCGCTTTCTGAAAGTTTAAAGCAATGTTGGAATGTTCTAAAAATATTCCGTTAACATTTTAAAGTTGGTGAGACGTAATGATTTTTGTAAAAGAACACAGTTATGTTAGTAATTTTTCAAAAGTAATATTTGGATTTGTAATGCCAGGTACATGCAATGCAAACAATCTACAGCAAAGATAAAATTTTGTATGTGTTCAGATACTTAAAAAATATAGCCATGTGCATTCATTTCTTGTGTTTTTAAGATTCCGAGAAAATTTGCAATATCCGAATTTCTTCGCTTGTAGCACATTAAATTTTGGTGTAAAATAACTACGAACAAAAAACCCAATGCCGCTCCCATTAAATGAAATTTGAATATGTATAATTATTTAAATATTTAAACTAGTTGTCTGGCAGTGGTCGAAATATGACCATAAAGCATTAAATTGTTTTATTTGAGCGTGAATAAAGTTCTTCTGTCAAAGTATGTCTCAAGATTCCATATACAATGGAACCTACCAAAGGAATCCCCTTGGCTAAGACACCATCTGCCTATAGTGACCACTTTTGTACCATTTCACTTTACAACCACCAAACTTTTCTGTGAAGACGGTGTTTTTGTAAAGACTCTATGATATTTTGCTAAATGCAAAGGCAGCTCCAGCGAGTGGGTCGCAGGGGTCATCTCCTTCTACCGACCTTGGATTTCACACGTTCCCGTACGATTTCACACATTCAGTTTGCGTTTTGAACAATTTAGACTAATGTAAAAAGTCTAGTGGCCCACTCCGAAAATTCAGCCTAGAGCAGTCCTCGGCTAAAGGCCCATTATGTTCGGAGTTATAAAATCTTAAACCGTCGAATGATTGAAATCTACTTGCTAAGGAGTACCACTTATGACAAAAAGTACCATGTAAAAAACTTGCCGCGTCAATAAATTTGCACTTTTATCTAATGATTGCCCTTGAGATTTATTTACTGTCATCGCAAATGCAGGTATATTTGAAAATATAGTTTTTTTAAAGGATATGGTAAAATAGTACCAGAATATTTTATAAGTGGAATTAAAATTCTTTTATTGCCAGCGGCTTCAGTCCTAACTTCACAATCAATAGCATTACGATACATAAAACTCATGCGCATTCTTGTTCCATTGACTAATGCTACCTTTGTATTAAGTTTCTGATTGGTATAACAATGCAATTAACTTTCAATACTAATTTATGTGGAGGCAAACTACGGTTACCCGGCGGTTATTTTTGGTTATCTAGGCGCAAATCCCGACAGTTTTTTTTTTTTTTTTTTTCTGGGAAAAAAGTTTAAGATTACTTCTGAAACACTGTCGTTCCCCAAAACAAAGGCGGATTTTTTAATCAGTATACAAAATAGTATTTAAAGACCGAATTCAATATATACAAAAATATCATTATATTAAAAAGAAATTTGTATGCTTATTGGTTACATAATGTGGAATTGGGGAAAACGTGTGCGATTAAATTAAAATACGAAATTAAATTAAACTTTCAAAATATGGAAAGGGATAAACAACTATGCACCGGAAATCGCTTAAGGTTTGTAAGCATTTGGCGCAGATCACAATTATTTGGTAATTTTTCACTTGCTCCAGGCTAACCGAAAAAAATTCCAAACCACTCATAGTCAAAGAATTCAAAAACTCTACTGGGTAGTTATTGATTTCATTGTCATCACAGCAAATTATTTTATCGTAGCTATCTTAATATGTTCTCTATTCATCAGATATTCGATTTAGTCAGCATTAATAAAAGTTCAATCGTCTTTTTTAGGTTCGATTATAACTGATTATTTCCCTTCTATATTTCCATAAACTTAATTAATAATATTATTTTCATTCCCTATTAATTGCAGAGGTATTTCTTCAATAATACTTTCGTAGAAAATTTACTTTAGCGTACTGCGTGGCGGGAGATTATTAAGAAATTGTCGAATTGGCGCATTTCTGTGGAGCTTCTCTCGGATTGCAACCTGCCCAGTTCGGTTCGTTTTTCCACAGCTATAAAACATGGAATTTACAACACTTCGCGCACTTATTGACCATCTAAAAAAAGTCGTCAAGCACAGGGCTAAAGCCCATTTTAGTCATTGGCGTTTTAATAAACTGGGGAATAATTTCACTTTTTGCAAATTTTGTTGTAATACTATAACCCTATAGTACTGCTGAAACTTGTTGTTATTTAAAAAATTGACACAACAGTGGAACCATTGCCCGACTTGGCTCGAAATACTGCTTGACAAATTACTTCTCTAATGTTTTACGTCGCAATAGCATATTACATAAAAATTTTAACATTCGTACAACCACTTCCATACGAACTTTAACTGTGCCGAATTTCGCGCTCATCCGTTCGCGCAATGTTCTGCAAAAGGGACACAAAGGTTTTCCTTAACGTATTTATGCATACATAGATGTATTATTAAATCTTTTAACTGAAAATATTTAAAATAAACGTAAAAGTTCTTACCTTTTTAATATATTAGCTCCTCATCTGGTTTTCCGGACGGATCATTGAATTGATGTGTGAAGACATGCGCCACCCAGTTGGCTGTCGTCAATACCGTATGACATTATCGCACGTTACGCTGATTTGCTAGAACTATTTATTTTTATGAATTTTATACAAGACCATCATTATTGTAAAAGAAGGTAAGCGAGTACGGTTAGGAGATGATGCATCCGCCATGAAACTTTTCATTATTGTTAACAATTATCAATTTTCATAAAAAAAGATCCTCTCATTACTTTAAAATATATAAATAAATAAATAAAAATAGTAGAGAATTTTATATTTATAGTATTTCAAAATGTATGGAAAAAAGTGTATCTTAACAAGTAATACGTATGAGCTTTTTAAAATAAAACGATATGTTTTTTTTTTTCAAAAGAATTCGCCCCTCCTTTTAATTCTATCAAACTTTCGTTAAGAGACGTTCATTCTATATTAACGTTTTCTGTATTAGATTAAAGAAAACATATAGAAATGTGTTTTAAAATATCACTTAATTGTGTTTGTTTCTTCTGTCAGCTAGTGTCACCACTTCAATTGTGATAGTGTATGAATTACTTTTAAAGCTATATTTTAACCAATTCAAGATGCAAATGATTGCTGGAAAAATAATTTCCATTGAAAACTAAAATAAACTTCATGAATTTTTATAACAACAAGAAATAAATTTTTCATTTATTAATTTCTATTACCAGAATTGAAAATTAATATTTTTAGAAGAATTTAGAAGAGGAAAAAGCCTAAATGCATTATTTTTAAGCTTAGAAGTTTCGTTATACTCTTAAACTCGCTTTAAATCACAAATCTCTATCTATATTTTGGTAGACATGTTTGATAGAGATGTCTACCCCCCCCCTTTTTTTTAAAAATTATTTAATGTAAAGAAACATTTTATAATATGTATGTCTCAAATTTTGCAAGCCCGTAACCTTTGCTTTAGTGAATAATTTGGGAATAACAATGGAGTTTGGCTTCAAATGTAGTGATTAACTATTATTTAAACGTTCTATAAAATATTTTTTCGTTTCAATTTTAACATGACAAAATCTTTTAAAATTTTATTAATAGTATATATCAGATCTAAACATACAGTAGAAAGTTTCTTAGTTTTTTGCACAGGCAGATAGCTTTCGAGTTGCATCGTTTCATACAATAGTAAAATGTTTTTAAACAATATTAAAAATTGTAAAATGATTTATAATAACATCGAAATTGTACGTGTGTGCATGTTAAAGTTCAACTATTTTTCCATTTGAATAGATATTATGCATTAAGGCCCTTTGAGGTTACGGCTCTGCAAAATCTAAAGACATCATTACTTAAATTAACAATAAACTCAACTGAATTTTCCATCACTACTCCACCCCCAGTAAAATAAATCTTGAATAATTTAAAATATTTTTTATTGCTAGTTAGCACTGAAAATAATTGTTATGCTAAGTTTAAGAAATCGATAACTTGATTTTCTTGCATTGGACACTATAAATCAACAACCTCGTTTCGAAAATCGATTTTTTAAACATGCTTTTAAATATGAAAGTTTTTCACATATTATTTTAAATGCTCTAGTGCATAGGCATAAAAATGCTTTAGCTCTTTTATGAATAATTTTACGTTTTAAAAGTATTAGCGTTATTTAATTTGTTAACCAGCATTAAAAAATATTTATTTTTATCAAAAGAAAGTCCATTATCATATCTTTTTAATTTTTTTTAAGTCTGTAAAGAGATAACTTATTGTTTTGAAAGTGAAATGTGCAGTAGACTCTCCCCCCCTTCCCCCTATAAAACGGGTTCATATAATACGGATTTATTTAACACGGGAGAAAAATTGTGATCTTTTTCCTATAAATTAAAAAAAAAAGACTGGTACAATACGGTAAATGAATGAGTCAGATATTTCTGTATTACCTGTTAACACTATTGATGCTGTTCATGAGTTTGTGACTAGTACAACGCGGATTCATATAACACGGAACGCATTATGGGGGGGGGGGGTCTATTGTAATCTAAACTTCAAGCGTGAAAGTAGGGGCTAAAATAGTTGAATCTACTCTGTTGAACTATCTATATATTTTTAACAAAATACATAAGATTTTGTTTATCATAATTTAAAAATAATTTGATTGACGAAACAGTAACCACCAGTTTAATTAGAGAACTATACGACCCACCAGAAACGTTTTACTTTTATAAAATTAACAATTTGTAGCAATGCGTGTCGTTCAATTTTAAGCAAAATAAAATTTTATTAAAAAATCATTTTCATCTGCTTATTATTTGTTAACTGAAACACATCCTTTGCACGAAACCGTTACAGAACGATTTTTGTTTTAACAATCAATTAGTAGTATTTATGTAAAGAGAATTAAAATAAATGAATTGTTCACATTGTTAAGATGCAAAAGCGTACCTAAGGTAAAGTAGCTAATATTGTGCAAAAGAATGTAAGTATGATGCTGAATGCATTGGCACTCATATGATGTTAGTACGGTGGCCAAGCATGGGCGCCCATACTTATGGGCAGGGAGTGGCATGCCCCCTAGGTCGCATATGATTGTTATGATTTACGTACTGATATAACGCAAAAGTGGTTCAAAACTAAAGCAAACATAGTATCTATCTGGGGCAGGACATATGACTTGCCACCCCCTCAACAAACAATCATGTGGACGCCCATGGGGGGCGGGAAGAGGGGGTCCTACCTCAGAAAAGTACTAAATTTTAGTGTAAACTCCATCTTATTTATACCAGTTCATAAATCGTTACGGTAATGTTTTTTCCGAGAGCTAGGGAGTATGGCCCCTCCCTGCCCATCGGTATGGGCGCCCATGGCTGAATGAATTAAACATTTCCAAATAAAAATATAAATGTACTTCATTTTAAATTTTTATTATGAGACAACTTACTTCAGCTTTCTTCCCATGCACACACCCAAGGTATGTGTTTATAATGTTACACTCGCAACTAAGTAATTAGGTTGGTAGAAAGCACATGGCTTTATTGCAATATAATATCTTTATCATAAAAAATACACGGAAACGTAAAAGTAACTTTACTTTAAAAAGAAGTAAAATTTTAACACATGGTGGCGCCATCTAATTTCTAATTTTTTAAAGTTTGGTGTATATAATGAAAGCTTTGAAAGAACAAATAAAAATTAAAAAAGATAAATAATTGCGTTAAAAATCGTTAAAAGTAAATGATTTGAAAGATTCGCATTAGAAAAATATTTTTTCAAGCACGTGCATTTTTTTTTTGTTATTACAATTGAGTATTTATATATTTTTGTATTATTCTCGTACTTAATTGTAATAAAAAGTAGTATAAACCTAACGATTCTATTTTTACTAAACTTAAACAATTCTGTTTTATATGTAGGAAAAATAAGATTTTAATTTTATTTGACTAAGAAAAGGTGCATTTTTGGTAATATAACGTTTGGAATTTAGTTACATTAGATTGATTAACTCCGATTGCATTTAGAAATATTAACAGGCATAATTGATAAGACAGTGCAATTTTTCAGCTCATGATATACTTTCGAAATAGTAACATTTTAAAGTTACAGTTTTTTTAATAGAGACGTTCTTTATGCATTAAAAATACGATAGAAACCCTTGAAACTCAGAAAAGACTACTGTCCCCTGTGTATCCATATGCAAACAATGGACTTTAAACAGTCTTTCCATTTAAGAACTATATGTTTATTGAATCTCCATTTAAAATATTTATCGTCAAAATGAATGAACATCGGATGATCAAATTTTAATGGTCGTACAGGAGTTACTAAAGAAATTATTTTATTTCACTCTAACAGTAAACGTTTACATTCTAATACATGTATAGAACCCGGTCAGCTTTGAAGGTATCTCTGAGATGTTTTATAAAGAAAGGCTGAACTTTTGGACATCACATCTTTAGCACATGGGGCACATTTTACTAACTGGGGAATTGTTTTGTACGGGGGTTGCAGAAATATTTAAAAAGTGTAACTTTTTGAAAATTAACGAGATGAAATTTTTTTCTTCATGGAGTCTTGTTTCCGACCTTATTTTGAATATTTTTTCAGATTACATTGCCTATTTATCTCTAACAGATAAAGAATCAAAGCCCGTTACCCCCTTTTTGGGACACCTATATGTATTAGAGATGAGTTCGGGCTCATTTTTTGAAGCCCGAGCCCGAAGACTTTTAATCCGAGCCCGCCCGAGCCCGAGCAATATTATTAAAGTTGGAGCCCGAGCCCGCCCGAGCCCGAAATTTCAGCTAAAGACAAATAAAATTAACTACTTCATTAAGAGGATACAATAAATTTTGGAGCTTCACACACCTTCTAGTCCCCCGTACCGCTATTTTTTGAAATAAGTACGTCTATTTATCCCATGAATCACTTTTTAAAATCTGTTTCAAGGAGTATGTTCAACAAAGAAGAAATTTTTCACGAGCCCGAGCCCGCCCGAGCCCGAACGCAATCGTAAATTACAGAGCCCGAGCCCGAGTCGGGCCCGGGCTCGGGCTCTGGCTTTCGGGCTCGGGCTGAGCCCGTCTCATCTCTAATATGTATACTGAAGCCCCCAAAACAGCAGGAAGAAACGACGGGAAAAGAAGGGGAGTTGCTGTCGTATTTTTGAAAAACTACCGTGTGTTATATTCTGTTGAGGCGAAGCTACGAAAGGGGTAGCTGGCAATAGGAGGGGGGGGGGGGAGCAGAGGACTTTTTAAATGGCTCTAACGGGTACTCATATTACATCTGGAAAGACATGCAAAGATTGGTTTGAGCAAGTTAACTATTCGTTACACAGTAATAATGCGATTGCATAGGAATATATTTTGTTATCAATACGCTCAATACTTATTTATCTTCATACATAATATGTATGTAATGCAGTAAAAATGTACCTCTTGAACAATTAACGGTTTTTGTGATTTAGTAATAAAAGTATTTACATTGCATTATAAATACTGCGTTAGAAATACTTGTGTAGTAAATTAAGTTGAATAAATTTGTAAATGAATTGTACGAAAGAATAAAGTAAACTGAACTGATGTTTCAAGAGACACAACAGTTCTTTCTTGACTTAAGAGTGTTTGCATCTTCCCAAACGCACGGAGAGTTTTAGTCTGTATTTTATAGAAAATTACTTAATTTGGTTCATTTTAATGACATTTTTCAGAAACTATCTCTTAAAAAGAAATTTATCTTTACGAATAATCATACAGTAAGTTATGGGCTGCTGCAGAAACTTTCAAAAAACATATTTAGTGTCATTAAAAAGAAAAAAAAAATTAATGTGCATTACTTTTTTTACGAGAGGAACAAGCACACTAATTAAAGAATTATGAATAGGAATTATCGCCACGCAATCGTAAATTGGCAAAATGACAACTGACCTGTCCAAACCGCATTTTCGTTGAAAACGTCATTTAGTATGTGAGCCAATGAAGGTATTTGTTCACGTCTAATGTGGACGTCATACATGAGCGTTTCCTGATGTTAGATAGCATATTATACATGAACGTTTTCTGATGTTAAATAGCATATTTTTTCTGTATCATATTAATTGACAAATTTGTATGAGTGATCACCGCCATTTTCGAGGTTCCTGTATTCCGCATTCCTTACATGCAAACTTTACCTTACTAGAAATAAAAGTTCTCTTTTTACGGAGAATCTAATACCACACCTGCACTTCAATCCTTGTAATACATTAGAAATATAACTTTATGCATCATATATGTATATGCATAATATCTAATCCCTTCTTGTAAAGTAACTGCGGTTGAACGCTGACGTAATGTCCTGTTCAAAAAGGAAAGTGCAACGATTTTAATAAACTGCCAAAACTTCATATTTTCTGAATTTTGTATTTGTGCAGGTTGATTCTATATTAGATGAACTTTAAAGGGTGGCAGAACACAAAAGAGCAAACAATTTTCCCCATAGAAAGTATGGTCGACAAAAAAATTCCGACTGCAATCATTAATGATTACATAAAAAAAAGTGATGAAGGTCCAATGGCCATGTGGATAAGACACTTAAAAACTATAGATGGCAGAAATGTGTAGGCCCAGGGCACTGTTGTCTCCGGTGGCTGTCGATCTGAAGGTCAGGTGGTTTCATCCAAATTTGCCGTGAATACGTGTTAAAACCCCTTAAAAAGGCCCTCTGCTCTAGACAGCCTTAGTATATTTTTGCCTTAACAAAAAGCCAAATTAAAAAAAGTGCTGAACTGCTAATGAAGTTGCGCAACATTATTAGTTTGAATGAAGATAATTACGTTTTTAAAGCTATGAAAGGGAAAACAACTGCAATTGGTAATTGCAAATCGTATTTTATTTTCAACTATGCAACTGGAGAACAAATCATTGTTAATTTAATAAAGTTTCAACATTTAATTACCATTGCAACTCTTTAAAACTGATTATTAATTGGTGTGTGAAGATTCTGTTTGAAACCATATTTTTGAAGTAAAAAAAGAAAAAGAATGATTTCGCTGTTTTCTATAATCCATTAAAACTTGTTATGATAGTTTGAAAATTTACTTTATAACTCGGTGAAAGTTAATATTACAATACCTCTTTGAAAGTTTTCTGCTGAAAGAAGAACTTTTATTTAAAATTTGCTCACCAGTTTCTGTTTGTCTTGTTATAAATATATTAAAACTTACACATACACGAAAAAAAACCCATTATTTTAGTATTAAATAAAATAAGTCAACTAAATTGAAAAGGTATATTTTAAGCATGAATAACCTATATCCTAAAGAATATAGGTTAAAGAGGTTTAAGATTTAGTAACTACTTATATGTTATTTTAATGCAAAAATTACTTATTATTAATATCACATTCAACTATTATATTCAGTTTAACTATAACAAATTCCGTTATCCTTATAGGCAGGAAGTATCATTTGTACTTCCGCTAAGGTGCGAAAATTTGCAGCAATTTCTGTATGTCCTTTTCAAGTAAATGTATTCAGTGTTACTATTTTACCGCAAATAATCAATAATCAATTTCCTCCAAATAATTACAAATTGGTTACTTCCAGTCTCTAATTACACAACGATGAATACTTTCCACGTGCTCATGAAGAGATTAAGGTAGATTAAATAAGTATTTTGGTAAAACATATTTGGACAGGAAGTTAAAAAATGGGGAAAGTTTAAGCCCTTTCTCTTTTTAAATTTGGCATACTCACAGCGTGGAAAATTGCATTTGCTGCCGTAGATAATCTATCGTTTTTTATTTTTGCTCAGAAAATCTCACATCTTAATACTAGTAAAGTAATTCTGAAATTTCAAATTTTTCTCATGAAGATTTAAAATTCAAAAATCCGTAGTCTCTTTAATAAACACTTTAAAAAAATTGTTTCAGCTTATGAGATGACAGTTTCAAACTGGGATTTTATCGTGCGTTTGTTAATATATATACATATTTGAATACCGGAAAGTGCACATTATGTTTTCTCCATAAAACTCGCCCTTAATCTTTAGAATTAACTAGATTTATATTTATTTTAAAAGGCAAAAAATTTTAAAACTCTTCATACCAGCACAACAGTTTACGAACATTTTGTAGTCTTATTTCATTTAACAACAGAGTGAGAAACTTTAAAAACTGTCAGAAACAGTATGACAAAATTTAAAGTTTGCATTATTTTTGGACGTCCACTTAGGATTTCGCCATGAACTTTTCAGAACACTCAAGTTCGGTTTGAGAAATTTTTTTAATGCTTAATGTTTATTTTTTTCGAGTATAAATTTGAACTTGGATTATAATGATGGTTAGTGATTGAGGTTTTACGTGCATTTTAATTTTAACTTTGAAAATATTTTTATATAAAAGAAAAGCTGCCTAAGAGAAAGAACACGAATTTTTTAAACATTATTCAATCGAAATTTGTGATTAAAAAAGATACACAATTTTATAATTTTTGGAAAAAATAAAGGTGTTTTAAGCTTTTAATAGCTTATAATACTTTGGATTGAAAGTTTGGTACACAGAATTGAAAAAAAAATATTTTGGTAATAGCATTGAAAGTATTTCTCGTGAATAGGTATAATGTCAAAGAAAAGCACATTTTAAAATTTATCTTGCTTTTTAAAGTAATTTCTTTCTTCTCTCAGATTATATGATACAAATATTATTGTAAGTGAAATGAAAATATTTTAAGCAGAACATATTAAAATTATTATTCATAAAATTATTTATAACTTTTATTTATAGCTAAGTCGTTTAGAAGCACCCAGCAGACTAGGTACTTCTGAAAACAAGAAAAGTAAGAAAGATAGAAATAATTTACTGACCAAATTGTCTTAATAATGATAATCAATATTTTTCCCATGCGCCAATCGCTCATTGGTAGCAATTAGCCTAACAATGGCGAGTAAACGCTATAGGTCATCGAGAAGTAGTGTCAATAAATGTGGTTTTAGTGATTTTTATCCCTCGATTTAGAGTAAATTTGTTCAGTAATGGAAAACTTAAGATATATCATCATAATTATCATCGGTATTGTTTTTCTACTAAATATAATACTGAAAATTTGAATTTGACCTTATCCTTTAAGTTTTTAATATGATTAAGAAAGTACTAAGGAATTTCACAGCATATCAAATTTTGTTCTTTAAATGACTTTATGAATATGATTTTAAACTCTTATGGAATAATCAGTTTAAACAAAACAGTTTTAATATATTATTCATATACATATATATGTGTGTGTGTGTGTGTAATTTTTTACTTCTGTTTTTTTTTTCTCATATGAAGCCACTATTTTAAAACTTACAACTTAAGAATATCTGCTATCACAAAAGAAATACAGCTTCCTAGTGTTTAATAAAGAAATTCTATATACAGTACTGTTAAACTATATTTTAATTTACGGCAAATATGTTACTAGAGTAGACAATGTAATTTCATTCTATTACTATTTTCTTTTAAATACAGCTTTCTAAAATATAACATAGAGTATGAATTTCACTCGCTGATAATCAACATTAAGTTTAAGCTAATTCTCAGTAAACCACAAAAATGAATAATGAAACTTTGTGATTGCTTCATTAAAAGAAAAAAATATCACTTTATATCTATAAAGTTTCTACGGAAAATGATCATTAGAGTAATTGCATCGGAAGTCTTAACATTTTTACACGTTTATGGTGAGGGAAAGACGAAGGTGTTTTATACAGCTCCTTAAAGGTCTCTATCTCCTATTCTTACTATAAAAAATAATTTTTTCTTTTCTACTGGAGATTTTAAAGCTTCCAGCCGTCACCCACCAGTTTCCATTCACTTCTGCAGAAAATATTGTAAGCTACAATAAAGCCTCGTATAAAAGTTTTTTTGGAATCTGAATTTCAACACGCTTTCTTAGAAATTTTAAATACAGTACTTCAGACAATCTCACTAAAAATTGTGCATTTGAATGCTTGAATGAAAACTGATTTTAATGATATTCAAATAAGTTGTTGATAATTTTAATGAATTGTAGCCAATCACATATATATGATCTTCCACATTTTGAAAAGATCCTGAAAAAACTAACACTGAAGATTTCCAAGGAATTTTATTGCATCGAAGAATATCGAGAAACAAGAATACGGTCTAATTGCACAAAATGATGTTTCATTGCACAAATTGATGTTTTCATTCTCCTCAAACTTCATATGAGACTTATTGTACTTAGTACTACCGGTGTAAGACATATGCTTGGTGAAAATAAGCAGTATTTTTTTTCTATTTTTTCATCATATTTATGTTTTTTTATATAACTATTTTGTTTTCAGAAATTATAATAACAAGATATAAGAGCTGAATTTTGTAGAATGCAGTTAGGTTTCGTCACTGAGGACAATTTCTCTGTAGCCTCTTTATTTTTTTCGTGAGAGCATAATATGAGGTTGAGGATGTTGAGATTTCAAAGTTACGTAATACAACGTTATTCACAGAGATTTTAGTACACATTATGGAAGGAAAAAAATATATATTCTCATTTTTAAACTGGTCAGTCATATCAGTCTCGAAGATTAGACTGACTGCATGTTATGTTCGCTTGCACTTCCAGACAAGTGAACTTATTCTGTGGACTTTAGTCGTGAATCCAAGGTGGGTATCTGGTCTTTAAAATGAAAGGCCGTTCATCCTAAGCACACATAACCCCAAAAATATGTTTAGATGCTAGGGAGTTTAGCGCACTATTAAACCCGTGATTAACTGTTTCAGACCCCTCCCCTCCCGAATCACAATTAAGGACAAAAAAAATTACCTAGAATATGATACTGGATGGATATCCCAATTCCTGCAAAGAAAAAAACAATTTTCCTCGAAGACTTAATAATCAGGATTTTTTATTTTATCTTTTTAATTATAGATTTACTCTCCGTTATTAAAAGAAGAATTATTTAATTCAAAGAGAAATTACTTAATCTGATCTGAAAGGGCTACTGTTCGTCCGCTCTCATCAATGAAAAGATGCAAAGGAGAAGACTCTGCTTGTTTGATTAATGTTTCTTTCCAGCACTTGTCTGAAAGTTCTGACAGAAACCAAATAGTCTTCTCAGTTACGTCTTTTGAATGATCGGAGCGTGCAGGTTAAACATAGGTTCATGAACAAAAATGAATACAGGAAAAAGTATCTGATTAAATGCTTTGGTTATACTTATTGCACTTTCTTTATACTTATCGGTAAATATTTGGTAAATAGTTCAATAAATATTTTATGAACTTTTGTGATATTCGCATGATGAGGTACAAAGAAATCTTATTCAAACTTAATCGGAAAATAATCGAATTTGGACTATCACAAAAAATTCTAATGTATCTGAAGTGCGCTAAACAATTATATTTGTTCACAATTTTCAGATTCTGTTATTGTAAATAAATGGATGTCCACAAATTTATAACATAAATTTTTACAAGCGATATTGGAAATTTACATGTTATTTATTTATTATACAACCTCAAAAATAAAATTACCCTTAACGACTTCCAAATACTGTACAAAGGAAAAAAAAAACCTTCACAGAGTTGCACTTAATCAAATAATCTTAATAATAATCTTGAAATGTCAATAAAAATTCCTACTATATTTACATTAATTTTGGAAATCAAATTATTCATACATTATTATATTTTCACGAGGAAATTATACATCCTTTAAAATATTTATTCAATTAAATACATTTATAATTAAGAAAAAGTTATGATGATATAAAAAGGGGATACATTTAAAAAGGAAATTAAAAATGTATGTTGCATGCAAGATTTTCGTTTGCGATGGTTTTTACAATGCTGCCACAAAATAATAATAATATTAGCAGTAAAAGTTCCATAGCTTTTAAAACTACTCGAAACTTGAAATTAGAAGTATTTTGAAAATACGTATTCAAAGGTATGAAAGTATGTTTATTTTTATGTAATTTTACTTTTATTTTATTGATGTAGACTTGGAACTTAGCTCTTTCAATTCAGATTTTATTTCAGGGCAAAAGGGCTATTACAGAGTAATTTTTATATTGGAATGATTGGAAATTAAAACGTATGGTACCTTAATTATAATATAAACACTCCATTATGAAATTATTCAATAAAATATGAAAATTACACAAATATCCTGAATAGGTATCACGAAAAGGATACGAATGGTCCTTAAACTTTCCTCATTAAAAAATAAAATATTAATTTTGGTTGCTTTTCTATTTACAAAAATGTAATTAAATATTTATAAACTGTTTTTGGATGTTTTCAAAACTGTTAGATAGTTTTTGAAAAAGTATTAATTAAAAAAAAAAAAATCTGGTATCACGTGTTGCCAATTTCTGATTTTAGACAATCAATAATTGATGCATTTTAATGTTCTCTTTCTCATACACATGCACAGCAAAAATTTCGGAGTCGAACTTCCTACCTTGGTTAACAAGTAAGAAATTGTTCTAAGGAGAACTAATTCTTGCAGTGCTATTAAATATGATACTAAACATTTGTTTTAGGTATGTATTTTTGGTAAAAACAAATATATTATACGCCAGACTAAAATAGGAAAGCTCTTGAGCATCCAAATATTTACTGGTATATTACGCTTGGTTTACTGAGGGAAAAGTTAGACGACTCGATCATCTTAAGAGGGGGTTTCGTGAATTATCGGCAGCGGTCGTGTGATTAACACCCATGGAATGTTGTTTTTTTGGTCTACATAAAATTTGGGCTTTTATGTTGCTCAAGTCTATACTAATAAGCCCCAAACTTCAGAACATTTGAAGGTGCCGCTCAGTTGATGTAGTGGCTAAAGAGACATTTTACTACGCCTTAGGTCCGGGTTCGATTCTTGGTTTAGGCTAGTGTTAACTCGGTCAATCCTTTATGGGGATAACCTTGGCTGCCCTCAGACTACCTCCATCATAGAGTGATCAATACTTAGGGTAGTTGTAGTGACGAATGCCTTGTTGGCAAATGCCTGCCCGTATTAAAAAAAATAAAAAATTTGGGGTAGAAAATTTCCCAGGCTTTTGGCTATTGCATACATAACGCAGCTAATGTTGGACAGTGATTAACAATTGATGCAATCGTTCGTGTCAGTGTGCTCAAAGCCGTGTAAGATATTTAAACGTTATTTTGTTCAGAATATAACTATAATGGCTAAGCTCCAAATATCACTTCGCTACGTTTTATTTTATTTTAAAAGTATTATTTTTAATAAAAAACTGAATATATAGCATAATTGTTCATAGGAAGTACTTTTGAATTCGTAAAAGTTTTTATAAAAGAGATCAATTAATTAAAATCTTTTTTCCAAGTAGTTTCAAAACTTTTAAAAATATTTATGTATGACGGACACATTTATTCTTTTGAATGTGTTAAATATATCAGCAGTTAAGATATAAGTCATTATTTTAAAAAACTTAAAGTTTGGCAATGCAACACGAAAGTGATCTGCCGTTGTCATTTTATCTATTGATACTGAAAGTATATTCAACATTTTAAGTCTTTTCTGTCGAGAGCACCATAATTTCTTGAATACTAGAGGAACAGATTTAATACCACACACATTTTTAAATTTCTATCTAATTAGTTTTATTAAAAATAGAGAAATTGTATTTTTAAGTCTACTTGAATTGTTAATAATTTTTGTAGCCTAAATTTCGTTATTGGTAATGGATATTCATGTTTGAGAATTATATGGTTTATACAAACATATATTTCAGATTTGTAAAATTCCAGAAAAAACCTCACAAAAAATGACTGTAAATGTTATCAAACATTTTGCGGAATAGTACATTATCGGGTTTTTATACCCCATGAAAACAATTCCTTTTTCCTCACAGGTCTTTCGATATACTTTCTTTCACTGAGTCTATGTATCACAAAAAGTAAAATTCTAAAAGAGCAGGCTTACCTCCGTAACCGTTGAGGTTAGAATCCGATTGACACTAGAAAAGACAAGGTCTAACCCTTTTTGAAAGATTCGAAAGGGGAAGCACCACAAATTGTTCTTTCCGGTTCCTTCAGAATTCTCGTCTCTTTCGAACATCTTCCTGCTCTACTCCGAAGGAAGTCAAGGATTACCACCACCTCTTCAGCAAACACAGAATAACCATTTTCGGATTAAGAAGTGTTGTAATGATCAAGAATGGTTGTTACGATGAAAAGATGAGCTTCAACAATTTGTTGATCTTGAAGGTTTATTCTTTTTTCTTCTGAAGCTAAATTATGTGCGATTGTCTCGGGGTAGGACTAAGACATAAAAGATCATGACTAGAATGCTTGTCAAAATTTCAAGCCCCAATAATTGGGAATATTTAAATATTTCTTGAACGTTTTTTGAAAAATAACTTTCACAAGATTAAAGTCGTCTGTGTAGAAACTAAACGTAGATTTTCTATGTGAATAAGGTATTACATTGTGCATCTAAAAGCAAATAGAAGTTTCTAATTCACTGTCACTGTGCCAAAAAAGTTGTTATAGAAGATATACATAAAAACTGAAATATTTGAATGATAAAAAAATTTCGCTGCTTGCAAATGTTTTCAGAGGAAAGATTAAATACGAACAAAGTAGCAATCAAGGATATTTTGAAAACTAATCAAAAGTTTTATAAGAGGCTTTTACAATTAAGTTTCTTTTTTAAAAAAATCCGTTAGAGTATGAAAATAAAGTGGCACTAAAACAAATTCAACTTACTTCTTTTGAAAATCAATATAATTTTGATATCTCAATGTTTTTCCTGTCCAAAAAACTTTAGTGCTAGTAGTAAACAACTGAAAAAATGCTTCAGAATTATCAGAATACCTGGAAGTGCCCAAGAAAAGCTTTTTTTAAAAACACGATGGGACTTTGTCGGATTGAAATACATTTTGGTAAGTTGACGTATTGTTATTCAATTTAATTTTTATAGAAATTGTTTAAGTATCAGTAGTTTTATTTATTTCATTAAGCTTACTTAACTGTTATTGTTAATTTTGGATAGAACCAACTATTAAAAGAGAATTTATTGCTACGAAACAAGAAATTTTTAAGAACCGTCTGTTCTACCGTATATGAGTACCATACAGATACAGAGGGTGTTTATACGTTTCAGCTTTGTAGCCATCTTGGAAAAGAATTGCCAATTTTCTGTGAGGTGTGCTTGGTAGCTAGAAAGTTATGCAGTATTCCATGACATCAGTTACGATTTACATAAAATAAACACAAAAGCATTCTACTTGTAGTCGGTATCTGTCGAAGGATTCGAAAGTTCGCTGGTAACAATGAATTTCTAATCCATCGCTCTAATCCCTTGGAGACGTCTACTACTCCACAAGCTACATAAAGTGTTCGGTAACCTGGTGGAATTAGAATTCGATAGATGATTTCGATATATAAGACTTAACTCTGGAAGAATCTTATTTTGCATGCCGGCAATTTAACGTAAGTACTTTCAATAAATATTGGTAACAAATATGTAATTTCTCCAATCGAGAATGGAACCCGAACTGATTGGATAAAAGTAAAGATTCCTAACCTTGACTGCATGGGTATTTCTAGAGTTAACTACAAATTTGTACTGTTTGAATCCAAGTTTAAGTCGCTTTTGAGAGTTGAGCAGTATCGCAAATACATGTATTTGAAATATATTTGTATTTTGTATTTTCAAAATACTGAAAATAAATTTTGTACTGTAACATTAAATTAATCGTAATACGACATATTGCTCGGATTGAGATGCCCTAATGAAAGCGATAAAATAGAAGATATTTACATTTCCCTTATGATAAAATTTATGAAATAAAAAATTCCTTTGCAACTGTACTATTTGAGTGCTACACGAGACAACTAAATTGGTAAGGTCTGTTGTGACCCTTAAGTTTAACTAAAAAGAAGAGTGAAAAAAAGCCTATTTAGAATGATGTTTTAGATATTTTCTTGAACTGCTGATAACTTATTAACAAATCTAAGCGAAGCAAAAACTACTGTTAACACATTACCAAATGTAAGCTAATAAAAAAATGTATTTTTGGGTAGATTTTATTGGATTTTTTTAATTGAATTTATAAATAAATTGCTGAACTGTGTTACAAAGTTAAGGAAAAATAAGACATAAGTCAGTGTTTCTGCATACCGGTTATGCTGCGCATTCCTTAGTAGAGTCTTTTTCAAAATTCTGTCAGTTAACGGAAATGAAAAGTAGTAGCGCGACGCCAGTGGCCAAAGTTTTTGATAACAAGTGGAACATTGAAATCTATCATGAATTTTAAAAATCAAGGTAAATTTATTTATTATTGATCAATTGCTTAAGCTCAGCATCTATTTTCAAATGCTTAATTGAATAAGTAAAAAAAAATATATGTGGATGTTTTCAACCTCTTTTTCCAACTAAGAACAGCTCTTAATACTCTCTAAGCATCAAAATTAAATTCATTTGTCATTTATACGTACTTTAAACATATATGTCTCGGCTTATCTGTATCTCTGTTCATAAGAATATGGCTTTATATCTTTATCATAATCCTGAGTAAAAGTTGATAATGATAACCTTACTTTAATAACATAATTTTGTTTATATTGCTGCATAAATGCTATTAAGTGCTGGGACTTTTAAAAACTATTTTGAAACTAGCTGCCTTCGGCGACGAGTTTTGGCAGTCGATGGAAGCTTCGCTGCCAAAATGTGCAACCTAGAGCACACGGGCCGCTTCGCGACTGGCTTGTACAACCTCCGGCACACGGGCCTCTTCGCGACCGAAATTTGCAACCTATGGGCCAACCGCTTTACCAGCTGGTCCAATCGCTTCACGTCCAGAATATGCAAGGTACGGGCCGCTTTTACACGTTTCGGTGAGCGGTCGCATCCGGCGACCAACTGGTCCGCCGACGGCCTCTTCGCGACGAAAAAGTGCAACCTACGGCTACCCACTTTCGGCGACCACCTGATCCGCCAACGTGCAGCTTCGAAAAAAAAATGTGCAACCTACGCTCGCCTTCGTCGACCAGCTGAATGAAAGCTCAATAGTTTGTCCGTAATCGTATATATATATATATATTTATGCTATTAAGTGCTGCGACTTTTTTTAGAAACTATTTTGAAAGAAGTTCATATACATTATTCAGATGTTGAAATAATACAATTTTAATTACATTATGAGCATAACTGCAGTTTCTTAGGTCTGTTTCAGATTTTATTACTATACAGGTGAAACTTTGCAAAATACTGCTTAAGAAAAACAGGGAGTAGCTTTTCTTACTTTAACATTTTCATAAATATTATCTGTACTAAATATCAACTAATACTATTGTTTTTGTTTCGCACGTTAAAAGATCTTTGAATACAACAAACTGGAGTTTTCTTCTTCAGCTGAAGAAGAACTTAATTATAATACTTAAAAGATTTAGATTATTTTGCATTAATTTTGAAAATACATGTATTTTGTGCTTTTTCAGCTCTGAAAATATTTGGTATATGGTATTTTTGGGTATTCGAATCAATGCATCTTGTATTTTGTATAGAAAATGAATTTTCGATGTATTTTGCCCAAATCTGACGCTAATTACATGAAAAATGATCCTCTTTTCGAAAAATTGCTTACAAATATTAAGGTGCAAATTCGAAAAGCATTTTATCATTTCCAGAATGAAAGAACTTTCCCATGATGCAAAGATTGAAAAAATTCGATGAATGTGAATATGATTTATGCGAAAAAACACGGTTTTCGGCAAAAAAATTAATTAAATAAAGATCTGTATAAATATTTGGAATATGAAAAAGAAATACAGTAGTACTGATTATCATCAGAATTATACTTGTACGTACAGTTCGATTGAACAACAAGAAGTGGTTTTAATTTCGAAGCAGATTTTAAATGAAACGACATAATAGAGCAAGTTAATTAAAAGCACGTAAAATGCAATGCGCGATATCTCTATATTTCTCATTTCAAAGCATAAGCCGTCACCAGTAATTTTTACCCTAAAATATTTACTTTACAAAAATTCATTATTGAAATAGATCTAAAAATGTGTAAATACCTTTTCTGCATGTTTATCTTCCAATGTGCGGAGGATAATTTTCTATTGTTACATTTGAAAATGCATTTACCTTTTTCTGTTCCTATGAAGTCGCCTTTTCAGAGTAATGATTGAAGGTTTTTTTCCCTTCCCGAATAATAATGGTGCTTATTTTGCGCATAGAAATTCTGATACCATGAATTTCACAACGTTTTTAAACCATGGAATAGTGATACTTACCTTCGAAGAGCCTAAAAGGACATTCTTGAACCCTATTATTGTTTACTTGTGAAGTTTTAAAAGAAGAATAAATTTTTAAAGTGACAGACGATATTTTTCATCTGAAAGAATAAACAGTTTCCAAAACTTTTTTATCACAAAACATTTTGTAAACACGCAAATTTTGCATAAATACACAAAAAACATCTAAGGAAAATTTTACAAATCTGAAATAGCTTTAATCTGCTGAATCTGCTGAATCTAGCTGAATCTGCTTTACAAATATGAAAATCCAGCCGTGCTTTAATTTTAAAGAGATTTCTAGTTAATTTCGAAAAAATTTTCTAGTGGTTTCTAGCACGGACAGAATATTTCCCAGGGGGGGGGGGCAAAGACTACTTCAACGTATGGTTACCATGTTGGAAAGAGCAAAAATGCAAGGGAAAAAAAACACCCCCCCCTTGCTTTATGCTGCCGGCGCCCATGGTTTCTAGTTAATTTCATTTGTTGAGAAAACCTTTCCCCGATATTCGATGGTGTAACGATGCTGAAAAAAGCGAGATCTACGTCATTTTTATGTCACGAGTTTAAAAATGCGTTAGAAACTCAAATTGGTTTTCAGACTTTGAAGGGAAAAATTCGATGATTCAAATTTGTTTGAAACAGCCTTTCGAGACCACGCAGTTTTACATGTTTTAACGAAATTAAAATAAACAAGATGATTTACTGTGCATGAATCATTGATGCAAGAGGGCTATTCTTATCAAATCGGAATCTCTTGAATCCGAAAAGTTTCCGTAAACGCACTCGCAGATATCCCGCACGTTTTCAGAAGAGTATCTTTCCATTGGTATTCCACGCGTTTTCAAAACGCGTGGAATTCCTTTGCGAGTGCGTTTACCAAAACTTTTCGCACTGGAAACATTCTGATTTGCTGGGCATAGCCTGCAAGGATTAATACATTGAGAATTTTAGTACTCATATTTTGAACGAACTGCTTTTAAATATCATGTGCGTGGCAGACGAAAAATACAGGCTACGGTTGTGAAATATTACGTGATCTAATGCGGTTGAAGTTCGAATTTTTAATCACGGTTGTTGGTCTGAAATCTGTTCTGAAATGTACTAGTGTGTCCATGTTTTTATGTGCATACAAATTGTGTTTTCTACAATGTACATTTGAAAGATGTGTTTATTTAAAACATTCATCTACTTCCTTGGAAAATTCCTCGGATGTGCAGTGTGTAATCGCGGTATAGTTGCTCTGGAAATCTGTTTGTGTTCTGAAATGCTCAGTGTAAATCTTTGTGCATACAAAGTTTGTCGTTCTATGCCCGGTGGGATTTGTTAGAAAAAGGTATTATTTTATTGTGTATTCTACAATTTACATTTGAAAGCTGTGTTCATTTAAAACATTCATCTGCTTTGAAAATTTCTCGGATGTGCAGTGTGTAATCACGGTATAGTTGCTCCGGAAATCTGTTTGTGTTCTGAAGTATTCAGTGTTATGTCTTTGTGCATACAAAGTTTGTCGTTCTGTGTACGGTGGGATTTGTTAGAAAAATATATTATTTTATTGTGTTTTCTACAATTTGCATTTGAAAGCTGTGTTCATTTAAAATATTCATCTACTTTAAAATTGACTCGCCATTCCTACCGAATTAACACTTTTGAAATCGACTTCAATATGCTTTAAACATTTCCACAAAATCGAAATTCATGCTGACAAGGTAATCTCCAAAGGTGAGATGAAAGAGTATCGAAATTAAAGGTCGGAACTTTCTGAAAATGCTGTGCTTATCATTTTCCCGAATACTCCCAAATATTTAACAAACAGTAGCAATACTTGCAGACAACTAGTTTCGAGAATCGCGCCTCTAATATGCAAAGAAATTCATTATTCTGTTTAGATGGCATTTGTGATTGCCCTGAAGAAAATATGGATAATTATCAGAAACGATGGAATATAAAGGATAACGCTTAAGTAACTATTTGTTTTGTAAATTTTAATGATAATCCCTCTTATGTTATTGATTTTATTGCTATTTTTGAATATTTGTTTTATAACATGTTTATTAATAATTTTAAAGTGTCTAATGTTGATAAAATTTTAAAATGTAATTGTATTGATTCTACAAACTTATTAGAAAAAGTGTTAAAAAATGCAATTGAGAGCAAACTACTGAAATATTACCTGGGTTTAAATATGGGTCATAAATTTTGCTTGTCTAATATTTATCTGATTTTCAATCTTTCTAGATTTTTGTTGATGATTGATTAAAAATATAAATTACTGAAGGTAGCATAATTTACATTACATAACGCATATGAACTAAGTGTTTTTTAACAAACTAAAATTTTAATATTATTTATATGCACTTTCAAGAAGGAATGGAATAACATGTAATTATCTCTGGAAAATGTGTGACAGTGTCTCCATGATCATAACATTAATAGGCATACAAAAAGTATGCCTGTTTTATATTTACCGATTTGTTTTTAAAATATGCTTGTAATTAATTTTATAGTATCCTTCTAAAAGATATTGATAACAATAGCATGTATTATTTATTTAGTCATATTTGTACTTAAAAATAATTTATGTACTTCATTAGAAATAGATGCAGAGATTCTTATTGCGGCGTCATTATTGCTGATATGCTCCTTAAATTTATTAATATTGAAACTTGATTTAAGGAAAAAAATGTGTTATATTTTAATTTTATTAAGTTCCTATGGGTATTAGTACTTAAAGTGAAGAAAATGTAAGTGATTGCTTTTTATATAGAATAAGAAAAGGTAATTTTTATTAATCTATTTTGTGTTTTCCTTCCTTCTTTCTTCTTTTTGTATTAAATATTTAAGTTATGTTGTATTTATAGCAACTTTTAGCTAAAATATTTCTTTCTAAAAATGGGACAATCAACAAATGAATGTTGGGATATATTCAAGAATGTTGTGTGGGGATATATTCAAATAACTAAAAAAGATGTGTTCATTTGATTAGCGAGATTAGATAATCTTTATTCTTACAAAAATATGAATGTTTTATCAAAAGGTAAGTCTAAAAATAAATTTATTTATAGCATTATCTGAGTGTGTATGTATTTCTCTGAGTAAATGCTAGTGTATCAAAAGAGCAGATACTCACTGTATTAGAGTCACGTGACTTCAAAAGTAGGCGTGACCACCGGAGCCAGTCTATTTCGTTAGCCACGTATCATGTGTGCGTGACGTCATTTTTAAATCACGTATTTAAATTGCATAGTTCAATGTTTAAAAACTTTATTGTGACGATGAAATCACATCATGCGCAAGATAGTTTCTAGGGCTCCAGGTAGTTTGAAGAATCTGTTGCCACACATGCGAAGAAAGTAAAATGTGTAAAACAGCAACAGTAAAATTAAACTATGAGCGTTTTTAAAGCTCCAGGTAGTAACTTCAACCGTTTGGTTGATGTTTATGCACTTTTATTTTACGATTCGTATGTGTTCTACTTAACACAAAATATTCAGTAGAAGAGCGCTGGGCATTACTTTCGTTTCGTTTAATTGTTGAATTTTGCATTAAGTGGCAACAAACATTTTGTTTCTATAGTAACTATAATGTTGAAAGTTTTTCTTTTCATTTCCAATGTTAAGTACACAGAAAAACAGATATCTTTACAGAAAAGGAAAGGAGCAAAGGAAGAAATGAATATAAAGCTGGAAAGACATCGGTTAATCCGTCAACTTAAGTATGACAATCCAATATCGCTCCCGTATAAGGACACAGGAGGTAGAGCAGAACAGGATGCAAGGTGGGAAATGTCAAAATCCAGTTCAGAGTAGCACAAGAGGCAAGCAAGATCTGGAGCCAAGTTAATTCTATGTAAGAGTTTTTGAAGACAATCGTGGCCAGAAAATATCTGTAACAATTCCACCGGTTTATCACGAGGCCACTCAGGAATATCTTGAATATGATTGAACCAGATCTTTGGACTACTTCTAGCAGCAACGTCCCGAGAGAAGGAGCTCATTAGTGTCCTTTTAATTATATTTTAATAGAATGGTAGGCCAGTTTCTGGCTATTTAACTGTAAAACAGAAGCCCCCTTTTTTTGCCAGAAAATCAGCGGTTCCGTTCCCTGCGATTCCGCAGTGGGCCTGAATCCACAGCAAGACAACTGATTTATTACAATCAGATACCCATGCCAAAAGATTTATACAGTCGCCAATTTCTTTCGTACGAGATGGACCAGCAGAGCCAATATCCTGTAGATCTGTTCTTGAATCAGAGAGAATCACCACTCTAGAATATGAATATTTATAATGTTGAAAGTAGAAAATAAAATCAATTATTCCATGGATTAAGTTAGGATATATGTAATTTTCTGAGTCAAGCACTTTCAAAACATCACGTCTGTCGACAATTCTAGATGTCGCGGTATCTGATAAGGGAGATAACTCATAGTGAGCTTGTGCAGCCTTGATAATTTGGGATATTTGTTGCCACATTTGCGAAGGAAGTAAAATGAAAAACAGATAAAATAATATTAAATTAAAGGTTTTTTAAAGGTTAACGTCTTATTTTTTATATTCATGTACTTTTATTTTTCGAGTTTTAAGGACTTTAAAAATTACTTCAGTTTTCGTTTCATTGCAGCATTTAACAACTTAAGGGAGAGCAATGGATATTGTTACTACAGGGTGTCTAGCAAATAACATCCTGATGTTAAAAGTAAAAATTTGAGAAACAATGGACCACAGAAGAGTGCAGCTAACGGTATGTTTATTATGTTACCTGTAAAAATTTTACGCAGAAGTTTCAAAATAGTAGCTACGGTAGCTGTTAACAGACCAAACAATAGTGTACACAGATTTCAAACGTACTGCAATTGAAAAATTTCAAATAAGTACTTTCGAAAATTAAACTATGACATAGATGTGACAGCGTTAAATTTTTCTACCCCAAAAGAGAGAAATACTGAAAATGGCAAAAAGTTGCTAAAAACAGGAAGATTTTTAGATTTTTTTTATGTACCGCAGATTCATTCCGTCTGTGATTCATTTTCCTTTTTATATATAATTATGGAGAATTTCAAACTGATCACATCAAGAGTGTAGATTTTAGTACGTTTTTTGCACATAACTTTGTAACCTTTTTGGTGCGACGGTGGTAAAAGTCTGATTTTTCAATGGTGTGACCCAGAACTGTGACAGTCAGTGATCGGTAGTAACTATATATTAGCTATAATTTAAAATATCTCTGCGTTGCAGATCGTATTTAACTAAAACCTACTTAAATCTAGAAGCATACAACGTTTTACAGATATTTATGAATCGATAGACTTGTCTACGAAAAATAATCCAAATGTGCTTTCAATAAATTTGCAGTTCTATAAGGGAATGAGCAGTTATTTCAGTTGCCTCAGCTTGTTTGTAAGCATTACGAGTTATATGCATTATGATAATCCAAAAGTTAATTTGTTTTTCAAAGAGTAAAATAGTGGAACTAATTATTTAAAGGAAACTCTTTAATGATGTTTGTAAATATCAAAGTACCTGTTACTTATGGAACAGAGAGTACCCATTCACCTTAGACATGCTAAACGTAAACAAGATTTTGTCTAAATATTCATTTTTTTAAAGAAGGATAAAATATATAGTATGAATTAATTATCTCACTAGTTCCTCCATGAATAATTTAACTCCGTTGAAAAAATGGTATATTTCAATACTGCTTTTTCTGATTTATGCTTTTAGATAGGTTTAGTTATAGAAGTTAGTATCAATAAAATATTGGTTGCAATCATGTGATTTTTGTTTCGACAAAATTTATCAAATTATTTAATAATTAAAAGTGCCTTAAATAAATTTAGAGAGTTAGATCTCTGCAATACTATGCATACTTTTGTTTTAAAATGCGATATTGGCAACGGATATCTTCTAAGAATTCAAATCGTGCCTCAAAAATAAGAATATAATAGACACCCCCTATAACACTGTAGATACGTTCGGTGTTATATGAATCCGTGTTGTACGAGGACTGGGCTTAACTCCACCTGGAATGTAAACTTTGCGGTCCAACCGCTACACGCGTTATTTGAGCGAGCGGGGCAAAAAATTTTCATCCATGGCCGTCCGTAGAAAATATATAGGAATATTGCTGGGGTTGAGCAAAAAACCGCGACTAGATTCATAAATAGGATTTTAAAAAAGTATTTTGGAAAAGTTATTTTATTTCCATTTTACATCTAAAAGACTTTATGAAGTTTCACATGAGAAGCACACATGCTCCACTTGCAGCATATTTTAAGATTATTATTAACGTTTTCCGATAGAACAATATCTTTCGTTTTAGTGACATAAGTTACATAAGTATAACGTAAAAATTATGAAATTATTAGACATGCAGGTGTTATAACATCCTTCTAAGTTTATTTAACACATTTTTCTTAAAGACTGCTCACTTGATGCTGTTTCAGAGATAACTGATATGCACTTCCTCAAGATTAAATCTGGTTTAAATTTGCAAAGACTTATTTTCCTAAAATTTTTACTTCCTCAAGTATAAGTAGAACAAAATAAATCATACATTATCAAAGTTCTTTCTCATATCTTTAATGTACACCACAATTAGAAATAAGCGGACGATCTGCGTATCATCATATAAGTTTGTTGCTTGAGGCGTATGTTGCGACCTGCAAAACAGCGGCTTGTGCTTCTATTACTCCGGGATAGGCGATGATTTCTTATATTGTTGCCTTCAAAAGTTATATTAATCAATGGAGCTAAAGCGTAATAAAATCGAATCATTTGTCTCATTTTAGTGTGCTATACGCACCTCATTTAACATGTTATACGAACACGAATGCAATTTTTTCGCCGTGTTATATGAATCTGTCTCATATGAACCTATGTTATAGGGATGAGGTCTACTGTATGTACGCACATTTTTTTTTTTCACCAAAACCAGCCAAACACTCAAAGCCTTCAAAAATGAATTTTAGTACTATTTGGACTAATGACTTAAAAAATATCAGCTAATGCAATTAAAAGCAAACCTTAAGAAAAGTGTGTTAGATTCTACTAATCTGTGCCTATTTGATTTCCTAATAATGGAACTAAGTATTGATATAGTCTGCATTTGAAAAGTCCCTGAGCAAATAAGAAAAACAATGGCTTGCATGGGAAATTTCAAAGTTACATAAAAAGTAAATGTGTAAACTGCCTTTCAGAATTATATAAATATATATATATATATATATATATATATATATATATATATATATATTAAAATCATAAAGTACCATAATACTATAATGATTTGCGTATTGTTTTATATCAATAAAAACATTTTTATTCATTCATTGTCTGCAGATTGAATTATTTCTTGTGGGAGAAAAAAATAGTTTGAAAATGAATTTAAATTTTTCAAAGACTTTATAATTTCAATTATAAAGTTTCTCGAAAGGTCTTTGGAACGAAGGAGTTAAAGTTATTTATAACAGTTCAGTCTTTATTAATATTTAGTTTGACTATTTTCAAATATTTTTTGGGGGCTACTCTACTAACTATACCGTGCTGAACTGTACCTAATTATAGAGACGATAAAACTTTTATAAGGCACTTAAATAATCATGAATAATGATTTTTTAATATATATAAAAATAATAATTAAATAATGCTAATAGTAATTAGGATCATTGTTATAATAATTCTAAAAAAAGTATTATCAACTGCATGGTAAAATTTTGTAATTTCTAAGACTGAAGTTTAAGAGATTTTCACACTTTCTATAAATTTTCTTCCATAATTTTCAAACCTCTGATGATAAGATACTAAATGTAGAAACACGGAATATGCTGAGGTAAAATGTGTATGCATTTCCATTTGATCAAAATATAAATAACTTTAAAAAAATTATATTTCTTTTTTCAGCCTATGTTTTCAAGCATCAATAACTCATTAAAAAGTTTATTAATGTTCTTTTCTTGTGTCTCCAAAGAACTTCGAAGAAACAAATGCATTCCTGAAAATTTGACAAGTTCTGTTATTATTTTCATAGTGGAAAATGGTCTAAAAAGCAAGAATTAAAAAAAGAATATTTTTCTTTCTTTTTATATTTTAGTGTAGGAGAGTTAAATGGGTGTAGAGTAGACTTATTCATGTTTCCAAATTCTCCTAATAAACTATTTAATGAGTATAAATGTTGCCTACTAATGTTTTAAAATATGGGCCGAAAAAATCATTTCAAAACAAACTATTTATATTTTTTATCAAAAATAAATACCTACCGTTTATCTAAAACCTACGTCTAACAAAATTTGACATAATATTTTAAAATTTAAGTAATTTGTTAGATAGGAAAGAAATAAGGTTTGATAAAGTGTGTTATTTTTTGTGGCCTAATCAATTACCTATTTTACCAGACCTTTATAGCATTCAATAATGTTTAATATTTTTGTATTCGAAACTATATATGTGAAATTATGTATCTATATGAAATCTTTTCAAGTTTTCAGGGTATGAATGTGTTGCATAAAGTAACACAAAAATATTTGCATGTTTAATATTAATAGTAACAGAAAATAGCCGATGAATAAAAAGATGTGTGTTTTGAAAACATTTTATCCTAACTGAAACTTTAATTTCCATTGAAAACTGCCTGTTATTAGTGCTATGAAACTTCAATTTCTATTGTTATTGATTTTTTATTGGTTATGTGGAAAAATGTTTGGTCTAATTGAATAAAATGAGAGAGGTAAATCTTTTCAATATCGTAACACAGAATTCGTTTTTCAGAAAAAGTTTACAAACTTCTTCCTCCATGCCTGAGAAAACTCTTTAAAATTTGAAAGCTCTCAAAGAAAAGGTTTTAGGAAAAGTATTAGTAAACATACAATATTTGAAAACAGACAGTTTTTTCACAAAACACAGTCGTTAACAGCAATTATATTTTCAGAACTAGGTCATTTGAGGGGATCAAAAGTAAAATTTAGCCTAGCGTGTCACTCAGTTTTAAAGCTCTATTTTTTTCTTATGCTTAAACCTGTTAAGTAATATTTTTGTTATCCTCCATTACAGTGCCTTGTACCGTGTTATGCTATATCAATTTGCAGCCTGTTTATTTCATTCAAAAATCACCTTTATTTAAAACTTGTTCTGATTATGTAAGGTTTTCCGTATCAATTACTTACGCGAGAGGACTGAATAAGGAAAAGTATGCTTTACTATATGATGTGATTGTAAAAAGAAAATGGTTATAAGAAAAAGTGAAGTTAGGAGTACGAATCCTTAGCTAAACGTTTAAAACAAGGAATTGTGGAATTGTGGCAAATGTTTCGATTGTAAAACATTTCTCAAGATATATATCTTATTTGCATGCTTTTTACAGTTATGTACAGTCGAACTCGCTTAGTAGAATATCTCTGTTAAAGGAACATACCTCTTATTGTAATAAATTTCCAATGTACCAAATAATTAATCATTTAGTCGTGATAATTAGTGAATGAGATAACGGATAATGAAATATTCCACTTAATAAGAATAAAATTTCGTGGCAAATCAGCTCTTCTATAAAGCGGGTTTGACTGTACATATAACTTCTAATAATATACAGGGTGTCCAGCCTTATTGTGACCCAATAGCTAATTCCCGAACCGTTCGGTTTAGATATGCACTTCCAATTTGAAAAATGTTTTAAAGGCAAAGAAATTTTTACGTGCTTTTCAAACCAAAAAACCCATTTAGAAAAAAATTACAAAAATTAAATTTTTATACGGTCCCCAGGTCCTATCACTTAGCAGTACACAAAAACAAAGTAAACACAAAAAGTTTCATTTTATTACGATAAGAACTGTCCGAGCTATGAACTTTGAAAATCATACATTTCATCCATTTTCTCGGCCATTTTCAAGACTGTCTCTTACTAGCTTCTTGAAAACGGCCGAGAAAATGGATGAAATGTATGATTTTGAAAGTTTCATAACTCGGTCACTTTTTATCGTAATAAAATGAAACTTTTTGTGTTTACTTTGTTTTTGTGTACTGCATCTTTTCCTAAATATAAGTGATAGGACCTAGTAGAGCAAGAGCCAGCGACCACCAGACCTTCGTCATAGTATAAAAGCTGAAACTTTCTCTGCGCATACCCCCAACAAAGGTAGGAACAATCGGCCACTATAAAGTTTGGATGATCGTGGGTTTGTCAGGTAACAGGTGGCAAAGGTGTATAAAATTGCCGAAAATTTCGTCATTTCATAAAGCTTCATCACTTTATCCCTTGCCAGACACTTTTCCATCGTGGCAAACCCCCGCCAGACAACCTCAAAGTCTTGAAAAACGTAATTCTATTACGAGCGCACTGCAAGAAAGTTCGCGCGTAAGAAAGTTCAGAAGTAGCAGTATAAAATGTAGCAGTATATAATGTGCTTGGCACTTTGTGATAGCTTGACGTACTTCGTCGCGGTAACTTTCCCGAGGATCGAAAGGGGAGAGTTCCGCGTTCCCGTCTGTTGCTGTTTGCCTAACGAGCTGATATTCGACTCTTCCAACAGAAAAGTACACCTCTGGATGGTGTTTTTATTTTCTCGGTAGTAAAAATCTCACTTCATTTTTCAAAGTGTCTATCAGACCAATCTGCTGGTAAATGCTTCCTTTTAACTCTTTTAACGCGCAGTGATCCCGCTCTGGGAACACTGACGTTTCGACTGTTGCCAGTCACGAAGAATAGATTTGATTTCTATAAAAATAGTTGCGGGTGACATAGCTCCACGAGAATCCTTTACATTTTAGCACGTCATTTCCCGTAATATAATGGTCACGATTATTTTTAACAGCACGGACATCTGCTGAAAAATGGAAGAATGCGCGAACAGCCGGTTATATTGCCCAATGCTGAAAAAAGGGCAGCCGTTGCCATCGCTCGACATAACTACCAGCAAGATGGCGGACGATCGAAACGTTCATCGGGTGCCACAGATCTAGAGACCCTTTTTTGACGACAACTGGCTGTGCTCGCGCACAGCCAGCTGCGTCAAAAAAGGGTCTCTAGATCTGTGGCATGCGATGAACGTTTCGATCGTCCGCCATCTTGCTGGTAGTTAAGTCGAGCGATGGCAGCGGCAGCCCTTTCTTCAGCATTGGGAAAGGGTTGTGCCTCAAAGGGTTAAATGCTTGGTAAAGGAACAACAGCGACGAGTATTTATTGTAAAAAAATTTATTTACAGGACGATGAAACACTGTACACTATACTACACATTTTGACTGAAACAATGTTGGCAAAGTTATTTCGTTGCTGGGTTTTTCCCATCATCAGTAGCCGTGTCCTCCGTGGTAAAAGTAGGGAATGTACTGCACGTGATGCTCATGCCCACCGCCGCCGTGGTGATGATTCGACAGGAGTTTGGCCAGGATTCCTGCGGCTAGGAGGGCCTCGACTCCTGATCCTCCACCTCCGTGTTTTCCTCCCCCTCCTCCGAATAGTCCTCCCATCATGCCGTGTCCTCCTTCGACGAGCAGGAGGGAAGAGCTGAGGAGGAGGCAGAGAGCGAGGCTGATGACCTTCTGTGAGGATGTCATTTTGAGGAAGCCTGAAACAAAAGAATAGAATGCATTTTCGACTCTAAATAAAAATGATGTGGGGTATGTGGACTAATTGGGGAAGAGGGTCCGCCCCTCACTTAAATTTCCCAAATTCTTCCATTGTGAATGATCTGCTACATTGTTTTTATATATTTACTCCGCAACATCTGGAAAACGTTATGCTATTGCTTTAGTAATTTAGAGAATTATTTAAAAGAAAACCTACTTCCAAAAGAGATAATATATGGTGCTGCCATCTTCTGGCCAAACTTTTAAGTTTTGCTAGTTCAGATAAATTTTGTTAGATGGCAGCACCACCTAAAAGCGCTGCTCGGAAAATCGTTGCACTGCTGCCAGTGCTGGAAATAAAGGTTGTTTTTCGTTATCGTCTGTTTTGGCAAGCCTACACAACGGGCATCTGAAAACGAGATTGTTAAACATTATGTGCTGCGTGTTACTGTAAGCATACACGAGGGGAATTTGCCTAGAGCGAGAGATGCCTTGGGTGGAGGACTTTTTAACAGGTTCTAACATGCATTCGTGTTACATCTGGAGAAAACCGCTCAAAAATCCAGACTGTTATCCTCCAGATCCTCCGAAAGTTCTTATCCACTCAACGTCATTAAATTTTAATCTTTGAAAATGTTCAAACATTTAATAATGTTGTAACATTTGCAAAATTACGGTGGTTCTACCTTGCAAAAGGAACATGCAAATAATAATATTTTCATTTTGATAGTTACTCTGTCATTCTCCATCTCTTTGTTTCTCTCTCTCTCTCTATGTATGTATGTATGTGCCTATATATATATATATATATATATATATATATATATATATTAGATTAAAAGGGTAGATATAAAAAAATAAAAGACGACTTTAGGAACGATTAAACATATGTGAATATCATGATATTGTACTTAGTAGAGAGCAAAATTTCCAAAGATTTTTTTTCATTTCTGAAGGGAAAACTTTATCCTACTGGGACTGGGAAGGGACTGTTATCTACTTTTTAACTTTACTGAATTTTAGATTTGTGAACAAAACAATCTTCCTATCATCACAGCCCAAATTCTTTTAATTTTAATGTTGCATTTTGAAGCGATATTTAAAAAAAGCAATGTTTGATAATTAATACAGTCCTCTCGGCAGAAACGGTAGGATCATTATTTCAGCTATGGTGTTATCTTTTTCGCTTCATCGTAGTTTAATATTGCTTAGAAATCCCTTTCATAATATAACTCAGTGCGATGACTTTTACTGTGGGAAAGCAAGTACCTCCCTTTTCCTATAATGCACGAGTATAGAAAGACTTGTTTTCCAAACGAACCAGATCTTGGCTGTTAATATTTCTACCTATCTAGAACATTATTACCGCCGGAAATTTTTGGCTATAAAATCTCTTTAATGCAATAGTACTTAACCATTTTCGGTGACGAGGAAAATTCGTCACGCGAAATCAGCCGAAAGAGAACAGATTTTTCCCGTTGTAGTCCATTACGCAGTCAAACGGAAAGAAATGAATCACTAGCGAAAGGGTGCTTCACGCTACGGGGCAGTAAACTTGCTTGCATCCATTGTGATTTTAGTTAATGAGAGTAAACAGCGCAAAACTTTACGTTATGGTGCTCAAGCTTCAAAATTTTGTAGTCGATATTCTGTTTTAAAAACTGAGTAACTGTTTCTGCACTAAAACCTCTTGGAACTTAGAGGCAGTAGGTATAGTTAATTTCTAACAGGGCTCTGAAACCGGTAGGATTCGACAATAGCACAATAACGAAACGCATTGTCTATCATAAACAAGAGCCGTGCAATGTGATTAAAGTTAAATGCACCATATTAAAAGAACCATTAAAGCTATTAAAGTTCCAGACCAGTATCGGTAAATTGTGATCTATAATATTAATTATAAATATTCCCTCAAGCACTGAAAGTATACTTCAGTAAAAAAAGTTTCTGTAGTTTATGTAATTTTTTCGATGTATTTATTTCGTTGTACTTAATGCTGGCTAATCTTTGATGCTAAGCCTACAGGTTTATTAATTATCCTTCAATTGTTTTTTACTCTATTTGTTAATGTAATATGGTTATCAAAGATGGAAATGAAAATATCTGTAGATCTAAAAATTAACCACACTCATGCTTCATCTGAGATTCAGACTTTCAAGAAGTTTTAAGTTTTCACGTTTCTAAAGAAAATAGTGACTAAAATAATTTTGGAAAAGTTACGTCCGAGGCAAACAATCTTGGTTTCAAGTTGCTTTGCATATGTTAGTTTATCTGGAATTGTTGAATTTATTGCTTTTAAAACAAAGATCATGGATCGTAAACTGTAATAACCACGTGACCTGAAATAAAGAAAAAATAATAATATATGGGTAATATTTCATTAAAAATAAATAAAAATAAAATAAGATACTCTAAAAGGAAGCTAAAATGTTCTTATTCCCGATTCCACATCATAATTTTAATTTAACTTCAATTGATATAGTGAAACGAATGATTGTTATCTACTGTTTAAATGTTCTCTATTGAAAAACAACACTCAACATAGCAGAATTTTCATAAAGCTAATGGTTTGGCTTTCAGTTTATATGATTTTGCCTGCAGATAACAATTCTGTCCAGATTTGAAAATTACACAAACTAAGAAAGTTAAGTTAAACTTTTTACCTAATTCATACTAGAAGGCTGATTTTAAACAGACTTTAATAAAAGCGATTATTCAAGATTACCTACTTCGAAGGTAACTAGAGTTTTTCAAATCGTCGAGATTTCAGTTTTACCTTAGAAAAAAAAGCTGTCAAACAATGAATGCATTAGATATTAAAATTTATTACTGTTTTATGAATATTCAAGCAGAGCATCGCTAATTTTCAAAATCTTCACGTTACAAAAAATTAGGTTTTCCTAGACCATTGACTAAAGGTGGAAACAAAAGATACCGACAACAATTATCCTAAAAGTAATTTCCAGCAGCAGTACCGATAGCTCATGCTTGCAGATATTTACTTTTGCATCACCAATAAGAAAATTCTTTAACCAATAGAATAATCAATTATTTGATAACCTTGATTTCCACTAGTTATGAAAAGCTTTTGACAGAACTTGTTACAAGCGTTATAATGTATAAAGAAAAAATAATCTCGGGCAATATTTAAAAATATGTGAATCAGAATATTTTCTACATTGTTGTTCAGAATTTTTTTTTCATAGTAAAAATCAATAAGGACCAGATTAATTAGGAGTTCTGAATTGATTCTGATATCTTCGGAAATTTGATTACAGACCGCGGTTCACATTTGGAGTCCGTTGAAATACTCCTTATTCCCGAGGGAGCTCTGATCACGCGGAGTCTGGGACAAATGTTGGGTGTAAGATCTATCCTAATTTGTTGCGTTTAGTGATGCATCTCCAATGCACTCAGTGAACTTTTTCCATATATATTCGTTATTTTTTTTAGTTCCTTCGAGCGGAACAACGTGCTTTACTTATCGCGTGCTTGCTATTAGTCGGAAATCCGGCACGAAGAGACCGCAAAAAATCTAACGGAAATTTCACAGGTTTTAACCTGTTAAAAAATTTAATCATGAGAAAAAATACAAAAACATATAATTAATTTGTTTGATAAAAGAGTTTCCTTATTTTTTGTGAGAAAGATTAAATTATGAAGGAAATATAACAATAACAAATAATTTTAAAAAATGGTGTAATGGAAACACGAATTAAAAGTGGTTTATAAACATGCATATATTTTTACGAGAAATAATAGCTGTCTTCGAATGTGTTCAATTTTTAAAAGTAAACTTTTGCTTTTTTCTAGATGGTATAAATAATTAAGTAAAACATTAGAAGGAATTGCACTTTAGAGTTTACAACTCATCTATCTCACATCCGTTTCAAGTTTATTCTTATATTAGGCTTAGTTACAAAAATCTACATATAAATATTTTTTCTAAATTTTGTTTATTTCCTTTTCTTGAGAGTTATTAAAATTTCGTCATAATTTCATTGCTTGATGTATAATAAAATTATAATTATTTTTGCACATGAATAAAATTGTCTGTTTTCTTAATATTTTTTAGTTATTTTGTACACGTTTACTTGTTCATTAGTAGTTCTTAAAAATTTTCATAAACTTCTTATGAAATTTACTAATTTATTACTAACTCCAAACTTCTGAAAACTTCCGACTCACAGTCCTGTGTTTGTGCAAAAGACCATATAATCTTCGACAGAAAAGTGTATTAAATTAGTACACAATCATTTTTCTGCATTACATAAATGCCAAACTTCGCTCTCTAATATAAAACCAAAAAATATTTTTAAAAAAAAAACCAAAAAAATTTTTTTGACCCCCCTTTTTTTTTATTCATGAAGTACCGGATCCCCCACGTGGATATTTCCTCAACTCAAGGTACAAACAGGAGCTTTTCAATTTTCAAAACATTTGTAAATAGTGATTCAATTTTTCAACAAAGTCGAACTTTCATATTATAAATACATGAATACTTAATGTATTCGTCAATCTACATTGCATTGTACAATTACTTTTCAGTATTTAAGAAGTTTCTATTGGGGGAAGTAAAAAAAAAAAAAAAATTAAATTTACTCTTTCATCTGTGATTTAAGGTAAAAAGTATAATTAAATTTGTATTCTAGTCCCTACAGTGCAGACTGAACCATACGGGCAATATAGAGCCCATGCGGGCAAAATTTTTCGTAACCATACGAGATTCCGACCTACAATTAAAGCAAACCGCGCATGTGCAGTGTATAAGTGCAATCAAAATCCGCGAATTCAGAAATCCATCGATGGTCGCAAGCTGATTCCGAGAGGTGCCAGTAATCAGAATTCCCTCGTCTTCTGATAAGAATCTAAATTGCGGAAGGAAAAAACAGTAGGATTAAAACTGTACGTAACTGTAGTACTCAATGGTACGTAAAAAACAGTAGTACACAATGGCACGTAAATAACGCTACTGTGCAATAAGTGGACTCCTGCTGTAGTATTTAAAAGATTAAAAAAAAGGCCAATTTAGTTCCTTGGAGACCAGTAGGCTTAAAAGTGTCCATCAATAAGAAGTGTCCGTTATTCAGAGGTAATGCGGATTAAAAGATACAATGTGTGTAATATGTATTCGAAACATCCAACTTACCTTGTCTGAGAAGTTGAACGTCGGATAGATTTTGGTGGACTGATGCCGCCCATTGATCATTCCCCGCCTTTTATACTAGTTTTTCAATTTTTTTTTCCCTGGGAAGAAGAAAACTTCCTAAACTGGGGACCTCCTTGTTAAACAAAACCCTCGGGGATTGTCCACTTTTTCCTTTTTGCTAAACATCCAATTTTTTTTTTCTCGCCACATTGAAATGTTTGACCAACCGTATCTGCCGGCAAATGGGTGATTGAGGGGAATTTCCCCGGTACTGCGTGTGTTCCAGATCTTTTTTTTTTTTTTCATATTTTCTTTTCCCATCTCATTCTCATTCATCTGTCCCGAAAGAACCAAGAGATTAACAAGCTTATCCATTAGTGGGTCAGGGTTTGCTTTCGTTTTTGTTTCCCTGATCGACGGAGAAACTGAAAGTAATCGTCTGGAGCTTTCCGATGGCGAGAGAGATTTTTGTTCTTTTTTTTTTTTAAATTTTCATTATAAAGTGCATAACGAATATTGATTAGTAGGCAGAATTAGTGAAAAATTAGCTGTGGAGGAAAATTTCAGCCGATTTACAATTAAAATGGATACGCCAATGATAAATGATTGATGTTTTACTGGGCTTCATTTGCATTAAAAATTAAAATAATGTTTCTTGAAATATCTTAAGTCATACTTGCAGGTTGGGTTTAAAGGACACAAAATGATAATTTGTTATATAGGGTTATTTTAGAGTAAATTTTAATTAACTACAACGCATTAGATTTTGTCTGAAGTAACTGATTTCGAAAGCTGGAATTATAATATTAATCTTTACGCTAAAAGGAAATGTTAGTTTCACTACATATTCGAATGTGTTTAGCATAAAATTTATTGAAATTTTCCTGCACTAAGAAATATTATTTTTAGAGACCCATCAAGCTAAGAATGATGTTCCTCCTTCAACTCTTACTGGTAAGAAATCGTAATTCATGTGCGTAAAAATAATTTCTGAATTGTCTGTGTAGTTCTTAAATGGCTTATTCAATTTTCTGCCCTCCCACCAATAAATAAATAAATAATTTTGGTACTTCAAGTTGTCAGGCAGTGTCCGTACTCATGAAAAAATATCTGTACTAAGTACCATATGGGGGGTTATCAAGTACGTGTCAAGGACTGTTTAAGGCAACGCTAGCAATGGATAGAGTTCGACCTTAGTGACGTTGTCTACATATTTAGGCTCTAAACTCCGTTCCCATACGAACATGGCAAGTGAAGCAGCATCCGTCAGGGCCAGGCTTGGGAGGGTCAACTCCCTCTCGGCTCGACTGCTGTGGGACCGCGTACGCTAGCTGGTGCGGGTAAAATTAGTCGTGGCTTCAATGTCCTCCAAGTTGTTAAACGATACCTCTGGGAGTGCCGATTTCAGGGGGTTTATTCCTCTTCTGGAATTGGTTCAAAATTAGGGGACCACGGGTTGAAGTCGGACTTCCTCCCACTGGGGGGGGTGCCGATTTCAGGAGGTTTATCCCCCCTCTGAAATTGGTTCAAAATTAGGGGACCACAAGTTGAAGTCGGACTTCCTCCCACTGGGGGGGGGGGTGCCGATTTCAGGAGGTTTATCCCCCCTCTGAAATTGGTTCAAAATTAGGGGACCACGGGTTAAAGTCGGACTTCCTCCCACTGGGGTCCTAAAAATGGAAATCCCCCGAGGAAATAAGTAACAACAGCAACAACGACATATTTTTTTGACCCATTAACACCTATCGTCCTACTTAGTTCGAGACGGTCGCACTCAAAAATACACAAGCATTAATTTGTTTTCTTATTTTAATTTCTAATTTTAATTCCTCTAATAAAAAATCTGATTTCAATAAAATACTCAGCTGTTTTATTCATATTTTTAGAAAACGAATTACATTCGTCATATCACACAAATGCAGGAAATTTATCTATCAGTTCTGGCATCAGCATAAACTTGAGATTGAGATGCAAAAAGTCGGGCGCTAATGTGTTAAAATTTATATTTTGTGATAACAACTCGGGGTCAAATTTATTAGTTTATAATTTCGATGCTGTTTATTAATTATCATTTTGCTTACATAGTTGTTTTTTTTTTAGTACAAAAGCTCTACAACTTCTGCTCTACTGCTCAACATCTGGCTGTGCGGTACAGCCAGCTGCGTCAAAAAAGGGTCTCTAGATCTGTGGCACGCAATGAACGTTTCGATCGTCCGCCATCTTGCTGGTAGTTAAGTCGAGCGATGGCAACGGCTGCCCTTTTTTCAGCATTGGGAAAGGGTTGCGCCTCAAAGGGTTAAGTGTAGATTTTTACAGCCAAAAAACTAAAACAATGTATGCTAAAAAGTCTTATGTGGGAGCCTACATATGCGTTAGAAAATATATTTCAATTAAAATATGATTATTAATTAGGAGCCTTAACAGCATCTTCAATAAAATGTGTTGACTACTTGAATCGTCTGATAATGAGCACTACTCAATAGCGAAGCTTGCATCATTACTTTGGAGTGTATTCCGTCATTCAGAGAAATTTTGCGATTGCTTTACGATAAAAATCTGCATGTTTATTGCAAAGTCTGTCGCATCGTATTGACTAGATAGAGAATATTCAGTCAAGCATCGCTTTTGACAATTCACGGAAACTCATGACAGTCTAAATGCTCTAGGCGCTCGGAAGAAAGTGAAATGTCTGTGGCATTGTTAGTTGTCCAAGGCTGCTAGGGGTTGAGGCGGAAATAAATTCCTAAAAACAGTAGTACAGCAGATTCTGGAGTAGTACTTGAAAGTACTTTGTTTGAGACAGGTTTTTTGCAGCAGTTATTAAATTAGAAGCTATTGATTTAGGAGAGTGAAAAATATAATAATTCCTGACTACAACAATGAAAACTCTTTCTTTTTTTTCTCTTCATTAATTATTATTGTTAGACATCCTTGAAGAGTGTTAACAATAATGCTTCTAAATCTTGATTATAACAATGATATATTTCGATCTTATTGATATCTACAGGGTGAATCTAAACTCTTGGACGAAACTTTAAGAGGTGATAGAGCACATAATAAGGAATCAAAATCTCATAGCAATGTGGGGTCGGCAACATCGTCGTCATGTAGCTGTTAATAATAACTTTGGAAAAAGTCCTCAAACAACAGTGCACCAAGGGTACTTAATAATCTGAGCTTGGACATAGTAACACCATAAACTTTAACAAGATTGGTAGTCCAAGCCCATAGGAGCCACTATGTCCGAGTGCATAAAAGACTCTGAATAGAGTACTGAAGTGTGAAGGTCCTAGGTTTGTCTTTATCGCGCAACCATCGATCTAACGGTCTGGAGATTTGGGCGGTTTTCTTCAAATATGTTAGAACTCTATAAAATGTCCTCTTCCCAAGGCACCCCTTCACTGGCAGATGGCACTTAATTTGCTTTGCCTTAATATACAGTATACAGTCCAAGACCACGAAATATAAAATGTAGAATGAGAACTATGGACCTACATTCAAAATCCTTACATTTCTTTACGATTCTAAAGGGAGCTCTCTGGTATTCTCTATATTATCACACTATATAAATCAGTAGTTTTGAAAAGCTAAACCCATGAAAATTGTCTACTGCACTTCCGGTATTCTGGGAAATATGTGACCGTCGTGATGTAAAACTACAGTTACTTTTTTAGTTGTCAGTTTTCCCATAACATGCTCAGAAATTTATCTATACATAGTGCATTAAATTATTTATAAATTATTTGTACAATCGGGACTAGATATAAAAATGCCTTAAATTCACTGATATAAAGTCAGTTTTCTTTAATATCTGACAGGTTTGAACTGTTTTAAGGAGCATCTTGAAATTCGATATCACAAGAATCTTACTATCATGATATTTTCATTTGTTGAATGTGTTTGACTTGTTCATTTATGTTTCAGTAATTATGGGATTTTTTTAGAGAAATGTGTAGAGAAATGTGATAAATCATATCATGATGGAAACAAGATTTTAAATTTTGGTCATAGCGTTTAGTAAAATTAGTTTCGTGAAAGAACATGATTGTCCGTTGGTTATGGACAACTGTGTTTTCTCACAAGGCTATATTTTATTTCTATGATTTTCTCCACCTTCTTTCCTACAGCGCCCATACTAAAGTTTTCAAAGTGAATACATAAAGGAGAGAAATGCACAGCACTTTCTATTTATATTCTTAAATAGACATTTTTGTTTCAACATTGTCTTCGTGACAAAGCACTTCCCAAACAGTAACACAATACATGCAATTTTCTAAAAATAAAAGTGGACGCGAGGAAAACGCACTTGTTTTATTGCCATTGTCTTGTAGTTTGTCCACATTTATAGCTGCATGTTTATGGAGCATCTGTTATATTTGGAAAAATTGAGTTTTGATGATTTGAAGAGCTTCTTCCCATTATGCAACCACCGTGGGAAAAGAAAGAATCAGAAAATGAGCTTTATCTGAATTTTGGACGAATTTAGCGAAACGAATGCTAGTTACAGATAATTATTCTTTTTAAGAGGAAAGTAAATAGGATGTGAAATAAACAGATTACTGTACGTGTGACTGATTTCATTTTAATTCCTATTTTAAAGCAGGTTTTGGATCTAATTAAAAATGTTTTTGAATATTCCTATCTGAAAAAGAATTATATGCATGGTAGGATTTCGTTGTCATACGTATATTTTGGGATGCAATACATAATGATTTTCCCCTGTATTTCAGAATTGTTCTTTATGGGTATTTAATTGTAACTGTATGCCTGTAAGTGTTAACTGTTGAGGGTATTATGGAATAGCGTTGGCATTTATAAGTGTAACTTTACATGTTTTGAATAAAAAATTGTCCAAATAACAATCAGTACATACAATAATTAATCGCAATGAAATGTCACTTGCAAAGGAAAACACTACCTATTTTGTTGTAGTTAGCAAAAAAAAAAAAAAAAAAAAATTACATATGGAGGTTAATATGAAAACGTCGAGTAATATGGAATGGGAGACTTAAATCTTTGAAAAACTAATTATATTTCATTAAACATAGTTATTTTTAACTATAAAACGGTATCTTAAAGATTATGTTCAAGTTATTTCTCCTTCGAGTCTATTTACAAAAACCACATAATCTTCTTTTCTGCTACGGTACAATCAAGGTGAGCCAACGGAGAACAGTTGAAGCCTTGAATCCAAAATTTCTTCTCGTTGATCTTCGGAGAGTTTTCCGTTACAGAAGATACATCCATACTTTGTTTACTTATTTGGATACTTTGTTTTTCGGTTCTTCAGTTGATGGCGGGAAATCCGTTACAGTATTACCTAGTATTCCATATTACCCGACACGCCATCTCAGAAAATGAACCTTTAAACTGACGGGCAAAACAGCGTCAACTAAAAAACAACCACAGTACTACAAATTACGTGTCTATTTTAGTGTACATTATGCGAAACATCAATGTTCAAGTCACGTGTGTGCTAGTAGGTTAAGTTGTTTGAAAACTTATCGGCAAAAACACTTGAAAATCACAAAACACACTTTGTAATGTAGCGAGTGGTACGACAACAGCACGCGGTCAGCTGCCACTTCAATGTAACATGGGATTTTTTCTGGAGTAGTTCATGGTATTCCCACGTGACAAAAACGCCTGACAGAGCCAAAAACTCGGTTAGTCCATATTTCAAAAGTGCTCCATAATATCCTCCTGCCCAATAATTTTCTCATGTGATTTTTAAATGGTGCTATTCTGATACAAGTTCAGTGTTATAATAATTACACTTAGAAAAAATGATTTCTTTCTCAAATAGAGCTTATTGTTTCACTAATCCAAATGAAAGTAATTAGTGCATTGTAAATTTTATTAAAAACAAGGACTGTTGAGTCATGTATTTGCCTTAAAAGGTGTCTGTTGAGGAAATGAGGAATGGAAATATACTCACCAGAGCAAAACTAACTGAAAAAGGAAAAGAAGTTTTCAAAAAGATAGTTTGAAAATGGAATTTTTTAAACATTTAAAATGGAAGCTCTTATTTTTGTTATATTAAGAGAACCAGAAAATAATGTAATTTTTTTCCTATATCAATATTTCGCGTAGCACAAAACTCCTGAAGCTAATAATTTCGAAATTTAGCATATGTATTTTTAACGTTGGTGATAGATTAGACAGTTTTAATCGACAGTCGTTACCTATGGGGGCGAATAGAAGGCCAAAACGTTCTTTTAATATAACTCCCTCTTTTTTTCAAAGAAAAAAGAGTTATCTGTAAAATTATTGTTGTAAAATGAAACATACAAGAATCGATTCCAGGACATTTTGAAATTCGTCCACCAAGGAGGACAGACGTGAAAACAGGGGAACTGTGGCCATCTTTCTTGACAGACAAAAAAAAATATCTATAAAATTATTGCTTTAAAATATAACAAATATAAATCATATGTTTAGGATCAGCTTGTTTGTTATTAAAACTTGTTGAAAATTTATTTGTTTGAGTTTAATGTAAAAAAACGACATTATTTTCCGGTGTCCTTAGTACTTTGTTCTTAAACGTTAAATAAAATCATTGGAAAGTTAAATTAAATAGCATATTTACACAAACTATCTTGACTCTTAATAAAGTACGCAAAATTTTATTGAAGGAAAACTAAATAAATCGTTCTTCTCCATTTTTAATCGATCGTAAAAATTCTTTTATTTTTTTTATCTCCCTGAACCCATGTGTTTAATATATTTTATTTTCCAAGAATAAAATAGATTAAAGGTTCGTTCAAGTGGAGTTAAAACTCATCGGAGTCTTATGTAGTGACGTTATTACCTGAACTTGTTGGGGAGTGAAATGTCCTTCACATTTTTGAGCTCTTTCCCAAAATTCACAGAAAATGCATGTCAAATTTATAAATATTTTAGCCAGGTGTTCAGTACAATATTGTCGAGATTGTTCGAGACAATATTGTGCTTTAAAAATTTTTCATCACAGTCTGAAGCTAGAAAATGAGCAATAATTGTGAAGATGGTTGAGATCTCGTGATATAAGTGACAGGCAGACATGTACTACATCATAATGAAAACGGGTGTGTAACTTAGCAGACCTGTCGTGGTGCACCCTGGCTAAAATTAAATCTGCTACAACTTTGTCCAATTTTCTTTCCGATGTAGCAATGCATGATGCTACAATGTTGCTCTAATAGCAATACAAACTGTGCTTTTTATTATATACAACGGTTGAGACTTCTCCAATGGAATTACGGTGGGTTTTCTCAGGATAAACGAACACAAATCTAGACTATGGTAAGGAAGCACAACATAGATGTTTTTATAATTGTTGATGCCAAACTTGCATACAGTGAATCTGACACTTAAGAAAATACTTACACAAATAGGATTCAACATGCTGCACCTGCAGTTAAGAGTTCAAGGACTCTGGGGGAGGAGAAACACTGCTCTCAGTTTTCTAAGAGAGACAGCAATAGTGGATCTCTTCCGGCATCTAACTGGACATGATAGTCTGTTTGCGGGACCACCTCTGCAGAATTGCAAATACAGAGTGTTGGATTCTTCAAACTCTATTTTATGCGACATCGATCTGCCTATAATTTGGAAACATTTGGACATAGGTGTTACACTTTCTGGTTGTGAGGATATTGCTAAAAACAACTGGAGAGCTCGTGAACTAATGTCTTAAGCCCTATAAAAAAAATATATATATATATATATATTCCACAGTTGTAAAATAAATAAATAAATCCTAATGAAAACTGATTTATACACTGTGATCAGTCATATACAGAACAATTTCGTTTCAATTATTCCCGTATATTTTACAGTTGTAAATTACTTTTAACGTTTAGCGTGAATATGAAGGAGCTTTTATTTTTTTCTCCCTAATTTGCGTTTAAAATTTTTAAAAAGAAGAAAATCAAATGTTTTACGTAATCTAAAATGATGTTTGTTTCAGTAATTTTAAAAGTAATCGCGACAATGTAGAATTGTTGGAAAAAAATATAGTTCAATTTTTCTTATTTCAGTACATTTTTATATGAAGAATCGGAATATTAACTCATTAGAAATTTACATATTAACTCATTAGAAAATTATCTACAACCCAAATTTTCTTCGGAACTGTCTTCCAAAGAAAGATATATTTCCAGTATTTTTCCCGAAACTGAAGTTCTTCTTTAAAAAGTAATAATTTTCATCTTGTATTTGGCTATCTTGGTGGTCATATTTTAAAAGATATTTACCTAAATTTCAGAGACACCCTGATGATTTTTCCACTAGTAGAGCTGAATGAGGGTTTCTCATTCCAATTTTCAGAGTCCTTGATTTCTGTTAACATCTTCTTTCCCTTTTTCCTAAAAATTTCTCATCTTAAATATATTTTCAAACATATATATATATTGAAAGAAAAAAAATTAATTAAAATTTCATTTATGATTTCTCATTGTTTAAATATCTGGCCATTTGTGATCACAGATTATTCTTTTTCAATTAATAATACATTTGTGGATCTTGTTTTGAGTTATGTTCCTTGCAAGTTGTTATACCTTATTTAGTAAAAGAAAGTTCTGACTTAAATTTTGTTTCCTGTTTTTGCTGTCGCAACTTCCACATACATTATTAGCTTCCACAGCTACGCTCATTAGTTCACTTTATAAACATCTACAGTATTTATGTTCGAGGTGGAACATTTTTTTGCTAATACACTCAGTTGCAACGTACCAAAAGAAGTCTCAATGCCCCTAAAACGTTCCATTCGTAACTTTCCTATTTTGAACAGTCTCCGTGTGCAATAAAACATTGTAATATCAGTCACCTACCTATAACCATATCTGTTGCTTCACCTTAACCAAAGCGGAACTGCAGAAATTGCCGATGTTAATCATTCAAACATTACTGACAATTACAACACAAAATTATAACAGCATTAGCACACATGTGCGTGCAAAAATATTATTGAAAAAATGATATATGATAAATTGTTGCTGCATGAGCCAACTCTTCTGCGGTATTTTCATGCAGGTTGTTATTTTCATAAAAAAAAGCGCTAATTGAAATATATGGGGAAAAAAACTCACTTTAATAGTAAATAAAGTTTAATAGTGGAAGTTAAGGTGGCCTAAAATAATCCTAGTGGGCGAAACGATCCACGCATGTTTTCTTCCATACATGTGGTGCTATCTACCGGGCAGCGCATAAGCTTATTGCATCAAGTTAAGAAGAAGCAATGGCTTTGTAATAAATATCGCATTGTTACTCAAGTGATTACAGTATTACGCGTCTAAATAGAATTTTTCGAAAAAATGGGTTTTATAACATCTGTTATAAGGCAAGCACTAACTTTCCTGTTTATTTAGACATGCAATCTTTCATCTACAGAAATTTTATTTGGTTTATTGAATGCTCTATACTTTTAGATGGGAATTAAACTTGCTATATAAGTTTATAATGTTTCTAGCCGTCATCCAGTAATCTGTCCTAAAATGGGTAGCTATTTTGCCTGGTATAATGATCCTTCAGCTGAAGAAAATCCAGTACCGGGTCCTGGCCATCATGGCAGCCCTTGAACCTCTCTCAAAATGCGTGGCTCTCCCAGATCTTTCTCTTTTAGTCCACGTGATATCCAACAGCTGCAAGAAAACGGAATCACGTACTTCTAGAAAAAGACACTTTTTATTTGTTTGCGACACTTTAAAAAAAATTCATAAAATAAATTATGTGTGCTAATTTATTCTAAAACTTATTTTAGTTCATTATGTATAGTTATAGTTACTAAACCATCTTTTATTTTGCCGATAAAAACAATTTACAGTTAATTTCAAATGAAGGATCATTTTGCCCTTTGGTGAGGGTAAAATAATCCTTTGGACATTTTTTCAAAATTCTATTTTCTTCATTACTCAACGTGGGTTTAAAATTTTATTAAAATATGTTTATAAAGCAAACTATAATGCAAAACATACTTGCAAAGGCCGAAGTTTTATTAAAACATTTATGTCATTTTACACAAGTTCTTTCATTAAGGGGATCACTATTTTAGGTCATATATACCGTCTTTATTTTTTAAGTGTAAGAGGAAAAATGAGATAAAGAATGGTGTAACTTTGTATTTGCAATTAAATATAAAACAACATTATTTTAATAAGACCGGAAGAAATTTTTTCATTTTAAATCTGAATCATTTGTATCAACTGGAACTCTGTAGCCGGAAGAAAAGGAGTTCGGGTATTAAACAATATGGGATGATTATTTTCAGTGCAACCGTTACAGTTTATTATTTTGCCTATTAACTGTGTTGATTTTAACACTTGTAGATCAGGAAGAGAAAGATTTGAAAGAACCTTTTTTAAAACGATGTAGTTTAATTAGCGAGCATTCTAAAATCTAATGAAGCGAAGAAGGAATTTTTATAACTAACCATGGGAATACTGTTTTGTTAAATGATTCATTCGATTATTTGTGAAATGTGATCATGTTCCAGTACTGTTATTTTCAGGAAGCATTTGAAAGTGTATCTGTGAATTTCATTGCGGTCTCTTAATGTTTCCTGCATGATTGTGAAGTTATTTTTTTAAACGCACTTTATGTAACACATGGGGCATGGAAACATAGCACCTGAAATTTCTGTGAAATGTTGTCACAGATTTAGCGTTCATATCTTCTAATTCGTTTTTCGCTATTGGATGAGATTGGATAAATTCAATTGAAAGAAGTTAATTTTTTAGCAGTTCTCAGAAAAAATGAAAAACTTGTATATGATTTAGGCAGGTCTGTTCTTCATTAGGCACAATAACCATGATAGATTTTAATGAAACTGATGTATATTTTGTTGCGGACTATACTATGTATCCTGTTGAAAAAGGTGTGTAAAACACTATTTTTCTAAACAGGTACTCAAAAATGTTCCAATACATTTAGATGTATGGTCAGTAGGGTTATCTTATAAATAAAAATGAAATTCTGTTTGTTTGTTTGTTTGTTTGTTTATTTGTTTGTTTGTTTGTTTGTGGATTTGAGTTGTATACAAATCCACAAAAATGGACATATCAGCCTGAAATTTTGCACAGATATGTAAAATAATATACAATAAATCATAGTCCACTTTAAAACTTTGAAAGTCCACCCGTTCCCGGAATTTAAGAGTTTTTTATGTTCTCCACGCAAAAAGCTTTCCGTAATTGTAACCCTGTAGTGAAAAAAGTGTGAAATAAGGATCGTGGTTGCCATGTCTGGCGATTTTGCCGAATAAGATGTTTTAAATTCTCAAAGTAAAAATAAAAAAATAATAATGATTTTTTTTTTTGTTAGTTTATATTCGTAAGTTTTTTTTTTTTTTTTTTAATTATAATATCGTGTGCATGGGAAATCGGAGCAGGAATGAAATGTTTTATACGCAAAACAATAAGAATTGAAGATTTCCGAGGCTAATAAGCAATTTTTTTTAGTTTGGCGAAAAAATAAAATGGCTCAAATGCCCATTTTGAGAAAGTGAGTTCTAGCGGTTTGCACAGATTTCGACTTGGCGCAATTTATTGAGAGCTTAAGGAAATAGATTTTTGAAAACAAGTGTAAAGGTTTTATTAGAATACAGCGTTAAATGTTAATGATCCGTGAAGAAATAATGCAGTTGTTAAGGGATTTCAAGCGATCTATATCCAGAATTCTCGCCAAATGAGTACATTGATTTAAGTTGGGGGAATTCCGCCAAATTTCAGAAAATTGAAATCTTCTCATTTAGTACATCGGAGTAATGATGAATAAAACACGTTATAGTTGATAATTTTAAAAAATTCGGCTGTATTAAGGGATTCAACTTTTCAAATAAAGGCTTGCTTTACTTTTTCGCGGTCGAATCATTTCCCATATATTATTGCTGCTAAGTCAATGCTTCGAATGATTTCCTGAAAAAAGCTTGCAAAATGGCGTATGTAGGCACTTTGGCGAGGCTTAGATTTGAAACTGGATTTTATTTGAGACTGTGATATATAATGACAATGGTTATAGATAAAAATGAATGTTGGTATGAGTGTATGAGGTTGAAAAACTCCAGCACCGTTGAGCACCGTTGCACCATGAAATTTGGTTCACCTAAGTCTTTTATCATGGAGAAGCTTTTTATGCTATCCGTTTTCCTCTAACTTGCCACCAGGTGGCGCAGCAGAACGTCGAATTCTATTCCGTTTAGCCGTTTGCTATGCGAATATCGTTCAACCGATTTCGATGAAATTTGGTACACGCGAATATTAGAACACGGAGAATATTTTTCACTATCCATTTTGCTATAACTTGCCGCTAAATGGCGCTGCAACGCATCAACTTCTATACCGTTCGACCGACCGGCATAAAATTTCTTATACTTACACATTTCAGCACGAAGAATATATTCTAACTGTGTTCCTTTTGATGTTACTCACCACTAGATGGCACTGCAATGCATTATTATTTTAACTCGCCACTAGATGACGCTGCAGCAGGCCAAATTCTTGACCATTCAAACGGTCGCTATGAAAATCAGTATACATAGCTATTTGAACAATGAGAATATTTTGGCGTTATCCATTTTGCTATAACTCGCCACTTGACGGCACTGTAGCAAATCATTACTTTAATTAACAACTAGATCGCGCTGCAGTGCATCACTTCTTGACTGTGTAACTGATCGCTATGAAAATAGGTATACATAGATATTTGAACACGGGGAAGAGTTTGGCGCTATCCATTTTCTTATATAATTTTCCACTAGATGTCGCGTCAACACATGAACTTCACAGGGCTGTCCAGCCGATCGTCCTGAAATTTCGTATTCATCGATATCTGAATGCGAAGAATATTTCCGCCGTATCCGTTTTGCTAAAACTCGCCACTAGATTGCGCGACGCCGCATGACCTTCTGCACCGTACAAACGATTGCCTTGAAATTCGGTATGCATGGTTATTGAACACAATATAAAGCGATATCCATTTTGCTATATCTCTTTATTACAATAAATAGTAATCACCACAAATCGTAATATCAAAAAGTCCATTCATTCCCGTGCGAAGAACGGGTACTTCAGCTAGTAACTAGATATTTTTTTTTCAAAATTTTGAATCTCCTGTGATTGAAAATGATGAAATTTTGGAACCACATTACATAGCAACTATTATTGAAGATGGCTCTAAAAAACCTACCCCACCAAACCATATTTGTTTCAGGATGTGCCACGAGAACCATATAGTACTCATGACAAAGTGTGAAGTGTAACTGATGTTTGATAGACGTATTTTCTGTACTTTCAGATTTTGTAGATCAACATTAATATTATGATGACGTACTATAAGTCAAATGAAGCAATCAAGAAAAAATTCGGAATCTTGGATATAGCTATGAGTCCAACAGAAACACGTGATATACCTAAAATTGAAACACTCAGCCCTTTTAATCTAGCTAATTCTGAAAACAGCGAAAGATAAGAAAGAATGGATGAATCTGGTAACTGATGAGCTTACCATACTCTAGACAAATTTAACTTCTCAGTTCTAGCAAAACAAACAGTTATGGCAGAAGTAGTTAACTGATTGCAGAAAATGAAAAAAAATAGAAAGAGGGAAGATCGTTCGTTTTTACATGCTATAAAAAATATATTAGACATACCAAAAACACAGGGAAATCGGTCATGCTAAGAACACTAGGGAATTGTACGAGGTACAATTAAATACAAGATAAAATTAGATATGTAACAAGCGCAGTTTCTCAACAATCGCACTATGATCGCGCTAATCTAAGGCACTATGAGAAAAAAAATGTTTCCCAATCAGAACCAACCGATCTCTGCCACTGATGTAGATGACGTATCATAAGAAGTCAGTAAGAAAATCTTTTCCGAAACAGCATCTACATCTGAATCAAATGAAAGTGAAAATGACAAAAGGATACGAGTCGTCCGATTTTCACGACCACAAGGAGCTAATTGGTGACCAAACAATGTGCTTAACCCTTTAACGCGCAGTGTTCCCGCTCTGGGAACACCAAACTCTAACATTTTGACTGTTGCCAGTCACGGAGAATAGATTTGATTTCTATAAAAATAGCTTCGGGTGACATAGCTCCACGAGAATACTTTACTTTTTAGCACGTTACTTCCCATAAAAAATGGTCACGATTACTTTTAACAGCACTGACATCTGCTGAAAAATGGAAGAATGCGAGAACAGCTGAATAGATTGCCCAATGCTGAAAAAAGGGCAGCCGTTGACATCGCTCGACCTAACTACCAGCAAGATGGCGGACGATCGAAACGTTCATCGCATGCCACAGATCTAAAGACCCTTTTTTGACGACAGCTGGCTGTGCGGCACGCCTAAATTAAAAATTATTCTGCAAGAAAAGGAACATTTCTGCCTTCACTTCCACAGTAAACAAATTGCAAATCACACGTATCAATTTGTAATATTGAATAATTCACTTAAAGAAATTAAACTAGGTGGATAAAAATGTGAAAACTGATTATGACAGAACATTTTTTAAATATTGCGAAATTTGCTGAATGAATTTCATGCATGGAAGAATTTCAAAGTGATTGATATCACAGAATAGCAGTAAAAATTCGACATGTCACTGCCATTATTAAAAATAAAAAATTGCAATGATTATAATAGGATTTAATAAGTCACAGTAAATTGGCTGCCAGCATCATATTCTTCATGGAATCGTAAAACACATATTAAAGCTCTTTATTCCACCGAGCCAACTTTAAAGAATTTGTGGACAAAGTGATAAAACAATATAATGTCTTGTAGCAGTCCTACAAGCCAGAAGGTGAAATGAGTACTGCTCCAAATCCATGTTCGCGAGATGATTTCCGATTTTTGTATGAATTATGCAGAGAATTTCATTTCCTGAAAGAAACTGGTGGAAGCCCTGTAACTAAATGGTGAGGATTACTGTCTTTACCACTGCTAGGTGGAATTCACGTGCTTTATATATCCTCTTATTTCGAACTTTTTCATTCTTAAATAAAGAATATCAATGGAAATAATGTGAGTTTTCATCTCCGCAACACAGCTGGAATCTCTTTTCCTGACATATTTAACGCAGAGATTCATGGGAAACTGATGCATGTATTTCCAAACTAAGTTGCGCCGCAGCCATGAAATGCTTTGTAACACGCCGGATTGCTGATAGATCTGTTATAGGTGTAACACACGAAAATATTTGGCTGAAATGTGATGTGAAAGACGTGGAATAACTGTATCAAAAATGAAAAGCATATAAATATTTGAATCTGAAATTTTTTTAAACAAATAAGTTTTGAATGTGCTAAAAATTACTTGAGTTGCAACTTTCGTTGTTGTTGGTGCGGAACATTTTTTATGAATTGACGAAAATAATTGTCATTTTCTAAATCTGTATTAAAGTGTTCATCAATATACACTAAAGGTAATTTTTTTTTGTTTTGTCATAACATTAATGGTAACCCTTATGGCATTGTTTGACATGAATTTCGAATATATTCATCTATTCCTAAATGAACAAATAAAAAAAATTACACATAAAAATAAATGAATATATAAAATGAAGACTATAAAAATTTACACGCTATCTCGAAAATAATGTGCTTCACATTTTAGCTCTTTTACAAAGTAAAACAAAAGAACTGCCATAAAGGAGTGATTAACATAATACTTTATAGTGTCTCTTGGCTTCAAACTATTCGTTTACATCATTTTAAAAAAACAGCTCTATATGGATACAATTCCTCTTTCGTGTCCATCGTTACTTCCCGGCATGGGTTTTTGAATGTCTCGGTTTATAGTTCATGGCGCTTTGTTTGCTCGGGCAAGACGATGAGACAAAGCGTGGTTCGTTAATCAATTGTTGTTGTTTTGTCCAAAAGTTGTTGCAGAAGGGTCAAATAGGGACGGAAGTATTGAAAACACAGCCCCGGCGATGTCAATAATCTTCAAAGAATACAGGAGCATTTAGTCTATGGAGACCAAATCAATATTGAAGATGACTTTGACCAGTATGGCAGGACAGCTTAAGATGCGAACAGGAGAAAGTTGGATACCAGGACAATGAGGGCAGTTATTGTACTTTGCTGACCACCAGAAGTTATTTCATTCTCTTTAAGCGTTTTGTTCTCAATCAAACTATGGTAGATGAAATAATTCGGTTGCAATAGAATTTGTCTTAACTTGTTTGGGAGAAAGTCTTCGTCTGGCTATTGCACCAGCATCACTAAAGAACGAAAAACACTCAAAAGAAACTTGTGTTTATAAAAGATGGAATAATTAGAACTTTGTAAAATAAAACGCATGATAGGTACTTATCAAGAAAGGACGGAATTGTTTCGTCCGAAGCACGTATAAAATAGAACGATAAGTACTTTTATGTGTGTTATTTTACAAATTTTTAATTATTTCAGCATCAGTAAGGGTTAGACTGTTGAAAAGTGGAGAACAATTACGAGCTTGTTTGGTTACGTTATCGGTTTACTCATTTCCAAAATATTGAAGTGCTCTCAAATCCACTGTAAGGTATACTCTGTTTCGACAGCTATTATTTTTTTCATGAGCATAACAACAACCTACGCAGGTTGAGAGTTGCCTTTCCGGATCGCCTGGAGAACAGTATTTGAGTCAGAAAGCACAAGGGGTTGATCAAAAAGTAAGGTTACGTAACCTGTAGTGAAACGTGCATATTTTATTTCATACAAACAATCTAGCCAACTAATAGTACATACATTAGGTTAGTTCTTGACACAGTCCCCATATCGGTTGAGGCATTTGTCGCTTCGTGGGATGTGTTTGAGAATTCCCTCCTGGTTAAAATCTAGTTCGTGCTTGTTCAGCCACGTTGTCGAAAAGTATTTTACCTCCTTGTCTGTAGCATATAATCGGCCTCCTAGGTCGTCCTTTGGGTGAGAAAAGTGGCGAAAGTCGCTTGGATCAAGGTTCAGGCGCTAATAGGCTCAGAGAGTGGTGGATGATGTCCAAACGAAACTGATTTCAACAGCTTGGTCCTCTTCTGGACTGTATGAGATATCGCACTACTGAAAGAGGAAGGCTGTAGGTGTTTGAAAATTTGCTTCTCGGACAAAAAAGTGAAACACTTTGCAACAATGTGACCAAACACGAAAAGACAGGATTTTTACCAGGAATGAATATTTAAACTCATCGCACGAAGCGACAAATGCCTAAATCGATATGCAGAGTATGGCAAAAACGAACCCAGTGTATGTAGCTGGCTAGGTTGGCTGTGTGAAATAAAATATACACGTTTCACCGCAGGCTTTCTAACCTTAATTTATTATCAACCCTAGTTGCCCCTAGTGCAGTTGAAATTATGAACTGCTTAGGAGTGAAAAGTATACAAGGCACTCTTGATGGCTAACTGCTCGCGGGTACAATTAGAGGCAATTTTTCAAACAAAAATTTTATGGGATTCATGTCCACCATTTGTATGCATTTTGTATATATTCCTTTATTGAATCGAGTCAGAGGAACTATCTGTGTATCTATTGATGGTAATCTCATTGATGGTGTCGTTAAGCCATCGAAAAGTATATTGTACTCGATCCAATCGTCACGATTTATCTTTGTTAATTGTTTGCAGAAGCTCATTATAGTATTTATTCACTGCATCTTCTTGCTATATATTATTTATAAAAGGAAGTGTACCTGTTATCAGTGGCTTGAAATTGAAGTCTTGTAGAGTTAAATTTTGAGCCACTGCAATGAATAGATTAAGAAGAGACACAAAGAAAGAGAATAACATCGGTCGAGTCTTTGTGACAGAGGAAATGTAGAGGTTAATTACACTGTGCGTCAGTAGTATATTTGCAAATAAGATGATTTTCTTAATATTCAAATCGATATAGAATCTTGTAAGAATAAAGATGAGATGAGTAAAGTTGGACTTCTTTTCCTGTTTTGCTGCATAATTTTCCAAGCGACATCAGTATGTTTATTTTGCAGGTGATAAGGAAAGGCTTTTAAACGATTTAAACATTATTAACTATCAGTTGATCTGAGCAATGTTTTATGCTACTTAATATTTAGAATGTCCAATACTTTTCCTTCTTTAGCGGCACGGTAGAAGAATGACATTCCATTTATTGTGTTAAGCATGAACGATTTTTCCATAAAGCTCATTTTTTTTAAGGCAACTTCCTTAAAACTTCCAAAATCAATTTTTCTTATTCTGATTTCAGTACATACAAAGGAACTATGAAGGGGGATAAAAGGTATATCATTATCATTTATATATACACAACATATCAAGGTATAACGTAGCCTTCCTCAAGAAAGGCGTGATGTAATTCTTACGCTGATCACCGTCGACAGTGATGATGCAACGCTGAAGCCAGTGATATGATTGCATCTTTATATAGGAAGCAATTACTTTTTTTAATACAAGTTTTATTCAACCTTTTTTTTTTCATACTAGAATTGCTGCGAACAATGCTGTTATTTCGTTTCATTCCTATTTGTATTAAATTGAACTTTGCTGTTTCATATATGGGTATTTCATTACATGATTATTTTATTTTAGTTAGTCTTAATTTTAGAAGTCGCTAATACAGCTGTGTAGCCGAGTTATTTTTATAACTAAGATTAAAATGTATTATGATTTCGGTTTGTCTGTTTTTCTATCTGTCCGTGCAGTATCTGCCGCAAGTATACAGGGTGTCCACGTTCAAGTTGACTGACCATTATTTCCTTAATTTTTAGTCCTAGATGCATACTCGCAGTTACAAAAATGGTCAAAATTAGAAGCAGAGTAAATATATAAAAAGTTTAAAGAGAAGAAATAGTGAAAAAATACGGAATGTAAATTTTTATATACTCCCCAACACAGGCGTAGCTGTAGCTTTCTCATGGGAGAGGGGGAGTGTCCATTCTTACGATAAAATTTGGTGGACAGTAAATTTTACTCTAATTATCTGGCTATAATTTTCAATGGCATAAAACATTTTTAAATTCTTTATTGTAAATTGTGTTTGCCCTGCTGTTTAATTTAATCTGCTGTTTGCTTTCGTTGTAAGACATGACTGAAGAGATTCGATTGTGTTCACCGTTATTTCTTGCCGTGGCTTTTGAATTAATCTCTGTAGTCCACGTAAGGCTTTTGCAAGACTGAAGAATAGAAGGGCACTAAAATACTCATGACAGGAAGTGTTGTGCTGTGTTGTGTGTTGTGGCCAGCCTACACGCGAGGCATCTGTCTGCGGGAGGATGATGGTGCCTTGGTCGGAGGGTTTTTTAAAGGGTTCTAACACGTATTCACATTACATCTAGAGAAAACTGACGAAAACTCCGAACCGTCTGATCGATAGTCGCGTGATAGTCCCGAACGCGGGACCTTCACATTTCAGCTCCCTACCCTCTTCGGTGTATTTTATCCACTCTGCCATGGTGGGGCCCGCGGGCTTGAACTACCAATCTTGTTATGTTTACAGAGTTATTATGTCCATGACGGCAATCGATCCAATGTGAGGTAGAATGGCACGTTAATCACACTACAACCTGGGCGGTTCGATTCCTTAAATATGATACGATGGAGTCTTTGCATAAAAAATTGCTTTGCTTGGTTGAAAATTTTGCTATAGAGAAATTTTGTTACATAGAGTAAAACAATTCTCACATTTCAGTTGACTCAATACGTTCAAAATTTCTTAATTATGCCTTTTAATTAAAAATAAAAAGGTATGAATGAAATTACAGCTATAAAAGTTCTGTTGAAAGTATTACTTTTCATTGTCTAAATAAAATATTCTAAAATAAAGAAAATTCACTGGATATCAAATAAACACTCAGGATCTCTCTCAAACGCTGAGAGAGTTACGTATAAATACCTTTTGAACAATCGCACAAAATTGTGTTACCATAGTTGATTTTTTTTTTTTTTTTGAGTACATCAAATTATTCCTAACATCCGGAAATAGTGTTTTAAATCTTAGACAACTTATTTCGGAAAACTGAGTACAAGTAAAATGTAGACGTTTTCTGATGACAATTTCAGAATGTGATAATTATTTCATAAAATCTATCTCAAAAATCTAAAGATAGCTTGTTAGTGATTTGTGTTATGACTAGCTTAAACGAGAGCATCTGCCTGCGGAGGAGAAGGGGTGCCTTTGGCTGGAAAGGTTTTTAAAGGGTTCTAACAAGCATTCATATTGCATCTGGAGAATAAAGCCCCAAACTCTAGAGCATTAGATCGACAGCTGCACGGTAGGCCCGAGCGCCAGACCTTCACGATTCAGCCATCTACCATGCGCCTTATCCACTCCATGGCGGGGCCACAGTTCGAAAGAAATACTGCGTGCTGTGCAAATGTTATGCACTGATAGGCCTCCATAATAGTGTTTGATGGAATTTCAGATTGAACTTTTTAAAAATTGTCTTTAATCGGATTCTCATCAAAATAGAAAGGGCCACTCCGAATCCCAATCATTAATATCAATATCACGTACTTTGACATAAAAATATTCTTAATTCTTTTGAGTGTGCCAGTGATTTACATTCACCTGATGAACATAGACGTTAAAATCAAGTTGAAATGTCAATTTTTTTTTTCGTTCTTATGATGAAGGTTAACAAGATCATTATACTTGAAAATTTTCTGCGAGTCCATAGTTCAAAGGTATCTCATAGGAAGGAAGTCCCTTTTCTTCATTTTGTTTAGATTATGTTGGCATGAATATGACTTTTATCTCCAGGCAGTTTGTTTTTCCACATTATCTACTGGAGTCTTGATTTATGCATGGCTGATTGAATAGAAATTCAAAGACAGGAAAAGAGATTATTTATTATCTTTTTTTATTTTAAAATATGATTTTGGAAACAAATATTTGACCGAACGCATTTTCCAGCCTTCAGAGTCAATGATTATAACTTTTAAGATAGATTAATAAATAAATTAAGACTATAAAATAATTTTGAAAATTTTTATTCGTTGTTAAAATATTCATTAGTTGTACTTATTGTTCTGATTTCACAAAAGGTTAGCGTTATTATTAATTAAATTTGGCACGTCTAAAGATTTTTATTATCTATTTAGAGATAAAATTTAATTATTATTTAGATAAAAATTTAGATTCATTCTTTGTGCAATTCGAAACAAATGTACAGTTTTTTTAAACCTGTATGTGTCTTTTGTACAAAGCAATTTTATTTAGCTCTTTTAAACACAGGATGCATTTTAATTAAAAAAAAGTAATATGAACTTATTTCATTTCGACAGATATTTGGTTTGTTTAAGATCATGTGAATTAAAAAAATTGATGTTGATACCACACGATATGCTAGTCTATTAAACTTGATTTTTATACATTTCATTAAACTTTATTTAATTTGAAAGTGAGACAAATACATCTGTTTTTTTAAATACACAATTACTGAAGTAATTGTTTTCATTATCACGAATCCGAAATGCAGTTTAAACAGTGACTGCTGTTAGATTTTGTTTGCACTGAGTGTCTTTTTAGTGACACTGTAAACAAATTAACTGCCTTTTCAATTTCAATTAGAAAGGACAGTGCACATTTAGGTGTTACAACAGTTCTAATGATAAAATATCAACACTCTAGGCTAATTGTTTTCAGTTGTGTCCATTACATACTTTTCTGCACGTACAGACGTCAAGGTGAAAACAGTCAAAATACATTCAGAGATGGTCAAAATGGATCGTACAACATACGTACGCCTTCGTATGCTCGTCACGTAAAACGAAATCGAAGGAGATTCAGGGATACTCAAAATGAATATTTCTTCCGAAATTTCAACTCCGAAATTTTTCATGATTAGAATAATTCATGTACTTCAAACAAGACAGTAAAAATGCATTGAAAATAATTAAAATAACTTATTCTGCGATTACATAGATACAATTTTAAATTAAAATATTACACGAGGTCATTCACTCTATTTGGAAACGATGTCGATAGTTAGCTGTTATGTAGTAATGATTGCCGTTGATTTTGCAGCGATTTATTTACTATCTTGATAACCATTATTCTGGACCAAAGTTGTAGTTCAAATGTCTCATGAGAATAAATTTTTTCACACAGTTATGTCAATTTCATCCAACTCGAGTCGTTTTCAAAAGTTCGCTCAGCGTTCTTAGATTCTTCTTATGCATTTGTTTGCCTTGTTTATGATTATTTATTTATCCGCTCTTATATTAAACGAGGAATGTTTGTGTGTGTGTATGTGTGGGTGCGTATGTCCGAGCGATCTCGAAAACTGCTCTAAGGATTCTTTTTAAATTTCGTACCTGGGGGTTTTTTGGGCCCCTGAAACGGTCGAGCTAGGTCACGTGATTGAAAAAATTCTAAAACGCTCAAAATTTAAAATTTAAAATTTTTGGACCGTAGCGCCATCTATTGAGCGTTTGAAAAACACACTTGATGCAATCTTCCTAAAAGGGACACTCAAATAAGTTTGGGGCGGATTAAAAAATACACGCCATCGATATATAATAGTAAAAATTAATTTCGCAAAGAAACAAAATAAATGGAACTTGATATCCAGTACACAGACAAATAAATATTTTAGTAACTAGATATATTCAGCTACATAAATTTGTTTAGAATTAAAAAGTTATTTTTATTTCAAAATATCGTCCTGGCAACCAGCGAAAGAAAAAGAGAAAAGAATCTTCGTTGCCATCCCCGCAAGCACCTTGCTGGAATATACGTAAATAATTTAATTATTTTTAATTCATAGTTATTAATACAAAACTATTCGTAAAACTTATGTGAAAAATTGCCTGAATTTATTACAATTATCCTTTTGTAATAAACGTAAAGCTAAATGTATTTTCGCGTATATACTAAAACAATAAAGATTTTTTATGTATTTTATTGATCCATATGATGTGAATTTCAAAAGTGCATAAAAGTTTCAGATTAGCCGAATAATTTAAATGGAAATGACACCCTTTTCAGTCATTCACAGTAAGAAATAAGATCCTGTGACGTAACATGAAAATTCCATTTTTTTTTTAAATAACGGCACTAGGTTGAATTCTACTTTAACTGCCTTATTCCGCCAAGTTGACGATAAATATTTAAATGTAGTTTCCCTGACGATTTTTTTTTTTAAAGGGACAACCGTTTATAATGAAACGATCTTTGAAACTCCGATGAAAAAATTTATAATGATACAATCGATTCCTAAATTGTGCTCGCAGCCGATATTCAAATTAATTTTGCGGGTGATCAGCCATCAGTTTAGTTTTCATTCACTGCAGTTGATGATTTCAACTCATTTATTTTATCATCGTATGGACAACCTTTGAAAAGTTGCGGGCAGAACTTTACGATAGTGGCCTCCTGGGCCTGACTTCAGGATGTTAGCGAAATCGCGGGCCGTATAATTCGGATTTATATGGTAGTTTGAATGTTTTATATAGGTTTTATACAGGGTTTTGACTTGTCCTGAGGGCTGGTCCAAAAGTCATGGCGGGCCCCATCCGGCCGCTGGCTGGGAGTTGTCCATATGTGGAAGCAGTAAATTGGGAGGCTGAAATCTGGTTACTAAGATTTTTTCTAATAAATTTTCAATTCTTATTTAGACGCGGATTAGACTGTGTTGTTTTGTGTTGTGTACTGTCATTAAACTAAAGGATAAAGCCCTTTGTGGAGACAATTACAGCGGGCGATAGAATGTCTACACTCAGAATATTTAATATTTACCCACTTAAAATCAAATAACTTCATATTCAATTTTTATTATACATCGAAATTCGAATTGTATAATCTGCAGAAACATTTCGTATTCGAAACATTTCGTTTGGTATCAACATCCTCTCCTATATCCATGCTTAATGCATAGAAAACCGTTTTATTTTTGAAAAAAAAGTTAAACTGAGTAGTAATTTAGAAAAGCTATCTTAAGCGAATTGGAATCGTAAATTTTCCTCCAAAGCCTGATAACCGTGACTTCAATGTAACGTGAATGTCACTTGCAATAGATATTTCTGACACTCAAATGATTAGCTTTTTTTATTCTCTTAAATGAAATAGAGCTAAAAATACAAAAAAAAAAACCGCTTAAAAATCAGGAAACGGGTGGATTATCAGATTTTTTCTTTCTTTCTTTTTTTTTTTTACATAATTATGATAATTTTCAGTCAGATCGCACCAACGAACCGTGTAAATTTTATGTTATTAGACAATACATTTTTAATCTGTTTGGATTTTATTCCGGGTTTTATTAGGACCCAAGTTTTATTTTGAGTGGTTGAAATGGAATTGTGACAGAGTCATGGATCAGCGTAACTACATAGGAGCGATGTATTTTTGATTTATTCGAGGTTAGAAGTCCATTTTCTTCAGTCTATCCGTTTGTTCTATTATTTTCAACGTTTAAGTAGTTGTTAGGGTTATTGTAAAAGAATATTTTTGATCTATTCTGTTTTGGATTTCATGATTTCGAAGTGTCCTTTTGTACAAATAATTTAAATTGCGTTACACTTTTTATTTTCTTAAGCATGAGTTTATAAAATAAAATTATGTTTAAAGCATATTTATGTAAGATTATACTTTTATGGCATCTATATTTATGTATCTATAAGATTGAATTTACGTTTGTAGAATTTGTTTATGCAAGATGTATTTTCTTTGAATTAGAAAAAAAATAAGTATTTTATGTTTGAATTGAAGCACTATAGAGAAATTTACAATTTCAATCGTAAAGAATTATCATCATAGATGTATTAAAAGACGTAAATGCACGAAAGTGTAGCTCAAAAACGAGCTGTGGAAACATATGATCACCGGCAGCCGCACTTGGCCCAAATGTGTGAACGTGCAGTTCAAACACAAGCAGATGAAACAGATGATTAGTATTTGGAAGGAGAACGACATAGAACAGCTAGACGTCGACATATATATACTTCGGGTAAACAGTCTAAGTATCTACAAAGCTGCCACAAATGTGGGTACTTATTATCATAGTTTAAAACTTTTTAACATGGATTGCATTCTCCCTGGAGCTTTGCATTTTTCTGAAGAGTAAAAACAAAAATTAACCGAAACCATTTTGGGGACTGTAAGATAGATGTAGGACATTCCGATTTTCCTAATGAATTGGTGTGGTTGTTTCTTCGATGTCACCCACATTTCAAAGAATTCGAAATTTGAAAGCATACTTTACAATGGCTTTGTTCACAGTATATGACGAGTGAAACTATTAACGATTTTGGTGTGTACTGCTACGTTGCGAACAGTGTATAACAGACTTGATAAATTTTTTTTTATAAACTCATTCATCTGACAGTTCAACCAACTCAAATTCTTGATGCTGAATTTGAACGTCCTCAATATGGACAGATATATTTCTGAAGTAATGAAGACGCTGTTAGTGAATGCATCGCCCAAGATCTTCGCTGATACCCTCGCTGATCTGCTACAGAAGGAAAGGAGGCACCTTACGTTAAACTACTTTTTGCTCAACTCTGATGGCACCGACCATCGAATATTTAGCATCACTCTTCAAAACAAAGTATATGCCATTGTAACATTGAATGCCGACCAAAGCTTACCTGATAATGTATGGGTGATCCGACAGCGATGAAAATCTTTGGCAACCATGAAGATTATTGATACGTGCCAAGGCATTTACGTATTCATTATTTTACACTTAAGGTGCCTTTAGATTCTGAGCATGGCTCGGTAACCTGGAACTTTTTGTTAAATGAGCGAGTTTGCCTAGACAGAGGTCAAACTTGTGAATGTCCTTGGCGTTTAAAGTTGGAATTTCTTTAAAAAATTGGTTGTTGAACATTCTAATAGTAGTAGAGGGAATTAATTTTGCCTTTACGTCAGACATTTTTATATTTAACTAGCTGAAGTACCCGTTCTTCGCACGGGAATGAATGGACTTTTTGATATTACGATTTGTGGTGATTACTATTCATTGTAATAAACAGATATAGCAAAGTGGATATCGCGTTATATTGTGTCCAATAATCATGCATACCGAATTGCAAGGCAATCGTTTGTACGGTGCAGAAGGCCATGCGGCGTAGCGCAATCTAGTGGCGAGTTTTAGCAAAACGGATACGGCGAAAATATTTTTCGCAGTCAGATATCGATGTATACGAATTTTCATGACTATCGGCTGGACAGGCCTGAAGTTCATGTGTTGACGCGACATCTAGTGGCAAGTTATAGGAAAATGGATAGCGCCAAACTCTTCCCCGTGTTCAAATATCTATGTATACCTATTTTCATAGCGATCATTTGCACAGTCAAGAAGTGATACACTGCAGGGCCATCCAGTGGTTCAATAAAGTAATGATTTGCTACAGCGCCGTCAAGTGGCGAGTTATAGCAAAATGGATAACGCCAAAATATTCTCATTGTTCAAATAGCTATGTATACTGATTTTCATAGCGACCGTTTGAATGGTCAAGAATTTGGCCTGCTGCAGCGTCATCTAGTGGCGACTTAAAATAATAATGCATTGCAGTGTCATCTAGTGGTGAGTAACATCAAAAGGAACGCAGTTAGAATATATTCTTCGTGCTCAAATGTGTAAGTATAAAAAATTTTTGCCGATCAGTCGAACGGTATAGAAGTTGATGCTTTTCAGCGCCATTTAGCGGTAAGTTACAGCAAAATGGATAGTGAAAAATATTCTCCGTGTTCTAATATTCGCGTGTACCAAATTTCATCGAAATCGGTTGGACGATATTCGCATAGCAAACGGCTAAACGGAATAGAATTCGACGTTCTGCTGCGCCACCTGGTGGCAAGTTAGAGGAAAACGGATAGCATAAAAAGCTTCTCCATGATAAAAGACTTAGGTGAACCAAATTTCATGGTGCAACGGTGCTCAACGGTGCTGGAGTTTTTCAACCTCATACACTCATACCAACATTCATTTTTATCTATAACCAGTGTCATTATATATCCCAGTCTCAAATAAAATCCAGTTTCAAATCTAAGCCTCGCCAAAGTGCCAACATACGCCATTTTGCAAGCGTTTTTTCAGGAAATCATTCGAAGCATTGACTTAGCAGCAATAATATATGGGAAATGGTTCGACCGCGAAAAAGTAAAGCAAGCCTTTATTTGAAACGTTGAATCCCTTAATACAGCCGAATTTTTTAAAATTATCAACTATAACGTGTTTTATTCATCGTTACTCCGATGTACTAAATGAGAAGATTTCAATTTTCTGAAATTTGGCGGAATTCCCCCAACTTAAATCAATGTACTCATTTGGCGAGAATTCTGAAGTTACATCGCTTGAAATCCCTTAATAACTGCATTATTTCTTCACGGATCATTAAAATTTAACGCTGTATTCTAATAAAACCTTTGCACTTGTTTTCAAAAATCTATTTCCTTAAGCTCTCAATAAATTGCGCCAAGCCGAAATCTGTGCAAACCGCTAGAACTCACTTTCACAAAATCGGCATTTGAGCCATTTTATTTTTTCGCCAAACTAAAATAAATTACCTATTAGCCTCGGAAATCTTCAATTCTTATTGTTTTGCGTGTAAAGCATTACATTCCTGCTCTGATTTCCCATGCACACGATATTATAATTTAAAAAAAATAACCTTACGAATATAAACTAACAAAAAAAAAATCATTATTATTCTTTTATTTTTACTTTGAGAATTTAAAACATTTTATTCGGCAAAATCGCCACACATGACAACCACGATCCTTATTTTACACTTTTTTCACTACAGGGGTTACAATTACGGAAAGCTTTTTGCGTGAATAGCATAAAAAATCTCTTAAATTCCGGGAACGGGTGGACTTTCAAAGTTTTAAAGTTTACTACGATTTATTCTATATTATTTTACATATCTGTGCTAAATTTCAGGCCGATAGGTTCATTTTTGTGGATTTGTATACGAACGACATTTTATTCGGCAAAATCGCCACACATGGCAACCACGATCCTTATTTCACACTTTTTTCACTACAGGGGTTACAATTACGGAAAGATTTTTGCGTGAAGAGCATAAAAAATCTCTTAAATTCAGCGAACGGGTGGACTTTCAAAGTTTTAAAGTGGACTACGATTTATTCTATATTATTTTACATATCTGTGCTAAATTTCAGGCCGATAGGTCCATTTTTGTGGATTTGTATACGAACGACATTTTATTCGGCAAAATCGCCACACACGGCAACCACGATCCTTATTTCACAATTTTTTCACTACAGGGGTTACAATTACGGAAAGATTTTTGCGTGAAGAGCATAAAAAATCTCTTAAATTCCGGGAACGGTTGGACTTTCAAAGTTTTAAAGTGGACTATGAGTTATTCTATATTATTTTACATATCTGTACTAAATTTCAGGCCGATAGGTCCATTTTTGTGGATTTGTATACGAATCAAATCCACAAACAAACAAACAAACAAACAAACAAATAAACAAACAAACAAACAAACCAACAGAATTTCATTTTTATTTATAAGATTCACCAGAATAAAATCTTACAACTAACTTGAATTTCATTGGGAATTTTACAGTGCACTAACGAAGACATACCGTAGGGTCATTTCCAGCAGATAGCAATAAAGAATTGCTCTTTTTTACGGAATATCTTAAATATACCCTTTGACTCAATTTTTCTTTGGCTTCATCGACTGTTATTAAAAACTCGTATTTTTCAGAAGCGAGGTAATTTTCATTAAATTCTCTTCAATTTGTTTTTCCTTCAGTAGTATGCTTTTCCAAAAATTTATGAACTTTACGATCAAGCATTTTTTGAACTTCTAAGTTTATGAATGGTTTTACTTTCAGTGCCAGTGGACATTCCTACTTTCTGTGCAATTAATCTTTGAGTGTGTGAGGGGATTTTATGTTAGCCTCAGAGACTTCACTTTCTTTATGTTTTTTATATTTATCTGCATTTGAAGAGCCTTAACGATGTGGTTTTGAAATCATTTTCAATATTTTTTACTTTCTATTGGACGCTTTTTCCCTCTCGAATATATACATATAAGTATTTTTTCTTGAAAAGCAATAACTGATATTTTTGAACTGCTTTAAAATTTGGATTGGTACTGATATTTTACCTCAGAAATATCAATACTCGGTAACCTCCAACCATCTGTAAATTTTAGGACCAAATTTTCGTTAGCAAATTTTCACCTCAAATTGAAAATGAGAAAGATTAATTTCAAATAGTTTTCCTAAAGTGTAAACTATCTTTTGTAATTATTAAAAAGTGTATAAGAAATTGCAGTAAAGTTGTGTAACATTTTTTAAAGATTTTTTTTTTTTTTTTTTTTTTTTGTTAAATAATAAAACAGTCAATATTTCCATCTGCAGAGAATAATTATTTTCGCCTATTTATTATTAAAATACTCAGAGAGTAAAAGTTTCAATTGATAAATTTTTTTTATAGGTAAGCTTTGTCAATAATTGTAAAAATGTTAATATTTTCTGATTACTTTACGTACTTTAAAAACTGATTCTACTAACTTCTTTCGTCTTTTTAATAGGAAATTTAACGCGGCCCGTTCACTTTAGAACAAATATAAAACAAAATGGCGGAGCAAAATATATCCATACATTATTAATTATATCTTTGTTTTTAAATTTTTACTTGATGCATTCTCAAATTAGGGCAAACAAACCTAAATATTCATAATTAGAAATAAAATAATAATTTTATATACTTCGAGTTACAGATTATTTTTATTAATACGAAATATACAGTCATTTCTTCCGTTTCTTAAAAAAGTAGACGAAGAAGAATGATATGTAATACCTAAGTATAGGAAAGCAATCTTTATTCATTTTGTGGAAATCTAGGATAAGTGAATTTTGCTTTTCTGTCAAACTAGTGCTAGGTATTCCCTGGCATATTTGGCTTATCATCGGTGACAAAAAACCTTAAGAACAGTTTTACTCAGGAAGTATGCAGCTCTTTTAATTCAAAAAGAGAAATAACCTACTTTTTGAATTAAAGATACGCCCCTGTTGAGGAATCAATATGATAATTATGTACTCTAAACTTATCTAAAGAGAAAAGAAAGCAAAATTTACTAAATTATATGTATTTCACACCGAGAAGTAGCATCGTTTTAAAAATCTGTTCCCTTTAATTTATGCTTAAACCTAAAATACTTCAGATGACCTTACCGCAAATATGAAAGCTAACCATACTTCATTAGACCATGAAAAATGTTTTTGCCTGGTAGGGTTTTTGCCCTAACAAAGTTTTAATACTGAGAAATAAAATTGAACGAAGAAAGGATATACCCCTTCTGACTTATAAGATTATTTTTTAATTATTATTTTCAAGGTTGATATTTTGAGATGAGAATTTTCGTCATCTTCTCTAGTTTTTACAAATGACTGCTTTAATGAATAAATTTGCGACAGTAAGAAAAATCACCGATAACATTTCCTAAAATTTTCCTATTAAATTGGTCAAAGATTTACAACTCACTTTTCAGCAGTTTAAATTAAACACATCTCAATAAGATTATTGTACTTTTTTGAACAAAATGTAAGTAAACCCATTAACGCTTTTGTCAAAGCCGAGTCTGCCATAAATGCAGAGTGTGCATCTGTGTACATAAAAACTATTTCCGAAAGTCACCTGTGGAGAGCGTTGCTACGTTTCACAGTCGGCAAAAGTATGTGAAAGAGACCTTCAATAAAAGCACGTTGTTTTGTACAGTCGATAAAACACTAAAATTTGAAATCATGCTACAGCTATGCGATAAAGCATTAATAGTAAAAGAGTATTATGTAAATGCTATTTGGTGATGGTTCCGTCACCACTGTATAAATAACATAAATTTTTAAATAAAACTTTGGAATTTTGCTAGTATATTTTACACCATATTTTGTATTTTTAACATATTTCAGTAATATTTTCAACCCACATTGTGCAATTAAAAAAGTAAATTTTGAAAAATTGTCCAAAGGATCATATTACCCTCAATCAAAGGGCAAAACCGTCCTTCGTTTAAAAATAATTGTAAATTGTTTTTATAGGAAAATAAAAAGATGTAAAAATGTTTATGACTATACATAATGAAATAAAATGAGTTTTATAATCCGATAGCTCACACATAATTTATTTTATAAAAATTTTAAAATAAAAAAGTTTTACAAACAATAAAATAGAATAATTGAAAATTATAATTAAAAAATTATGGCCTACAATCGGCACAGAAATAAATTACTGTTTTTTTCCGCCACTTCGAAAACTCGGAATATTTGAGCACATATCTCAAAAATACACATGATCACCATTGTAAGGTATCCCACCGCATCTATCATTCACCCATCTATTCATTTGTGACACTGGATCTAACCTAAATAACAATCTAAAAAATATACTCCATTCAGTAAACTACGCCATATTTCTGTACATGAAAGACTGTTTATCTAAATATATAGGAAAGTTAGTTGTTATCTTATGACTAATGATACAAAATTCAATTTTTTCAAAGAATTCTATTTAGACGTTTAATACTATGATCATTTTAATATCACCATTGATTCTTCTTCACTTGTTTACTAGTTAATGTGTTTCTCGGTAGACAGCGCTACTTTCATGGAGGAAAACGTATGTAGATTGTTTTACTTGCTAGGATCATTTTAGATCACCTTCCCCTAATATTCTTCAACTTCCCTAATAAAGGTTCAAGCTCATGGAGGGCTGACAGTAACTAAAATTCGCAGGTGGCAGCTCGGGTTGTGTCGAGGCTAAAGAAACATTCTGCCACATTAGAGTTCTGGGTTCGATTACCGGGATGAGCTCAGGCGTCATTCCGTCCGTCTTTTCATATAGCAGGTTCACTTATTAAGTACCTCCATAATAAAGTAAGCAGTAATTCTGGCTTTTCAGATTCTCTGTACTTTCGATTCTAGATCTAGATTAGATTTCGATACTAGATCTAGATCTATACTTTTTATACTAGATCTTCTTAGTTGTGGGAAGCGCTTTTAAACGTCGAGTGCCCGCCATTGTTTTACAATTTTATCCATAATGTAGTACGAAGATGTCACGGACGATAAAACGTGTCTCAGTTCTGCCTCGGAAAGTTATGATTGGCAGAGAAAAGGATTAATATTTTATACTCGAGTAAAATGAGTACACAACAATGTATCTTAATCTATGTTTTTACCATCTATCAGCGCCCTCTAAAGGCAAAATTTAAATGCTTAAAAAGCTTTTATTTTAATCCTAAGAAAGTATCTGAAACTCTTATGAAGATTTTGATAGAAATCGGACTTTTTTTTATCACTATTTCTCTTTTGTAATGGTATCTAAAATTGTGTTTGAATTTATGAGACGTTAAGTTATGTATCAAAAATGTACAGTGCAGTTATTTAAAATGGTATTTTTAAATTAAAAAAAACCAACATTTTAGCTATATTTTAACATTTATTTTTCTCAATTTTTTAAAATTATTGTTTAAAATACTTTTATAAGTTTAAAATAAGAAAACAGAAAAAGAGATGAAAACTGAAGTATAATAATCACTCAATACATAATCTTAAAAAAGGTAAAACTATACATTTATCGTAAGGAATGTTTTAGTTTAAAAATGAGAGTTATTTTAAAAAAAATGCTACACAAATCGTGTCCCTTGCATTATATGACATTCAATTTTCTTTTATTTGTTCTTACAGTTTTCGCACAAAACTTTTGAAGAGAAAACTATCTTAACACATTATTCGTTTTTATAAAATATTGAAAATCACTAAAATAGCGTCCGAAACGTAACGTATATACAACATTTAATATTTTCTTAAAATCCCTTGTCCCTCTATATAAATTTAAAAGGAAAACAGTGGAAAATTTATGAAAAATAAAACGATTTTCAATTAAAGGGACATCTTATGAATCGCTTTTGCATTTTTTATAGACTATAAACATATGAATTTATTAAGCAACTTTTTTTTTCTCTTCTGCTTATCATACCTTGTCTCCCGGATTCTGATTTTTTTAGTGTCCACTATGCTACCAAATTTTTCCTAACTGAATAATTTCCCACCATAAGGCTCTACATTTTTAAATAACTACTTTATGTTGCCATCATTTTTTTCCACGCCTGCGAACTGCATTTGATTTGAATGTTTCTTTTTTTTTAGAAGATTCTTTTTTTTTTTTTGATTAAAATATGAGGGTGCTGTCTTTTATTCAATGTACACTAAGTTACAGTCTGTACGTTAAGCTGTTATGTCATTAAGTTTAAATGCCTTTTTAAAGTAATGAAATAATAAGTTAATGGTCACGACTCAGAAGAACAAGCGAAATCATTAAAATCCAAGTGGAGCGTTTTTTGCCCTCTTTCTTACCAACTTTTATATTCAGATTCTTACTTTTATATTCAGATACTTAAAGGTTTACATACATTATTATTAATATCAAGAAACTAGGAACACAATGAACTGACATTTAAAATATAAAAATCCATTTTTTAAAGGAAAAATGTACTCTCTGCGTTGAAGGCAACAGAGGAAACATATATTAATAGATAATTTGAACAAACATATTCTGTTAAATATTATAGGCATTTATGATACTTGTTACCTGCCAAATTATGTGTATAAGCACTAGAATTATTATTATTGTTGTTATTTTTAAATTTAATGTCTTGTAAAAGCAAATGGATATTTTTTATTCTTCTATTAACAGAAAAAAATAAATTTTGTTTCTTAGAATGAAAAAAGTGTATCCGTTTTTGTACATTTTATTTGAAAGAGTTTTCTGAATAATAATACGTAAAATTTGAAAGAGATTTTTTTTTTTTGTGCGCGCATTGAACAGAGGAATTGTAACATTCTTATGAATGACTCCGATAAGTCTGTCTGTGAGTCCGTACTTTCTTACTATTATTAATGTGTCTTGATTATTACGATATTTTTCACTCTAGTTAATTGTACTCTATCAAAAACTTATTTATGTTTTTTCATAGTTCTTTTACAGAAGCTTACAAAAGAATTTCAATATATAAGGTTTTATAAACTGCCCTTTTTCAAAGCACAAAGGCATTCATCTATTTCAATCAAAACAAAATTGATATGTATTATTTAGGTTTAACATTCTACATCAAATATGTTTGCAGCGTCTATATCTTTTCACCACAATAAAAGAATCTCTCACAGATTAGACTCTAAGGGCGATGATTGAAGAAAAAATACTTTTTAGAAGACAACAAATAAAAACTGAATTTAAATACAACAGAGAAGAAACAGAATGTGTACATTTGGAAGAATACAAAAATGCGTTATAAAAAGCTCCAAAGTGAATAGAAAAAGAAAAGTAAATATTATGGAGGAAAGTAACAACAAACTTATAAATGCTGAAAAAAGGAAAAAGAGAAAAGGTAAAAATATTATAGGAAATTAAAATGCATACACATATCTACAAAAGAAAAAGGACATTAAACGTCAATAAAATAAAGGCAAAACATAACAGTATTTTCCCAAATAGTTTCTTTAAAATTTTCTGAATAAAATCTGAATCTAAAAATAAAGTCAAGCCATGTACTCAATTTTTCTTTTTTATAAAAAAAGATTTTTATTCAGTATGAACAAAGATATGTACATATGCAATAAATACATATAAACATGTCATAAATATCTACAAAGATAAAAACAAATCTCCCACAAGCCTGAGGAAATAAATACACTTTACAAGCAGATGAACCATTTGAAACAGCGTGGTATTGTTGAACTTCTGAATGGCTGCACACCTCATTACCATCCGTGTTCATGATGGTGATGGTGATGGTTTCCCAAGAGCTTGGCGAGGATTCCAGCCGCCAAAAGAGCTTCTATACCCGAACCATGGCCGCCATGATGACCAGCCTCAACAGCATTCATTTGAGGCCCAGGAACAAGAAGACCCAGAATGACGACCAAAAGAAAAGCGACGAGTTTCTTAGAAGCGACCATTTTGTGAAAAATATCTGAAAGAAAAAAAATGCAGTTTTAGCGAAACAAAATTGCATGAGTGAGTATTAAAACAATTGAATGTGCTTAAGGAAACATTTTTACAGGTTTTTTGTTAACCTCGTTTTAGTAATTGAAGAAAAAATCCTCTCAAATATATTCAAATATATTCAGTTTATCAGTTAACTTTTCCGTGTCTTATTTTTCGTAACACAAATTTTAAGGAGTGGAGAAGAGATTTAAATAAGAATGACAAAGTAACTATGTTTTACTTAATTGTAAAGGAAGTATTGTAATCACAAAGAATTTTGCTAATGAGATTTTGAACGAAAAATCAATTTTGACCATTTTTAAATTTACTTTCTCAAATTTCTGCTTGAAGTCTCAACTTACCCACGTATTTATGTACGATCTGTGAATTAATTTTTACTAGTTTTGTGGTGAAATCTTATTAATGTATAATAAAAGTATGCAACTCACATAATTCAAAATGATCAGCCGTTTAATGTTGAAATTTTATATTTAAGGCTTCTGTTCATTATTTTTTTTATTGTAATTGACCCTGTAGTTTATTTTCAATGTCACCTAAACATCATCAATACATATAAAGTCTATGGTCAAAGAAGGTTTGGAACATGTACAAAGTATCACGAACTATTACCAAGTTTGGAGACTTAGCAAAATATCGCCAAATTTAGTTTCCGAAACAGAGCCCAGCTTGCAGATACCTAATATATTTGACGATACTTTTTTTTAAAACTTAATATTATTGAAGTATCGTATGTCAATTTCAAATTAAATAAGTTTAAACTAACAAGTTCATGAAAAATCTATACAATTTAGTAGACATAGAAAATTTTGTGGTGTCTACATCCGGTTTTTCAATTTTAATAAACCACTATCTGTGCAATTTCAATAAAACAAACCTATGCTAACACGACTCTATACAAAAGGTTTTAATTAATAGACAATAACTTAATAGAACAGTTGAAAATTTAAAAGTATAAAAAATTAAAGAAAGACCGCAACTATCATATTTAACCCAAATAATAACAATACGAGAGTTTAATTAAAGTGTTTAATTAAATAGTTAATATTAATTTCCTAAATTAATAATACTAATAAAATACTTTTGATTAACTTACTAATAGTTGAACATAATGTCAATATTAGTGTGGAATTTATTGCATTCATGAGTGCAAAATGTATGGAAGTTTCCCCAACTTAGTACTTCTTCAAAGTTATTCATTTATTTATTTATTTTTAAACAAGCAAATGTTCGTTTAAAATATTTACTTTAACTCCATTTAAACGTTATCTAAACAAATAAACAGTAAACAACTTAAATTATATTTTTAAATTGGTTAAAAATAGAGCTCATATGCAAAACAAAATGAGGATTTATTAAGGAAGGGAAAGTATTACTTCAATTACACGGCAGGAAGAAAACAGCAGTTACGGTACGATGATTTTATCCATGAGCATGCATAGTGGATCTTCATTAATAAGAGGGAAGAAGTCATTTTAAAAGGGAAGAAGTTTGTTGTTATTTAAAAACTAATTGTTACTTTTTAGAATAGATAAGCAAGAAATGTATTCAGTGCTAGATTCAACACCAGATAAAATTCAAGCTTGGTATATCTCAAAATTGTAACATACCCTGAAGATTCCTTTAGCTTCAGCAATTTATAATGAATCTCTTTATATTTAAATCCGTATCATTTAGAAGAAAAACAACAGAAAATATTATGAAATACACTAGTGTAATTACATAAAATTTTATTATTCTTCACCCTAATCAAGGCACCATGTTTCTGAATACTGATGAACAGCATTAAAATAGTGATTCACGAATGCCGTTAAATTTCAGTGAATTTATGAAATACCTATTACTGTTTATTAAGAAAAATTAGCATAATTTGTCTAATCAATTATTAATGACTAAAAATAGCAATGTGTGCATTGTATTAGCACATATTATCATCGTGTAAATTAATGCTAAGTTTTTTTTTGCGCACAGTCATACACGACAAAATATTATTGATACGTATGAATCTGTCTGCATACATATTTAATTGGAATACATTTGGAAGTACAGGGGAATATTTCAAGTACAAAATTTGGCTAAAAGACTGTATTATTTAAAAAAATTAATTCAGAGCTCGGGTACTGAAAATGTTCAATGCAGATTGTAAGGAGACAACAAACGACATGCCGTTTTAACTCAGATCTTAAACAAGTTAAGATCTGTAGATTTTATGGAATATAATCTCTAGAACTTCAGATACATTTGTTGTATTTGTTTAATACACAGATAATTCTGCTATCTATATCTACATGTATACCTGATGATAGAACTTCAAAAATCTCTTTTGAGCGGCTACGAAATGCTCAGTACTTCTGAAATTTTGAAGAAGCATGGAAAATTATTATATGGATCATTTACTTTAGCTGAATAAACTGCATTTGCGATCTGGTTTAAGCACACTAGGAAGTTTACTGTCATAATGATATCATAATGGCTGCAGGAATCTTTTTGAAAGCATTTTGCTTGATAGTTGTAAAGGAGTATTTATAGAAGTCTTCGCCGGAAGAAATAGTCTCAGTAATAACTGAAATGATATATTTTAAAGCTGAATTTTATTATTTTACGGACTAAAAGTATTTCCCTCAGTTAAAGATTAGTCTTAAATAACTTTTTTTGGTTACATGCTTCCATGAACTTTAAATGTTTGTACAATTAAATATTTAATGAATGGAATTTTTTTAAATTCAGAGATTTATAATTTGATTGCATTTGGAATTTATTTTTTAAGAATTATTTTAATATTTGAAGATAATTTATTATTTAGAATTCAAATGTTAATTGGTGCCTTTTTTATTTTTTGGGATTTTTGCTGTAACATTTCTATTTAATCCATCTTGACCCTGTGTCCACATTTGAGGACACATAAATTGTTCATACTATCGTACAGAACGGATCTCCTAATTTGTGCGCATAAAGAAAAACCTCAAACTTTTCCTCAAAAATGTTATAATCAGGATTTTAATTTAACTTTTTAAATTACAAATTTAACCTGTACTATCAAAAAAAGTAATTATTTAATTCAAAGAGAAATTATTTAATCAGGTCTGAGAGGGTTAAAAAATGGAGTTTTGTGAATAAAGTGAGTTGAAGTAACTTACATCTTATTCAATAAATAAAGTTCCATAAAAATTTTGTAAAAGTAAGGGTACATGATTTTGAGTAGCAAAAATTTTAAGAGAAGCTCTAAAATGCTACCAGCTTTTAACTTGCTTTACTGTATGTGCCCTTTTAATTAACTTTTAATTAAAAGGAGAAAGAATTTAATTATATATTTATTATCTTCGTCTAGCAATACAAATAGTGATTTTTACAAGAAATGAAATCTCATAAGGGGAAAGTCAAATTTTAATTTTGCTGAGTAGAGCATTTTGCAAAACCATATTTTGTTGGATTTGATTTATTTACATCATATTACATGTATATTCAGAAATTTTTTTTAAAAGACGTGTATGTTTACAATAATTCATTAGTAAGTCTACTCATTTCAGAATAATGTTTCTGTGGCCAGAATCATGTAAAAATATTTTGGTCGTTCAGGGTTTTAATAAAGAAGCAATGGAATTTGATATAATATTCTAAGACACGAAAATGCATCATAAATTCTAAATATAAAAAAATCATAAGAGTGATTCTTAAAAAGGTAATTCTGGGCAAAAAAAATGTTTGTAATTTAATATTTTAAAATTATTATGCTACAAAACTTTACATAAATTATTAATATAATAATTTTGTTATTCAAGGAATGTATTTAGTAAATTCATATTCGAGAGTTATTGAAAAATGCAAAAAAGTATTAATATTAATACAGAAAGAAATATCCTGAAAAAAAATCTGAAAGTTTTCTGTGAAAGTTAATCGTGATAAAAGGTGATATTATTATAATTTAGCTGAATTGGAGGAAAATCCTATTTCATTTGGAAGGCAATTAATATGAAAAAAAAAAATCTATAGAAAAATGTACACAACTCAAAAAAGAGCTTAAGTAATATATATTAAAAATTACACATATTTCAGAAAAAATCTTTTTACACAAGAAAATTCTTCACAATAATGAAAATGTGTAATAAGGCTTTGATTCCCAATCCCCGGGCTACTGGCCGGTACCGGTCCGTAGATCAAATGGTACTAGGCGAAGGAACATTAAATTATTTCCATTTTATTTACTGTAGTGTATTTCTCTCGTGTTTGTTCGACTTTGCGGTAATTTATACCTTTGTAACCGATGAAATCTTTTAATTATTTTAAATTAGTTTATTGATTATTAAAACAAATTAAAATTGCATTCATAAGATTGACAATAAATGCGTTTTCCCGAGAAAACAAAACAAGTAAATAAGTAAAACGAGTTTTTTACTGAACAATAAATAAACGTAACGCCATTTAGGCATCAAAATTAGAATAACATTATCGAATATTATTAAAATAATATAAAATATAAAAAATCAACGCCCCTCTCCCATCTCTCTCAGCGGGCTGCCGTAGAATTAACAAGCGTTGGTCGGTCCGCAACAGTAAAAAGGTTGGGGAGTACTGTCATAAGGGATTGCCATTATTTAATTCAGGTAAGATAATTATTAGAAATTGTAATCAACGACATTTGTTTTTAAAAATATATGTTAGAATAATTCCAATAATTTTTTTAAAAAAGAAAATAATTCTGATGATAAGGAATGAGATTATAATGTAGCTATATATAACAAAGAAAATGTTGGTGTATTTCAAAAAAAGTTTAATTAGCCAAAAAAACAAAACAACAAAAAAAAACAAAAAAAAAGTTTTTCTATTGGAATGAACACACGCAGAAATACATTAAACAATAACTTATAAGTTAACAGAATGGGTTGAAAAGTTATTTAATATTCATTTTGAAAAAGTAAAGTCTAATCGGAATATAAAATAATAGAAGAAATTTCTACTAATAAATTTATATCTCAGTTGTTCACTCACTTTGTATCTCACCGCAGAAAGTGAAGCTGAAAGATTGATAGACAGACCAGAAATGACAAGCAGACTTGATTGATGTGGTTTATATATTGCCTGTGATGTAATATCCATTTTCACTCTTCCTTTTTCGTGAAAATCCAGCTGAGCGTGATCAGCGTCGTAATAGCACTGGATTGTAAAAAAAGAAAGATTTTTTTTTTCCTTAAAGACATTATCTTTCACATAGTTCCCCTTTCTGCTGTTTAAGAAATTGCATAATAGACATGATTTTCTTTGCTGGTTCCGTTTCTTCATGTAATAATACTTAATCGGATGTTGTGTTATGTATCTCGAAGATATTCACCTGATATCACGCGAGTAAATTATATAAACATAGAGTACGTTCATTCAATGTGTAAGAAAAAGTTAGGAAGTCATCCATAAAACGTCATCTAATCAGTCAGTAATCTAGTGGTAATTTTAGGTTTTAAATTGGGATTTATTGTTTTTTAACTCAGCCCCTGCAATTACTGATATTTTGTTATGTAGTTGCTCTACTTTTCATCAAAACGGAAATGAAACTCAAATTTTATCATACTCGTATTTATACTTGTTTATTTGCTTATTTTTAGAAAAAGGATTAAGTTTTAAAAAGGGGAAAAAATCTGGGTGTGGGTGTACGGTTTAAAAAAAATTTTGTTCCACTCATGCATTTCCACAATTTATTATTTTTATGTCGAAAAAGACAAATGCGTTTGGTTGCATAAAAATGAAAAAAAGACATTATTTTAAAATATTATGAACTAAAATAATTAAAAAAAACCATTTAAATGTACGTGAAATTACGGTACCAAGTGCGATAAAAGTAAACATTAAGAGTTTCTAATAAAAATTTTACAGTAGGACCTCGATTAACCGATGTTTCCGTTCAAAACAATACCAAAGTCTGATTTTTCACCTCCTTTATGAGTCGTAAAAAGCACGATTTTACGTGAAACTAACGAATAGATTGATGATGTCATACTGAAGGTGTTGAAGCAGTAACAACTGTCCTAAAATATTTGGTACAAAAAGCGACGTTACGGTGATAGATTATCTAATTACAGCGTATTGCCATTATTCTAAATATTATACATAAAGTCAATTTTTATTTGAAATTATTCAAATTTGAAAACACTAAATTCAGTATCTGCTTTATCAAGGCTAAAATATCGACTATCGTTCACATCGTTTTGAAATTGCTAAAAGTATGTAAACATAATAGTGTGCAATTAATAATACTTCGGAACAATCGAGACTACAGCCCCCTGTCTAAGGGTCTGAATCAACCAACCTCTCAAATCAAATCAAAGCAATTAATAATAGGGCTCAGAGAACATCGACGTGTGCATTGCATCATAACATCCATTTTCCCCTCACCAAGATTCCAACGCATTTCATAGTGGCCATAATTTAGTGCTAAAGTTTTACATCTGAAATCTTCAAAAAGTAAATATATTTTTCTTTTTTAGGCATACTTTAAAGTACATTGACTAATATCAAAGCCTGCAGTAAAAAAACTGTACAAGATTTTTACGGCATGTCACATGCCAGATTGTAAATATAAGGTTCGTTACTTAATAAACTCACTTGTTTATAAAATTTGCAGCTTAATAAACAGGTCAAATCATCAGAAACGGAAAATAAATTATAACATAAGCACTGGAAAACCACCATTTAATGAAATCAACACCACTGCTTGCTTAATAAATAATACAATTAATAATTTCCAACTGTAAAAACGAACATAAATTGTAGCAATTGCCATTTGCAAGTTAAGAAATTGCGAAATTCGGAATCAAACTATGAAAATCATCTCAATGAGCACTGGTGTTTATTTCACCTAACACTACCGGTGTCTTACAGTTACTAGAAAAGTATAGGACAGAGAAGGTGTGGCAAAAATTGGTGGACTTGATTCTAAACACATTACTTTGCCATTCATTTCAAATTATTAAATTTACAAAGTTATTTTAATCACACGTTGAGAGTATGTTAACATTTCCCGCCTTTCCTCTTTAAACTACATTTACAGAAACAGTTCAAGATCAAAAAGCATTGCTGTGAAAAATTGTGATTTTCACACTTGATAACATATTGCCTGCGAAAGGCAATATGTTACAAAATGCATTACCTGTGACAGGTATGTTATCCAGTGTATATGTTTCACTGAATTCGACAAGTATTTCTGAACAATATGTTGAGAACAATATGTTCTGAACAATATGACGAAAACGTTCTTACCTCAGTGGAATTATGTAAGAGTGAATTACAGATTATTGCTTGCATAGCATTGAATACATTATTTTTTGTCGGCTTTGGAAATTTAAACAATTGAAAATATGCTTTAAAAAAGAATTTCAAATAATTAAGCTGTGGGTATTCTACTTCATAAAACTTTATATTAAAAATGCATTTAAGCTTTTTAATTTTTTTAACAGTTTTCTGTTGTGTATAATGTTAAGATAATATTGCGTTTGTAAGTATCCTCTTTTTAATTTACAATGACATAATATTCAACAGTTTGTTTATTTTTTTCGATAAGTGGTAAATAATAAAATTCTAGATTAATTTCTTTGCCTTTATCAAAAGAATAAACCGAAGGAAAAACAGAGAAGTTGCAATGAAAAGCAAATAAAAAAAAACATTTATTGGTACACACTTTTGTTTTTAATATAAAATGTTTTCAAATAAAAAAATACTCAATAAAAGTACTTATATAAGTTTTCGCATTTTACTTAATATTTTATACTGAATATTTAACATGTATTAAAAATAAATTAAATTTAAAATACAGAACGAAGCAAACTGAACATTTTTCTGTATTCAAGTTTTTTAGTAAAATTGACAGGAAAAGGAGTATGGTGTTAAGAAAGAAAACATATCTATGTTACAATAATACTGCTAATCTCCTTTGCAGTGCTATTGTAAGAAATTAATAACATGGTCTGAGAAAACACAAAGTGCGTTTCCGCCTACTATTGTGAACTTGTTTCAATGAAAAAATGATGTTATTATACGCTTACTCAAGCGTTGAACAATTTCACAAGTTTGTTATATTTGTGACTGTGCACTTCCTGAAATTCGTTTTTCGGTGCAATATCCGGAAACTATTATTTTATATAGTTTAAATTATGTTACGCTAATGATAGAAAGCATTCAGGTTATAAGTTTTAAGAGGAAAAATCTGTTGCTATCTCAGAGCAAAAATATACACGATCACATTAAACAACAAACTGCATTGTACGCTAAACCCAAATATCTAATATTTCCGCAATGAAAACTTCCCCAATAAAGTTAATTGTAAAAATTAGTTTATACCAATACTTAAATGTAAATATTGGCGTGATTGAATGGACAAGCACAGCTGAGAAGACCAGAAGATGACTAAGCAGAAAATCACCGTTTTTTATTTATTTTTTTTAGTAGCTCGGTGGGTGTGAACCCTGGACATTGTCACATCAACTGTCTAATAATGTAGGGGATGGGTGGGCAAAATATGGTAGTACTAAAGGTTATTCGGGGCAATAACTCTGTGACAAATAGAAATATATTAAATAAGTAATCTTTATTTCAGTTTTGCAATTTTAGTAGTTAGTCTGCAGTATTAAAACTTGAAATAGGCTGCTGTATCTAAATATATCCAAAACTGTAAACTACCCCATTTTGCTCTATTCCATAGAGCAAAAGGGGTACAAAAACAATAAAGTAAATAAAAAACTTTGTAAAAAACACACATAAGATGTTATAGGTAATACATCTTATATAACATATATATATAGGTAATACATCTTATATAATAGGTATTACCTATAACATCTTATGTGTGTTTTTTACAAAGTTTTTTATTTACTTATTAACACCAGTATTTTGAGTGTTTTTTCCGGGGTACAAGAACAGTTTGCATAGTACACAGTTAACAAGTAAACTTATCAACATCCTCGTCAACACCAGCCGTGAACCCATTTCTTACATGCAATGCATTTGATCCACCCTTCTCCTTGTGCTGATCCCTCATATATATCGCTACAGTACAGTAGAACTCGAATTATCCGAATCAATTGGGGACCGGACCCCATTCGGATAATCGGATTTTTAAGAAAATGGGTCTAGTTTGTATTTTAATTAATTATTGTGCGTATGTATGTTGAAAATGGGATAAAAAAACCTATTTTTAAAGAAAAAGAGCTTTTAATTAATTAAATGAAAAGGGAATACGTTTACATGTTAAGCTTACTTACAAGTGCTGTACATTAGTGTATGTACGTACGGTGCTGTAAATGATCATTGTTCGCGCCGTCATTGTTCATAAGTCATTGTTCGCGCCGCGCGTACATTAGCTTCGCAGAGAAAAAGACAGTAGTGCATCTAGACAGAATCTTTATTTTCCGAATCACAGTACATATCTGTTTTAATTTTTTTTTTCTGAAATTATGAGGGCGATTAGGATTATCAGCGACTCGGATAGTTGGAGTTCGGATAATTGGAGTTCTACTGTAAGTGTAAACTATCATGTTAATATCTGCATGCGAAACTAGCAAAAAATATCCTAACAATACATCCTAACCATAGATCAGGGTAATGAAAGAAGTAATAAATTTTAGGAGCGAACTTGTTTGTGATTCTGCATACAGTATCCTGCGTGGAAATGAAAAATAGACACGCTATGCACAACTTATAGCAACGACATAGAGATGGCAGTACTTGATAAGTGGGAAAATCAAAAAACCCGTTTTGCCCTACTACACCATTTTGCCTACCCTTACCCGGCTACAGCCGAATGTCTTATCCACTCGGCCATTTGTCAGTTTACCTGAATCGGAAAAGATGGAAATTTAAATAAGATTTATTTCCTGTCTGTCAATTCAATGCATATCTGTATTTTTAAGTGTAGACTGAATTAGTACTGATTAAATAAAAACGATACGAAGTTTTAATCCTTTAAGTAAACTAATAAAATATTTACATCTCAAGTATTAATTTCCGTCGTCTTAAACTAAAACTAATTTATAGATAATATAAAGGTTTTTTTTTCTAAAGTCAACTATATTATGAATAATGAATCTTCTGAATTCTAAAATTAAGTTGGAAATATAATTTTTTAAATTTATTTACTCACTCAATTACAGCAAGATAACACACTATTTTCCTAAAGAAATTCCATAACTATGCTATGACAAATTCAGAAACACATAAGCATTAAAGAGCTGTCAGTTCTAAAGGGGACGATCAACTTCCTCCGCCCCCCTCACCCCCAGGATGTTTATTAACATAAAAAATAAAGGGAATTATTAACTACCCGGAAATAAAGGTTTTCACGTTACTCAATTCAATTCAACGATTATGTACCCTATGGTTCAAAACGTAGATTTTACTAGGTTATTTTGGCTACTGGAGCTCGATTGGAAATATAAAATTGGGTAAAACGATACACTTGTTAACATAGAACGTCGACCGATGGACGATGAACATTGGTAGATGGACGAAGCGTGAAAATCCAGAACTCCAGTGGTATACTGGGAGTCAGTCAAATTTACGATCTGGATGTTTGAGTGGTTTTCTCCAGATACACGCATCCAGAGTCCCTTAACCCTTTCGCAACCACTGGGACATATATGTCCCACAGGTACTTTTAAATGAGCCTATGGGATAAATATGCTTTGTATTAATATGAATACATGTCCCACCGGTATTCCTTGATATAACTGACAATCCAGTGCAATTTTCCTCCAATAGGTAACAGTACAGTAGCTTTTCATTGTACTTTCAATCATTATTCCAGTACCACTGGGACGCATGTGTCCCACTAAGAGATACCAATAGAACATTTTTCTCCCACTTATCGCTTGCCCCTCCCCCGGTAAGTAATTTTTCATTTTTTTCAGCCTTCGTAGATATTTGTATTCTAATTGATGTATTAAAGCATTGACTTCATTTAGAAATTGGTAGTGAAAGGGATTGCCCTTCGTCCATGGCATTCCTCCCTTTGGCAGAAAACTCTAGGTTGCATTTCCTTAATAAAAGAACAAAAAACAACACAGGATTGAAACTGAACAATTGCAATTTAAGCAACGAAGTATGCTACTTTACCAATACTAATCCTTCATATAGGTGGGCGGAAGGTTACTGCTTCAATTTTAATGAGCTCTAGTGAACCAGTTCCAGATGAGGGACCAACCACCTGAAATTGGAACCCCCAGAGGTATCGTTTGAACATATAAGACATTGGAGCCACGACGAATTTTACGTGCACCCGCTCCCACTAGCAGGTCCCACAGTAGTCCAGACGAGAGAGGAGTTCACCATCCCGAGCACGGGCCATGTCGGGTGCTGCTTCACTCTCCCTGTTCTTACGGGAACGGAGTTTAGTTCAGGAAAAGTTCTGTATAACCGAAAGCGAAAAAAAAGAAAAAAAAGAAACCTGGTGCCGTAAGCGTAAACAAAGTTTTAGTAATGGGTTTATGACTGTAGCAAATTTCCCCTACAATGGGAAATAAAAAATAGGAAGAACTGTAAAAATTCTTAAAGTAAGCACAAAGTAATATCAAGACAATGTTTTAAGTCTGTTGTTTACAAATATATCATTGGTCAAATCTTGCGCTGGTACTTACGTAATGCCATCGACCATTAAAAAATAAAATAAAATAAAAAAAAAAAAAATCGCCAAAAGGTGTGATTTTAACCGCCATCGGAAACTTAAGTATTATATAAATATGGAAAACCATGAAACATTCTGTGAAAAACAACCAGTAATAAAGTAATATTTTTCTATGCACATTCAAGTCTTCCATAAAAAATCGGGTTGGCAGTGTTGGGGCATACTGTCGTTGGTTTAACGTGAAGTGTCCATGTCAGCGAACCACTCCCTGGAACGGTGTCGTTTACTAAGCTTGTACGAGTGATGTTTTGGAGTGGTAAACATAATTTTATAAAAATAAGCAGTTCCTTAAAAGATAATTTAATACATCATCACGTGTAAATGTAAGGTTTTTAATTAATAAACTTTTACTGTTGATCAAAAATAGTACAGGAATCAACGCGAACGTCATTGACTTATAAAAAAAGGGTTTTTAATTAGTGACTATGCTTATGTAAATTTTATAATACACTAGCTGAAGTACCCGTTCTTCGCACGGGAATGAATGGACTTTTTGATATTACGATTTGTGGTGATTACTATTCATTGTAATAAACAGATATAGCAAAATGGATATCGCGTTATATTGTGTCCAATAATCATGCATACCGAATTGCAAGGCAATCGTTTGTACGGTGCAGAAGGCCATGCGGCGTAGCGCAATCTAGTGGCGAGTTTTAGCAAAACGGATACGTCGAAAATATTTTTCGCATTCAGATATCGATGTATACGAATTTTCATGACTATCGGCTGGACAGTCCTGAAGTTCATGTGTTGACGCAACATCTAGTGGCAAGTTATAGGAAAATGGATAGCGTCAAACTCTCCCCCGTGTTCAAATATCTATGTATACCTATTTTCATAGCGATTATTTGCACAGTCAAGAAGTGATACACTGCAGGGCCATCTAGTGGTTCAATAAAGTAATGATTTGCTACAGCGCCGTCAAGTGGCGAGTTATAGCAAAATGGATAACGCCAAAATATTCTCATTGTTCAAATAGCTATGTATACTGATTTTCATAGCGACCGTGTTCAACTATCTATGCATACCAATTTTCATAACGATCATTTGCACAGTCAAGAAGTGATACACTGCAGGGCTATCTAGTAGTTAAAGTAATGATTTGCTACAGCGCCGTCAAGTGGCGAGTTATAGCAAAATGGATAAAGCCAAAATATTCTCATTGTTCAAATAGCTATGTATACTGATTTTCATAGCGACCGTTTGAATGGTCAAGAATTTGGCCTGCTGCAGCGTCATCTAGTGGCGAGTTAAAATAATAATGCATTGCAGTGTCATATAGTGGTGAGTAACATCAAAAGGAACGCAGTTAGAATATATTCTTCGTGCTCAAATGTGTAAGTATAAAAAATTTTATGCCAATCGCTCGAACGGTATAGAAGTTGATGCTTTGCAGCGCCATTTAGCGGCAAGTTACAGCAAAATGGATAGTGAAAAATATTCTCCGTGTTCTAATATTCGCGTGTACCAAATTTCATCGAAATCGGTTGGACGATATTCGCATAGCAAACGGCTAAACGGAATAGAATTCAACGTTGTGCTGCGGCACCAAGTGGCAAGTTAAGGAAAACGGATAGCATAAAAACCTTCTCCATCATAAAAGACTTAGGTGAACCAAATTTCATCGTGCAACGGTGCTCAACGGTGCTGGAGTTTTTCAACCTCATAAACACATACCAACATTCATTTTTATCTATAACCAGTGTTATTATATATACCAGTCTCAAATAAAATCCAGTTTCAAATCTAAGCATCGCCAAAGTGCCAACATACGCCATTTTGCAAGAGTTTTTTCAGGGAATCATTCGAAGCATTGACTTAGCAGCAATCAATATGGGAAATGGTTCGACCGCCAAAGAGTAGCCAAAGAGAGTTATTTGAAAATTGGAATCCCTTAATACAGCCGATTTTTTTTAAATTATCAACTATAATGTGTTTTATTCATCGTTATTCCTATGTACTAAATGAGAAGATTTCAATTTTCCGAAATTTGGCAGAATTCCCCCAACTTAAATCAATGTACTCAATTGGCGAGCATTCTGAAGTTAGATCGCTTGAAATCCCTTAATAACTGCATTATTTCTTCACGGATCATTAAAATTTAACGCTGTATTCTAATAAAACCTTTGCACTTGTTTCCAAAAATCTATTTCCTTAAGCTCTCAATAAACTGCGCAAAGCCGAAAACTGTGCAAACCGCTAGAACTCACTTACTCAAAATCCATATTTCAGCCATTTTATTTTTTCGCCAAACTAAAAGAATTTACACATTAGCCTCGGAAATCTTCAATTCTTATTGTTTTGCGTGTAAAGCATTACATTCCTGCTCTGATTTCCCATGCACACGATATTATAATTTTAAAAAAATAACCTGACGAATATAAACTAACAAAAAAAAATCATTATTATTCTTTTATTTTTACTTTCAGAATTTAAAACATTTTATTCGGCAAAATCGCCACACATGGCAACCACGATCCTTATTTCACACTTTTTTCACTACAGGGGTTACAATTACGGAAAGCTTTTTGCGTGAAGAGCATAAAAAATCTCTTAAATTCCGGGAACGGGTGGACTTTCAAAGTTTTAAAGTGGACTACGATTTATTCTATATTATTTTTCATATGTGTGCTAAATTTCAGGCCGATAGGTTCATTTTTGTGGATTTGTATACGAACGACATTTTATTCGGCAAAATCGCCACACATAGCAACCAGGATCCTTATTTCACAATTTTTTCACTACAGGGGTTACAATTACGGAAAGATTTTTGCGTGAAGAGCATAAAAAATCTCTTAAATTCCGGGAACGGGTGGACTTTCAAAGTTTCAAAGTGGACTGTGATTTATTCTATATTATTTTACATATCTGTGCTAAATTTCAGGCCGATAGGTCCATTTTTGTGGATTTGTATACGAATCAAATCCACAAACAAACAAACAAACAAACAAACAAATAAACAAACAAACAAACAAACAGAATTTCATTTTTATTTATAAGATTAACTAAAATAGTATTAGACTGTTCAGTTCATAAGTTAATGTCATTTTCTTTACTAATTCTATCGATATTTATTTAAATTTTTAATGTGATGTACAAATTTTTAAAAATATCTTTCACCTATCGCTTATTTGGTATCAGCAAATCAAAAGAAAAAATCTAAGTGAAAAAAAGAAATGTTTTTTACTGACTACACAAAGGAGGGGTACTATATTAAACGTGTATTTATTTTATTTTTTCTTTTATATATGTACAGTAAAAATTTTTCAACACGTTTACTTATTTGAAAAATTCTTTTTTTATTCGAAATGGGATAGCAGAAGGATGGTCTCATACTAACTTGGTTGCGTACTGATGATGTTATTATTCCAGAAATCAGGAAAAAACGTGTTTTAAGCTATTGCTTAAGAGGTTGCTACATAGCATTGGTCGGTACATGTAAAAAGTCGCCAAGGTTGGCCCCTTTTGGCGATTTATCACCAAGATTGGTGTCAAAATATAAGCTCTCAAAACATGAATTCAGCCTGGTGAGAACTTGAAGATCTCGAAAGAAATTGCCATATACTAATTTTACAGTGAGAATAATGGCACAGCTTACATATTTTCCATGCGGAGAGATGAATTATTTCGCGGTGCTAAATTTGCTAGTCTGCCAAAGATTATGCTTAAGAATGTATGGAGAACTGTTTTAATGGCAACCTTAATGGGAAATGATTATCGATTATGTGTATGCACAAATCGCCAAGGAATTAAAAGACGTCGTTGGTGGTAAATATCCAAGCTGTTTCAGAATAATGTTTCGTTGTGGTAAATTAATTTCAAGTTTTCTTTAAAAAAAAAATCATACTTGTCTTTAAGGTTTTTGAAAAGTATGATTTAAAAACTAGCAAATAATAAAGAAAAATCTTTTGATAGAAAAAAAGAAATGTGACATGATTTTCCTTAGATCTTTATACAGGGTAATAAGGGAAGAGATAACTATAGTTCACAGATGTCTTAAAATAAAAATGAAAACAACTAGTAGTAAACATGCTTAAATGATGTATGCACCTTTATTTCGAATGATATAGAAAGAATTCGACGTATGTATTACACAAAGAGATATATAAAAATACTTAAGAAGTTCCGAAATGTGCCTGTCTTACCCACATTCTGATGTGTAGAAAAGATAGACACCACATATTCATTTACATGATTCACTAAGTACATGCAACTGAGTTTAGTTCCTAGAACACGAAGCAAGAACATACCAGCGGTTTGGCGGTCTCGATCCACTTTTTCTTCAAGTTGTCATTACGAGTGAAGTAAACATTGCATTAGTATAATAGTTTTATTTAAACAGTCAACTCCGGTTGTAATGAACCTCAGGGGAGCTGAAAATGTTTTGAGCGGATCTGAGTTCATTAAAACCGAAGTTTACTCGTGTTGAACAAGGAAAGTTGATATATAATAAAGAATAGTTTTTTATGCCCTTTCTGAATACTTATTAAGTAAATAAAACATAATTAATCGTATTTATGATTATAGAAAATATTTATGAAGTAAACCAAGCATAATTAATCGCATTCATGGAAATAATGCACATTCCTTTCAGTTTGCGAAAGGTGCGGCCGTTTAAACCTGTGATATTCAACTGGGAATTGAAATTGAAAATGCAATCGTTTAACATCAAGAGAGAAATTTCCGTATTCGTTCATTTTGAAAAAAACCTTGCTTTTATTAGCCAATGATTTTGACGATTAATATGCATCACTGCAATGACCCCCCCCTCCACACACACACACACACACACCTTGTTCAGCATAGGTATGTTAGCCTATACTCTGGCAATGAACCTGTATTTTGGGACAGATACTTGATAATTTCTTTCTCTATAATCGAGCATAAAAAAGAAACTCTTCATTTCTTTCAGATGTAATTCATTACGGAATACTCGATAGAACCCCTTAAAAAGTCTTCCGTCCAAGTCAACCCTCTAGGTAGATACGCCTCATGTAGGTTTACCTTAACACAGAACATACATACACTCTATCGTGATAATACATTTAATTCATATACTTTAATTTTTATTTCTTGAAGATGGCTTTGTTTAATTGCTCAGAACTTTTCGCAGAATTTATATCTTCATATTAAACATTGTTACATTTAAAAGACTATCGATATTGGAGGATTTTTGGATGAAAGACAAACCTATAATATTAAACGGTTAACAAAATAGTATTGCTTCTACAGAAACTATACTATGCATTTTTGTTTTTAACAGTCAATCTATATGCCTTATTGGAGTTTCAGAAAAAAAAAAAAAAAAAAACACTCAAGCGCAAAAATGGTCTTTATTAATTTTAAAAAGAACTATCTGTAAAGAAAGATATTGCACAGTATCAAATATTTAACTTTAAACCTTAAAAATAATTTACTTGGTTGATTGTGACTAGGTACACTTTTCAAAGAGACATTGTGAGTTTTTTCCAGTATATATAGCCATTATATTCTTTAAAGAACATTCAAAAGTTCGAGCTCTTTTTTAAATAAAAATCTTAAGTGATTCATGAATTTAGAGAGACGTAATTGCTGAAGGAGAATATCGGTGCTCCTCCAATATTTCCGTATCAGTTAGTATTAACTTTCTGCTTTTTTTCATCATACAGAAGTGTCGCCTACGCACGAATAATTTTCATTACTCCCTCCCCGCTGGAAAATAAAAATCCTAACCACGCTTTTTTCAGATGTGAATTTATCCCGCGTGTAAAAATCTGTTCTCTTCATTACATCTCACATGATTGTTGCTTCCTAACTTGGCATGGAAAATAAATCTATACGCAACTGCGTTAGGATGCCTGTGAGGTGCCACCTTCAGATTTCGTTATTGTATTTTATAATGATAAGTGATTTTAATTTTTAATATACCAAAATATCCATGTCCAAACTCTAAAACAGTATATATTTTTCATCCTTTAAATAATGGTTACACGTGTGTCTTTTTTCTTAAAAATAAAAATTCTTACTTTGCTTTAGTTACGCCGATAACTTTGTTTTTTCCCGTCTAACTAAACTAAATTAAGAAAACTCGAACTAAAGAATGAATTCTCCATTTTAAAATCAATCTTATATTCCCTCAAATAAATATTCCACGAGTAATATTCCATCACACAAATAAAAGGAAGGCCTTTATGTATAATTCGCTTATTAGAAGAAGCTGCGTGTATTTCCGAATAATTTGAAAAATAGGCATAGCCTCTTTCTATAAGTAAATCATAAATACAGGCCCTCCTTGTTTACCTTTTAACTTATCTTTCTCAAAACGAACCTTAATTTCTTCGTGAAAATGAGGCGACCTTTGTCAGCTACGGGACAAACATTCCAATTGGCTAACGAGACATGATGTAACAAAACGTAAAAGGTACACAATATAGTTTTAACGATAGTAATTGTGTGTGTGTGTGTGTGTGTGTGTGTGTGTGTGTGTGTGTGTGTGTGTGTGTGTGTGTGTGTGTTAGAGATGAGTTCGGGCTCATTTTTTGAAGCCCGAGCCCGCCCGAGCCCGACGACTTTTAATCCGAGCCCGCCCGAGCCCGAGCAATATTATTTAAGTCGGAGCCCGAGCCCGCCCGAGCCCGAAATTTCAGTTGATTATTTCAGTTCAATAATTATTTCAGTTCAAGATTAAAAAAAAAAAAATTCAATTACTTCACTGATACGATAGAATACAATAAATTTTGCCGTTTGTGCAAATGAAAGACAAATAAAGTCGCAGACTACCAATGCACTTTCTAATTCTTTGTATCCATCCTTTATCAAAAAATGTCGGATCTCATGACTAACTAAGGAATATAAACGGCCGTTCTAAAATACTCAAAGAGCTTCATGCACCTTCTTAGCGCCCCCATGCAGCTATTTTTATTTATTTATTTTATAAGTGCTTTTACTTTCCTCCTGAATCACTTTTTTAAAATCTGTTTCAAGCAGTATATTCAATAAAGGAGAAATTTTTCATGAGCCCGAGCCCGCCCGAGCCCGAACACAATTGTGAATTACAGAGCCCGAGCCCGGTTCGGCCCCGGGCTCGGGCTCGGGCTTTCGGGCTCGGGCTGAGCCCGTCTCATCTCTAGTATGTGTGTGTGTAAGATAAGTAATATACGGCTGTGATTAACAAATAACAATACTGCAAGAATCTGGACCTTTAGTATCACTAATTTACGTTTCAATTAATATAAAAACCGGTATGGTTAAAACTGTAGCGCTTGGCAACCAATCGAATTTGTCCTGCAGCTGTGTCTGTCTAGCCGCCTGTAGCTAGTGTCGCAACTCAATTGACTGTTATGCTCTTTGGTTATCGTCTGGCGTCTGCACGGACTTGGACGATCGTCGACGTATTCAAAAGGAACTGAACGAAATTTGCCTCACTGTGAGTTGTAATCATTTTGTTGTGCGCATGCGTATGCTCGTAGGTTGCATAACGATTCTTGGCTATGCGTTTCTACATAGGCGGCTGGTGCACCAAAAAAAGTAGGGGGTCAAAAGAGATGAGAGTATGGAAGTAGAGGGCACCCCTAAAGCTGTTTTTTGGGGGGTTGTAAAATCGCCCTATTATAACTAAATTTTAATGTCATTATTGATTAAAGGACCTTCTCTAAAAGAACTAGGATCAAAAATCAGAACGGATGCCCAACGAAGATTCCCTCCTTCTAATTCAAAGTAGAGACCTGCACGGACCGGGCCGGGCTGGACTCGTGTTAGTGTTAATTTTTTTTCGAGTTCCTGCAACCCGCAAAAAAGTTAATATAACTTCTTAATATAAAATGTCTGAAAAATATTTATTTATCGATCTATCTGGTCGTCTTTATATATTTTTTAATTTCTAGAATTTTCGAATTTTTACTCCTCAACTATGGGCTCGTGATGTTTGTTCAAATGTGTTACGGGCCCGGGCATGGCCTACAAATTGAAGAATCGTCGGGCTCGGGCCGTGCCGGGACTCTTATTTTCAGGCCCGTGCAGGTCTCTAATTCAAAGTTCCATTCCAATTTTTATGAAATAATAACATGAGAAAAATATAAAACACTTACTTGTTAAGCAAATCTTTCGCTCTTTAAATTCTTGAATAGATCAATGATGTCACAAAATGACAAACTTCCAAACACAGAGAGAGAGGAGGTTACTAATAAATTCATTTATTTGATCTTATATTATCCATCCTAATAAATTATTTGGTATTATATATGCAATTTTGGCATATACATCCAATTTATGGAAGTAACATAGAATCTTTTACATTAATTTCTTTTTTCTCGGGGGGTGTTCGCCCCCCCCCTTTAATCCGCCCTTGTATGGAAATATATCAAAGAGTTCCTTTTCAACAAGAAAATTGCATCTTTTTTTTCAGTTCTGTTATCTCTGGGTATTTATGGCAAAGAGTTGGTGTATTTTTTGTACTTTTTTTGAAAAATTTACATTTCTCTGTTTAATTTTTCCATATCAAGAAGCAAAATGCTCTGTTCACTTCTCCATAGTACTCTAACCATGCAAATTGGTCGAAATAATTTTTTTGGAATTTCCTCACTTTATGTACCGGATTTTCAAAGTCTAGAGGCTGATGTGGAGCTTCGTTTAATTCATTTTTCCTGTATTTATGTTGATTCGAAGTTAAAGTGTCTCATTATCTTCAGTTCTGAATCCAAGTTATTTGCACTGAGACTTTACGTTGGTAAATGATCAGACTGTGTGTTCCTGAGTTTAACTCTTTAGCTCCCAAAGATAATCTCATAGCTGTTGGTTCCCATCGGAACGGCAGAAACGTGAAACTTAAACCATCACATTTTTCATTTTCTTTTAAATTGCTAAGCATATTTTGATCGGCATTTCCGCAACTGGAATCTTACGGAAACATGAAGTGATGGTCGGTAGGGTTTTAAGCCGCTTTGCTTTTAACATTTCAAAAACAAATATGAATATGGAACAAATAAAGATCATGAATCAGAAAAACTTAGGCAGCACGCGCACAGTCACCCTACTGCTTCGAATTAGCATATGGGAATGAAATGTTCACGAGATCCTTACATCTGGGCAGGGCCGATTCTAGAATATACAGTTCCATTCGGGAAATTTCTAATTCGGTACCCCCTCCACACACACACATACACTCACATACAATCTCCTACAATTAAATCCCTTTCTAAATGTTCAGATAAATATGCTTTCTTTTTCTTAAATGTAATGTTAAAAGATACTGTAGAAAGCCGTTTATTATCCCTTCCATGAATTGTATTCATGGGTGGTCAGTTTAACTCTTTAGCTCCCAAAGATAATCTCACAGCTGTTGGTTCCCATCGAAACGGCAGAAAATGGCCTGTCCGCCCTCTCCTCATGTAACCTCCCTTTTTAAGTGGCGTGAGAGGCTTCCTGTTATGATAATCCGAAGACGGTCTATTGTATCTATTCCAGAATACAGGAAGGTAGCAATGACAAAATTTTAAAGTAACACACCTGTAACGGGGGGGGGGACTCCTAGAAAGCTACACTCCGTTTTTATGGGAATGAAGGCACTCGGACAGTTGGAGGAGATAAAGAATAATTTTCCCTCCTTTTATCCAAATAAAGGAAAAGGAATGCGCATTGCTGCTATTGTCAAGATCTATTTTCTTCCTATCACAATTACTGTGACTTGTTTTAGAGAAAATGCATCGAATTTATCTCTCCGAAAAACCGTTAAATGTGGGAAATTAACGTTCTTGACGGGATTTTTTAACATTACAAGTATAGGAAGATATTTGGAACCAATAGAAAATGACGTTATAGGCAGGAAAACGGTAAATACGTCTAACGTTAAACCAGGGTTTCACTGTATATATATATATATAAAGACCTTGCACTGGGAAAGTTCGCTTTCCCTCCCCTTCTCTTGCTCGGTTTCCGTATTGAGTGTCTTGCCATCATTTTTAGATGAATTGTTACTTTTAAACTTTGAAAATTGGGGGGGCGACGCCCCTTTACTTTTGGAAGTGAGGGGGCAGTCGCCCCCCCGTACCAGCCGCCTATGCGTTTCTAGAGGGCGCTTATATAGTTAATAATTAAAATAAAGTTCAAGTGGATGATCGTCCCAAGTCCGTATCGTCTTGTAGAGGTAGATTCTTTCGACTGGTTTTTCTCCTCTTAGTGAAAATCATTGGTGCTGCCATCTGTTGTCATTGATGAAACTGACTAGAAAAAATTACTATACGTATGTACTTTTTTAAACAAATGCTCCTTCAAATTTAGTTTCCTTCCTTCTAAACATGAAAGAGAGAATATATGCAGTATATTGGCTATCAAAATATTGGTGCATACATCAGTAAAATGTTGTGTATGGATTGCTTTCACGTGTGTCCACACCTATGCGCATGGAGAGGCCATGAGCATCTCAAAGTAGTATTGATATAACACTTTTCTAGTTTAGAAGCGCGTTTTAACAGGGGGCAAGTAATACATTTTTTTAATTGTACGATAATTTCATACATATTCAACTATACAGGATGTCCCCAAAATGTGATAACACACTTTAATTTTTTTTCTATTAGAGATAAGTGGGCTATATAAATTGAATAAAAATGTTCAAAATGAGGTAGGATAAAAGACTATATATTAAGAAAAAAAAATTCGCGTTAATTTTCAAAAAGCTATATTTCTGAAATTTGTATACAGCCCTGCACAAAACAATTCCTAGTTAGTAAAATGGGCCCCATGCACTCAGGAGTGGATGGGGAAAGTTTCAACCTTTCATCATAAAACGTCTTAGAGATACCTTTAAAATAAGATGATAGGCCTACACATTAATTTAAATATGAAAGTTTAATGCTAGAGTGCACGAAATGACTTTCTTTCGTAATTACTGCACGACCTCTGAAATGCGATCTCTCGATGTTATTATCCTCCGAGAGCCTTTGAAAAGTGGTTTAAGTCGCCATTTATTTAGGCTCATATCCTTCAGACTTTTTATGGTGAAAGGCTGAAATTGTGTACATCACCCCATGCGTGTATGGAGCACATTTTACTAATCGGGAATTTCTTTGAACGGGGCTGTGTACAAATTAAAAAAAAGTGTCACTTTTCCCTTCCTTATTTTGAACATTTGTTCAATTTACATTGCCCACGTATCTCTAATACATAAAGAATTAAATCGTGTTATTACCTTTTTGGGACACACTGCATAAGAAAAATAATATTTGATAAATGTTCCAGTAAAAGAAATTGTGTTTTAAATATTATTTCGAATCTTTAAAACGTAGTTTATGATTTCAGTTTTATTCAGTTAATATAAAATGTAGGTTTACAGGAATGTGAATGAAAGCTGGATTTCAGTAAAGTGTAATTTATGTCTCTGCTGTTTGGATATTTTTAATTTTAAAAATACAAAATTTGACTATCGAAAACCTCACTAATAATTTTCTTAATCTAATAAATCATCTTGCAAAAGTTTCTTATGAGTAGCGGTACTGACACAATCTTTTAATGTTTTTGTGGGATTAAGGCCAATTATTTGCACGAGGGATCTAGGAATATAAGTGGGGTGCCCTCCGTGGTTTTTTTTGAAGAAATCCTAACCCGTATTTATGCTAAGTTTCGGAGAAAACCCCGAACAGTTAGATCGATGGACGCGCGATGGGACCCGCGCGAATCGGGGACCTTCACACTTCGCCCGTCAACCATTTCCAGTGACATAACCACTGCGCCATGATGAGGCACACAATCTTTTAATCGGAATAAAGAAAAGCAAAAATTTTATGCGTCAATGATTTTCTAAGCGTTTTATCGTGGTGCCTCAAGCACCTCGTTAAAATTCAAATACCTTATCAAAAGAAATTACAACTTTGTTCTCGCATCGAGCTAGTATTAAAAAATCGAAATAACTGTACGAATCCCGTATCTTAAAAATATGTATAGTAGAAGAACAAATTTATATAAAATAAAACTTGATGACCGAATTTTTGAATAAGTACTTTTTTAAAATTGTTAAAGAGCTAGTAAAAATGATATCGAATTAAGAATATCATTCAGTGCATGCGTGTAACTGTTAAATAAAATTCATTCCAAAAGAAATGCATTGTTGTATTTTTGTATTGCTTTGTAAGTTCGTCAACTGATCGGCAAAACTGGACGAATGAAACCAGAAATTGTGAAAGTAACGTTTTTTATATCAATTTTATTACTAGTGTACTGTAAAGTCCATCTTAAGTTTTAAATTTAAGAAGTTCTGTTGAGAAAGTTTGTACAGTATGAGTTATTACATCTTTACATTTTTTAAATCTACCGATTCACCTAGCTCTTAATGGAAAGGTAACCATTTGTGCCTTGTAATTAATTATTGGTAATTATGAATTTTTTAATACGTTTTGAGTATTTATTTTTTTGTGTCTCCAAACTAAATATACAATTGTTAAATAAGTGTAAAAGTTCAACTTTTATTAGTTTAAGAAAATATTATTTTTTCTTCATTCGAAAGCGCAGTAAAAATTCAGCTATAAATATTGAATGCAGAAAAAATACTCACTTTGATTATATTTTCTACAGTATCTAAACTTATCTTAAGTAATGAGCTTCTGCCTAAATGATTCAAAAACTTAAGTAAATTTTTCTTTAGTGGTTGCAAAAATGAATCGAAAAGCTGAAGGTTGTAGAAAGTTTTATCGCCAATATATGAAATTTGTAACATAAGATGGTTGTATAATGCATGATAAAGAAAGTTAATTTAATGAACAAAAATTAATAAAATTTAATGTACAAACTGAAAAACTACATGGGATTTACTAAACCCCCAGCAAAACTTAATTTAAAAAAATTTAAGAATATTACATGTTTTTTTACAACAGCATAGACAGGAATTGCAAAGCAACGTGGAATAGAAAACTTCGTCCTACTGAAAGTATTGATAAGTGTTTTAAGTTACTTAACTGGATTTTGTATATAATCAGCTCCGCCGCCCCCCCCCCCCCCCCAAGTCTTGTCTCCTTCAAAAGAAAAATTTCTAAATTATCGATTTCAGTCAAGTGCTTATTACAAAAGAACATTTTATTTTTTGAAAATCGTGGCAAATGTTGTACATTGCTTCAACAATTTTTTTAGAATAATTGTGAATCAATAATCATAATATTCATGAAAACAACATTGCGATCTCATATTGAAATGAAATTTAAACCTTTCTCTAAGTAAATTTATCCCTACTAGACATTGAGACGCACGCTAGTTTGTACAGGGCATGCCAAATGTCACGAAGGGGTTATACTTGTGAATAACTTTTTCGAATTATATATATATATATATTTTTCGTATTTCACAGACTTAAAGATCAATAATGGGAGATTGTTTACATTAACGTGTGCTATATAAATCCGATAGGTGTCGGCCACAGTGGGCTTTACTATAAAACTCAAAAGAGACCTTATTCTCAAACGAAAAGAGTAAAGAATAATTAATCCCCAGACAGATTATCATGAATTGTATATTCCGCACATGAGTGTAGACTATCTCCTATACTTGCTCATTCTGTAAAATATCAATGAAAACTAATGAAAATAAAAAAGGTGTTGAAGTAGTTGTAGCTTCTTCTTTTGGCGCACTCAATATAACATTAAAAAAACAGACTAAGATACCTGCACCTTCAGATATCTTTTACATAGTTCTTCAAAAAGGTCCATTCTGATCTTGATGAAATTAACTTTTATAACCAAAACGTTAGTCCCCAAAATTTTAAAATTAATTAATAATACTAAAAACATTAATTAATTGCTATAAATATGAATGATTACGCAAAACTTGATGATCTATGTCTCCAATTCCTTCGAATTTGCACCAGGAGCAGAAGTCGCTGAAGAAACAAAAATGTCTACATTGTTCACGATTCGAACAGATGGCCTTAAATATGAACACTTATTAAAAGGAATCTTGGAAATGTTTTGGTTTATTCTCTGTGTGATAAAAAAAAACCCCTCAAACCATTTACAATTATGTACTATTAAAACATTAACCATTCTCCTATGGATATGAGAAAAGAAAGTGCTGAAAATACAGAAAGTATTCTTAGAGAATCGCAATTTAAATTTCAGCTCGAATATCAATGAAATTAAAAAAAAAAATCATTATAAGGTTTCCATACACGATGAAGAATATTTCATAGGAAGGGATGAAAGTGCAGTTTGAAAAATGTAGTATTTATCACAACGAGGCTTGGTTATATAATTTTGGGAATAAATATTGAAATTTCAAGTTTGGGGTGTAGGCTCCTCAGGCTGTTCTATTGTGTGTTAAAGAAAGACTACAGATAAATTTGTTTAGCTAATTTTTAAAATATAATTATGGGGTGATTTAATTTCTGTTAAAATAAGTAGTTGCGAAAATTTTTCTTAATTAAACAGTTTGTCAATCGATAAAATTTAAAAGAAAAATATTCGAAACCGCGCTATAGAATTACAAAATTGAAAATTTGTTTTATTTTAGCAGGCTGATGTAAAAAACTCAAAATTGCCATCCACCAAGCATGAATGTTTAAATTTAATCTTAACAGAATCTTCTAGTAATCCTGAAATTGTAAATGCAAGAGTCTTTTTCTCCAAAAAGTAACTTTAAGACAATAGAAAATTTATTAAAATACACATATTCAACCAAATACTATGTACATTTTCTATTATAACATATTATTTGTTATTTATATGTACAAACACTATATACATGTACAATATATACATGTTATATACATGTACAAACACTAAGTACAATTATAATTAAAAAAAATAAGCACATTCTAAGGCCTTATTCTCAAATGAGAAGCCTTATTCTCAACAAAGACATTTACACCATAAATTATCTATGTACAATGCAATATATCTATATACATTTATTGGCTGTAATGAACTTTCAAACTTAATGTGTTTTCTTCTAGTTATTTTTGTTTGAAAATGAAATATATTGAAAATGTATTATTATATTAAAGTTTTTTAAATTTCACCAGAAATGTCTAATTATCTGATCATAAAATGCTCATACTAGATTTTTATACATGCATTTTTAGAAAAGCCACTAAATATTTATTTATATAGAAATACCACTGAATAGATTGCATTTTAGATAAATGATTTCATTAATTAATATCAGAGGAATATAGGATTATAGAATTTTAAAAGTATAATACACGCTTCAAATAATTATCTAAAATTAAGTTTTAATTGAACAAAACTGGAAACTTAAATTTCAGAAGTGAACTGTGCATTTGAAAGTCCATTACTTCGTTCATATGAAAGTTTAAAAACCATCAATTATTAATATCTATTACTGACTCTCAACGACTAGCTTATCAGACTAAATACAGTTCCACAATTTGTACAAGTGTAGGGTGGTTTCGAATATAAATTCATTTTTTCTAACATATGATGCGACTGTTCAAGTTGGAATATATATGTATATTTATATACTCTCTCTATATATACATTTATATATCTAGAGTAACTAACATATCACATTATGAGAACTTATAACTTTAGCATAATGTACTAGTTGTGCTGTATTTTAAATTGAATTGAATAGATTATGTCTTAAAATATCGGACAAGAAGTTGTAATTTAGTAGAATGCATGTTAGCAGTAATACTAGATTACCTGACTAGATAACACCTGTAATGTTTGCTGTAGCCTTAAACAGTATGTAGAATATACAGGGTGGCCATACCAAAAAAAAAAAAAAAAACTATCCCGATTTATGAACCTCTAGCGGTCGTTCTCTTCAACAGATCGAGTGAGATTTCCGATATAGTTATTCAGAGATGTGAGTTTGGAATTCTGTAAACGGCAATAAAATGACGCACACGGTTACGACTTTTGGAACAGAAACTTAAAATTTTCGAATGGCAAAGTTCATTTTTCTCATCGGAAAGGGCTCAGGACTTGAGAAAACCCTAATGAGAGTTGGGGCGGTTAGTGTACCACAAAAAACGGACAAGGAAATCTCTTTGAACGGCCAATATAAAATCACGATCGGGGAACACAGAAGAAATTTGCATATGACATTAGCAAGAAACCAATCACATAACGACGTTCGCTAAATATTCAGGGTAACGCCGATAGAAAACAGGATGGGAATGTGCGTTCTTCAGTCGGGAGCTTGCCCATGCCAACTCTAGCAGCAGAAGTTCAGCTGCTTTTTGTGCGTTCATAAAGCGTCCGTATCTGTGATGCACATATCTTTCTTACATTCCTCAGGATTTTTCCATGCGCTGAGCACTTTGCGGCTCTGCCACTTGAAAATTTTGAGTTTCTGTACCAATAACAATAACCTTAAGCGGTATTTTATTCGCGGTTACAGAATACTGAAATCTTATCTCGATTGGTTGAACTGAACAGCTACTAGAGATCCATATATCTGGATAGTTGTTTTAAGACCACCTTGTATATTGATAGTATCTATGAAACCTTTTTACAATCATTGAGCTGTGTATAGTAGACCAGAAAGTAATCCATTTATTAATTATGGTAAATTCCAATGACAAAATTCTTTAGTATTCAACCTAGTTCTCGTAACAAGAAGCCAAACTGATGCATAATCAGAAAGATAACACGAGTTGTTTTGAGCTACGCTGTAAAATATTGTTCAATACAATGCAACTAAATTTGGTTTACAATCTTGTCTGGACAAAGATTTTAGTTTATTTAAAATAAGTTTCAGTTTTCGACCCGAACTGGAATAAAGTGCTGCACATACAATTGAGCAGGGCCAGCAAACGAAAGAATTGCATAATATCGCTACAAATTTTATTATGGTGTTATCGGTATACGTGGGATTCAATCAATTTAAACACCACTTTATTTAAAAAAGTGAAATCTGAATGGGCAATTGCAATTGATTCGGCAATCATCAAAACGTGAAAGGTTGCGTCATTTTTAGATTATGCGTTTAGCAAGATCTACAACAAAATAGGACTGATAAAAGAATTAATTAGTCAGATATTCATTCCCTTCGTTGCATTCCACTTTCCGAGATCTTTGATTTTTGGAGTCGTCTGAAACTGGTAACTGTAAGCTTTGAAGCTATTGTACTAAACTACTTCTTTACTGAAACATTTGAATCAATAACTCATAGATAAATATTTTGTAAACACTGCTATTTATAAGTCATTCTTTCTGCTAACGATGTACTAGCGTAAAAGTACAGTTGTGAACGAAAACTGAAACTTTTTTTGCATACAGGGTGGCTGTAAAATAACGTGAGGTGTTCAGAAGCCCTCCTGCGAATAAAGTATTGTAGCGACAAATAGCTAAATTTGAAGGGGACTACATTATAGATAGCGGAATTCCGATTTTTAAAGACAATAAATTAGAACCAAAAGTCGTCAGCAGAGGAGATGTTGCCTCTGTTTACTGAATAAATGCATTAATTTGCATCATCATGTTTTTGTTGAGATTATGAGCATAAAAGGAAAGGCTCTTCTTCAACTTTTTTTTTGACTAACTGCTTTGCACCCCGAGCTGGTTGCTGTGGTGTAAATCCCGTGATTTCAAACTGTTGTACTGTGTTTCGCAAGTTTTGTTAGGCTCATCGGTCCTTTTCGTAACTTCTTTAAACATCGAAGTTCATGAAGGGCAGCAAAGGAATTCTCGTTTTGATGGTGATAGAGATTAATTAACAAACCACGGCGATGTAAGGTAAGAGCCATCGAAACCCAATTTCTCTCGGAATGATGAGAATTCCTCATGGCTATCCTTATATACTTATAATTGCAACAAAGTGCGCGATTACGCAAATTAATGCATTCTATTCAGTAAACAGCGCCGACATCTGGCTAAGTTATCACTTTTGGTGCTATTTTTTTAAATTTAAAAATAGAAATCTTATGGTCCACTATGTAAGCCCACCAAATTTGGCTATGTTTCATCCAATACTTTATTTGGTAAAGAACTTTGAGCAACTTACGCTATTTTATAACCACATTGTATTTTGAAATCTCGTATTGAAAATAATTTGTAGATCAAATATTGCCCCATTTAATGGTCTTTACAACTGAGCTCAAAGCATTTACTTTGCATGATCATTTGTTCGCAAAATATTTACATGTGTTTTTTTTTTCTAAGGGTATTTATGCCTTCACGCAAGTTGTCCTTCCACGTTTCCTCTTAAAACAAAACATCAACGTATTTATTGACTGCAACATCGCTTTTCCAGAATCTGAAATAATCGATGAAACTTTTGCATGCTCATATATATTACATTTTATGAAGATAGAATAAATATAAAAATGTTCATTACTGTCTTCTCATCTTCCATTTTAGTACTATTTATAAGTCATGGAATGGTAGCCACCATCATGATTGTAACCTCCCACAGAATAAGTTCCACCCATTGACTGGTATCCACCACCATGATGGTGTCCACCCATTGTCTGGTATCCACCCCCATGATGGTGTCCACCCATGGCATAAGCTCCACCCGTTGGCTGGTACCCAACTCCATGATGGTGTCCACCCATGGAATAATCTCCTGCCGCTGGCTGATATCCACCACCATGATGGTGTCCACCCATGGAATAGGTTTCAACCGGTTGGTGGTACCCTGCTAATGCCGGATGTACCATCGAATGACTGTGATAGCTACTAGGGGACACCACTGGAACTGGATATCCAATAAATCTGGGTTGGGGCGGACCTTCTTTCCTTTCGAGGAGTTTAGATAAAAAACCTGCCACCAGTAAGGTTTCGATGCCATGGTGGCAATCCCCATTCTTGCAGTCATCTCCCATCATGCCAGCGCGGCAAGAGCTCACAAGCAGAGAGATAACTGTCGCAGATATCAAGATCGTCTTCAGTTTGGTGGGTTGATGGGTAAACATCGCGCGAAATCCTGGCAGAAAGGATCTGGAAAGAAACGGAATCGAACATGAAGAAGGAAGATAAATCATTCCAAAAAAGCGTGAATTACAGTAGTCTTCCAACATAAATGCATTTTTTGGTACAGATTTACAAATACATAAAACAAAAAAAGATAAATGATGCCAAACGAGATAGATTATAAGACATTTCTAACACAACAGTCAGATAACCTTAAAAAAATTGCATATCATTAATAATGTCACTTTGCGAAGCTTTTAAAAGAACTGCAAATGTATTTTCATTCTTTTAAATGAAGAATACGCTGTTATAAATGTTTATGTGCAGCTGGGGAAAAAAAAGTCCCACTTGTACATTTTTTGGCCGTCGTTTGTCGCACAGCAAAGTTACAGATACCAATCGTTTACGATTGACGCACACTTTAATTTCTATGCATAAAAATTGCATAAGGGGCCATCTACATATTAAAATTCGCACCAACTTTTTTTTTCTCAATAGCAACCCCTAGATTTCACTTCATATTTCAAAAATTTAGCTCATTTTAACCCCGGACACCAATTTTCAATAAATTTGGACAGAAAATGAGTGAGTTATGAGCACACAAAGTCCCCCTCCCCCTATGTTAAAATATTTTTTCATACTTCAATTCATATCTCATATAATATTGGTAGTAAGAAGCTGATTTTTATTCGTACTATTAGAACTAAACGACCCAAACATAATTTAATATTATTATGATTTTCATTAAATTATTAATATAAATTATGAATTATTAAATTAATATTAAAAAAAATTATGAATAGCGACCTAGCGAAATTTCGATGGAAATAGATGCAGAAATTAATATTACATGGCTGTGCAAAATTTCAAATTTTTACGTTCAGTAGTTTAATTTATATTAAATAAAATGTGTTATTTTCATGAGTTAAGGGACCATATATAAATTTATTAAGTGAAAAGTCTTTGAAAATTGCATAAAATAAACGTAAATTAGACTCATTTTGTGCAAAAACACAGTAAAAGATACCAGTATTAAAAATATCAAATTTTGAAGCAAATAAATTAGAGGTTTTTACAGTTTGTTGGGGATTCTATAAAGCGTGTATTGTTGCGTCCGCTACCATATTCCCCCAAATAAAATATTTTCCAGCTATAGAATTAGATGCAGTAGATGTATGGCTTCTAATAGAACGTCATATTTCTGAAAAAATAACATCCTCAACTTTCCCGGCATGAATGTGACCTTTTTTAATATCGGAAACATTAGGTCTTTGGAATTCCCCATACTTATCAAACATTCAAAATCTCGTTTTTCTGTAAAAAAAATTTCATCTAACTATAAATTAAAATACCGCCAAAAGTCTTAAGAATATTGCACATTGCAGGCGATAGTATTAAATAAAGAAAGTGAAATAACAAACACAGTGATAACATTGGGTCGGCAAAAAAGTAATTGCGTTTTTTACATGAAATTCAAACAAATAAATTTTCAATCATGAAACCATTCTTTAAGTTCGACCATAGCTGAGTCGAGCAATATTCATGCTTGTAGTCAGAAGAGCAGGGAGCAGCCTCTAACTCCTGCCAACATTTCAGCTGTCTAAGAGAAACATCAAGGGAAACACTGAATAACAATTTCAAAATTACAAAGATTTTCAAAATCCTTAGCAGTCACTTTGCATTTTTCCCTTAAATCATGTGTACGAACCAAGGAAGTTATGAACTCACGGGTCATTTGGACCACAGACTAAATATTCTATTCTACCCTTGATATTCTCAGCACAAAAAACTTTAAGAGAGATGGGAACAATATTTTCCTTGAAAATAATATTAATTTCTTTTAATTCTCGCGAGCGAAATAAATGAAAGGCGAAAAGTTCGGAACCTACAAATAGCGTTTTTCAATTTGCAGAAAGTCCCTTAAATACACGCAAAAATGAATTCGCAATATCTCCGGAAATTATCGTAGAAAATTGGTGAAAATTTATATTTAGGGTAATTTGAAGGTTTTCTTTCGTATAATAAAGTCAAAATATGGGGTTGCCATTGAGAAAAACGAAGTTGATGCAGAATTAAATATGAAGACGCCCCCTTATGCAAATTAAATTAATAGTAAATTAAAGTACGCATTATTTTCAAAAGAATGGTATATATAGCTTTGCTATACGACGAGCGATGGCGAAATAAAGAGCAAGAGGGACTTTTTTTTCCGCAGCTGTACATATTGAAATGGATTAACGTGTCTAAACTACTATAGATGGTAATGTATTGAAATTATTTTGAGTTCCTTTGAACTATAAATCTTGCACAGAAAGGTTCTAATTTCTTTTCAAAAGGGACTGGGAGTGTACATCCCAAAGGGCACTTTCTATAGAGAAAAAGGGTTATTTCTGTTGAAAATAAGGACAATTTCTCGTCATCCCAATGGATTCGTCTGTTCAGCTAACGTTCTTTTAAAAGGGCTTTTCTTTACCTCCTACAAAGTATTTTTCGGTGCACTGTACATTATGTAGGATTGTAGATAAAACGACCAAACATACTATATCAGTCTTTTGCATATCCAGCGATCTCTTCTTTCCTCCCCATTGTCTGTTATTATTTCGTCCCCCTTATCATTTATTAATTGATTGATTTTTGCAGCGTACTGCTTTAAGAACATTTAGGAGTAGGAGATGTGTTAGTGTTTTTGAGTCATGCTCCGTACGCAAATACATTTTCACTCTTCCAAGAGCACTAAAAATGTTTCAGCTGAAGCTGCAGATGACGATACAATGGAGATCCGCGTTCCACAAGTTTGAACACTACATTCATCACCTCCTTGATCATAATAATTGATTCTGCTGCCCAGTACTGGCAGATGTAAAATTATGACACCCACTTTTATGTATTATAAAAGGAATCTTTAATATAAACTGTAGTTTTGGTACTGATTGAAATGGGAATCCAAAGTTATTATATCGGAACAGTTTTAAAGTTACTTGTAATGTTTTAACTTCAGAATATATATGAAGAGGGGGATAAAAGTCAGAAAACTTGAAGAATTTCAGATACTTTTGTACATCATTCGATTGTGTAATTATAAATATGTAATTCTTATTTAATAATTATGTAATTACTTTATTAGATGTCTATTTTTTCAAAACAAATTATTTCAAAATATTTTCCCCTCTAACAAGAACAACGAAAATGGAATGGGTTAATTAGACATTCCATTCAAAATATTTTTGCAGCTTTTAGAAAAATTATGTAATGAATGCAGGTAGTGTTTTTTTATGTATAAATAAGAGATTGCGGTTATTTTTCAAACTTTAAAGAATATTTTAGAGCTTAAACAAGCATAATTTAATTTAAAAGTTGGAATTAAATTAACATTAATTTACAACACACTAAACAGACAGTTGTTGTCGGTATTTTATACTTTCAGGCAGTGATTTAAATTCTTTTCATAGTGAACTCATATGGGATAAATTAGAAGTAAACTTTTCTTGTCTGAATATTAAAAAGAAATTATTTATGTACTATTCATTTTAATAATAATTTTGTCATACATTATCGTATAAATTGTGAGCAACTATTTATGTCTGGAAGCATGGAAAACAGGAGGATGAATTTTGATATTATGTAACATATTGAGTTGCCGAGAATTTATCATATGTGTCATGCATATCTTTTACTTAGCAAAAGAAAAAAAAGAAGAAGATGTCCAGAAGAAGTGAGCCCAGTCGCTTGAAACTTCTGTGCCCATAAGAACGCGCTTGGGTGGGAGAGTGACAACCTCTCTCGCTTGGACTGCTGTGGGACCGCACTAAAGGGAGCGGCTACACGTAAAATCTTCTCGTGGTTCCAATGTCTTCCGTGTACAAACGATACCTCTTAGGGTCGTAATCCAGGTGCTGGTCTCTCATTTGGAATGAGTTAAAAATTAAAAGAACCCGAGCTAAGTTGGTATTCCTCTCACTAAGGCTCAATAGAATAGAAGTTGCTCATTTTCGCTCATCGCCGTCCTATATTGTGGGTCTGCCGCTGCTATGCTCTTAACCACAAGGCATTACAAATAACAAAAAATTATAATTTTAACACCTAATATAGCATAACATAATGCATTCCAGAGAAACTTTTAATAAAAAAGATTCATTTAAACAAAATTAGGCATTTTTCATTTATTCATAACACACATATGTTTAATCCTGCAGAAAAATAAAGTATAACAACCATCATCCTTTCTAACTTTCTGATCAGCCTCTTTTACAATATCAATATCTGATAAAAGTTCCCTATTTTAATTGATAAAACGTTTGCAACAGTAATTCTATCCCCCCCTTTAAAAAAAGCTTGTTCAAAAGCAAATTTTCCTTGATTTCAACGAATCTTCGATAAGTTCGTTGAGGAAATGCAAAAGTAATTCAAAATAGGACATTTAACGTTAAAGACAATTTTTAAACTGTACGCCATTGCTTCAAATCGTTAAAAAAATAAATAATAACTAGCACATTCTTTTTGATTACTAGAATTCTTCATATTAACTGCGAGTTATTAAACCACATTTAAAAAAATCATGAGTTAGAACATGCATGAAATTTGTTTTCACTAGAATCATTATTGAAAATAAATAAAATAATAAAAATAAAAACAATAGTAATAATAAAACATAAAATGTAAGTTTGTCTTCATTTGAATCAACAGTTTTCGAAAATATTACCCAATGTAGATAAACTGTAATGTTTTTTTTCTTTCTAATGGCCGGGTCACGGCCTACTGGAGGTCTGACCGCTACGGCTTGAGATGCTGGTCATTTCATTATGAGGGCGCTTTTTAGGCAGACCAACGTTGCCTGTTAATTTCGAACCAATTCCAGATGAGAGACCTAGCCCCTGAAATCTGCACTCCCAGAGGTATCGTTTGAAAATGGAGGACATTGGAACTACGAACGGATCTTACGGGCACTGGCTCCCATTAGCGTAAACGGTATGAAATGTAGTGTAAAATTAAAGACTTTAGCATTTTCATAATTATCAGATTCAGTAATGTAAGGTATTAGGTTGACCTTAAATTGATACTCGCATCGTTTTCTTATAGGTTATTATTTCACCCAGCTGAAACTACCGAAGCTAAGAATACAAAATTAGGCTTGTATGTGAGATTTGTAACGTAGGATATCAATGAGGGAGCATTTCCCAAAATTCCTAACATATGGGAGGCAAGTTATGTTCTTTTTGCATACCCGTCTCAAATCAGAAAAGAGACAACCATAAAGTTTGTGCTATAAAATTTAACATGCACGAGTATCTTAAAATCGATTGCAACATCGGGCAAATTTGAAGTTCTCCCTCCAAAAGAAGGTGGGCGGTTACCTCTCCTTTTCCAGATATATTTCTTGGAAAAAAAATAGTCATCTATGAAATTTTTCCTTTAAAATGTAACTAATATGCTTAAAATGCTTAGGCATAATTTGATTATAGTTAAAAGCTTGTTAAAAATTTATTTCTTTGAATTTAATGTAAAAGAACGAAATTATTTTACGGTATACCTAATATGCAAATTATCAATATATAACTACTAATTCAGTCAGCAAATTCCAATATGCAGAATGTTCAGTTGTTTACTGCTGAAGAATGGAACTTTCGCACTTTTGATAGAGGGGATTGAAAGAATTCAATGCGTGCAGTATTGCACAAGGGCATCTCGAGGCTCCGCAGAGCATTCAGAGACCGAATCTGAGATTCAAATCTGAACACGAAAGGCCAATCTAATCCTAGGTGTGTTTGCAAATATGCAAATATGGAAGTATACAGATTAAATTTGAGTTCAAGATTAATAGGAAATAAGGACGGTTGTTTCCATCTTATTGGGTTTAAACGATTTATTTGGACAGTGATTCCTAAGCTTTTTATACATTGCAAACCTCTTCGTCCAAGGCACATTTAATGCTTTCAGAAAATTTACCAGGAAAAAAGTACATTTAAACATACAGGGTATTCCGTAGGTATTTGTAAAAAAATCAAGGGGAGGTAGGACACACAGTAAGAAATAAGAATCATATAGCAATGTGGGGTCGGAAATTTCGTCTTCACGTAGCTATTAATAATCACTTTGGAACAAGCCCTGAAACAATAATGAACTTTTCTGACCATTGTTCGTCAAAAACTAATGTATCTTTCACAGAAAACACGTGACTAAAATTGATAATTTAAAAATTCTATTTTATTTCACGGATGAAATTTTTGGAGAAACGCCCATTGCTTTTGAAATTCGGTTAAGTAACTAGATCAACGCTTCAACACTTTTCCCAAAGTGATTATTAATAGGTGCGTAAAAACGGAGTTTTTGACCACGCATTGCTGTATGATTCTTATTCCTTATTATGTGCCCTATCTCCCTTTAAATCTTACGAATAGTTATGGGACACCCTGTATATTCCATCACATCTCTGCAAATTGCAAAAGGTTATATCAAGATGTACATTCAAAGTCTTGTCGTAAGTCAAAGAAAAATTGACCTGCGACTTACAGTTAGGGATACGCTGTATCAGAACATTGAAGGAAAACTTGGATAAAATCAATTAAGAGAAACGGGGATCTAAATGCTACTTTAATGCATCACAGTAAAAAAAATAATTATGCATGACAAGCCTACTTCAGTTGGCAAAATTTGAGCGCATTAGAGTGAAAACTGGAGGTCAGTGAATAAAATTTCAGTGCATTAAGATGATTTTTTGCTACTAATATCAAAATTCAATATACTCACCAGAACTGTGTTCAAGCACCTTATTTCGATTAACAACCACGGTTGGAGATATCTTTCTCTCATTTGCAGCAACTGAATCTAAATGCCGTATATATAACGGAAACCGGTGATATTGAACTAATTTATTACCAGTTTACGCGGATATTTTTCCATGCCCGTTTCTTTTCAGCTTCTTTCTGGGCATACCTTATGACCGATGAGTAACATGTGACTTTTTTTTTTTACTGTAAATGACCCTCTTTTCACATTAAATAACCAACACCACGAGGAAAATTCATATCTAAAGGAGACGCGAAAGAAAAACAGGGAACTTCTAACCGCTGAGCGCTTTTCGCCATTTGTTTCCCTTGTTTGCGGATGACCATCGTCTTGTTGACTTTGGGAATTCGAACCGACCAAGTTTCTAAAAATGCGAGCAGCTTTACGTGAGGCTGAAGGTGTTGGTGACGCATGATTTTTTAGCATCGTAGGAAACGGGAAATCGAGCAGACGGAAAAAAAAAATTCTTTAGGTGCAAGTGGCGAAACGTAAATAATGCTCTTGATGATTTAATCGAACGCAATGTTTATCTAACTTTTTCTGGTGTTAGTTCATTTCATAATAGAAAAAAGTGTGAAGTGTACTAATTAACGCTCTTTTTGCACGTTTCCAGTTCGCTAACTCTATGATAAATGAAACTGAAATGCAGCTGATGTATATTATCCTAATTTTGCCGTTCAGTAAAAAGAGTACATTTTTTTATGTTTTATGAATCATATTTTCCAGAGTAAGACTAACTTTCGCTTTCCCTTTCATTTTTAAAAAATGTTTTCAATGAGAAACCTACTAATATTTTAAAAAATATTTTACGGACAACATAGAAATTAAAGAGAATAAAAAAAAAAACTTGAAAAACAGTGAAATGGTGCTTATTTTTCTTCTTCCTGTATTTGCAATCTCATTCGGTGAGTTTGATCTTTGCGAATATTTAACAAGTGAAATGAAATTTAAACAAGATAAATACGCAAATCAGAATACTTTTTAAATATTATCAGTGTTCGAGAGGGCCTTTTTAATACGCATTAGAGATTTTATAACTCAAGAATTATCACCACCTTGAAATAACTTTATTCTTACAGAAATCTAATAATATGTATTTTTTTTAATTTAAAAAACAATTCTGTAATTCTTAGTACAATAAATTTACATTGTGAACTTCGTCCTCTACATTCTTGATTATTATTATTATTATTTTTTTTGTATTCATGATTTTTTTTTTCTTTTTTCTTTTTAGCCCGCAATATTTCTAGTTAACATGAAAATATAATCTGATCATGGAGGAAAATCTCCAGTGTTTAAAATATTTCTGTTTCTCGTTAACTGAAAAATTTAGAAAGCCCGAAAAAAGTTTATTTTAAAATATTAAAATTCCTGACAAAAAACTCAACTCGGATTTTTATTCTTATGGAGATTAAAATAATTATTCTTATAAGGGAATTTTTTTTCAAGTTGACTCGTCAGTATTTGGGGTCTTTTTCAGTGACACTTTGGAGCGTATGTGAACATCCTCTCATGCTTCTTAAACTATATCAAACAATGCTAGCAATAAAAATTTGAGTTAAAAACTTTTTGTTGTTGTTGTTTCTGATGCCCCCTGCCAACCGCAAGCGGCAGTGCCAGATCCCCCCCCCCCCCCCCCGAAGGGAGGAGATGGGCAGAGGGGTTGCGCCGTCCTATTTTAGGGCCCCAGTGGGAGGAAGTACGATTTAGGCCGTGGTCCCCTAATTTTGAACCAATTCCAGAGGAGGGACCAACCCCCTGAAATCGGCACCCACAGAGGTATCGGTTAATAAATTGTAGGACATTGGAGCCACGGCAGATTTTACGTGCACCAGCTCTTATTAGCGCACACGGTCACACAGTAGTCGAGCCGAGAGGAAGTTGACCCTCCCAAGCACTGGCCAAGCCCGATGCTGCTTCACTTGCCGTGTTCTAATGGGAACGGAGTTTAGCTCCCAGACCACTGCGAGACTAAAGACTTTTTTACCGTGCTATATGTATAAAATACTTAAATACTTAAAATGTAAAATTTGTATAAAAATGGTTTCGTCAATATTTGAAAATGAAACATACCTAATATTAAAATTATTTAAAACATCAGTTATGTAAAAGTACAAAAATTTATAATGACAAATGCAACAAAATACACCTGCTTAAAGTGCCACATTTTTTCAAACTTTCGTAAAGATTAAAATTTGCATAGTAAATTTGATGAAAAAGTATGTTTTTATTATAGATTTACATTTTCTTATATGTATTATAACTTTATTTATCTTTGAAGAAATGCATTTTAGACAAGGCTCAACTTCTAAAATTAAAACAAAACAAAACAAACTATTGCTACATAATCATGCATAGACATTTTCATTTGGCTTTAGTTATATTTATATATTTTATTGTAAAATAGCCTGGTTGTGGGGTTAAAATCGAAAATTGCGAAGGCATCAAGTGCTAATTGATTCAATCTCCCAAAGAAATCGGTTTTAGGTGTGTAAGAAATGCTTAAGGCTATTTGGTCTTTCATCAGTAGAGAGCAAAAAGTGCGATGGTCTGCTTAACAAAAACGAGACCCCTTAAGTGTCGAAGAAATTAAATTTTCCGATTGACAAAATATTTCCGTTGCGTTGTTAGTCGTCAAAGAAGATTTAAATCCAAAACTTATCCGTCGATCCAAGAAGTGTTTAACTACTTTTGAAATATATTTTTCCTATTCTGTATTAAAATTCATCCCAAACTGAACAGAATTATCTTTCCCATTTCTAAGCCAGTTAAATTTGTTCTGGCTACGGAAAATCAAATATTTTGGCTATTTTTTTGCGCAGGGCTGTGGTTGTCCATTTGAATGGGAGTCGGAACTCTGGATCGAGACCCGGGTTTGAATCTTGGTTAATCAAAAAGCTTTATTTATACAGGACGAACGTGTACGTTCAATTGACGAAGCTGTATGACTTCTCGATGGGTAGGTGGGAAAGTGATGCAAAGAGGCGAATGACTCACTTTCCGGCGATACTGTCAGTTTTGAGGTCACAGTCAGTAAATTTCAACGCTCTGTAGGGTCTGTGAGGTTGATTTTAGTAATTTCAAAGATGTCAGTCTTTGGCTATAAAATATAATCTTATTTTCAACTGAACGTAATCTACCCTAGCATTAAAAGGAGTATCGTTCTTTTGGTTGAACCGATGAATAGGTTGCTGGCATGGGCGCCTGCAGAATATTTCCCAGGGGGGGGGCAAAGACTACTCCAGGGGGGGGGCAATGGCTACTTCAACGATGGTTACCATGTTGGAAAGAGCAAAAAAGCAAGGAAAAACACTGCATACAAAAATCCAGGGGGGCATTGCCCCTCCCTTTGCCCTATGCTGCCGGCGCCCATGATTGCTGGGTGTGTGGTGAGTGTTGACTTCTGAAGCAAAAAAATGCCTACTCAGGTTTGTAACTAAATGAGAGGATGCTGTTTCTCTACATCTAGTTCTATATCTTTTAGTTCAGTTCTGAAATATCTACGACATATGATACAGTGCTTTCAGACTCTAATTGCTTGAGATTTCTAATAATATAAGTGAACCAATAAAATACAATTAAAACCCGACATCCAAAAATTAATATACTTGCAGTAAATAATGGAAACCAGATAGAGAATATCTTTTAATTGGTCTAGAGGTACTAAAAATGCACGTAGAGCTGATACAATGATTGATTGCATTGTAAAGATATTCTGTGAAATGGTTGGCTTTGTTTTAAGGATTTCAATAATAGTAAATGAAATGATGGCTGGGCCGGGGAATTATGCTTTTACACACGATTTTAAAGATGTGGATGGATATCGTAGACTTTGGCCCTTATGTGAGCTGTCGTAAAACTTAGTGAAATATCGGAATGGGAAGCAGTGAAATTGTCAATTAAACGGATTAAGAATTGAAAAAATGAAAAACAATTATGACTTTAGAAGTATTGCTGTCCTGTAAGGTAATGTGAAACATGCTCTTAAATACACGTTTTTGCATGTTCATTTTGCATTCAAAAATTGTATCAATTACAAAACTTTCAGAAAAAATTCTTACAAATCAAAATTTTGCAGAATGAGTCATTCTTAAAAAGGTTTTTCTGCGCAATTTTGTATTTAAGAATAATTTTCTGGGAGTTTCTTCAGAAAAGAGGCGGTTTTTATTATATTTCAGTGCGTAGAGCAGCTTATAAAGAATCATTCTGCATTTTTCGAGTCCGTGGTGCAATTCTTCATTTCAATTTGTGAACCAACAGTTTTCATTTTACAACATAAGACGAAGTCGAAGGGTAGCAAAAATCTCTTTGTATTAACCAAAATTCGTGATTGGGGAACTGTTTTTATTCGTCTTAAAAGAATTTTCGTGTTAAGCGTTTTCGTCCTAACGAGGTGATTAAACGGAAACTCATTCTACATTTTTTTTAAAATTGCATTTTCATATATAGTGTAATAATAAAAAATACATTTATTTTCTTTCAACAAAATTCATGCTGATTACAAATTGTTTTCCTTTTTCTCAATAAATCATTAAAAATCTTATAACTAATGAATTTTTGAATTTTTGAAATATTAATTAAAAAAAAATATTAATTAATTTTTTTAATATTAATTAAAATTGCTTGGTAACTCATGCTATCCAAAAAAAAAAAAAAAAAAAAAAAAAAAAGAAAGAAAGACATTGAAGTATGGGCAGAAAAGTTAAATTTATATTTTTGCTAAAATTGTACTTTTTAAATGTTCTAATCTTTATGAGTAGTTTGTATGTACCTTTCTTATCCCAAAATATCATTTAGCTTTGTATGAGATATTTTATAAAATTGGTTATTGAATTAAAATATACTCAGTGTGTGGTAGCTGATGCTATACTACTGGTTAACTCATGCTACAAACTGCAACCATAATCTTCTGATGTCTGACTTTCAGTGTTGCCATTTTGATACAAAGAAATTTTTACACAAAACAAACGGTTTTCAACACAATTACAACAATTCAGAATAATTTCTCATACAATTAAAAAAAACTTTTTTGATGGTCATGTCCATGCTATTATGGAATTGCCCAGTAGTGCATACATGGCTTTTGCTTGGTATGTGGTACAGTGAAGACCAAACAGCTTAGAAGAGCGTTTATGATGAATACGGTAGATTGGTGATGAAAAATTTGCTCTATGGTGATATCCGGGCACACCTTCAATATACATCCTACTTTGATTTTTGGTGCCAAAAATGCCGTTTTTGACAGGGCCAAGGAAACAAAGTAGTCGCGAAATTGCGTTTACAAATGTGTTTCTAAACCGGAGACAGTAATAAAATCTGAATATTTATTAAAATAATTTAGAATTAAGAAACTAAACAACATTTTATTTTCTAGAAAATTAACTAAGAACTGATAGCCCCGAATTCACGTTTTCTAAGCGGATACACTATTAAAATTTGAATATTTCTTATAAGAATCTAGGGTTAAGAATCTAAACATAAATTTCAAAAATATTAGCTAACAACTGAGTTTTATGTGGTGGGGACCCGCAACCCTCAATCCCCTCGTTTAATTTTAATGATAAAAATAGTCGAGGAAAACTAAAAAAATAACCGCAAAAAAGAATTAAAAAATATTATGAAAACGTTGTGTAAAAGATTAAAAACAGAATGTAGCACAGAACACCATCGCATTTTCAGAAAAAGGCCAAATATTACATTTATCGCCAATTTTGAAGCCAAAAAAAAAAAAAAAAAAATAGTAGGATGTATATTGAAGATTAGCCGATATGCGATTTTATTTCTGTAGAAAACAGACCAAACTTCGATTATAATGAGCTTTTTATGCACTCATTTATTTTTTTACAGTTCGAAACATACGTGTTCGTGCAAAAGATAAAAGAAATTCAAACAAATTGATTTTATTATGGATTTCGCGGCCCAGTGGAACAGGTGCCATGGCCCAGTTCTGGTCTGCGAGACATAGGTTGTGCATCCCTGGTTTAAGGCAAACCTGCACGTGGGGTACCTGCCTAGGGGCAATACCTAGCGCAGAGGACATTTTAAGGTGTTCTAATGCGTAATGCGTACTCACGTTATATTTGCAGAGAACCGTCAGATCGACAGTCTCGCGATAGGCTAGAACCCTGAACCTTTACATTCCAGCAGTCTACCATATTGATCGTCTTATCCGCTCAACAAGGTGGAGTCAAAATAAACGATCAGACTAATGACGTATTCTGTATGAAGATACATAGGAAACTAAATCATACACTGGCTTCTTAGCAGGGCCGCAACTAGGGGAGGGCAAACGCGGCAAGTGCCCCGGGCGCCGTGATAAGAGGGGCGCCAAAGTCAGTTATGGTTCCATGAAGATTTTTACTTTTCAGTTTTGTGACTTTGTTCCCAAGCGTCCGGTCTGAAAAAGCTGGTATTGTTACACCTCTCTAGACGTGCACAGTTTTTCGAATGGGATACTGTGGAAAAAGTTTTGTCACAAAGCAAAGGAAAGAGCCCCTGGAGACCCATGACTGGCGATGACCGATCTGTTTTAGTCAATGAGTCAGGCAGGTCCGATTTAAGGCATAGTCAGAAGCGTAGCTAGAGTTCTCAGCTTTCGGGAACAAGTGTAGTTTCCGCATCTCTTTCTGTTTGCTAGAATGGACAACAATGACAGTTCGAAATTATAATCCCCCCCCCCCCCTGTGTGCTGTGTACAGATGCTCTCTCTTACCCTTCTCTAGCTACGTCGCTGGACGTAGGTGGCAACCTCCGCCTCTGTTTCAAGAAAAGTGGCGTCAGGTTTTACTGCGATAAAAAAAAAAAAAAAAAAAAAATTACATTTGTAGAGAAAGTTGTGATTATGGTTCTAACATGACACTTTAGCCAAATAAGCACTTAAGCTTCAAATAGTTCACTTTTGTTTGTTCCACTTTCTTTAAAAGAAAACAGTAAAACTGGATGGTCAGCAAGAATGAAAGCTGCTGAAGTAGTTTATAAATATTTTGATGGCAATAACAAAGTTCTGGAAGAATTAACATCCAATCCTCTGTCTACATCGAAAATAGAGAATTGAAATCTATCTTTGAAAAAATGCATACAAAATTTGAATTTCTTATTTTCACATGTTTTAGGTTTAATTTTAAAATAAAAAGACCGCGTGAACCAATTTCTCCACAGAAATTATATAACCGTAGATGAAACAGTAAGGCATACTAAAAGTCTTTTAAATCTTCTGGAATGAACCAGAGACAAAACTATATTCGCTACAATAACAGAGAAGCAAAAATAATAGCTAATAATAATTTACTTCCCGATTTTAATGAAAAACAAAAATGGAAGAAAACGATGATGTTTGTTGGATCTTGCGCAGATGAAAGTTCGAAATTTTCAAAGATAAAAAAATCTAGAATTCCTTTATTAGAAATTACCGACAAAATAAATTGAGTGAGCTAAAATCTCGTTTTCAGGCACTCGAAATGAGTAGTGATAACTTTGGAATCCTGAATGGGATAAAATCCACCAGATGAATATAGAAGAACTGAAATCCGAAGCTCAAAAGTAAGCACTTCTATATAAAAAATGACCTAAATATAGAAGAGTTTTTAGGAGAAAGTTTTAAAAGTCACTCTCTATTGATTGACGACGCTACGGAAAAAGCCCTGCATCAATCCTTTTGAGTCTCATTCATAAGCATAACCTGGAAGAAGGCTATCCAAATTTGACCACAGCCTTAAAATTATTAATTCTTCCAGTAACACTTGCAGCAGGTGAGAGAAGCTTTAACAAGCTGATAATTATAAAAAATTAAGAAACTCTATGGAGCAAAATAGACTTTCCGATTTGAGTATTATCTCAATCGAACACAAAAAAGCGTCAATGATTTCTTACGATGACATTATTAGAACTTTTGCTGCAAAGAAAGAAATTTTCGAAAAAAAAAAATGCCATTTCTTTATGTAAAATCAAACAATAGAAAGGATTTCGTTGTTTCTTCTATTTTTCTATGTAAATACTAATAGATATTTTTTCAAGTTTTAATTTTAAATTGTAAATTACATCCTTAATTTAAAAACACAATTGTATGTGAAGTCAGTAAAAATTTATGTAAAGTTAATTCTAACTAAAATTAACCTTTTACATGCCAATGTTCCTTTTTTGGAACATCATGTTTAATATTTTTAAATTCATTTTTTGATATATTAAGTATTTTCCAAATGTAAAAATTTCAGCTCAGAAAAATCGCCTTTTTTTTACAATTTTTACAGTACACAAGAAAAACAAATTCTATAAAATTCCCCAAAATTCAGATTCACCCGAAAATTCCTCTATTGTATTTTCAATGGATGAATTCAAAGAAATAATAAAAAAATTAAAAATATATCAAGGTATCTTTTCTTAATTTTGCATAAAAGTGCAATGTTCCAAAAAAGGAACATTGGCATGTAACGATATACGAAATCAGGGATGTCTCATGTATGTGTTGCTTGTGTTCCTTTATTAGATTTTCATACATTCAGTGCTTATATCTGCTGAACATAAGTCTGTCAAAAGCATAACCGATATTTTATTTATTTTTGAAGGGTGAAGGACTAGTGGGGGAGGGGGGTAAGGGGGAAGTTGTCATATATTTTACCCCTTTGCCAGAACGAGGTGGATAGTTAGTGCTGCATTCCTATTATTTGAGCTCAGAGAGCTACTTGTTTCTTCTGTTAGTAATGAATGTGTGCTTCACAAGGGTTTGTTTGTTTATTTTAAGTCCTTTTTATGTAGAGGGAACTCATGGGAGGAAGTGACATCAAGTCACGTGCTTGATTTGCTTTCCATGCTCTGCAATTTTCGAGGCCATTTCAGTTAGAACATGTATAGATGTTAGTTGAAACAACGTAGATGGTGCAGTCGAAGAAATTTCTAACTATAGAAAATGTTGATTTTTTAAAAAGTTCCATGTCGGATGATTGAAATAAGTCAATCATAGAAATTTGTCAATTGCCTCTTGATGAAAACGTGTGCATTATTGATGAAGAAATAAAGTATAATACTTTTGAGCTGATTACACCTGGAGACGTGTGGCCAATAGAATTTTAGAAGAGAAATTAATTTAAATTTGTTTCAGACGAAGCCTAATATCAACATTAGCCTGTGCTCATCAATGGAAATCTGAAAAAATTCGGATGCACATGACGTTCTTACATGATAACGGCATTTTTTAATATGCAAAAAAAAAAAATAAAAATAAAATAATAATAATAAAAAATACTGTAAACATGTGTTTTGAATGCAAGAAAATTCTCCATGTACACTTCTCACAATATCATAGACATTGCGAGAAAAATTATAAAAAGAAATTAGTGTTTTAGTGGCTTTTAAAATGTACTGCTGGTTGAAATTCTAAGCACCCTCTAAAGAATAAAATATTTCATTATTTCTTGATCAGGTAGCTGACATTTTTAAAACTGCATTTATTTATATTATCTGTATTATTAGTCAAGAGTATGCAAGCGTAAAATTGCTTTTATCGTTCTTTTATACATTTATGCATTGCATTTCTTATAAAATTTTATGCTAATTTTAAAATTGCAATTTTTTTTATTGATTTTTGCTTAAATTTTAGTCACTTCGCACCTGATTATCAAGTAAAACTTTATTACTGCATAAAATTTTAGAGTTATCATACTGTGTTTTGTTGTTTACATGAAGCAAATAAAGAAAAAGGAAAGATAGCTTTACATGCCAATGTTCCAAAAATGGAACATCCAAGAAATCAGTGAAGAAATTTTTTAATGGCAATTTTTTTTTGTTTTATAGTCATTATGTGTATGTTCTAATGTAATTTTGATGAATTAATTATATCTTTTATTCCTGGATCATATTGCGGCATTTAAAGGGTTTAAATAGATTTAAAGTTTCACGGCCTTCCGATTTGGTAATAAAATGACATCTTCCTGATGTTTCAATTGTCAAAATTCTAGGTCCTGGTTTTATTTCTTTCTAACGGCATTTATTAAATGTCTTTCCGTTTCAAAAAATTTTCTCTCGCTCAAAAACTTCTCTCTCGCTATTTTTTTTTTGGGGGGGGGGGGGGAGGGGGACGGGAGGCGCCATAATTGAAGTTTGCCCCGGGTGTCATAAACTTTAGTTGCGGCCCTGCTTCTTAGCACCTTATTGCTTACTGTGAAAATGGAAATATCTTACCCATAGGACTCCGTACTATCACATATTCTGCGATTTCCCAACTTTTTATTTTTTGTCATTATAGCTATAGTTAATTTCTTTGGTTTTTAAAATATTCTTTTCCTTTGTAATATAGCATGCAATAATTTCTTCAACAAGTCCCCGAGCTGTGATTGGACTAGAAGTATTTACACCGTTAAAAATAACATAAGTAAATTTATTTAAATTTATTTGAGCAAAATATTATTAGTTGTATTCTACTATAAATACATAGTAGGGTGATCCTTAAAAAGTCAACTTTTGAAATGTTTATGGGGAACACTCCCATTTTGTTTTATGACCTAAAGAGAGAATTCTGTTAAACATTTAGAATTCCAAAGTGTGTTTTAAGGGGCCAAATGGTATGTTGATAAGCTCAATATTTTTTTTTCTAGTCGTATAGAATCTGTTACTACTCAAGTGATTTTTGACAAATTCGATTATATTTGATGTACTACTGATCACTTTTTTTTTTCAATGTACCAATTTTCATAAAGTTGACAACTAACATAAGCACTAAATGAACTCACTCAACAAAATTGTAAATCGAAAAACAGTGTGTTTGGTCCTAATAAACCCGAATTGACCTAACAACAACTGAATTAAACATGATTGGGAATAACAAGATGAAATAATGTTTTTAATTGAATGAATAATTATGAATTTCAGTAATTGTGACTATGGCTCATTCGATAAAAAAAATAATAATCATGGACTTTTAAAATTTTAAAAGTTGGTGGTGATTTCTAAATGTCATTTTAGAAATCTGAAATTTTAAGGAACGTCTTTTAAGTCATTGAACAAAATAAACTGTTGCGCAAAATAAAATAATAACATTTAACAAAATAAGTTTATAAGATTTTTTAGAAGGATGCCCTATAAAAATTTCAAATGTTGATTTTTTAAGAGCGACTCTTATGTATAGCTCAGATTTTAAATACATGAATTAAGCTTAAAGTAAATCTAAAACGTAAATCATAAAGTAAATCTAAGAGATAAAAAAAACTTATTTTTCTCCAGACGTCCCTGCAACTTACGAAGTTAATATAGTTACACTATTTGGTTTATATTTTTAAGTATATGTAAATAAACTACGAAGAAAGTTTATTAATAAGCTGATAGACACTGCTATTTGTATCTCGAACTTTTCTCTCCATAAAACAATGTATTCATAAGAGCGTTGCAAAAATTTGTGGAAAAGGAACAGTCTTTCCAGGTTCTTATAAATTTTTAATCTATTCATTTAGGAATATTTTGCATTTAAGTGCAGTCTTAAAATCAAATGTTGATATTTGTCACAACGCAGTAAAAAATATACAAGTGTTAAGCATTATTTCTTTTATTATTGTTCAAAATGTACAGTATGGAACACATATTTACAGAAATATTTACATGGTAGAAAATTAAGTGAAATTCATATACAGAGTAAAAAACATGCAAGTAGACACAAAAAGGGGAAAAAAATGTACTTTTCCGAAAAAGAATACATTAGCATTTTATATCATATCTTCTGGGATTATTTTTATTGCCAATGAATCCTATTTCTGAGGGAGAAGAAGAAGAAAAAGAAAACTGAGTTCGTTCGAACAAAGTAACGTCACCTTGTAGAGTAGAAAATCTGATAAAATTTCGTTTTTAAGTGATATTTTGATTTTGAAATAAAATTCTAAAATCACGAATATCTACGAAGAAATAAAATAACCTCATCATTAATTGGCATAATTTTTTTTTATAGTTATAGAGTTTATACTTTAACAGTTGTAAAGTTTATTTGTAAGTCCACATAAGGCAACACGCTGTAGCGATGTCAGCAAACCCAAATACAGTAAAAGATTTGCTTTCAGGTTCATTTAAATATGAACTGTAATTACTGGATTTTCACTTAAAATTCAATCACGTTTATCAAAGACTGCTTAGTTGTAACAAGAACTTTTCACAAAAACTGTTGTTAGTGTCTAAAATTAGTAAAACTTTGATACATAAGTGAACTGGCACTTTTCAACAATATTATCATTTCAAGTATTACTAAAGGTCCGTTCTTCCTCAGTTGAAAAAGTCCAGCATCTACAAGAGTAGAAAGCCTAGAGTCAGGAGGAGAATCTCCATAAGAGCAGAAAGTCTGGAACTTCCAGGCTTTCTACTCTTGTGTACGTTACTTTTTTTTGCAGTTGTTGCAGCTGTTTTGTGGCTGGCGGATTTTTTGCCCCCTCCGAATTGATTGATCGTTGATAAGTACCATTTTATGTGCGTTATTATACAAAGTTCTTATTAATTTTACTGCGTAATTGTGTTACAATAATGATTAGAAGAAGAACAAGAAGAAGAGAAGAAGAACATGACAGAAGAATTTCTCTTGATCAGTTCTTATTTTCCATAATGATGAGGATGACCCACGTAAATCGGAATTGGTATAAATTGAGGATGAGAATAACTTTCTTCCTGGTGGCTGTGTTCAGTGAGGAACTTTGCTATCAGACCAGCGGCTAGAAGCTCTATTAGTCGATTGTTTCCTGAACCTCCGCCGAACATGTGCATGAGATCAGCACGAACTGTGGGAATTCCGCACTGGAAGATGAGGGTACTTGCAAACAGAAGTGCCAGGTACTTGCTCATGGTTCTGAAAATACACAAAAACAATGCACTTAGGATGTAGAATAATATCTATGAAAAACGAAACAACGAATATAACGAAAAAAAAAACTATGTATTTGAGACATCATTAAAGTACACATTAAGGACCGCTTCAAGTTGCACAAAATGTCCAATCTTCTTCAGCTGTAAAAAAGTTTTAGCGTTCCTTTTTCCACAAAGGCAGAAAATGAGAGAACAGAAAAGGATACAACAAGAAAGACTGCTGTTCGGAAAAAGAAATTTGAGAAAAAAGATAGTAAGTTAAAAAAATAAATCTAGAATAACAAAAGTGAATATTCGTAAATCTGCATGTGTCTGGTCTCTAGACAAATCTACAGCATGCAAAGCTCTAAAAATTTGAACATATAAGCACATGAGTTCGAGACTGTGCTTATATGTTAAATTTTAATTCCTTTTAAATTATTAATTAAAATCCGTCCGCCAAATTAAAAAGCATAAGAAAGAATTAAATCCAAATGTATTTCTTAAAGTTCATAAATTTTCAAATCCTTCTAATATTATAAATGTGAAAGTTTATATGTATGCGTGTTTGGATGTTTGTAATGCAATCACGCAAAATCAGCTGAACGGATTTGGATAAAATTTGGAACGAAGATGTTTAAACCCTGGATTAACATATAGACCACCCTTCATGCATGCAGAATAAATAGTTCTTTTACAGAGACACTCAAAATAATTTTCATGTATTGCACTCAAAGTGAATCTCTGTTTCTACCGAACCGATTTTGAAATTTTTTTTAACCGATAGAAAGTTACATTATTCTTGAGTATAATAGGCTAGCTTTCCTGCATATATCACAAATAGTTCTTTCACACAAATAGTTCTTTCACAGGGGCACACATAAGAGTTACATTTAGCTCTATAAGTGCCTCTGTATCTACTGAACTAAAAAACTATTTTCAGTAGTAGAACCCAGACAGCACAGCAAACTTGCATCAAACTTGCAGCAAGCTTGATTTATCAAGTCAATAAGCTTGAATTAAGCTTGAAAATTTCAAGCGTGTAAGTTTAATGCAAGCTTGAATCAAGTGTTCTAGTTTACACTTGCCCTGCTTGCATTAAGCTTGACAATTCAAGCTTGAATCAAGCTTGACATAACAAGCTTAATTTCAAGCTTAAAACATTTTCCTAAAAAAATCTTTACTATATGATTTCAAGCATGATAAATGCCGTTGTATTCCCAAATTATCAAAATTATGAGGTAGAATTATTATAATAATGAATTTTTTTCACATTATTATAAAACATCTTTCTGTACTAACACTTATTCTTTAAATTTTACGCCTTTGATAAATCAGTGAATTAGTATATTTTATTTAAATATTTATCAGTGTAGTCAATGTTTCAATTTACTTAAATTATAATTTGTATCATTTTGCATGAATGCTTAAAACATAGAATGAATTAGAAATGTCTCCATCACAAAAAGTAAACAAATAGTTTAGATTATGTAAAATTCATTAAGTAATCTTATTTCATTTTAAAAAATATGATGAGTTGTACATTATAAGTAAAGTACCTTACGCTTACATTGTTTGATAATGTTGATGCACCTTCATAGCGAAAACTGTTGTATGGTATATGAATAAGCAGAATTGGCAATTAAAAAATACAATTTAATTTTATGTATACCCTAAAATGAAATGTACATAACCGAATTTAATAAAAATACTCATAAATCCTTAAGAGGCTATTGAAACTGCAAGACAGTAACATTCTTTTACTGCACAATAATTTTATGCAATTTTGAAACAACAATTAAATAAAAGTAAATAAAAACAATTTTGAGATAGAAAATATTTAGAGAAACAACTAAGATTCAAGTGACTATTTTAATCCTTAAATTTGATAAATATTTCATGATTTATGTTAATAAAGTTAGCTCTATTGAACTGAAAATTTAAAGAAGAATTATATATAAGATGCTCGAAAAATGATATGTATGTAGATTTTTTTTTTTTTTGTGTTATAAGTAATTTTATAGTTTTATAGTTAAGTAGTAGATTTAATACATACTAATTTTCCAATAAATGAATGAACATACGTCGCTATCTAGATAATAATCAGTTCGTTTCAAGTAAACACAGGGAGAAAACAAACTAGAAATATTTTTGCTTGATTGAAATTATTTTATAAATTAAATATTAAATGAATTCACAAAAATAATTATACTTTAAAAGTTGGAAAAGAGTATGTGAATGCGATATGAGTAAAATTAATTATTTTTAGAGATAATGTAAAAGTATTCCCAATTAAATTTTCGCTATATCTCTATGGATACTAGTTAATGTTTTGATAACTGTGATTAGATTATTAAACACAGATTGTTTTAATTTACATGTATTTTGCTGCATTAACGATTCATCAAATGCATTTTTACTGAGTATTTTTTCGATGCTTATATTTCGCCTGCAAATTAAATATTTTCTGACAGACCTGAGAATTTCAAACAATATAGATTACGGGTTTAATGTTTTATTAAATTTTCTATAAACATATAGCGAACAACGTAAGAAGTGTTTCCGGAATGTATGAAATTTATTGCAAACAATAACATATTTCAATATTTCACACTTCTAATACAAGAAGTTTAGCATTTCACCCCAAAATAATGCTGAATTATCTGCAACATTCCTACAAAATAGTTCTCCATGATTTGGTTCTAATGATTAACTAAAACCCCGATGGAGCAACATTTCTCCATCGAAAAGTTGCAGATAAATTTAGATCCATTTTAGGACTTAAACAGAAATAGTGAATTACTTATATTATCAGTGCAACAGATCAGAATTATATCAGTGATATATCATAATATATAATTACAAAGCATTGATTCTTTAAAAAAATATCCCCTTAAAGTATTCTTACTTGACAGTTTATAATCTAAATTATCATGAAAAAATTCTTGATTTTTGTTTGAATAATATACGTTCATTGCAATAAAAATTTTATTTTTCTCGAATTTCTAGCGGCTATCTTTAATAAATTATTTTATGTGGCTTTTCACAATAAAAAATTTCGAGTTTTAAAAGCTAAAAAACTCAATAGAAATTCAAATGCTATAGATAAATATATAATTATATATTTACTATAACATTTAGATATTAGAAAGTCTTCCAAGAGAATTTCAGCTCATAACATGCACTAAAATTTCAAGTTTCAGAAAACGACCGTTTAAAAATATAGAAAGTTGGAAGAGTTCATTTCAAAACTGTCATGCCAGCTTTCTACTAGCAACAGAAATGCTTTTATTGACAGATAAAGCAGGTTGATTGATTTGATATAAATCTAGTGAAAGCGACAGAACTGACTGTCCTATGTCTTTAAAGGTTTCATAAAATTTAGGTCGAGGTCTGTACGGTTTATGAATGATTCATTCATTTTGATGGGAAACTCAATATTAACAAACAAGACATGTATATGCCTAATAGAAATTTTTATAATGTGAACATTTGTCTTCTGAAAATTTTTTAAATAATTATTGTAGTTTCAATTTACTAATTCCCAAAGTCACAAAATTTTTGTCTAGGTTTTGCAACTTAAAACTGTATTACAGTCGAACGTACCTAATGAAATATCGGTTAAAATTATATTCCGCTAACTGTAATAAATTTTCAATGTTCTTAACCATATTGATTAGTATTTGTGATCCTGGATAATAAAATATCCCACTTATTAGAATAAAATTTCGTGGAAAATTGGCTATTTCATTAACCCGGTTGGACTGCACCTCCCCTTTTAAACAGTCTGTTGAATCCCAAGTAAAAACTCTAGGCGACCGGAAAAATGTCGTTCTTTGTACGTCAATATTTTGCCTAGACAGAACTACTGAAGGTACATTTGGTAACTGCGAGATTTTTTAAAAGTAGGTTCTATATTAGAAAGCATTTTCTAAAATTCGTAGCTTATCGAAGACAGTTGATCAAAATTTTCTTTTCAGGCACCTCTCTCAAAGAAAAAAAAATTAAGAAATGTCCATAGAAATCCTGCTGTAAAATACAACATTCAGGATTACCTAAAACTCGATGTCCAGACTTCGTCCAGACAGTGTCCAGAATTTGTTTTTCAAAGAGGTCCTCTTTTTCTCACACATCTTTCTTGAACGAAAATATTTTTTAAATAAAATTCTTGTTTTAAAATGTAACAAATATGAATCCAGAAAATATTTTTTAAATGAAATTCTTGTTTCAAAATGTAACAAATATGAATCCAGAAAATATTTTTTAAATGAAATTCTTGTTTTAAAATGTAACAAATAGGAATCCTTTGTTCAGATACAGCTTGTTTGAAAATAAAAACTTGCGAAGATTTCATTTGTTTGAATTTAACGTAAAAAGAACATTATTGCTTGCCGTTACGCATAATATAAAATAAGTTAAAAGTGACCCCCCCACCCGTTTTAAACAATAAATATGTTTGATGAAAAGAACACATGTTGCTACAAGCTTCAACTATAAAAAATAAGGGACTTACTTCGTCGAAACCTCTGCCGAGAACAGACAGCTCGATTATGAAAAGAGATGGAATCGTTCTTCCATTTATATCATGTAATGACAAAAAAAGGTTCAGGAACTTACTCCAAAAGAAATCTCTTACTGAATGGAAAAAACTTGAATACTTCATTTAGGGAAAACCACATGGCCGGAAACATTAATTGCAGCTCTCATCTGACGACGTATTGAAGTCGGAAAAAAAATCTACCAAACGTTTTGTAGATTTAAAAAAAAGCCTTACTTATTCTTCTTTTAGTTTCTCAGGGTATGTTTCATTCTTTGATAACATGATTTTAATTTCACTATCGGAATAAATGTTTTTTTAATTTACTTTCTAACTGCTGCCTGCACGCAAAAGGTCAAATTGGAGCGGAAAAATAAAACGAGATACTCTGTTAATAACGGAATATTATATGCTCTGTTGGAAAATGTAGTATTTTTGGTTGTATGATATAACGGTATTTAAGTTCTCATTTATTTCCCTATTTAAGTGGGATAGGAAAATGTACTCATAATAGTCATATGCAGAGATGATGAAGGATATGTATCTCTAAAATATAAAATAAGAAACAATAATAAGCATTTAATTTTTTTTCATTTCGTCGCTCGTGAAATGTGACACAATCGATTTTTGATCAAAGTGCGACCTTCAAGAGTAATTAACTGCTAACACAACCTACGCAAGAATATTTTCCCACTTAAAGTGTGTGAACAAGAAAACAAAATCTCAATAGAAAGTGAATATGATAAATCTAAATTGGTATGGTAATTCCAGGAGAGATGAACCCCGGGAGAGAATGGACCAGTCAAATATTTTGTTAATGCACGTATCTATAGATTTCCATCTCAGTCAGCCACTGAAAGACATTTTGTAGGTGTGTCCGAATTTGCTTCTCGAAAAACATAATATATTTTCATCTAATAATCATCGTTGCTGTTAATAAGTAAATTTTTCATACGGTTATAGTTATACAATTAAAGGTTTCGTTTTAAAGGCGATCAATGTAGTTTTGATGATGTAATCTTGTGGAATATATAAGCTTCCAAAATGAGCTAAAATGGCTAGATGAAAGCCACAGTGTGGAGTCAGGCTGGGTGTTACTTCTCATTCAGAGAAATCGGGTGAGATGGACCAGGTTTTCTATAGGGAGGATTCAAGAGCTAATCCGGAAAAACTATTTTGCAAGGGTGAACTAATCTTGAACATCAGCTTAGAATTACATGAAATATGTCATCACTAGCTGCGTACCCGTTCTCCGCACGGTAGGGAACGAAACTTTTTCTTACATGTATAATTCGAATTGATTCCTGTAATGAGGAATCTAAAAATAAGCAAAACGATTTGATACTTGGCGTAAAGTTTCTCACTAATTATTCGTAAAGTTAGCTTAAGTACTGACCTGTGACCATTGTGATATTATGACACAAAAAAACTATGTCCCTGTCATTCGCGAGAAAAAGAAAAGCTTGACGGTTCCTAAAAATTTCTAAATTTCAAAATGTCTCATTTCTACATCATACTCTTTTTTAGATTTAAATTATACCATTAATACCTTAGACACTACATGATGTGAAGAACCGTTTTATTTTATAATTAATAGCTGTGTACCCGCTCTTCGCAAGTCAAGAAGAGAACATTTTCCTAAATTGTGACCATGACTACTTGTGACAAAACAGAATCTCCAAGAAAAAAAAAGTCCAGGTACAGTCTTTTCTGTGGAAATTACCGCGGGATATATTAACGCGACTTAAAATTATTTAATGTTTAGTTAGCTGTGATGTAAGTCGGCTGTTGAAAAACGAATAGTTTTAAAGTATTTATTAATGCAGTATATTGTGCTTTGATCAGTATTGCCCTAGCATATCTACTAACTATTACTCATACTATCTTTTACTGATACCAATATCCATCTTGATGCTTAATTTAAAGAAATGGTTTAGACATTTGCCACGAATGTAGTCTTTTATTCTTTGGTGATTCTTTGTAATTAGCATAAACGATAATCATTTCACTTTATGGGTGCCATTAAAGCAGCTGTCCATGCAGTTTTATGCATAATTCTTGTCAGATAGGCGTATTTAGCGCCGTAAAATATTTCCAGAGATTCGAAAATGTGTCCCGTTTAAAAAGTATATCGAAAATAATGCTGGATAATTCATTGTTGAAAAAAACAGCATTCAATTCTTTTTCTGGCAACGCAATATAAAATAGGGAATTATTTCGTGCGTGGAGTATGTTTTGTTTGTGAGCTCGTTATTCTGATTGAGTTTCGAAAGCGGTTTTAAACTCGTTACATCAAAATGACGTAGTTTTCACAAGTGGAAACTCAGTTATTTTAAAGTCATTTTATTTATGTTTTTCAATTGGCAATTTTATTCATTGTTACTGTTTCCAAGACAACCATAGCGGAAGATATGATACCGAAATTTTGAAACAGCTACTATTGAGTTCAAAATCCTTCTTTACATAAAAATTCGTAAAAAATCTCCTAATTTATATTTTTCCTCCATTCTTCTTTCAAAAGTGGACGAATTGTATGCTCCGTCTTTTGCGGCAATATAAAAAATTATGACAGATAGAATTTAAGATGCAACAGTTTTAAAATTATTTTACGCAAGCGTCGTCAAAAGAGAAATTCTTTTTAAAAATTCTCAAAAATCGGCAAAATATGTTACACAGTCCGAACAAACTGTTTTCGAAAGAAATTTTTTTCCTCTATCCGATGACGCAAATATCGTTTTACTGCGAGTGCAATGACCGGCGTTATTACGTATTATGCAAGAAAAATCGCTAAAAATCGGACAAAACATAAAATAAAACATTTTCTAATTTGAATTTATAGAAAATCGCTCCGAGGCGTGTTAGGACCTATCCTAGCGAAGCCGTATGCAAAATTCGGTTGGTCTGCGACCCACCGTCTCGGTGCAATGCGATCGGGAGACGCACGCAAGAAGATCGGTGGCCACAAACCTACCTACCTACCTTCCTACATAGCTACATACAATGTTTACTCTCCGATTTTATTATACAGTAGAACCTCGATCTATCGTTTTTCAAGGGGTGCGTAGTAAAAAACGACGAATGCGGGTTAAAGTGAAAATACGAAGAAAACAGTATTTATGAATACACACAATTTGTACAGTATACAAAAAACACTAAATTTGTTACCAAACTGTAAAAGAAACAAATTGAAGTTGTGTAGAAATTAAGTGATACTTATTTTTTAAAAATCAGTCATTTTACACTGGGTTTTCCATTAATCTTTTAATTAAACAAAATTTTCAAGATTTGTAATTTTTTTTGTCTTTTTATGTGCATTCATCTTTCTATAAAAGTCATACAATCTCAAATACCGTTATTGCGTAGGATAAACTAGGCACTAGTGTTGGCTCAGTCTCATAGGCATGAATATTATTCTCAGCCTCTTCGTGATTATTTTCATTTCTTGCGTCACATTTCTTCCCTTCTTAGGATACCGCACGTTGCTACTTCTAAATCAATGGAAATATATATATATATATATATATATATATATATATATATCACTACATTTCACACCATACTCATCCCTGCTAGATGTAAGAACTCCTCACATATACCATCGTCAACCCAAGATATCACACCAGGAAGTAATTAGATTTGTAAGCCATATTGATCCACTTCATCTTCAATTTCATTTCTGCCAGAAGGAAAGATGAACGCGGGAAAGCGAATTTTTGAGGAACGATACATGCGGGTTTTCTTAACGTTATTTGAATACAGTTTGTGCAGGGAGCATGGAAATAAAACGATCAATACGGGAAAACGATGAATGCGGGAACGATAGATCTGGGTTCCACTGTATAAAACTAGCTGCGTACCCGTTCTCCGCACGCTAGGGAACGAAACTTTTTCTTCCATGTATCATTCGAATTGATTCCTGTAATGAGGAATCTAAAAATAAGCAAAATTATTTGACTCTTGGCGTAAAGTTGCTCACTAGTTGTTCGTAAAATTAGCATAAGTACTGACCTGTGACCATTGTGATTTTATGACACAAAAAACTATGTCCCTGTCATTCGCTTGACGGTTTCTAAAAATTTCCAACTTTCAAAATGTCTTATTTCTACATTATACTCTTTTTTAGATTTAAGTTATACCATTAATACCTTAGATACTACATGATGTGAAGAACCGTTTTATTTTATAATTAATAGTTGTGTACCCACTCTTTGCAAGGCAAGAAGAAAACATTTTCCTAAAATGTGACCATAACTACTTGTGACAAAACAAAATCTGCAAGAAAAAAATAGTTCAGGTACAGTCTTTTCTGTTGGAACTACCGCGGGATATATTAACGCTACTTAAAATTATTTAATGTTTAGTTAGCTGTGACATAAGACGGATGTTGAAAAACGAATAGAAGCGAATAGTTTCACGAAGTATTTATTAATGTAGTATATTGTGCTTTGATGAATATTGCCCTAACATATCTACTAATTAGTACTCATACTATCTTTTACTGATGCCAATATATTTTCATTTTTCCATCTTTAATACATAATTTAAAGAAACTGTTTAGATATTTGCTACGAATGTAGTGCAAAAACAATAATCGTTTTACTTTATCGATGCCATTAAAACAGCTCTCCATATATTTTTATGCATAATTCTTGTCAGATTGATGTATTTAGCACCTCAAAATATTTCATACGTTTTGAAAACGTGTCCCGTTTAAAAACTCAATCAAAAATGCTGGGTAATTTATTGTTGAAAAAACAGCATTAAATTCTGTTTTTGGTAACGTAATATAAAACAGGGAATTATTTAGAACGTGCCGTATGTTTTGTTTATGTCTCCGTTATTCTGATTGAGTTTCGAAAGGTGTTTTAAACTCGTTACATCAAAATGATGTAGATTTCGCATGCGAAAATTCAGTTATTTTAAAGGAATTTTATTTATTTTTTTCAACTGGCAGCTATTCAGTTTTAATTACCATGACGGCTAAATTTGAAAGCTTAATATCAAACGAAATCTTCTAGCAGATGCAATTGAATTCAAAATCCTTCTTTACATAAAAATTCGTTAAAAATGTCCTAATTTATATTTTTTTCTCCGTTCTTCTTTTAAAATTGGGCGAATCGTATGCTCCGTCTTTTGCCGAAATATAAAAAAGTTATGACAGATAGAATTCAAGATGCAACAGTTTTAAAATTATTTTACGCAAACGTCGTCAAAAAGGAAATTCTTTTTAAAAATTCCCCAATATCGGCAAAATATGTTACATAGTCAAAACAAACTGTTTTCGAAAGAAATTTTTTTCCTCTATCCGATGATGCAAAGATCGTTTTACTGCGAGTACAATTACCGGCGTTATTACTTATCATGTAAGAAAAATCGCTAAAAATCGGACAAAACATAAAAGGAAACATTTTCTAATTCGAATTTCGAAAAAAATCGCTCCGAGGCGTGTTAGGATCTGTCCTAGTGAAGCCGTATGCAAAATTCGGTAGGTCTGCGACCAACCGTCTCAGCGCAATGCGATCGAGAGGTGCGCGCAAGAAGATCGGAGGTCACAAACCTACCTACCTACCTACATACATACCACAGCTTACCTGTAATTAAAAACTTGTTGAAAACTTATTTGCTTGAATTTTATACAAGAAAACGCAATTACTTTGTTGCCAACCCAATACATACAAGCGTTTGTTTACCTCCCGATTTTATCTGCGCCCTCTCTCTGAGTGTACTCTTGCGAAAGACTGACCGTTCAATCTCAAATTTTTCAAATTTTAGAACGAATATAGAATAAATATTGAAAATAAAACGAATGTGTGGGAGGCTTCGAAAATTCCAATGAGACAAAACGGAAAGCAGATTTCTGATACAGGGTGTATCTCCTTTGCGTTGTCTTCATGAAGGATGTTCACGGTTTGGTGTAACATGCGATTATTGTGAGAAGTTAAATAGCAACAAAGTTCATGGAAAACGGTCTTAACAATGGTCTTAAACGATCATCTATATAAATAAAATTAGACTTTTGACTGTGCATTTCTTGAAATTCAAAAATTTTGCGATTTCTATTGGTTACAAGCACCTGGCCATCCGGTGCGACCTTCAAAAAAAAGTTTGTGTGTCTGTCGTTCTGCCATTCTGTCGTTCTGTTATTCTGTCATTCTGTCATTTCCGTGACGCTTTTTTGTTCAAGCATCACGTAAAAACGACTGAAGCGAATGATATGAAATTTGGTGTCATGATAGGTGGTCACTCAACTTAACACATAGGCGTCGAATTTAAAAAAATCTTGATTGGATTTTGAGGTTTTTCGAAAATCCTTTCAAACTGCGTAAATTTGTGTTCGCACATCACGTAATAACTGCGAAGGTGAAATAATGATATTTTGTGAAATGATAGGTGGTCACTCACCTTAAACTATAAGCATCTAATTAAGAGAAATCGATCAGATTTCTAGATTTTGCGAAAATCTTTTAAGACTGAGTGAATCTTTGTTCACGCATTACGTAATAACGACTAAAGCGAATGCTATGAAATTTGGTCACATGATAGATGGTTGCTCAACATAAACTACAGGTGTCCAATTTTTTCAACATTTTCATTAGATTTTGTGATTTTCTGAAAATTCTCTCAAGATACGTTTATATTTCTTCAAGCATCACGTAATAAGGACTAATACGAATGACACGATGTTTGGTGATATGATAGGTAGTTCCTAATCTTAATTTATAGGCGTTGAATTTTAAAAATATTTTGATTACATTTTGAGATTTTTGAAAATCGTTTTAAAATGCTGAAATTTTATTCCAACATCACGAAATAAAGACTGCAGGGAATGAAACGAAATTTGGTGACATGATAGGTTGTCAGTCAACTTAAATTCTAGGCTTTCAATTTTTTAAAAATATTGATTAGATTTAGAGATTTTGCGAAAATTGTTTCAATATGCGTAAATATTTGTTCGCGCATCCCATAATTACGACTAAAGCGAATGAACTGATATTACTTAGTTACACTCTAAGCTGTAATATTTTAACAATACATAAAAATTATAACTTGGCTTTCTTTACTTTGGCAACATACTACATCCATTCTGTGTACTCCTACGATGCTGACGAAAGTTTTTGCTTTATGGAAATTTGCATTCAGTACTAACCCGTCAAGAACGGGTACTTCAGCTAGTGGTATATAAAAACATTTTCATACAGTGTTTGAACCTATTAAGAATTCAAGAAAGACATTTCACTTTCATATGTTTCTAAGTCGAATAATAATTGATGAAAACTTAATACTAAGTAAGTTAATTGTAAGTACGTTAATTTAATTTTCATGTAATGAAAATAAAGATTAATAAATTTAATATAATTTCAATTATTTTTTTATTTAATAGTGTTTTATATGCTCCACATGGACCTCATAGTAAATTTAAAAAAAAAATCATAAAAGAAATTCTTTAAACATAAGAACTTTTGCATTAGGATTTTTTTTTATAATAAGAAACATTAAACACTGTATGTATAGCACATTGTAAAAAGTGAAATATACGTAACTCTGTGGCCTTTGGAGAAAGAAAAAAACCTGGTCGATCACTGCTGGAACTGATTTAATTTTATCGATTATTTGTGAAATCCATTAAGATACTACTTTGATGTGAGTTTTTATCAAAAACATATAATTTGGGAATCGACTCGTGTTTAGATGAAAAACCTTTCAATTCAGGCCGCTTGCACACCTCCACAAAACAGCCAAGTTATTGCTTTGCTGAGAAACCCTGCACTTCTAAAAACATCTAAAAACAGTTTTTTCCCCTCTTTTCACAAGCCACTATTAGCTGACTAATGGGGTTTCATAAATAAACGGTTCAATTGTACCATGAAAGAATTATTTTTTTGTTTTATATAATTAAGTTCCCGTTCGTATACCTGTTCAAACTCTCTGTAAAAATAAATCGATTTTCATGAAATATACAATGCGTGTAATAAACAAGGGGATTTTTTTTCAAAAGAAAAAAGATATTCAAATAACAAACGTATTATCCTCATCAAAAGAGATTCTTTTATTGATACGTTCTTACGCCAACGCTTCTTAAATCCTCGAAAGTCTCTTAGAGCATGATATTTGGGATAGCTTTCCTTTAGTGAAGTGCGTTTAGTTTCATATCTTCTGGTAAAACGATAACCAAAATTCTCTTTAGTTTTTCAGAAGAAATAAAGGAAAAACCGCACGGGTCTATGTCTTGTAATATGGGTGTGCGCTGTCGTTACAACGATGGTTCTAGCCAAAAGTTTAAGAACAATGAATGATGTGTGAGCATGCGCATTATACTTTTGCAAAAGTTGCGTATTATTTTTCTACAAATCCGGGCATTTGATTATCGGATTACATCACACAAATGAATTTAGACATGTCGGTAGTGTTAATTCTTGATCGTTTTTGACCTTATCTCAAAGTGGACTCTGGCGTTCATTTCAAACAAATACAATGAGCATCATCTTCATCTTGTCAGCTGTTCTAGTTGGGTTTTTTTGAATTATTAGAAACTCTAGGAGCATAGAAGTGTTATATAATGTGTATTTTAATAGTGTTAGTTATTAGTTTCAAGAGTCGGCACTGGCTCATAAATGAAATTACAGTGAATTGAATTCCAATGAAAAGTTTATTGTGTCTTGCTTATTGAGGGAAAATGCCCAGAGGAGTGAAACTTAACAATGAAAGTACAAAGACAAGGCTTGATTAACTCATTTAGAGCCTTCCAAATCTGCCCAGCCAATCACAAACGCCCTTTTGGAGAACAACCAAGTAGATAATGGGCGTGATCTACCCTTAACTGGGGAACTTCATAGACGCGCTTTTTAATTTCTTTGTCATTGATAACACCGATCAACACGATTTTTGGGTCTGACTTCTACATGTTAAATTTTAGTTTCTCCTACATTAAAACTAAGGAAAATAATTTTTTTTTTCATGAAAGTTTGCTTTTGTAGAAATTAAAGCAATTTTTCAATTTTTTGTATTTTTGTTTTTATAATTCCACTCTAAATTATGACCAGAAAAGTTTTTGCTGGATATAAAAGTCTTTTTTATTCAATATTTGTGATAAACAATAACATATAAATGTAAAATAATAATAAATTAATGTCTAAAAGAGAATACTTTTCGTATTTATTTTATGTTCGTATGAGCAAATAATAATACAAACAAATAATAATATTAAAAATAATACTACAAGCAATGCTACAGAGTTACAAATAATAATACAGTTTACTTTCGGGTTAATCAAAGTGTTCTTTCGTTTATGAAATTTCTTTCGTTTATGAAATAAATTAAAATATACTTATCGACGTAAATCAGACAAAAGCAAACTTTAAGAACTAAAAATGAAAATTTAAGTGTTTTTCAATGTCTAGAATCCCAATTTAAGCATGAGAACAGACCCCCCCCCTCCAATTTTTTTTTTTTTTTTTTTTTTTTTTTGTTGACCGGTGTAATGAACAGCGAAGTTCCCAAGTGTGGGCGAAACTTTCGAAATGTTTGCTTTTCCCAGAGGACCTTTAAGCCCTGATAATTATGACATTTCTGCAAGTTTTGACTCCGCCCGTAAAAGCCTTCATTATTATATTCATTATATTAATTTAGAAGTACTTTTTCATGATGAATAGAGTGCTGACATGTGTTTACCACATTAGGTAGCCAGAATAAGCTCTGCTAATAATTAGATATTCAAAGCAAGTCCATTCAAACTTCCTTAAAAATAAATTCTAAACTTCTTTTTTCTAAATTTAGTGATTTTAACTCACTCTTAAGAATATGCTGATTTAAAATACAGAAATGAATAGCAAATGAGGGGGTGGGTACTTTAAATAACAAGAGTATATGAAAAGATTTCGTACATTTATATACTAATCGAGATTTTCATTTACCTTATCACCTTCAACTCATTTTGTCTGAATAAACGGCATTCTACTGTATTTAAATTACATTTAAAAAAATATTTTTTGCAGTCTCATATGACATCTTTGAATCCTTTATTTGGATTGCTACCATGCTGGAGAAATACAGGATGATTAAAAAAGAACTTTCTCGATTTATGAACTTCTAGCAGCCTATCCTATCCACCAACAGAAAAGAAAGCTCAAATATAGTTATTTGAAAATATTGCGATAACGCCAAAAATAAAGCTCTCATTTTTAGGTTACAGTGAAAAAATAACAACATTTTCCAATACCAACACCTTTTTCCTGAGAAAAAATGATTAACGCATTAAAAAACCATAAATATGCAGTTACGACATAAATTGGCGGAGTAAAAATTTGAAAAAAGAGTTCGTAAAAAAAGAATGGCAACACAAAGGGGGGAGTGCATTGATACAACTAGCATAATTCGTAGGAATTGAGAGTAGAAATGCGAAACTAACAGTAAGATACGGTGATAACTTGTAATTAAAAAAAATCTTCTATATATTGTGCTGCCATTGGTCCTTTGCTATGTTCTTTGAAAATGTTTTATGTCGCGAATTTTAGACATAGGGTAATTCCGGGAGAGTCGCCGCACCCCTTGTATTTCTGGCAATTGTAAATGGCAGTCACATGCGCAGTATAGGTGTGCTGTGAGATTTTCTAAGTGGTGTATAGCCTGAATCCCGTTCAGTGCGTTAGCTGTAACTATAAAAATTTTATTTTGAGATAAGCACATGATTTCACTATCTAAACTAATAAATATGTATCCTTAAGTGTTTTTTTTACGCTAATTACTGAATCAGTCCATGATTTCGAAGCCAAAACTAAGTGTAGAGTACTGCGTGTATGGTTACTCCACTTTCCGTTACGAAGACAGGAAACTGTGATGTATTACGTCTATACCGTACAAATGGGATACATGCCGCACTGTTATTCCGGTACACATGCCGCAATTTCTTTTGTAAGGCATGCCGCTTTTAGTAAAATTTTAATTTATCTCCGTCTCTTATTTTTTGTATTACTGAATTTATATTACTGAAGTATATTTTCTGGATTTAATTAAGCGTTATTAACTTTTTATTTCCTTCATTTTGCACAGACTCACCAAGTTGAACATGCTGATTGTAGCAAATAATTTTGCATTTTAACGTTCTGGCTTAAATGAAATATTGTTTTTAAAAAACCGGATAAATTTTAAATTTGTCAACAGATTTTATTAGAAACGCCCACATTTTATAAAAGAATAAAACAATGTTAAAACCAATAAAACAATGAAAACACTATTTTACTCTTTCCCCCCTCTCAGATACAATGATGTTACGTCGATGATGAAGTAACAATTAAAATTCAATTAAAAAATAAGTATTTAACTTTAGTTTTGAACTAAGTTGGAAGACCAATATTGATATTGTAAAGTACTATTACCTTTCTTTGCACTCATTTAGTCTCGTTTTCTTATTACAGAGGTAATTATAGTCCGGATATGAATATTTGTTTTAATATTTTTTATTTATTACTTCATTAAGTTCTTATGACTGGCGGCATAACTCCCGCACAAGAACGGTGTCTCACCTGCAGTGCAATATTTTAGAAAATTTTTTAAGAAAAATATTAATTAATTTTATATATTTTTTTAGTGACACATTTTTTTGGTGCTTTATATTTTACATTAAATAGCACAACATGATTTGTTTTATTATGTGCACCCTGGAATTTTTACACAAATTCAAAAAATTGTAAGGCATAAGTCCCGGAATTATCCTATATGTATCGCTCCAACGCCATTTATGGTTCTTCCATGCTGTTGTTACGAATTTTCGGGGAAACTCGCTGTTCTGGGGTTCAAAATAGTTTAAAATTCGTATTCTACCCTTCAAATGGTTATATTTTCATTTTTGTTGGACCAATATTTCTCGAGATTTTTGGAATTTACTTTAGAAATCAATGGGAAAATCCAAACCTCCATATCTCCAGTTCTAGTTGGCTGATTTTGATGCAACATAAAGCATAAATTTAACTATTTGAAGTGTAGAATACGAATTTTAAACATCAAACTCCAGAACAGCGGATTGCTCAGAAAATACGTAACATTACTCCTCTCCCGAAGGACTGCATGTCCCGGGCAGTATAATCCCCAGTTAGGAAGGAAGTAACACAAACATCTGTGTATAACATTTAACAAGATCTTAACAACATAATTTAAGCAAGTAATCAATAAACAAAATAAGCAAATACACACTAATGAGTAAATAAAGAACATAATAAATACTTACACACTAATGAGTAATAAACATAAACAAATACGCATGAAAAAAAACAATATATTACAAATACGTACACTAAATATGGCGTAAGGGCTGAGTAAAAGAGAGTTGAGGGAAAAGGAAGAGAAGAGAGAGAAAGGAAAGAAATGGGAGATGTAAGAAAGGAGGAATTACGCCATAGTGACCGTGGTCTAATATTCAAATAATTAATTACAACCACGCTAAGTGGTTAGCCATCGATCGTAATGAACAACTCTTGGTTTCGAGTTAGGTGACTTACGAATCCGTACGATGACGTCGTTTAGTCTGTTTAGGACTGTGTAAGGACCGTCCCACGGCGATTGCAGGTTGGGAGACAGGCCTTTCGGTCTAGAAGGATTGCATAGCCAAACTTTGTCACCTAGTTTGAACTCGTGTCCCGTAGCCTTCGTGTCGTAGTGAGTCTTCATCTTCTCAGTGTTCAGGTTGATCCGCTCCCGTGCCCTAAGCCCATCTTCAAACCGTGCCCTAAGATTTCCATGTATGATGCATCATGTATGATGCATTCCTTTGGCGATGAAGGCGTATCTGTAGGGCGGCCAAACACTAGATCGGATTGTGTATATTGATTACTTGCTTAAATTATACTGTTACGATCTTGTTAAATGTTATACATTGCAGATATTTGTGTAACCTCCAAACTGGGGATTGTACTGCCCGAGACGTGCAGTCCTTGGGAAGGGGGCAATGTTACAAATTTTCGGGGTAACCCGCTGTTCTGGGTTTTAAAATAGTTTACAATTCGTATTTTACGCGTCAAATAGTTAAATTTTGCTTTTTGTTACATCAAAATCATTCAACTAGAACCGGAGATACGGAGGTTTGTGTGTTCCTATAGATTTCTATGGTAAATTCTAGAAATCTCGAGAAATATTCGTCCTGGACCTTCGGCAACGTCACTTTAGGGGACTTATTTTTGGCGCCAAATTTGGCGATATTTCGCCAAAAGTCGCCCAACTTGGGGACATTTAGGTCATTTGGCGCGAATTTCCCAATGGGGTTTGTAAAGATAGTTTTTCTGCATTATCATGCATAATAGCCTAATATTTCTCTTCTATGACGTAATCAAAATTCCCGCTTTATGTGGAATCTTCGAGAAAAACATTCATCTGGAAGCTTCTTGTAGCTCCTGCGTCACCTATAAATACAAGCATGTCAGAGGACCCAGTTCAGTGTGAATTGAGCTTCCGATGAGTACGTAGATTCGCTCTGTGAACTGTGCGATAGAAGCGGTGTTTTCGCGCTCATTTATGAAGCTTTGAATTTAAGTGCTGTGCGTAAATTCTTGATTGCTGAGTCTTGCGGGACTATTAGTGTTATCCCTCTTATATTTCCACTGAATTTTGCCGGTGGAAGTGTTTTAATTTGTGTGAGAATTGCAGCATTTGTGAAAGCTTCGGTACTGAGTGGACTATTATAAACGAGCTACTGGCCGTTTTTGCCTGTGAATTTTGTACAGCTGATTGTTCGACGAAGTTCTAGAAGCAATAAAGTTTGTGTTCATCCTCGCAAATGAACTCTTTTCTAGAACTTTCTGCCCCAACTGGACTTTAGAACGACGAACCCAGGAAACAGGCAGAGTATTCTGCAACTCTGTAATCAATTTTCGTAGGAATAAAGTTTTAAATAAAAATGATGAGATTTGATTCATTGATTGGTTTTTGAACTATCATTTCCATTTAAACAAAGAAATGATGAATTTATATTCAACCAATGAAAAAATATTTTTGAGGTACGAAATGATAATTTTGGTGCTGTCACTCGAAAATTCTAAAACCGCAACCGTAACTGCGACAGCTCTGTTATTTTAAATACAACGGATTAACTTTTTACACACGGTGGATACGTTCCGTGAAACATCGTCTAAAAGAAAACTGTGTAAAAGTTATGTTTCAACAAGGAAGAATGATGCATAGATTTTTTCGTATAAATTCTCTCACACAGTAGGTATAAAAAGTTTCAAAAAAAGAAGTTTTACTGTTATACATTGATAAAATAAAGTTTCAGAAAATGCTTTTGTCATTATTTTCACACCGTGTTACTTTAAAACCGGGTAAAAAAATCAGTGTAAAAAGAGAATTCGGTGTAATCTGAATTTTAAGTGCATAACTTCAAATAACAGTATCTGGCATTTCCTTTCGATTGATTGAACGGATAGGCGTCTAGGATATCATATATCGGGATAGACATTTTATAATCCCTCATAACATTATGCTTTATAAATATATATTAATTAGAACAATTAATTTGCAGTAGAATACTACTGTTTAAAATGTAATAGGAATATTGTGCACTCTTCATGTTTCCCTTTCGGCTGAAGAAGTCATAACTCTTTTCCGTCACATCTCTGAGAAAAGTTGATTCTAATCTATGCTAATTGTCTGAGAGAATCTTCGAAAAGGGAAAAAAAATGGACAGTTGTTTTTAATCCCCAGCAAGCTCAGGCAGGAGGAAGGAGTTATTATCAAGTTTAACCTTACCATTGAATACAGGTTCAACGAGTTCATTTCCATAGTTGCTACGGTGAAGAATCTTTTCGTAGCCCAACGTTCCTTCCCAGTTGGGTCTGCGAATGTACCTACCACTCCCATACAAAGCACGATGTCTCAGTTTAGATCTCAGGAATAATGCAATTTTAAACAATAACCGAATGTTTGACACATCAGAAGAAAATATTCTGGAAGCGGCTTCACTGCCTACCTTGGACAAAGCATGATGCTCATACCCAGAGGGCAGTTGAAGCCCCATACTTGAAAGTAACTCTGGGAATACAAGTGTACCTTCACTTTCAAAGATTGCATAATGCATAATTTGAGCGATCTAATTGAATTTTTGTGTCTTGTATGGGAGTGGTGCATTCGCCGACCCAACTGGGAAGCAACGATTCTTCACCGTTGCACTTTAGCAACTGTAGGAATGAACTGGCTGAAACTGTATTCAATGGTAACGCTAAACTCGATAACAGCTCATTCCTCCTGCCCAAGCTTGTTGGGGATTAGAAACAGCTGCTTATTTTTTTTTTCCTACAGTGGGACTGGACTGGATAAACTTCGATTTATTAAAAAAAAAATAAAAACAAAAAAAACAAAAAACAAAACAAAAACAACAACAACAACAATATTTTCAAATGCTCGCCTGTTGCGGAAAAACTGCAGATTTATGTCAACACAGCCCATTTAAAAAATAATTCAAAAGAAGATACGCATCATTGACAGATTTTTGTGATAGATGTATGATTGATTTGTAGTAATATTAGGAATCGTTAATTTCCTCTTATTTATTTGCTTTATTTTGTCATTATTGTTGTTGTTATTTTTTCACATTTTGCGCCTGATGCTCGCAATCTGCGCGACTGTTAAGTAGGCTGTCAAATTCATTTCCGATTTTAATTTGAAAGTTTATTGAGGCTTCTAAAATTCAGATAATTTTGCCATTTTATATTTAGAATTCTGTTTTGTGTTTGAGAATAAGTGATTCTTTTTTTAAAACTAAAAATTATGAGAGTTGACTCATTGAATGGTTTATGAACTGTCATTTGCATTTAATCAAGGAAATGAAGAATTTAGATTCAACCAATGAAAAAATACTTTTGAGGTAGAAAATGATATTTTCTATACACTTACTGCATTTATTTTCTTAAGGAACAAGTAGTACTTATGAAAGCTTATAGTACAACAGTTGCACTCAAAATAATTGCGAATGCATTGCAGTCTATGGGCAACCATCCCTTAAAGTTTGTGAACATGTATTTCGGATTTTTGTGCTTGACCCGTAGTCCGCTTATAAATCCACATCAGAAGGACAGCTCAAGGGGTGTGTGTGCCCTCCGTGGAGGTATTTTTTAAGGGATCCTAACTCATACTTACGCTAGTTTCGGAGAAAACCACGGAAAACTCCGAACGTTAGGTCGATGGGACCTGAACCCGGGACCTTTACACTTCTGCCGTCTACCATTTTCAGTGACATAACCACTGTGCCATAGTGAGGCACAACTCTTAAAGTATGTTACAGAGAATGTTAAGTATGTTAAAGAATGCTATAATGTCAATCTATTTCAAACAAAAATAATTAGTACGTGCTATTTAGATGAATGAAATCTCTGAAAAGAGCAGGCGTAACGTTTACAGGTCTTCTATTGGGGCAAGAATAAAAAACAGTAATAAACATCATAGATAAGCTCTAAAATAAGTGATTGAAAAAATAGTTAGTATCACTGAAAAAACACTCAAAATACTGGTGTTAAACGATAAAGTAATTAAAAAACTTTGTAAAAAACACACATAAGAAGTAAAAGGAAAGAGGATACGCGTTTCGTTCAAAAATTGTTTTGAACTCAAGAGTTCCCTGTGTTCTTTACGTCGAAGGGCTTGGACTGAAGAAGTTCAAAACAATTTTTGAACGAAACGCGTATCCTCTTTCCTTTTACTTCTTATGTGTGTTTTTTACAAAGTTTTTTAATTACTTTAGTTAGTATCACATTTGTTTCAATTTTCTCTCATTCGTTGTATATGCGCGAGGTGAACTATTCCCCTTCTGTATTCGCTGCTATTTCCTGCTATGTATCTTACCCGGCCCTTTGGACACCAGCGTTTCTCTTGCACAAAGCTATATCAAAAGCTATTCAAAAATTTTTGGTTAGCTAGTTAAATACCGATACCAGCTGATGGACGTGCAAGGAAAATCTCTGTCGTCGTTTCTTTGCAATGATGGAGCTAACAGTTTAATTATTCATTCTGCATAAATAAATATTCAAGTTACTGTGTTGAAAAGTTCTTGAAAATCTATATGTTTTTTTTATTGATTTTCAAAGAGCCAAAACTTCTCCACAAAATACCTGTAATTGGTGTCGTAGTTTGATTTATAAATGTTTTTTCAAGATTTCTAGTGATTACTTTAACACTATGATATTATGAAGTACAACTTATAAAACTTTATTAAGCTATTAATTAATGAGTTTTGCTCCTTTTAGCAAGCTGTAGTGAAGGAAAATTTGAATAATATGAGAGTAAATGCTTGTCTACATACTAACTAATGTCCAAGCCTTAAGAAATGCTTTTCAGAAGGCATTTGGTTAATCTAGAATCAGTATAATAAATTGGATTTTTATTTTTATGTAAGTAATTCATGCATACTATTAATTATTTTTAAAAATAACTCTACTTAAAAAGGTGTGTCCGGCGTTATTTGAATAGGCTTTTCAATTACTTTATAAATATAATACTTTCGAAACGTCTTAACTGTTTTCTAATTATAACATTTAGTACATAAATAGTAGCATTTAATAACATAATGTTGATTGTTAGACCATTAAGAGCCAGAGAAAGTTTTTTTTTAAACCGAAAAATAACCTCCTAAGTACTTTATGCTTATTACTGCATGGCGAACAGCCTCTTTCAAGAATACTTTCACCATGTCATTTGTGATAGTGAATTTCAGTCACAGATCAAAAGTAGGGGGAAACGCATCCTGCTGTTGGAACACTGCGGTAACTCAAGCATGTCGAAAAAAGCGGGTATTCAACATTAAGAAAGATAGTAACGAAAATTTGAAAATATATATGTATATGTATATAGTATATATTACAGTGATAAAATGAGTGTTTATGCTTCTGTACATATACAACTAGGTTACTATTCTTGGATACCTAAATGTATTTTCAAGCTTTTGTTTCTTGCGTTTTTGCCTCAAGAATATTACATATTTGAATAAATTAAAATTTTTACCAATTAAGAATGCGTCAAGTAAGAAAAAATGCTTATAGTATAACATTTTTAAATGTTGTTACTTATTTTCTTATTGGTCAAACTATAAAACTGATAATAAAATACTTTTAGAACCGTGCATACATAAAAGGAATACAGTAAAAAATATTCTATTTTCTTTTAAAAGAACGTTTAATATTTAACATTAAAGCACAATTAACATTAAATTATTTAAAAGCGTAAGTTGCAGTAAAGCAAAATAATAAACAACAAAAGAGGCATGTGAAAAAACACTCAAAATACTGGTGTTAAACGATAAAGTAATTAAAAAACTTTGTAAAAAACACACATAAGAAGTAAAAGAAACCTTTTACTTCTTATGTGTGTTTTTTACAAAGTTTTTTAATTACTTTAAAAGAGGCATGTTTTCAACATAAGTCGTTTAGGTTTGTATACCTTATTCAACCCGTGGACTTGTACAGATTATCTCCTGTCTAATCATCGTCGAACCAAGTACCTATTCAACTGTTGAGTTTTGTGGGACATTTCAAACATAGAACCACATTCAATATATAAACGCATTAATAATATTAATTTAACGATAAATGCGTTAAAAATTAAATTAATAACAGTATTAATTTAACTTTTATGATTAAAACTTGTCAAGTAAGGAGAAATGTACGTATAGCGTATTTAAATGTTCCTACTTATTTCTTTAATTTGGTCAGACTATAAAATTGGTTGTAGATTTTTTTTTAGAATTGTTCACATAATGAAAAAAACTATTCTGTCTTCTTTTAAAAGAAAATTTAATAAATATCTAAAATGAATAAGCTTAAATTTAAAATTAGAACTGATGTTTTTGATTGACACAGAAATTGATCCACCCAATCTCGTAAAAATGAATTTAGCATAATTACTCTTGAAATTAATCTCGTACCGGTACAGCAATATACTGCTTCTTAGTTGTTGAATTTTAAATGTCATCTAATTTTACCGTTGATGCACGAAATCCTCATATGTCGTATGAAAAGGGAGCACAAAGTAAAGAGGATAAATTCAATATGTATGGGAGACTGTATGGGGGACTATATGTATGGGGGAATCATGCCACCTTGAGCATAAATGATTTTTTTTTTTTCATTCTGCAAAATGCAAAACTTATCTACCGTGAAAGATATATGTTGAATGTGGTTCTATGTTCTAAATGAGCCCACAGAACTCAATAGTTTAACAGGTACATGGTTCGGTAAGGATGGTTTGACGGGAGGATCATCTGTACAAGAGAACGAGCTGAATAGGATATACAAAACTACTTATGGAAAACATGCCTTTTTAGTTGTTTATTATTTTGCATTTGTTGTAAATGCAACATATGCTTTTCCGTTATAGATAGAACAGCTTTCATGAGTATGATATGCATCGTTTTGTAGTTAATACGATTCAGACGTTAGCTTTTGAGATTGTTTGTTTTAATCAGATGCCAAATGTTTTAATTTAAAATGTATTTAAATATTAATAGTAATTGGTTAGGAATTGAAAAAATATATATACATCCAACATCCACTGACTTTAAAAACAAAAGCTGTTTTTTTTTTATTTCGTAGTTTTTTATATTTATTTTTTTTAAATGTCAACTAAGCATTTTCCTACAGCTCCAGAAATTCTGTGGGTTATTATTAATAATGCTGCTATTTATATGAAATGATAATACAAACTTTTCACCATCGGGAAACAACATATGTAATTTCAACTTCTTAAATTATATGAAATACGATGGCTTTCAAAATCCTTCAAGAGTTACAATTTTTTCACTTTTTCATGAAATAAAAATGTGTTAAAATAATATGGAAACGGACTGCATATTTTTTAAAGTAAATCATTTTATAGGACTTTTCATTCCTTTGTTTTGCCTTTTGCTTTAGGGTGTTTCTTGTTTATACTTTCCTATTTTGTGACATGATCTGTGTTTAGAACTCTGTAGTCAAGTTTTTAAGCGTGTGAATTATTGTTATTTTTTTTACAGTTTTCTTTGTGAGTTTACATGCTGGTTAATATTAATGTTAAAAATAAAGTAAAGCAATAATGTATATTACAGCAGTATAAGGGATTTTACAACACCTGATCTGCTCAGTAGGAATGCTTATTATGCAGTGGCTGGATGAAGTTACTTTTGCATAAAATTGTATCTCTCCTTCATTTTGTGCCAGTTTAAAAATATTAACAATGTTTATTTGTAGGATTAGATTATGATCCAGGTATGTTTAATTTACTTATGTTTGCATAAAAGTCTTGCTAAAAGTACACGGTGTGAGACAGGTAATAAATCGTAACAAAGATCTTAATCAAAAAAGTTGTTGCTTAAATAGCATTCACTCGATGAAAAATCAAATGAGAATGAATGAGAAACATCGTAAGAGTTTATTGTTTTAAAGACTATCGCAGAGTTCGTATTATACTATATGTACGTATATGTGCTTGTGTGTATTATCATTGCTTGCACAGAAAGATGTAAACAACGAAATTACAACATATGTACGCGTATATATGTGTATGAATGAATATTTACACTAGGCTAGTGAATAAGTAATGAATGTCCATTGATGTTCGGGGAAATACTATCTATATACTCCGCGCAATATGCAAATTTACGTTTGTTCTATATAACCATTTTCTATCGGAAGTAATGATGTTATTCAGCATATCGTGACACTTACAAAATTAGCGGAAACTCCCAGGAAGGATATGCGTTTTTTCTTTCTTTTTTTTAATTTCATGCCCCATAATTTTCATTTCGAGTCCCATAGAAAGAATGGTCGTGTGGAAAACACGTAATTGGTTTCGTCAAATGGGTGGCTGAAAAGAACATATTTCTCTCTCTCCCACTTTTTTTTTCTTTTTTACTCTTCTAAATTCCGCATACAGTGCTTCCTTCTTCCCTCTTGTTCCACCTCCGTGGTTGGGATTTTTTTTTTTCCTCAAATATTCTTTCAGGCGCCGGTTTTGAATTATGCCTAAAGAGAAAGCAATTTTAAATTGGGGGGACTTCACAAAAGTGGCACGATTGGATGGTTCTCCTCTTGAGGCTCGTTGTTGGGCTTCTTTTCCTCTCTCATTTTTGAAACAATTTAGGCCAATTATGCGGTGAGGTGTCTTGAATTTTTCGGAGTTGCTGCGTTCTTTTTTTTGATGGACGTTTACGGATAATGAATTTTAAATTCCTTTTAAAGGTGTACATACTGATGCATTTAACCCTTTGAGGCGCAACCCTTTCCCAATGCTGAAAAAAAGGGGCAGTCTTTGCCATCGCTCTACTTAACTACCAGTAAGATGGCGGACGATCGAAACGTTCATCGCGGGCCACAGATCTAGAGACACTTTTTCTGACGCAGCTGACTGTGCCGCACAGCCAGCTGCTGTGCGGCACAGCAGCTGGCAGCTGTTGCGGGCTGTTGCAAAGGGCAGCCGTTGCGGCTGCCCTTTTTTCAGCATTGGACAATCTATCCAGCTGTTCTCGCATTCTTCCATTTTTCAGCAGATGTCAGTGTTGTTAAAAAGAATCGTGACTATTTTTTTTATGGGAAATGACGTGCTAAAAAGTAAAAGATTCTCGTGGAGCTATGTCACCCGCAACTATTTTTATAGAAATCAAATCTATTCTTCGTGACTGACGTCAGAGTTTGGTGTTCCCAGAGCGAGAAAACTGCGCGTTAAAGGGTTAAAGTGGATTATAAACACTGCTCTTATTTTTTCTTCTAAAACCTTTTGTCCTGACTTTCAAATTTTAAAAGATACATCACTCTCCATATAATTAAGAACTTTTTTTTAAAAATTTGAATAATAGGAAAGAAAAATACATTTGATTAGTTTTTAGTTGACGTAATTAAACGTTTGATTACAGAAGCTAAAACAATTTTGGTTAATTCTAAGAGATATGGACACCTGAATTTATGGTTAAGCCTGTACTTTAAGTAATCTTTGTTGTTTCTTTTAAGGCAATATGGAAAACTGCCGGTGTGTGAAATGCATTGAGCTGGAGACCTTTTTAAAGGCCTCTAATGCGTATTCACGTTGCACCTGGAGAAAACGACCTAAAATCTAAATCGTTAGATCAACAACCGAGCGGTAGGTCAAAACCCTGGATCTTCACACTTCTGCCGTCAACCAATGTTCAGTGACAGAAAATACTCAACAGAAAGTTCTGTTTAAAAGATGGAATAATTGAAACTTTGTGAAATAACACACATAAAAAAATACTTATCGATCAGGACGTAATTTTCTCTCCTCTCGTCCTAACCAATATGTACTTTTTAGCGTGTTATTTGACGAAGTTTTAATTATTTGAATGTTCACTGTCTTATCCACTCGACCATTGGCCGGCATTCAAGGAATTTTTATTGTGTTTGATAAATATAATTTAACTTTGGGCTACATCATAAGCTATTGTGCAGAAAGAGTTTTTAAAAAATACCGATTGAGTTTGTTTTGTTGATTACTTATTTGACTATTTTGAAATCAAAGCTTTATTCCCAAGCAGGTCGAAGAATGTAGATGGTGTATGTTTAATGTACCTAGCAAGGTACATTCTAAAATAAAGAGCTTTCTGCAAGCATTTTAAACAAACTGCCCTTTACAATTTTTATAGACATGATTTGACAACATTGCACGATGTCGCAGTTATTTTAAAAATAATGAAGCTGTTATGAAGATTACTAACCTCTGCCACAATTTTAAAGATGTCAAATTATAGAGCTATTACAAAAATCCGCGTGATACTACGGGAGATGATCCGTAATAGTTCTTGTAATGAAACTTGTTAATTGTTTGATGTGTGTTACATTCTGCTTGCACGAAATAAGCATTTCTTGAGAAAACAATTTTGTGTTTCACAGGATTACGGGTCTTTTTAAACTTATTTGGTGTTTTTAATTTTATTTGATAAAGAGACTGGGAATAATATTTGTTTAAGTTTTCTCTTCTGGTGTCACTTGATTATGTTATCTGATTAAAAATTTTTTGCTTCAATTAACTGTAATTTTTGAGTCATACTACGATGATTATTACTAACATTATTTATTTATTTATTTATTACATAAAATTCAAATATTTGTACAAAGAGCTGCAGTTCCTTTTTGTATAAAAAGCTGCACATGATTTTCCTTTTAAAATAAAATGCAGTTTGCAAATGTGTTTCCATTCATAGAAAGTTTCGAAGGCGAATCACATTTTTTTTAATATGTGAGAGTATAAAATTATAAGAATATAAAAATATTGATTAGCGGTATATTTTCTGCTGTTGTATTGTTTTCGAAAATTTTTACTTACAATATTGCAGTCTGAAAATATCATTTTTAATTTCTATCGTACTATTCGGTAGGAGAAAGAACACAAGAAAAGTGGAAGGCAAAAGGATGATGACGAATTAATTAAAATGAAATATTTTATACATAGCTATAGCTACATACCCCCCTACCCCCACACATACACTAAAAACTTTTTGAAAATGTTTGAAATTTTGCCATAAAAGATAGAAAGTTTCATTATTGTCTTGCTTTATCAATCATATGAAAGTTCCAAACGTGCTCATTTCGTTAAATGATTTTAATACAAATCTCTTTTTATTTCGGCGACGAATTTAAATTTCTGGATCATTAATACGACTTTCCGATAAAGCTGACTTTTACTGCAATCTCAGAATGCCCCCCACTGTACACAAATAAAATGCAAGAAGCTGAGTTGTTTTAAAAAATGATTTAATGAAAATGGTGAGCATATAAGTACATTATATACATTGATTTATGTACAGAATCCAATGCAGCAGGCAATTCCAGCTCGCTCACCACCATGTTGGTGAGACTTCAATTGACCTCCCGACCAACTCGATGGTTCCGTCATGCCTTTCCCTCGCGTATGGGGACATTTCTATGATGTAAGGTCCAATCGAACGGTGTCTGCTCTCTCTGCTCTCGCTTCTTCGGAAGCCGCTGAAACTCCTGAAACCTGCCACGAAAATAGTCAGTCAGAGTTTCATTTGATAAATTGTTAGTGCTATGCATTCATCAATAATTCATGTGATGAAATGTGTGCATATATATATATATACATATATTTATGTATAATTTAAAATACATGCTATGACTAGGAAAACAAGCATTTCATATTGCTTATTTCGGTCCGTGGCGAAATGACCATAAATGGTATTTGCAAAACACTGAGAATAGAATTTTGAGGAATAATGTAAATTTAGGACTTAGAGAGTTTGGTGTGTGAAGAATTAGCGAAGACCGTTCGTTCTGTACTCCCACAAAATGAGTGGACCACTACATTAGTCACGAGCAGCAGCCAGCCGGGCAAATGTGGTCTCAAAGCGAGTTCCCGAGCGGCTTCCTTTGTTGCATATATATGACTATATATATATCTATCTATCTAGTACCTATATATATATATATATATATATATATATATATATATATATATATATATATATATATTATATACATATATATATATATACGCACACACACTTCGACGATACATTTACTAATATTGAACGTGAAATAGCTATACAATATTTTATATAATGAACAATCAACATGATTTTAACAACTTAGTTCTTACATTGTTAAATTATACATCAAAGACACAATTACACGACTATGGTTATCGTTGTAATATTGAGTAAAGTTATTCTTCATGTTAATGTTCTTTTTATTAGTAATCAGTACGATTTTATAAATAGAAAATTTTTTAAATATTATTTTATATTGTAGAGTTAAAAATTTAGAGTTATTCTGTCTGGGGATATGGATAGCTTACCACTTACTTTTGAGTTGTCGAGATGGGAATACGCCAACGTACGATGCAATAATAGTTTGAAATACTCCCTGAGAAACATCTGATAGGATTAAAATGACATAATTTTGTCTTCTATTGTAGTTGTAAATAAATAAAAGTATTTTTACTTAACTTTATGATCATTGTGTGACAACTTTCATGTCAAAAAGAAAAATAAAGGGTGTTCACTTTTTTCTTATTATTTTGGTACAATTAATGTCTTATCAATCAAGCTTATCAGCAATTTCCTCTCTCCAAAAAGGAAATAAAAGACGACCTCTATACTCTTTCTTTGAACTAAAAGAACAAAATTAGCTTAGAATGCAAAATAAAAACATAAATGAAAGCTATTTTATTTAAGATCGGGTTACTTACGTTTAACTGGATTTTTCTCTCATCATTAGAAAATATTAAAATAGAAGTAAAATGCTACCATTACTACTGAATGGTAAAGTGAGTTAGAAATAAAATAATATTACATTATTTGTAGCTGAATTATGTATTTTTAAATTTTTTGAAATATTACTTATCAGTTACTGATTTTTTTTATTTTCTATAATGCAGCAATAAGTATTAAAGTCGATTTAAACTGTAGAAAACGCGCAAAACTCTACCCTATAAAAGTTGCTTATTAAAGTACGAAAACGGCATATACATTTTGGCAACTGCAGCAAGAAGTCATCACCACCAGTCCATGCCTCCTCCCATGCCTCCGTGGTGTCCACCAACTTCAATCGGAACGAATACGGGCTCGACTTTGTGGTGGGAATGTCCACCTCCTGTTGATGGATAAGAACGTCAGATGAGTAGTATTTTTACCTCTTTGCATGCATGTAAGCGTTCTGTTTTCTTTTCGAGTGATATTTGTAGATATTTAAGGTCCGTGATTTCTGATTCTACAAGCTTCGTATATTAAAATAGAGCAAATACTCTCGTGTTGAGATTTCGAAACCCTAAAAGTATTAGTCGCTTCTGAGAGGATTAAAAAATCAACTAAAGAAGGATTATCTCCATAATCTACAAGATTGACTTGACTTCAGTGGATTGTTAAACCTCGAACAGTTTCAGGCTTTATAACACTTCCCAAAGGGTTTATAACACTTTAAAAAAGTTTATGATTTCGGATTATCTGTCTGTCCGCTTGCTTGGTTTTGCCGCCGGTGAGGCTTTAAGAGCACAGGGCGTTAAGGCACTAGGCGAAGGCAAGCTGTTAGGCAAAACACCTTGTCAAATTTTGTTTTGATACTACACTTATTCAAGACTAACGAGCCGAATGAAACTTTTACATTATTATGAAAATTTGAATAAAATATAAAATACTTCTTACTAAACCGTTTTATGATATATTAAAAATAATGAATCATGTTAAACGGAATTTCAAGTTCATATTTTATTATAAAGGAGAATACATTTTAGTAGATATTACTAATTTTATCCATTATTAGTGTTGGTTATTATTATTACGGTGCGAATAGAAATTTTTCACGAATAAATACTTATTTATAAACTATTTAAAGGTACATGAAGACTTTTTACAGTTGTTTGTAAAATATGTATTTTTCATTATCTTCTACAATATTATGAAATTCTACCTTGAATTTTGATGAAAAATAAAGTTTTGCGGTCTTATAAAATTATTTCATATCATTAATAAAACAATGAGTTATTCTAAAATCTGGATGTTTTGGTTGATTATGTTATTATGTTTGGAACTGAGTCTGTTCGAAATTTTAACTTCCACTGATTAAGTTTTTTTGCGCTGTATCAAAATATGCACGAAAAAAATTTTTTTCTATGAGTTTAATATTTTAAAATTTAATCTCTAGTAAAAGTGTTGAATAAAATATTCAATGCTATTTTTTCTTAAATGCTAAAATGCTTTTTAAAAAAATTATTCATTTATTTTAACCATGGGAAAGGCCACTAGTAATTTGCTGAATCACAACTAACTTTCGATCCTGCACAAATAAAAGCCGAAAAAACGTTACTAAATAATTTTTCCATTTTTTCTTAATCTGTTATCATGTATGATTTAAAAATATATTTTCCTACTTAATTCACTGCTATTCTATAACGTATGAAATGGGTAATAAATGGGTAAATGGTTAGTTTATTTATTTATTTATTTTGTTTAGTATCATTACAATTTATGATTAATAAAACGCTTTATTAACATGCATGCTTGGTAAAGAAACTTAGTATAACAAAATTAATAGAAGTAACATTATAAACATTATATACAGTTTTTGGATATAAATGTTCACAGGTATTTATAAATACAATGTTAATGATGTTAAGTTAAACAGAGTTTACAATTACATACATAAAACTACATACATACACTCAAATGACTTACAAAATGTGAAAATAAAATTTTCATACATTAAATAATAATAAGAATAATAAGAAAAATTTAAGCAAATGCTTAAACTAACCAGCTACTTCGCGAAATGAAGTACTATATCTTGTAATTGTAATGGTGATGTTTTCTCACATAAAGTGCAAAAGATTTCAGATTAAAAGATTATTACTCTATTAGAAATTAAGTACTTCATGTAGCTGGTTATTGGCTCAATTAAATGTTGTTCACAGTTGGCTTTTTTTTTTTCAGGAGTATGTTTTGACTTCTATAAAAATTTATCTTAAGTTGCATCAAATTAATTGATATATGGCCTAATATTATAAAAAACTGAACAACTTATGCGACAGAGCAATGTGTCAAAAACTGCTACTAGCAGTTAGATTTCTGCAGGGCCTTATTATCACATGGGCAAATCAGAACTTTGCCCAGGGTCCCCGGCTCAAAAGCCCCCCCTCCCCCAACTTCTGAAATATTCTTTCTGCTGTTCTGAAATATTCTTTTTTGTATAAAAATTTTATGAAAAAAAACCCACAATTTTCATAGATGGGTGCACCCTAAATTCATCGGTGCCCGGGGTCCCTGTAGGTCATAATCGGGCCCAGGATTTCTGTTGAAACCTAGCTTTTGTTTCTTAAAAATTTTCTAACTAACCAGATTCATCTGTTTCTAACTATAAAAAAGCTTCAAGAAATTTAAGTAGGCTCTCAAAATTTATCAATATTCTCCTAAAATTGAAAATAGTATGCTCTTCTTTAGGCTAGTAACATTAACTTTAGAAGCAAAATGCGTAAACCTGAAATAAACGTCTTTTATCAGACTTAAAATTTCAGAATCACACATTAGACTCAATATTTACCACCGCCCTGAAGCAACTTCGCAACAGCCCCGGCAGCTAAAAGTGTCGCCAAGGCGCTGCTACCTCCTCCGTGTCTTTTACCAGCCTTAAAAATGAGCATGGGGCCATGGTGGGCTTCTGTGTAGCTGCTAAGCAACAGTGCACTGACCAATGTGGCTAGGAGGTAGAATGTTAGCTTCTTCATGGAGGTCATGTTGAAAACAGAAGGAATGGGGAGCACACCTGAAAGATATAAGTAATTTATTTTCCTTATCAATAATTCTGTAATCTTACAGGTGTTTATTTGTCAATAATGTTTTTTGAAATCGATTTAGTGGAATTAATTTTATTTATTGACTAATAATTATTGTAGAAGAAGTGAGGGCTATTCTTGCTTTAGAATGAGTCGTTTACAGTTTTATGGACTTTTTCTGGCTGTTCATCATCAACTTAGATCCTCATCAGAAGGAGTGTTTACTCTCAAATACTGACACATTCTCATAAACTGTGATCAACTCTAGGCTCCCTACATTTTCTAGGCGCACGTTCATTATATGTTCACGTAAGTCTTGAGTCCTCAAATTTATTGTCAATCCTCATTTAAAAAATAATTTATAAGTAAGAGTTTTGAACAAATGTCTTTGACAAATTGATATTCTTTGCATGATTTTTCCCCATCATTTTTTTTACTATTAGTTAAAATTTGTGTTTTCCTAAAAGTAAATAAAAGTTCACCTATTTCGTGGCGATTTTTAATATATAGTGCCAATAAAATTCTAATTAAAGTTGAAGCAATACATTTTATTTAATTGAAATGAAAATCCCATTTGAGCACTCTGTACATTTGACTGCGAATGATACGTTACTTAAAACGTACAAGAAAGAATTCATAACTCCCCATTTAACCTACAATAATTTAAATACTAAAGATACTTAAATGCAAAAATTATACTAAAATGTGTAATACTTCCGAAAAATATTTATAGTATTTGTAACAAATTGACGAGTTTTATTTTAAGCAGTTTAAAACAGAGAAATATTAAACAGATGGATATATTATATTTCTAGAAGAATGTACTATTAGTTATGTTTTAAAATTAATGCGTCTAATTTGAAAAATTTATTTCAATAGTCGAAAATTTGTGTAGTTCGGTTTCATTCCCGGTATACATACGGGAGCTGCTAAAGTTATTTTTAAATACTAAGAATGATTTTCTATTTTATGGTGCTGCCATCTGTTAATATTATAAGCAACTAATTACTTTACTGTTTGTTTATTTACTAAGTGAAGTACGTTCTATTAAAGACACTATGAAGAGATTTAAAAAGGTTACTAAATTAAATGTTGATACATATTCTGCAATTATAGAAAATTAAAACACTTACAAATCATTTGAAATTAAAACTTATTACGTGTTTCATCTCTACAAGAATTAAACGTAAATTAAAAAGAAAGATTGAAAAAATACCTATTTACAATGTAACGTGCTTACTCTGAAATAAAAAAACACATTCAAATATGAACGATTTTACTGTACTACTTAACTACATAAAAAGTTCTTTATTACATAATTAATCACATAAGGTTCTTTGCCATATTAAATAATCTTCTATATACATCCATTTCGTGTAACAAAGAAAATAAACCGATATTCAGAAAAATAAATAAATAAAATAATAATAATAATAATAATAATAAAAGTATTTGCATATATGATGCCTCTCCCATTAAAGCAGCTGTAACAAATCAAAGGAATATTGCAGTTGTGAAACGTGGCTAGTCAGTTTAAAAAAATATATATATTTTTTTAAATCGAATATGTAAATAAATTTTAATGTATGGCAGAAAATGCAAGTTTTTTTAATCGAATCACACAAATACGACTGAATTAAACGACCTTAAATGCTGCTAAATTAAGTACTTAGTCTCATTTAAAATATGAAAAGTTTTAGGATAAGAGCTTTTGAACTTTTATGGTACAAGTGCATGGTGAGAAAATAGTTTCAAGTATCATTAATGAGATTTAAAAGAAAAGATCCCAGTAAAAGACTTTGCAAAATGTTTGGAAAAATTAATAGAATAATCCATTATGAGGAGTTTCCTGTTTTTATTTATACGACCTTCCTAAATGAAAAAGACCGAAATTTTAAATCTATGATTTTAAAGCTATAATGAAACATAATAATATTATTATTACACAACAACAACACCAACGACAACAACAATGACAACAACAATAAGAAGAATAATTTGTGATTTACGTTTAGATTAAAATGTTTTGTTGCACGTCTTAATGAGAGCCAGAAAAAATAATAAAGGTGATTTATGTTTAGATTAAAAAGTTTTGATGCACGTCTTACGGACAACCAGAAAAATTCAATGAACTAAAATGAATATTTTCAAGTTTTAAGTCGAAGATAAAATATAAGAAGATAAAATATAAGAAGATAGCTTTTATTATTATTTTTTTAAAGCGGATCTGACAATGTAAATGCTTTTTTATATGATTAACGAAAGCATGCATGAATAATGAAATTACAAAATTACAAAATAAATATATAAAATAAAATAAATAAAACAATAGTAACACTAATACTAATAATTATAATGAAGGAATTTTGAGGGGTACTGATGAAAAACTGCAAATTTATGTGATCTAAATGACAATTTATTTAAAAAGCCGGGCATGAAATGTAATGTCTGTATTTCATCTTAAGGTATATTTTGTAGTTTTAGAAAATAAATAGGATTACTTAAATTACTCGAAAAAATCCAGAGCGTTAAAAATTAACTGTACAACTTTTTAAATTTACATGCCATCACAGAAAATCATATCCATAACGAGAATTTTTTTAGTGAATGTCATAAATATCGTACAATTGTACTAAAAATGCTATTAGTGTACCTTCCGAGCTGCTGAGATGTACAATTTCGATTACTGAATTATTGTTTACATGGCCACACACTTATACTTTTATTAATTAAACGTGTAAAACGTGTTAAATTCGCTTACACCGCAAAATATTTTTAAACATTAAAATTTCAAAAAAATTACTTGAAATTTATTTTCTTGAATTATAAATGTTTTTATGAAATTTTACTTCTTTAGTTAAAACTGCCTGAAATAACGAACGAAGAGTTTTTTAAAACACATATTTAACCTACTCACTTACCGTCACTGCAAAGAATCAGTGGCAAATGTTTCCCTTCTGTAATCAAGGCTGATTTTCAACATTTGACTATCAAAGCAAAAGTGTAAAGCACTATATAAAAAGGTAGCGTTTTGCCCTAAAGGTTAATCTTTTCAGTTGCACCTTTGTAAGCGCAGAAGTGAGTATGCTTATCATTGGGTTCAACCCTTGAACATTCTTCTTCTTGGGTATGCCTCTACATCAGTGGTTCCCAATTGGTGGTCCGCGGACCACTGGGGGTCCACGAACAAGTTCTAAGTGGTCCGCGAAGCGAGTGGGTGTTTAAAAATAATTGTGTTTTTCCTATTTCATCAAGTTAAAAAACAAAAAGCGTATTTGTTTACGGTCGTTTTTAGAGAATTAAAAAAAAAAGTTTCATTAGCCTTGCAAAATAAGGAAAATACGGGCGGGCACCATATTAGATACAATTCGATGAAATATTGTAGCATCTCAGAGAAACTTTTGTCTTCGGCTACAAGTATATATGTAAACAGGGTTGATTAACTATTATTAGCATCATTGAATCATGAGTGAGTGGAAATAATCCTCTGCGTTTTTTTAATTTTTCATTTTATCAGTATATTTTGTGCAAAAAGTTTTGTATGATTTTTTAAAAACATTTTATCCCCTCCCGGAAAGATTTTTTTTTTTTTTTTTAAAGTGGTCCGTGGGTAAATTCGAAGTGAAAAAGTTGTCTACGGGTTAACCCTTTAAGGCGCAGTGTTCTCGCTCTGGGAACACCCAACTCTGACGTTTTGTCTGTTGCCAGTCACAAAGAATAGATTTGATTTCTATAAAAATAGTTGCGGGTAACACAGCTCCACGAGAATCCTTTACTTTTTAGCACGTCATTTCCCGTAAAAAAATGGTCACGATTATTTTTAACAGCCCTGACATCTACCGAAAAATGGAAGAATGAGAGAACAGCTGGATAGATTACCCAATGCTGAAAAAAGGGCAGCCGTTGCCATTGCACGACTTAACTACCAGCAAGATGGCGGATCTAGAGGCTCTTTTTTTGACGAGAGCTGGCTGTGCGGCACAGCCAGCTATCGTCAAAAAAAGGGTTCAAGAAAAGGGACAGTTCGTCACCTTTTCTCCACTTCCGAGGACTGAATCAGGTACAAAACTTGATCCAATGATCAGTAATCCGTCTGAGATCAAATGAAGCGAAAGACAAGCCTTGGATATGCGATTTTTGTTCATTAACTTTATTAATTGTGCTTCTTAATCAGAGTAGTAGCAAGGGTCATGAGCGCCCCTGGCAAGATTTGAATTTTGCGCCCTTTCAACTTCTTCCTTACTGTTACGTGAGAAAAGTCTGTAAAGTGTTCCCTTTTGAGGCGTGTGACCTTGGCAGCGGCCCACCTGGCCAGCTCCTAGCTGCGGCACTGTCTTTAATTTTTGAATCTAATTGAGTTTTTGTTTCTGTATGAGTGATTTGTCGTTTTTTTTATTGTTATCTATGTCATATTCATTAACTATCAATGCGAAATTTTTTTATGGATTTTTTAAACCAAATCTTTGTATTGCTATCCACTCGTCATTTTACCCAACCTAATGGTAAGATCCGCAAGATTTCTTTTTGGAGGGAGGGAGTATTTTGCCATCTTTCAAGAGGGGAGGAAATCGTTGCATTTTATTAAATAAAAGATAAAAGTTTAAAGAAGTCTTTCCCTAAATGACAGAATTTTAAACCTTTTACAGAATCCAGGTAAAATATTTGATTCCTTAGTTCGGCATCTTGCCCTGACTGATGAAGACCGAAAGCATTTTTGGTCGAAACGATCGTATCGTATTATAAGTAACATCTTATGTGGGGTTTTTTTTCACACAGTTTTTATTTATTTTATCTTACCCTATTTTCCTTTACATATTACGATTACGAATCAAAGAGCATTATCCTATAGGCATATTTTCTCGGCATTTCTCTCAAAGAACGTTCCGTTTACATAACCTTGTTTATGTGATCTTTTCTTTAAAGTTTTTTTTTATCAAAATATTGTCTTCAGTGACCAGATCTAACATAATATACTTTTTGCGTGAGAAGAATTTGTGGATCAAGAGGAAGTTTCATTTTCGAAAACACAAATTGTTTGGCCGTTCCCATTGAACTTGTCGTTCATTACACACTGTTTTTCCTTCATCAGTGCACTGAAGCAGAACTCAACTGATGTGATGAAATCTCTAATGCTTGTTAACCGGACTATCATTAAGAGATTATCTGGCATGCTTATACCGCTCTTAAATGCATCACATACTTGTGGGATGTACAGATATGCGCATGTATGATGTTTTTGCCTATTTATTAAAAAGAAAAAGTTTTGAAGAACGAGACATTGCTTCAAGCAAATTCGATGCGCACCAATTTTTAAAATATCTGTTCTTGAAACACACATTCCACAAACATTATTATTTCTTCGGAAGAAAAATAAAGCTTCATAAAATGTATTTTAGCATATTTACTATAAACCTATCAATTAATGTAAAGGGTGAATGGCTATCAGACCGACAAACTTGCAGGGGGTGTAGGGGGTTTAGAGTCGGTTCAGAATCGCACAACAATGCACAACGCCGACTTCATGTACCTGTTAATAATCACTTTGAAAGAAGTGTTGAAGTGTGCGTCGAATTTCCTAAACCAGTTTCATAAACGATGGGCTTTCCTCAGACAATTTAATAAATGTAATGAAGAAACCATTCTGAAATAAACAATTTTTATCACGTTCAATCGGTGGAAGAGGGATTAGTTTTTGAAAAACCATGGTCTAGAGCATAAAAGGGGGAGCCTTTTTTTACGTTTGCAGGGAGACGCCACAGGGCATAAGTTTTCTGAAATTAAAATTGAATCGACTATTTAAAAATAATTTAAAGAAAAGTATATTTTACTATTCAAAGAAATCTGTTTGAAGCTGCAAATGAATATTAAAAAATCTTGAATGCTTCCAAATAAGAACATATTTTAGAACAGTTCAGGTTTTGATGAAGGTCTTTTGCTAACGGATGATCATTTAGGTTTATAAGCTTTGATGCTGAGCATAAAGTTGTAGGCGGACTGAGTAAATTGTTTTTCTTGAGAAACTGGCTTGCAGCCGCGTAAAGCTTCCAAAACTCCAGTTAACAAAGCAAACTGACTTTTGATGGTTTCAGCAAAAGTTATGTCGTAATTAGGGTTTAGACATAAACAATCATGTATTAAATTTATTTTCCCTTCAACGCAAGTTCTAAAAATGCGAGCAACAATAATAATGATAATAAACTGACAAACTGTATATATATATATAGGCATAGAATATCTTAACTAATCATGTGAGTAATATTGTTATATCGCGTTAAATAAAATTTAAAAAGAATTGGCATTTTCATTGAAATTTTTCTTAAGCACGCAAAGATAGTATGTAAACGAGTGCATTCTTTTTTTTTATCAGAACAAATGTTTTTTACTCTATTTATTATTTTATTTTTGCTGAATTCTATGCAAAAGGCAATGGCATATTTATACATGCATATATGTATATGTATAATTAGATAGGAAATATATAAATAAAAAAGCAGGAGGAGTAATTGCTGTACTCCATGAATATAATGATGTGGTATAAAGAAAATAGCGAATTATCAAACCTGCAGCTCACATCACATTCAAATAGATATGCCAGAGAGTTTGCACACCGAACATAAAAGAATAAAATAACAGGATTTCGGAAATCCTGAGGAAATTTGTTTAAGAATACACTTCCAGTAAATACTGACACTGGCATAACTCTGAATTTTCAGGAATCGATTTTTATCTAAGAATTAGTGTGAATTAAGATTTTAAAATTAAAATAAATCTATTGGTGAATAATATTGAAATAAATCTATTAGTGAATAATATATAAATCTATTAGATTTATTATTAAAGCTGGCAAAAAGCATTTTCTATGCACTAAAAATTGGTCAATATAATTATGCCTAAATTATTCGAATGTGTATTCTGGCATTAAAAAATGAAACTGTGAATTATGTAAAATAGAAAATAAAACTATATGCACATGTACATATATTCAAACTTAAATATAAAGATAAAAATAATCATTATAGTAACTCCTATCCTCAAGTAATACCTATCCAAATACTGTTTACCAAGAAAAGCGTGGGGTGTGAAAGCAAGAGAACTTACTTGGTTATCCGAATTCGCAAATCTTGGGCGATTTAATTCAAGGGGGTCTGCAAGCGTCCTTATATACTGCAACAATCGTCTGATAACACAAGCGTGGTGGACCAGGAGGAAGTAAATTTTTGCCCATCCTTCGGAAGTGGGTCGTTTCCGACGGACATTCCCCCACGACCCAGATAAATTTCACTCTCAGTCACACTAGTAAGCCGATCTCAATCAAAACTCACACGACTTTCTCCTGGGTTTTTTTCTCTTTCTGTAATGACAACTCATCTCTACTCAATACATCTGAAAAGGCATCGAAGCGTGAATTGGAGAAGAAAAAAATTGCAGGTATTGCTCTTGTTAACGAGTTCCGCAGGTAAGGAGAAGGGGGGGGGGAGTTCCTTTTTTCCCCCTTAACGTATAGACTGAGTGAAAAAGATGGGTTTGTTTTATCGTTCCAGTAGTTCCTCAATTAATCGTTAATTAGTACTGATAAGTAAGCAAATAAGAGTCTGTTACAAAACATAAATCCATTGTAACATAACAATTAAACGCACATTGGAGTCAGGGAGTCGCAATTGCGCTTTGAGCAACATGTATGAGAGAGAAAAACTGTATTAATGGATTTATCCTTGATAGGATATGCAAAATTATTTGAAAGATATAAAATGTTTGTGCTGTTTTTATTCCTTATTTATAAATGCATATCACTGTTTATGAAGAAAAAAATGTGTTCGTATTTTTGTTTCTGTCCCATCATGTAAATTCATATCCATTTAATCACTGCCTTGAAATCTTGCACATGGAAAAATACACAGAAAAATGTCTGATCTGCCATAAAAAAATCATAAAATCCACTTGATTTCTTAATTTCAGCAACCTTTTCATAAATTTTAATTTTGAAAGCATCTATATGCTAGACCGGTTAATTTGAAATTCTCTTCTGCATGCAGAAATATACTGTGAAAAAAAAAATGACCATAAAACCTCTAAAAATGTATTTTTTTTCTCAGACTTATAATAATTTTTAAGCAATTTTAAACTAAAAAAGGTAATTCGGGGGAAATTCGAAATGATAATATAATATGGTATATATATATATATATATATATATATATATATATATATGTATGTATATATATATATATAGTATGAAATTATATTTCACAATATTGGCGATATTTTTAGTGTTTATGCATATAACAGTTAGCTTTGATAGCTCTGTTTTTTACATTATTTATGGCCACTGGATTTCCAATTTTTATTTTTTGGCTCCAGTTTTTTAATTATTATTATGTGCTATCACTTGCTCGATGAATTACTTGGGATTCCATTCTACGTAAGTTTAACTATTTTATATTATATTATAATGTATGTATTAAATCGAAAGCCTGTTGAATCCCAAATTTCTAAAACGTTTTTAAACTGCGTAGTTAAAGAACAAAAGAAACTCGCGATCTACTGAAAACTACTTAATTCCGTAACTACTACACAGTCCCTTGCAATTCTTTTGTAATCTTACAAACGGTCCCCGCATCCCGTCAATTCGACACCTTAAAAGACAAAACAATCCGATGCCGAGATTTGGGATTAACCAATTATTACAATGTGCACGAGTCATGTGACACGTCCTCAAAAGTTATTAAAAAGGCTAGCACAGCCTGAATAAGGCTCTTTTTCCCGGCCGCAACTGCCACCAAAATCTGTAATAAAGCTGTTAAAATAAAGTTATGTAAACCGGCAAGACTTTCTTTCTTGGCCCGACTACAAGTTCCAGCAGCGGCCGGCCGTTCATCATCTCTCAACAAAACCCAGCAACTGCGCGAAAGCCGGTTGCCTGACCGATCCGCCTGCTTCTGTCTAATCAGCGTCGATATGTTACAAGCGAGACCTTCCTGTAGCTGTGATGCTGCATATATATATACATATATATATTTCAATCTTTAATTAGTTGTATGTGTTTATTAATTGTTTTCCCAATATGTATATGATTAAAAATTTTATTCTTTAACAAACTCATATGAGTTGTGGCATTTCCCCCCATATATACGGGGAAAATGGCACCATTTATGGTGTAAGAAAAATACCGCATACATGGGAAAACTACCTATGCATTCACAATAAGTATAGAGAAACAAATAAATCTGTGAAATAAGTTAAGATTTTTCAAAATTATCTAGCTAAAACTAATTAAAATGCAGGTTTAATTGTTAACCTACACATTTCATTCAGTACAAATGATCACTGCTTCAATTTTCGCACAGCTATTTCTTGCATTTTATTGACTGAATCTAATGACACTTGAAACCTTTTTTAGCGTAGAAGTATCCATTACATGCAGCACAAATTTTATTCTGCTCAGAACAAGAAGCTCGATCCGTTTTCCTTTTGTAGTTTATAGAACTGTATGATAATGTCCATCGTAGTCTGTATATGATGATAAAATGTTAATTATATTTGTGTAAAATTCTTAAAATATTTAAAAAGTATATAAGATATGCTGAAGCTGAATGATTCTTTTAAGATCCCAAACTGAGCAGCTAAAAAAATAATTTAAAGCCCTGAATAAGTAAAGAACTTTTTCGCTACATATGTTTTTCCTAGGACTAATAAAACTCTAATGGTAGCCTTAGTGGTTTATAAACCCCATGGAGAATTTTTAGGGGATCTAAATGTGTTCTAATGGAATTAGTACAAAATTTTCTGAAACAAATTCATATGCTGAGGCAATTTTTAGAGTAAGTTTAACAGCGCTTAGAAGCTTAAAATTAATATATGTAAATTAATTAATTATATTGAGGCAAATTTGAAGGTAACACTGTCCAATTGTGATATATGATACAGTTACCAAATGTGATTATTGTATCAATATTAAAGGCAAACTTTCATTCTCGCATGTATACTAGAGATGAGTTCGGGCTCATTTTTTGAAGCCCGAGCCCGCCCGAGCCCGAGCAATATTATTTAACTCGGAGCCCGAGCCCGAAATTTCACAGTTAAAGATAAAAAAAATTCAATTACTTCATTGATAGAATACAATGAATTTTGCCGTTTGTGCAAATTAAAGACAAATATAGTTGCAAACTCTCAATGCACTTTCTAATTCTTTATTTATCCATATGTTTATCAAATAATGTCGGATCTCATGACTAACTAATGACTATAAGTCGCTGTTCTGAAATATCCAAAGAGCTTAACGCACCTTCTAGGCGCCAGTGCCGCTATTTTTTTTATAAGTACAGCCAACACCGGTTATAGTGAACCCGGATATAGTGAACCATCGGATATAGTGAACACAAACCATTAGTCCCGACTCACACACAGTATCTCTATCCATCATGACGCCACTTGGGTTTTAGTGAACTTCGGATATAGTGGACGAAATTTGATGGTCCGCAGAGGCTCACTATAATCGGAGTTGACTGTACTTTTATTTCCCTCATGAATCACTTTTTAAAATCTTTTTCAAGGAGTATGCTCAATGAGAAATTTTTCACGAGCCCGAGCCCGAACACAATTGTTAATTACAGAGCCCGAGCCCGGTTCGGGCCCGGGCTCGGGCTCGGGCTTTCGGGCTCGGGCTGAGCCCGTCTCATCTCTAATGTATACGTCACATTCGCTCTTTTGCTTCTTTGATTTTTTTACGACATATATACACGATGAAAACGTAGTTTACGGAAAATTTCTTAGTTAATTTTATGATTTCTCAATTTAAATGGTTAACTATACCTGACTTAAGGGATGCTAATCTTTTTTAATCTTTTTAAGGATGGTAATCATAATTTTAAAATGCTTCGATTTCAATTAAAAGAACAAAATATTTATGTATTTATAAACACAAATTATTTTGCGTATATAAAATATTGAGTGGCCTCATTGCATTTCCATTGTTAAGACAGAATAACGAAGTTAACAATATGCTCGTACTCGTAGAAGCTGTTTTAGCATTGTCATGAGATAGGCTTACAAAAAGTAAACAATGGAAATTCACAATACTGCATGTATTCAAATAATAATCCATTGAGTAAAATAAATAAAAAACTTTGTGAAAAAACACACATAAGATGTTACTTGTAACTTGATACGATCTTTCGACCAAAAATTCATTCGGTCTTCCTCAGTCAAAGTCCTCCGTTCCCTCTGTTCTGTGTAACGAAGGGCTTTGACTGAGGAAGACCGAATGAATTTTTGGTCGAAAGATCGTATCAAGTTACAAGTAACATCTTATGTGTGTTTTTTCACAAAGTTTTTTTATTTATTTTATCGTTTAACACCAGTATTTTGAGTGTTTTTTCCAATCCATTGAGTAGCTGATTTTTCGAAAAAAAAACTCATAATAGAGAATACAAAACATCGTATGATTGTTCAGAAAGTTGTTCATTATAGTATAGAGGTAGTACAACATTTTTTCTTTATACAACAAACTGCGGAAACCGTGGTGGACGAGTTATAGAGGCAACAGTGATGGCATTTTGAACACATCCTTATGCATTCGAAGAGTCATGTGACATAGGGGTTATGACTATCTTACTCGCTTTATCTATGACTAAGAGGGTCACATGACTCTTCGGGTGCATAGTTGTGTAGCTAAACTATCAGCACCGCAGCCATGATGGAAACCAATCTTTGTGAAAAAATTTATCGAAGAAAATATTATTTTATGGAATTTTGTGAAAATTTTATGTCTCATCATCATTCAAAATACGTATATTGATTCAGATTTTGAGAACTGATGTCTTCAAGACGTAAAATACATTTTAGGAAATCTATATTTTAAAGTAAATCTATTTTGCTAATTGTAAAATTATAAGATACCATTAATACAAAGGGAAAATAGTATTTGTTCTGGGAAAAACTTTATAACGTTTCATATTTAAATATTAGACATTTACTAGTCAAAGGTCATTCTGAGAAGAGATTAGAAGTCAAAGCCCGCTCTGGAGGCAATAAAAACGGGCGCTAGTAAAAACATTCGACGAAAATACGTCTACGCTCAGTATATTTAATCTTCGTCCGGCTGAAATAAATAACTCCATATTAAATTTTTATTATACCCAAATAGAATTTCATACTCTTCTAGAAACGTGCGGAAACTTTTCGTGTTCGAAATATTTCGTTTTGTGCACACAGCCATTCTTATAACCATGCACACGATTTATTTGCGAAAAAAAAAAAAAAAACTTTGCAACCTGGAAAAACAATCTTAAATGAATTCGAATCCCAATTGTATGACGACATTTTCATTTGAAACGAATCAATTTTGTCACGCTAATGATTAACCTCTTTGGCTCCCGGAAATAAAGTGGAGCTGAAAAGAGCCAAAAATCGCTTAAAAATGAAAGAACGGGTGGATTTTCAAATTTCTAAAGCAACGGAGATTGTTCACTGTTTTTTTTTTTATGAATAATTATGGAAAATTTCAAGCGGACCGTACAAGTGGTGTAAATTTATTGAATTTTATTTTGTTTTGAAGTGGTCGGAGCGGAATTGTTATAGTCCGGGAGCCAGCGACAGACAGCCAGCGACCAAAATCCTCTCAGCCCATAATTTCTCAGATGATTAAGACGGTTGTGTGTTGAAGCATGGTGATCGTCAGCTGCCGCACCATGGGTGGGTTGGGCGGCGGCCGCCTTCCAGACACGTAAAAAAAAAAAAAAAAATCAGTCATTTCCTCCCGGTTGAAAATTTCTGAAATAGTAGTTGGCATATTACTTGTTTGGAAAAATAAACCGTCAGCTGGCCAAGCGGCGGTGGATTATACGTCAGCTGCTCATACGAACATGTAATTTTTTTTCAATGATTTCCTCCCGGTTGAAAATTTCACAGATGTTAGTTTACATTCTACTTTAAATAAAAAAATAAGTCAGCTGGCCGTATGCCGGGGGAAAACCCGCCAGCTGGTGCATTGAAATAGGCTAGCGGCGGCCACACTACCTTTCCGCGCCACACTTTCACTGTGCCAGCTGACGGGTTTTCCACCGGCACACAGCCAGCTGACTTGTTTTTTTATTTAAAGTAGAATGTAAACTAACATCAGTCAAATTTTCAACCGGGAGGAAATCATTGAAAAAAAAATTTTTTTTTACATGTTCGTATGAGCAGCTGACGTATAATCCACCGCCGCTTGGCCAGCTGACGGTTTATTTTTCCAAACAAGTAATATGCCAACTACTATTTCAGAAATTTTCAACCGGGAGGAAATGACTGATTTTTTTTTTTTTTTTTACGTGTCTGGAAGGCGGCCGCCGCCCAACCCACCCATGGTGCGGCAGCTGACGATCACCAGGCTTCAACACACAACTAGCTTAATTTTCTCACGAATTATCGGCCGGGAAGAAATAACTGACCAAAATCTGTCGCTGGCTCCCGGACTATTAGAGTGAGTCAGGGATCAGGGTAACTATATAGTACGATATTTAATTATGGAATAAAGTGATCTTTTTTACAGCAAAGTACATATACTTCCCTTTTTAGAGATAGGGTTTATTAAAAATTTTGGGGTTCTATCAGTGGTAGTTCAATCAAAATGTTAAACAATGTAGAATTGAAACAAATGGTCTGAGTCAAGTCTCATATGTGTTAAAAATGCTTCAGATATTTTTATTCAATATTTTACGCTTTGAACACACTCTAAATATGCTAAAACATAATATGTGTAGTAAAAATATCCATGCCTGTATTAAAATAAAAATACTTCAAAAGTTACTTCCCATAAAATTTAATACGTGCCCACTAGTAGAATTAAACAGAACGGATAGTTGAGCATTGTAACAAGCCCAGCACTTTCATTGGAATTGAGAAGCAGCAGTAGCAAAACAAATCACAGGTTTATTTTTACACTAAGTAATTTTGATATCTTGAAAAAAAAAAGTCTTAACATTTAGTTCAGGTAGGGGTAATGTGGGTTTCCTCTCTTATCAGTAACGCCACCAAGAGTGTGAAGAGCCGCTGTCTTATTCATGCTGTCATATTCCTCAATTATTTAAGAAGCCATAAAATTAAGAAGGCGTGAAAGTTTTAGTCAGGTGGAAAACATAACTTTCTCTCCCTAATTTAGGCAAATTTTCCTCAATGTGGTCTAGCGAAGACAAAAATATATATTGTAAGGTTTGAAAAATTCTAGAGTGAGTGATAGGTAAGAGAGCTGCTGCGTTTTATGTTGAATTAATGTCAGTTTGTTACTATTTTTAGGGTGATAGAAAAAGTTTTAGTTCAAAAATGGCCATCACATTTGAAATAATTAAGATTATGCAGTAAAATCATCCTTAGGCGTTTGGTAAAAATGCATTCAACTTGGTAGACGCAACAACTTTCTTCTCTCGAAATATAAAGGCATTAGTTATAGGTAATAAAACATTAAAAAAGTTCTCACGACTGTTGATTCCTATAATTTAAATTTATAAAACTACATAAGAATAATCTGATCATTATTCTTTTAGTGTTTGATGAGCCGACTGATAACAAACTTCCGTTTCTTGAAAATTCTATGAATCTTTCCGAATTTAATTATTAGGAGGTATCAAAATTTAAAACGATGACTTAGGCAGAGACGGTATTATTTTTATTTACATTTAATTACATTTATCGGTGTCTTTAACTATTGCATTTTAAATTACAATTATAATTAAAGTAACTGGAACATTAAATTACTTTATTAAAATAAAGGAAAAAGTTACATTTGCAAAAATTTCTCCGTGGAATGAAATAACCACTCTTCATAAAACAACTGTTATCTAAATACGAATATTAAAGTTCGTTTGTATCATATTTTAATAAAGGTATACTATATTCTTTGGCTTATATGTCTACTTAAATAATTATTTTGGTGATTGAAACGTTAATCTTGGTGTCGTTTTAATGTTGTAAAAGAGAAAAAAATAATCGTTTTCAAAAATTTTTACGTAGTCAAAAATTATCAGCTTTCGTAAAACAAATGCTTTTTCAAATATTAAAGTATATTTATTTTATATTCAAAATAAAATATTCAATTCAAATATTAAAGTATATTTATTTTGAACTCAAAGAATAAAATATTCAGTTCAAATATCAAGATATATTATCTAATATATAAAATTCTCCTGTCACAGTGTTAGTCACCTAACTCCTCCGAAACCACTCCACCAATTTTAATGAAATTTTCTATGTATATTCGTTAGGTCATAGAATAGGTTTTTAACTATGTCTCATACCCCTAAGTCATAAGGGCGGTCCACCCCAAAATATTTAGCCCCCGAGTGCTATTAATTTCAATCAGGATTTCTGTGTAGACATTAGCGTGTCGAATCACTTTTCAAATGTGTTTGCCAGATAATGTGGAGAGGGGGGGGGGAAGTTAATAAAATATTGAAAGTCGCACAAGGATTGCAATTTTTGATAATTGATCGCTAAATGTGGTGCCAAAACGCGACAATTTATTATAAATATATTTCGCGTATAGTTAGAAAACGCCTGGCGTATATTGTAAAAGAGTTTTATTAACCCTATTTTAATATAGATTTCTATTCCGAAGAAGTTCTCTGTGGAACAAGAAAGGAAAACACGGTACACTCATGGATTATGATGCCCATTCCAAACAGTATTTAAAATGTCTTTGCGGTATAGTTGGAATATGCCTACAGGAAGAACATGCCTGGAGGAAATTCTAAACAGTTTCAGGTGGCGATTTTAAGATAGATTTCGATTCCAAAGATGAGTTTTATGGTACAAGAAAGAGTTGATTCCTATTTTAGCGCCCCCACTCTCGCCAACCTAAAAAATTCCCGTACTTTGGCGAGCTTTGCAGTCATGGGTCTCTGGGAGTTATGCACAAGTTTCAACGGTACATACGTATTTTCCAGGCGGTCCGCCAAGACAAGCAATTTTTTCCCCAAGATAAATGCCGGGCACATGAAATTGCTGATGGTTTGGAAAACGATTGGCAACGTATTTAAAATCTACGAAAAAGTAGTTTGGCGGAAGTGACCGCCGAGTTAATACGTAAGTACCGTTTCAACGCGCCCAAAAGAACTAGGTGATAACTAAAGTAAACAAACTAGCGATAAACGCGCCAGTTAAGGAGTTTGAAGACACTTATTAAAACTACATTAAATGGTAATCCAAAATAAATAAAAATGTAACGGCATGCTGTACTTACATGTTGTTCCAAATCGCCATTTTAATTCTAAATTACGATTTCTATACATAAATGCAAAAAATCGTCATGGTAACTGCATATGTTTAATCATCGCCTCCTTATCGAGAGTCGAGGCGTTAAAGTAGGAAACAATATATAAAACGGTGAAGTATAGTTGTGATATACTTGGCGAAGATTGTAAAATAGTTTTAGTAGGCGATTTTAAGATAGATTTCGATTCCAAAGATGGGTTTTATGAAATAAGAAAGAAAAATACAGCACAATCATGAATAATGATAACACTTTCCAACTTAATGGAATAAGGACGAAAAATAGGGACGACGCATAAATTATGATACGATTTTAATATATAGCACTATAGTGCGTATTTAAAATCTGAAAGTGTTTCAGATTTTCATCCTTCTTTTTTTTGGGGGGGGAGCAATATTTTTTATGGAATGACTATCAATAAGTCTCAAGGCCAAACTATGTCTGTTTGTGGATTAGATTTGAGCACAGTATGTTTTTCACACGGACAGTCATACGTGGCATGCTCTCGAGTGGGCAAACCATACAGTGGGCATCCAGTTTGTTTGTGTTATCTAAAGATGGGATAACAAAAAATATTGTATACTCTATTGCGTTAAGGGATTGATATTAATTTTTAGTAAAATTATTGTAATTAGCGATATATATAAATTTAAGGAATAAATTACAATGAATTAAAAATATAAATGTTTGGTATTGTGTTATTTTTATATTCCAGCATCGTTCACAGCGCTCCATGCCTCTTCCACTCATATACCACATCCTCACAAACTTACAATAAGTTAGTCATTTCTTTCTACTAAAATAATCCTAGGAATAATTTATATGGCAAAACAACGTTTGCCGGGTCAGCTAGTATTTCAATAAAAGTACATCAAATGTTTTCACTAATAATTTTTTTTAATATATGCTTAATTCATGTTATTTCAAGTAGAAGTACTGATCCTTTAATTGTATAAAAATTAAATTTAAAAAAAAGTTAGTATGAATGAATGTTTCGCTTCATTCTTTTATGTATTGCAATATTTTAGAAAATTATTTCAGCCTGATTGTATAAATTTCCTATCTGACTCAGATTCATATTAAATTCAATTTCTTAATAGCCAAAAAACACTTAAACTGGGATGAATCATTGTGCCATTATTATTTTCATCACATTCTTCAGTTTTTGGACATGTCTACTATCATTAAATAAAGTTACGAAATCAATCAAAAGAGCAACTAATGATTTTTCCAGCAAAATCACTTATTAAAATACTGAAACTTTGTATGCCAGTTTGTTATCCTTCAGAAATTTGAGGAATCTATAGCCTTTTAATACATTAAAAATAGAAAAATTGATTAATGACTATGTTTTTTAGGACCTTTACCGAGAACATTAGAATATGATAGACAATTTTTTTGAAAAGAATTAACAACGGAGATCCTTAAAAGTTTCTGCTTATTTATTTATTTATTTTGTTCTTATAGTTCAAGAAATTTGATTTATGAGAGGGGAAACGAAAACTGATCAATGAAAAAATTATCTTATAGTTTTCATTTGCTTTAAAGTAGTTTTTCTTTATAAAAAGTTTTGTTCATTACACCGGTCAACAAAAAAAATTTCTTTTTGGGTTTCTGTTCTCATGCTTACATTCTGATTCTAGACATTGAAAATCATTTAAATTTTCATTTTTAGGTCTTAAAGTTTGCTTTTGTCTGATTTACGTCGATAAGTATATTTTAATTTATTTCATAAACGACAGATGGCAGCACTTTGATTAACCCGAAAGTAAACTGTATTATTATTTGTAATTCTGAAGTATTGCTTATAGTATTACTTGTAGTATTATTATTTGTTTGTATTCTTATTTGCTCATACGAACATAAAAGAAATACGAAAAATATTCACTTTTAGACATTAATTTCTTATTCTTTTACATTTATATGTTATTGTTTATCACAAATCTTGAATAAAAAAGACTTTTATATCCCGCAGAAACTTTTCTGATCATAATTTAGAGTGGAATCATGAAAAAAAAAAATCAGTGATTTTTGCCAAAAAATTGAAAAAATTGCTTTAATTTCTACAAAAGCAAACTTTTATTATAAAAGAATTATTTTCCTTAGTTTTGGCGTAGGTGAAACTAAAATTTAACATTTAGAAGTCAGACCCCAAAATCGTGTTGACCGGTGTTATCAGTTAAGGAACTAATTAGAGAACAAGTTCTAGATCGCGAGTGACACATGCCTGACTAGGAAAATATGTTTTGAGATATTTTGCAATACTTAAGTTTACACGTAATTTGAATTTATTTTTTTATACTTTGAAAAGGAATACTTACAGTACAACATATATGAGAAGAAAAGGAACCCTGTGAGTACCAAATTTACTATATTCCTCTTTAGTAAATGTATGTAGGAATTTAACAGAGTATTCCATTATCAGCCAGATTTCTAACGCATATTTTACAAATAATGGGTTATTTGCTGAATAAGAGCATATATATAACTATAAATTATCATTTTTTGAAGTCGTTTGCCGGATAAGCAGACGGCAAGTCGTGAGCTAAATGAGTCATTTTGTTGAGCTTTTAAAACTGACGCTGCATTTAAAAGATTCAGATGGTATCATTTTTCACACATATATTCAAACATTGGGGAAAAAATGAGCAATTATATATTAATATTAGTTTTAGTGTAAGATTTTTAAGTGAGCAAAATAGTTGGTGTTCACAAAGATTTGCACTCTTTTCTTTGAAACAGAAATTTTGTTTTAGTCAGGCGTAGCAAAATCAATACTACATCTGCTTTCCAACAAACCTTATGTTAAGGCTATTTTTTTTTACCTATTTTAAGCTCGCCAATTTGAGAAAACATGTAACAGTTAACCTATACTCAAACAGCTTCCGTCAAAGAATGGAAGGGTTAATCAGAGAATAGATGAATTAACTTCTAGGAAACAATATTAATTTGTAGTATTGCGTAAATATTAAGATACTCAGACTTTTTTAATAAATATCGTATTTAATAAATATCGATGAAGTATTTAATAAATATCGAGGACATTCTGTGAATATTTTTAATACTAAGCAAATGATCCAGCGTTGAAAATATTTGCATTGTATGTTCCGGATATTAAGAAAATTGTCGAAAATACGGGAACAGCAAACAATATTGCTGTAATATTGCAGAACATTATTGTAAATCATGTTTGAACTCACATTTTCGTAGAAGAAAAATATATGTATTTATCTTTTTTCAAAAATAAATCAATAAGAAGCAGTAGGAAGCGAAAACCGAGTGTAATTAGGGGAAAGTTGCCCAAAACGGGATAGGCGGGCAAAACGGAATATTGAGCCTCGGAGCTTGACTGGTGGTGCTATTTCGTGGGAGACAGGCTAAACTGGTTCCCGATCGCCATGACAGCATTCTCAGTTGATCTCTCAACGCTAGCCACGTGTTTCGCAAAGAAATAGTTTTTCAAAGTTTTCAAGCGAGATTTTTACTTACTTTGTACTTTTTTCGACTGCAGAACAACTATCCTTGTGCTTCTCCGCCCTTCGGAACAATTCCGGTAAGTACTGTGTTTTGTTCATAGCTCTTTTAACAAAAATTTCACGTATTTAAATATTGCTAGTGAGTGACAGTTCAGGGGTCAGCCATTTATGTTGTCAAAAGCATCACGGTCGGGCAAAACGGGACACTTTTGGGGTGCCCAAAACGGGATACAATTTCGATGTGCTCCGTTTTACCCGACCATTTCCATTAATGTTTTGGCAATGTGTTTAAGTTATTTTAATTGAAATAAGTATGAATAAAAATGAATAAAAATATGTATAATCAATTACAACAACTGCAAGATAACGAGGCCAGATCCGACGGATCTTCAAGTTCAGTCATAGCATTTAAGAGTTTGCAGTCATCACAACCACTAGAGACAGTATTGAATGAATCCCCTAGTGATGGGGGCACCGATAATACTAGCACAAACGCAGGAGTTATCCAAGCGTCCACTTCAGCAGGAAACAAAGGACTCGGGCTATACTATCGTCCTTCACTGCCATTTTCTATATCAACCAAAGAAATTCTACCTCCACCACGAGTGATTGGACCAAGACCTCAAAATAAACACGATAGGAGAAGAGGGAAAACAGCAATTATAACAGGAAGCCCATATAAACTTGAGTTGGAAGAAGAAGAGCGTGAAAAAAAGGAACGAGAAAGAACTCAAAAGCTGAAAAAAAGGACTGCCAAAACAAGTCTCTTGAATGTTCCGAAGACAAAACAAACAAGGCGTAAAAGAAAACCAAGTGGAGATGCAGATAAAGTTAAAAAATGCAGATAAAGTTTAAAAAGTTACTCTGAACCTGAAAAAAACCACAATCATCATTTGTAAAAATCGAAGCAAATGGACCTAACATAAGAAAACCTAAAAAAAAAACATCCGTTAGTGAAGGTTGGACGTCGTCGTCTTCAGAAGATGAAGCATGTATTTTTTGCAACGCTCTGTATCTTGAATCGAAATCTGGAGAAGGCTGGGTACAATGCTCGAGCTGCAAGGGATGGGCCCACGAAGCCTGTTCCAAAGCAGAAGAAGAAGACGACACATTTTTATGCGATTTCTGTGTTATGTAATTTTTCAAATTTACAATTAAAAAGTTTCTTTCTATAAAAACGCAGCCTATTTTTGTTCTAAAAACTAAATCAAAAGTAAAATCAGCAATAACTTAATAACATACAAATCCCTATCCCGTTTTACCCACCTTTGGTAGGGTAAAACGGGATCGTGTAAGACTTTGTGAAACCAGTATTTTTCACATAAATCACATATATTATCAAACAAATGTGACAAAGGTATTTTAAGTAGTTGAAAAGGTGTATACTTTTAAATGACGTCTAACTTTGGAATGTACCTTGTACACAATAAGAAATAAAGCGAAGAATAGATAAGCTATCCCGTTTTGGGGTACTTTCCCCTACGTATAATTTTCCACCACCTCATGTAATTCAAACTTGTGAAATAGCCATTTGAGTTTGTTTATTATGTTAGATGACTAACTGAATGAAGTTAATTTAGTGATATAAATAACACTATACAGTATATTAAATTTATCAAAGCTCCAAACATATTTTTCTGAGAATGCGATTTCTATTAAGACGCTATAAAAATGAAGTGGGCGTAATTCAAAGAATCTCTTATTGTGATTAGGAGACATATGCAGACAAAATTGTGTATATCGAACATGTAAAAATGAATCAAATAACAAGCTGCTAAAATTAGATAATTTCAAATGGAAATCATTAAATTTTGCAAATTCATTTAACTTTGCTTTACTTTATCAGAATGGATATAAAATAGTATACTCATTTGCTGTGTATTTTTAATTTTAAAGTACCGTTTTTACGAATTGTGGAGATTGTAAAGGCGAAGAAAACAGTAAAAGAACATCTTAGTCACAGATAAACGATTTCCTTCTTCTAGAGAAAGCAAATGTTTTCGACAGTTTAATAATACAGATTACCGTTATTAGTTCAAGTATGACTTTAATTGGTTCGCAACAATTCTGGTTTGTAACCGTGACACTAATACTTTTTTAGCCGATTTCCTTCCATTGTACACTAAATACATACCATAAAGACAGCGTTAAAGGAAATTACAGGGCGTAAAATGCCTAAAATGTTTCCGCCAAAATGAGAAAAAAGAGTTGTTGAAAGATTTTGTTATGTATTTATGATTTTTATAATACAATGCTGTTTATGCTTAGTACGTTAAACTATAATTTTCTACTAAATATTACATGTGAAGTATCTAAATTACGAATTGCCGACTTTTATTTTTTTTGTATGGTGTGTCTAGCACACAATGTACGTAAAATTGCACGGAACTCGCTTTTAATTTTGAGAGAGTAGCTAAAATTTCCAAAGGTAATTACAACATTGGTAAATTTCCATCCTCTTATTTTCGAACTACAATCAGTACAGCAGGGAATCATTCAAATTGCAGAGATTGATTTTACTCAACTAATGATAAATATTAATGCTTAATAATTTTCGTCGTTTTTAACAAAACCTATACTACAACATATAAGAAAAAGAAAACAACTGTGTTTCCTAAATTTGACACTCATAATTTAACCCTTTCGTGGCCAAACGTTTGCAAAACTTTCGCCAATTTTTGCAAGATCATTTTAGAAATAAGACTTTATACTCGCATTAATTAAGGATTGGAAAATCCTATAGCATTCAAGCAGTTTTGAGACCACCAAGTAAAATATTAAAATTGGGCATAAAAGAGTTTTAAAAATGCACTATTTTCGAGATTTAATTTTTATATGATTTAAAATTCACTGTGAAATACATTCTAAATCAAATTTCTAAGGCACATTTTACAATAACGGAATTTTTACTGCATAAAAGAATACACGTTACTAAATTATAATAAGATAGCCTATTTTTCTGCTGAAATGAGTAATATACAAGGTGTCCACTGCTAACGGTGCCCAAGGGCTATTTCCTTAACCGTTAGTTAGAGACACATAGTTCCAGTTGCAAAAATGCTATAAATTGTATAATCTATTATATCAGAAACAATCGAAGTCAACAAATCAATTCTTATAAAAATTATGGAACTTAAATTTTTATACGGTCCCCAGGTCCTATCAGTTATATTTAGAAAAATTTTCGTTATGCAATTTCATGCACAATAAAACAAAAAAAAATCGTCCTTATACGTCCAAAATTTACCGTGTTATAAAGCAGCAAACATTTTAACTTAAGTCACTTTTCCACATTTAAAAATGTCCCGTTGCGGTAAACCGTTAAGGGTACCCTATAAATATTGAAATTTTAATTAATAAGTTTTAATTTCATTTTCTGTCATAATGTGGAGAAAGAAGCAAAACTAATTTTAGAGTATTAATCTTAAGCAGAAGGTTATAGTGAGGCTTTATAAAAATCTATCCGGAATCACAGTAACTAAATGGTAAGGGGAATTGGGGCTCGTTGGACCTAGGGACACAGTGGACCAGGCTCAGTTATTTTTGAAATACTATTTTATTTTATTTCATTTTATTATCAACAAATTCCCCTAGTAGTTGCACAAATCCTATAAAGAAACCACATGTTAAAGTGATAAGGAGCCATAATAACTCACTGTTTTAATTACAGTGAGTTGTATTTTAGCACTGCTGAGTTATTTTCAGAAGTCTGTTACTTTGTTTTCTAACATTTGTTTAATTAAGATTGGTGCACTAAACTGAATCACTGTTATAAGGCAAATTTATTGATTTAATAATTATTTACAGCTAGTTTAGTTTTTATGGTAAAGAAAAAAAGATTACTATATTTTTGAAAATCAAGAATATGGGGTACCTTGGTCCACTCGAGTTGGGATACATCGGACCATGGTCCATCCTACCCCAAGTAATAAAAAATAACTTTTTAGTCTTTAATTACAATCATTACATATTATTTTATTTTTGTTTCACATTTATGTTAACACTTATATACAGTTATTCGTTTTAAGTTACTCTACACAAGCTTGAAGTACATAACAATTTTTAAAAAAACTTGGAGAATAAATATTAAGCAAAAAGGGGGATGCTCTCGAATTATTACTGATCCGCTTGTTAAGGCAATTTTGGAAGATGAAGCAAATAAAAGGATTAAAAAGAAAAAATACAAGACTTTGCAGCTTTGTTTGTTTTAAATTATTAATGTTAAATGCCAAAAATTTAATTTTTTTTCAATGTTTACCAAATAACTTTTTTAAGAGCGATTGCTTTTTATTTTTTTTTACAATTCAGGATTTCTTTTGATGAAAATTAATTTAACTGGATCTACAAATCCAGAAAAGTAATATGTTTCATTATAAAAAGAAAAAGTAATAATTTAATTACTATATTAGATAATATTCATTTTCAAATATTACTATAACTAAAAATTTTGGTATATCATGGTCCAACAAGGAAACATCAATGTGTTCCATGAGGTGAACCAAGGTACCTCAGACTTGGGCTACCTTGGTCCACTCTTCAAGCTTCTTTTGAAAAATAAATGTAAAAAAAGATTACACACAGAATACTTTGAATAAAATCTTTGCTGAAAAATGTGAAATGAGTCTTATGGAAAAAAAACGAGCTGTATAGTTACTTTTTTGATTAGAGGAAAAATTAAAAGCAGAAAAGCGGACCACTGTGCCCCAACTCCCCCAATATGTGTAGCATGCAGATGAGTAGCTGCGAGTTTGCTACGCAAAGTACAGGAGAGTTTTCTACACTGGTGCATATTTGCATTTCAGTCGAAGGAAGCTAGCAAATGTTATGCTAACAGAATTTGCAATATTATTTTAAGTTTTTGAAATGTATATATTTGTATTTTAAAATGTTTCATTTTGTAATTTAATCTTTAATGAAGCGTTTTATTTCCTTATTTTTTTATTATAAGTTATTTAACACCAGTTAAAAAAACTCTTTAAAAAATTCTATTTTTACTATAAGTTATATTTTTATGTTAATTTATTGGATACACATGATTAAACGTTAATCTTATTTATTGCAATCTACATTCATAAAATAGCTAATGAAATTGCTAATTAATATTACAAGGCTCAAAATCATGTACATTCATTTTTCTCAAATTCGTTTAGCATGTAACCCCTATTTCGCTGCTCGAAAAGTACTCTAAGCAGCTGTAACTCTGTGAATTTCGGTCGTAGAAGGACGAAATTTTTGTTTATTGTGAATGAATTGTATAAAGAAAAATTTTCTAAATATGACTGGTAGGACCGGGGGACCGTATAAAAATTTATATTTCGTAATTCTTTCACGAATTGATTTATTGGCTTTGATTGTTTCTGGCATAATAGATTATACAATATAGAGCATTTTTGCAATTAGAACTATGGGTCTCTGACTAACGGCTTCGGAAATAGCCATTGGACACCGTTAGCACTAGACACCCTGCATATTGAACGAGAAATGTGGAAAAAATGAAGGATTTACTTTGTTACGTTTCCGAATGAATGTAAGCAGAAACCCAACATACGTAAAAACTGAAATAGCTGTATTAAATTTTGAGTTTGAAAAGTTTTCGAAAAGATTATTCCTGTATACGTTAGATCAGGGGTTTTTGCATTTCATGCGCCAATTTTTTCATAGACGAGTTCATGTGCGCCTACAACTCAAACACCTTTTTGCTTCCATACGTTCACGGCTTAAGTTGGAAAATATGAATACGGGTAGACTTTAATTTAGGGGCGGAGGTAATAACGTATGAACATTAAATAGAAACCGTTGTTCTGAGGAAGAGAATTCTAGAATGAAAATTTCAGATGCTTAGTAAGGCGATCAGAGATTATTCTATTTTTAATGACAGTGTCTTTTGGAATGTGTAAGTTCTCCTTTAGACGTGACATCATCAATTATGAGAAATAAAATATTTCCGATACATGACATTTTCGAAAGTCTTCGATCTGTCTTAATCAATGAATAGGGACAAGGACGAGTCTCGCCATTTTAAATCATCCAATGTGGCACATTCTGGCCATCCTTATATTAGATAAATGCAAAAAAGGTGCTTAAGAAAGAAGAATAAATTTAAGTATAAATTTAAATCTAATCATCAAATTTAATCAAATATGTATCTTTCATTCCGTTTTATTGTTTTCATGTCTCTTTTATCTTCCAGATTACTGCAAATCGTCATAAGACGTGTTCAGATTCAACTTTCTCAAAATACATTTTTTTTCCAATTTCTAGATTTTACAAATAAAACGAGTCATAAATTAAGAGTGATAAGTTTCGTTTTATGCTTGCATTAAAGCTACATAAATTTACTAAAAATGCAGTTATGTGATTTTTTTTTATGAGTGCTTTCCAGAATATTCAGCTCAGAAATTGAGGAAAACTAAAGTTTTGGATTTATTCTAGAAAAAATGGCCCGATTTTGTTTATGCAAAGTTTTGTATTTCAAATCACATTAGACGCACTGACCAGTAGTTTTAATAAATCTGTTTACAAATTCAACCCACGTTAAAAAATGTATACAACCTTCTCCCTATGATGGATGGTATAGGAATTACGGAGAGAAAACTGAAAATAGTCGAGAAATTTTGCGTAATTTCGAATATTGAGCAGTTAACCCAAGTCTTTCAAATATGAAAACTCGGACTTATACTAGCTACAACATACCACAAAAATTATAAATATTTCATTTTTGTGATTTTAGCGTTGAAATCGACTGATCTGTAAGTATGTAAATTGGAATTCAGTTTGATTAAGTTGAAAGTGAGTTTTATGATGTTCATAATTATATTAAATTTTAATATAAATTAAGAAAAATATATATTTTATTTTTTTAAACAATCCATGATACATTTATCGTCCATTTATCACGATTTACATATAAACAATCCGAAGAAAATTAGAATGACACATGTTTCTATCATTTGATAGCCTAAGGTATGAAACTAACATAAATTTAGCGTTTATAATGGTTACAATGGCGCACCCAGAATTTTAGTTTAGGGAAGCTGGGTCTTCAAAGACTGATGAACTCGGCTATAGTGACCTCGATTATCGTAATCACTCTTCTATAACGTCAATATATTTTTACCACTTGTCCATAAAACACAAGCCCATTATCAATGTAACTCGTTATAGAGTCATAAATACAGATTTTTTGCCAATGACGTTGTAATAGGGTTTAAATGTACTTCACTCACCACCTGTAACTACTTATTTAAAAACCAAAGTCATTTCTTTGTAAAACGCATTTTAGAAATAATTTGAAGACAATTTAAAAAAATAAATTTTTTTATTCGTTAATGACAATTTTCAATTCTTAAAGCTTTTCAGATCTAACGTTTCAGTTTTAGGAGGGCTTTTGCCCCCATAGACCCCTCCGTGGGTGCGACAATGAATGGTTATATTGGCAAATACGCTAGTAAGACTCAAATGCCTTAAACTGTCATACAACATTGTGCAAAATATGAAATGCCACGTTCCAATGCCAAAAGTGTGTTGTTGAAACTAAAAATCTGTTTTCACATTTTGTTTTACTTGAACAATTCTTTAAAAAATATGTAAAAACAGAAAATTCGATGCATAAAACGATTTTTAATATGATTTTTTTTAATGATTGAATTTTATCCAACATAAATAGATATCTGAAGTTGTTTCATGAACATGGAAATTCATGTTTTTTTTTAATGATTGAATTTTATCCAACATAAATAAATATCTTCATGAACATGGAAATTTATCAAGACAATTCAATGACTGTTGAAACATTTTATTCAATCCGTATATCTTACAGAATCAAGTACAAGACTACACACATATTTGTACATGGATTTTTGTAACGACTATCAAAGCACCGTCAATAGAAACTATAATTTTATTATATATACATGTTGACAGAAATAAATCATGTAAACTTTCTAACTGTAATATCTCTCTTCTTGGAGGAGCTTAGCTATGAGTCCTGCTACTAACAACGCTACTACGCTGTCACCACCACCGCCACGGTGTTTCATGTGGAAAGCATACACTTCATCCATTGCTATACAGGCAAAAATCACAATGACCAAAAAGAAACAGGTGAATCGAGTGGTAAAAATCATCTTCCGATCTGAAAAAGAAAACAAATATACATTTAGAAGTTAATCTTCTACTATTTTATAAACTCCTTTAAATTTAAATTACATTCTGAATAGCATTATCTTAATAGCACATGTAGAAATTTTGATAAAATATGTTTTAAAACTTTTATCATTGCATATATAAACTTTCGGTATAAACTAAAGTTATTATAAATGCAAATAAGTAAAATGAAAACCGAACAGAACGTTTTGAAATTGATAATAGGTACTGATGATTTGCACAGACTTGAAATATGTTAATGTATATTTTTAATTATTAAAAATGTATAAAAACTAATATTTAATTATTAAAAATATAACTTTAATTCTAAACTATAACTTTAAAGAAGAAAACTTTAGGAAAATATAATTTGAACTCTAAACTATCTTATTAAAATGACTAAATTTCGAAAGTGAAAAATTTGAGGCAGAAAGATGTACAAAATACTTGATCTTTACTATTAAATAATGATCTTTCTTTGATTTTTAGTATAACTATTCCTATTAAGTTCTAATTAGTTACAATTTTATTTATTAATTTCTGAAAAAATGCGCTAATCTACACTAAGAATTATTTATTGAAGTGATAATTTTACGAATCTTAAAGTAAAAGAGAACAAAATACTACCGTTTTAAAAAATTCCCGGAATGGTGGCGTTCACAAAGGATATCAAATTATTGGTTCAACTTTATTTCATGCCCTTCAAAGTAATTTCCCTCGACTATACAGTGCACTTCTATCAACGCATTTTTCAATCACTAAAATAGCAATACAATCGTTTTCCAAAGAGTTCTTAAAGGGATCGCAGTTACTTTTCTTTTATTGAACTAATGGATTCACAGTGTTGAACACGAAGAAGCAAAGCAATTTCAACCACTGAAAAAGAAAATGAGCACGGTGCCATATCAGATGTATACGGAACTTGTGGAAGAGGTATTTGTTGAACATTTCGTTAAAAGTTCACGCATAATAATTTAATTGTTTAAAGACGCCTTATCAATGAGCAGAATCTTTGAGCTTTCTGATCACGTTTCAGGTCATTTTCATCGAACTGTTTCATGAAAACGGCTCAAAACACGGAATTGTAATTTTATGGATAGTTGGTAGCACAACACTAAGAAAAAATCAACGTATTTTGATTTTTGAGTGACTTTGACCTAATCTGTACTGTAATCAGATACAGTGGAATCTTGTAAAATAGGGTATATATACGACTTTCTGAAAAACATACACAATTATTTTCGACACTTATTAGCACCCCTCGTACTGTTTGAAACCATTCCTCGACTATATGTTGTGGCTTGAATTCATACAAGACTTTAAGATGAAATTTAATATTTATATATTTATTGCTATTGCTTTTTTTCTAGGAATGGCAACGAAAAAGATATTCAGTTTTTGTGTGTTCTAAGAATTTAATTGCGTTTTGTTGTCAAGAGATATGTAATAAAGCTTTTTTTGAAGTGAAATGTGTATTCACACATGCGAATTATAATAACATGGCGTAGTTTTCAGTATTTTTAAAATATTAATTTGGAGTCTGGATCAACAATAAAAATAAACAAATTAATATTAACTTTCATCTTAAACTCCTGTATGAAATCGCCACAACACTATATACTACCTTTTCCCACATGAAGTAATGATTAAATAATTCATTAAAAAAAGTAGCGTTGTTCAACATATTACATTACGTGTACACTGTACAGTATTTTAAATGCACAAAATTAATGATCACTAGGAAAGAGGCATAAATTACAATACTGTACGCATATTATGCAGTACCAAGAGCACTATTGTCGAAAACATAACTTTCCCATTCAAAATACATTTCAATTATTTTACAAGTACTCTCATAAACATTATTTTTACGTCCTCTTAACGTAACAATAATTAATAACGTAAGAGTAACTTAACCTCTTCTTACGTAACTCTACTCACTGTTCTCGAAACATATCAAATTGCGGGCAAGGAGTTCGCGTTAGCTCTTATATATATTGCTCGTGAAAATTTTCGTGTAATATCTATTTACGTAAGACAGATAGCGTTGTAGAGTGAGTCTGTTTTTGATAAAAAATAATTCTCTAAAAGCTTTCTGAAACATTTCAAATGCTTTCGTAACAGAAATTTAATTTCAAACACAAAATTAAATGTCTGTTAATTGCGCAATAACATTAGTTATTTTGGAAAACCAACATAGTGAAAGTTCTTATCTCCTTCAAAACAAATTTATTTTCAGACGATAAAATTAAATAAATGGCTGTCTTCTGCCGCAGGTTTGCAGATATCGTAAAAATGATTAATAAAAATTTTAGGACGATTTCTAGTATTTCTAAGATATATTTATCTGGTATTTTAAAGATGTATTCTTCAATGCATCTTTAAAATACTACATATTGCCTATTAGGCTACTAGGTATCGTCCTAGTAACTGAAGTATTTTAAATAAAGAATTCCGAATATTTTTGACTATAGTAGTTTTAACATTCAATAAAAATAATTTTGGAATGATGTAGGTAGTTCAAATTAGAAGTTAAAGGGAAAAGTTTTTAAACTTTAAAAATAATTTAAATGCCTTTGTAAATGCTTCAATTTTTCTGCTTTTTTTATAATATTGTATATAACAATGCATGGGTTACCGCTCACACACACTCACAAAAAATCTAAGTAAATCATTGAGCTAATGTGCTGACATAGATTTGAACAAAGAAGAATTGACTAATGTTTAAGTAGGTAGTGGAGGTCGCCACATTTGGGCCGTTGTCAAGAATCCACTGCGATTTTTTTTTTATTTGACCACTTGATTGCCCCCCACCACGAAATTGCGGAAAAACGTCTTTTCTCTGCGTGCAAGCCTTTCGTGACATTGTAAATTTGGGGCTTGGAAGTGAGCATACGTTGGGCTCACTGTGGCTCGCAAAATAGTAACAAAAGTTTTTGAGAATCAGTGAGTATGCTCAAGGTAAGCATTCTGGGTACATTGCTTGGTTCACGTTCGAAAACAAAGCGAGTGAAAATTACGATCCTACAACATGTTTGATTCTTGCAAGACTCGATGAGGCATTAGCGCTTTTCATCAAAATTGGCCGCATTAGAGTAGTTAGGGCTACCCCACCATGAATTTTTCGATCGGGATGTTGTCAAAGTTTATAGATTTTCGAAACGCTAATAGCTTGAATGATTCAATGAAGAAGAAAAAAATGTACGATGTAACGACCAGCTGATCAGTTTTGCAGAACAGACATCTAAATAATGTACCATTCCATGAAGTTTACGAAGACTTTTTCTAATTTTTTTCTAAATCAGTTACTATTTATAATAATAAAAATAAAAAACCATAAAATGCAAAAAAATGCGTCTCCTTTACTTTAATTCTTCATTTTCAATATTTTCAGCACCTATTTAGTCGATTTTCAAAGCTAGACCAACCTTGGCAGGAGCAGGCCGGTCTTCTCAGTAATTTAAAAAAATAGTTCTAGCGTTTTTAATTTTCAGTCCATCCAGTCTGCAATGTTAATCAAAATTGTCACTTATTTTCGATACCTTCAGAGTGATGTGCTTAGTATGGGCTTAGACCAAATGTAAATTACGTGTAAGTTATGGGTAAAAATAAAAAGAATGTCGCCAACCATAACAATCTTCCCCTGTGTAACAAATAAGAATTAAGCTTTGTTCAATTTTTTTTAAACTTGATGTATTAATGATGTTGTTTTGCAACAGATACTCCAGTTTGAAGATTAAAAATACTGTATTATTGAAATCAGTATTTCAATAAAAGTGGAATGCCTACTAATTCTTTTTTCAGAATTTGTTTGATTGGAAGAATTTGGTGTATAAAAAGCTCATAAATCTGTGTAGCTATATAAATGTGTTGCACTTAAAATAGTGTTTGAAGTCTTGTCCAATATAGTAATCCAATGAAATTCACAGTATCAGATAGCAAGAAAAAATTATATTAGATCAAATAAATGCTTTTTATGACGTCAAACTTTCAAAATTAGTTTTATATGTTATGTTAATAAATGTTTTTTGACTAAAAATATACAATTATGATTCAAAAATATTAAACTCTGTGTTGAAACATGCTACCTACAATAATTAACGGAACATTGTAATGTAGGATTTAAATGTGTAGAAAATATAGATCTAGCAACTGTAATATAAATCAACGGTAAGAAAATATTAAAAAAGGTTTTTCTGTAAGATTTGCTATTTTATATGCGTGTTTATATATCGTTTTTTAAGTTTATCAACTACATTTTAAATAATTCTTTTAAGAATCCCATATTAAAAGCTTTACAGTCTGATACAAACTTTTTTATTGGGGTTTTCCATGTTTCAGTACAACAGTAGAATATACAGAAAATATTCTTTTTGGTATACCAAATACCACTTTTAAACAGCACTCTTATATTACACGTTAGTATTGCATTTTCTTGTGTAAAGTATATTTTAAACATACAAATTAATTTAAAATAAATTTACCAGAAGCAAATTTTAAATGTTTTATTGACGATACTTACAAAAATATTTCTAGCGTCGTGGGATTTTTTTACTTCTTCCAAATCACAAAGAAACATATTATGTGAAATGCCAAAGAAAACATTTCGTGACGAAAAAAATAATTTCGAATTTTAGCTATAATAATTTACAATATTTAGCCTAAATACTATCTATTCACCATTTAAAAAATATGAAAAGTATCGGTAACTTAGGCAAAGATAATTGAACTTAGCCACTGCAACACATAATAGCCTACAGCATATTCAAAAATAAATGAATACATAAATAAATAAATAAATAATAATAATAATAAAAATAGAATAAGTGAGTTTAGCCTATTGCTTAATCAGTGATTGTACGTATATTATAGTGAAAGGAAAATGGAAGGAAATGCAATTACTGGAATTTTTAACGAAACACAATGCAGTTAAAAAACAGAAGGCGAAGATCAGCATTTTGAGTCATACTTAGGGGAATAGTGAGATAAAAATTACATCTTTTTCAAAAGTTTCCTAATTTCAGGAAAGGGATAATGATTGGCTGCACTAATAATCATGGGACTGAAAGTAAAATGAAACCTAAACAAAGTAAGAAGTAAGCCGCATTTTTATTTTTTTATATAAAAGAATAGACTAGTTTTTAACAATGATCTAAAAAAAATCTGATTTTCCAATTCGAAGCTTTGATTTAACTTCGTCTTGAGAAAGATAAAAAAAAAAAAAGTTGATTACATTTCATAAGAAGCTGAAGATGGTCAGATTGGAATTGCGAGTGTTATGGAACTCAGGTTAATATTGTTCTTTCAACCGTTGTGAAAAACCAACAATGAAAAGATTCTGTTATACTCTCTTAATTGCTTCCCAGCCTCAGTATTTCAATACTATTCTGGGACTCCTTCTAGCATTTTAGCTCTGAGTAGAACATCAAAAGCAGAAAAGGATATCTGCCCCCTGGAAAAAAAAGTCTGCGCTCGCAACTGTGTTATGCCAGTTTTAACAATATGGATGAAAGAACTACATTAAAAATAGTTTAAATTATTTCATGTGTAATATTTGAATAGAAAAGCATCGTAAGGTAATCAATCATAAAATCATCAGGGTTTTAAAATGCTGTTAAAAAACTATAATTTTATTTAATTTTCTTATACCATAGTTAAAAGTTTGAAAACTTTAATAAAATATTTTAAATGCAGAAACAGTGTTTCAGAATAACTTTCCACTGAAGCATTTGAAAATTTTCAGGGAAATTACATTTCTCTATACAACTATAATTTTTACAATTTATTTATTTTGTAAGTTAAATAAGAGTTTACAATTTATTTTTTGATAGTAAGTCATAATATTGATATGAGTAATGGCTATTGTAAGCTAAATGATTTAACTGACCGTTTTTATGAAAATTTAATTAATTAAGAATTAATTAGAACTTTAATAACAGATTTCCAAAATATTAAAAAGCACGTATAAAAACATTTAATAATTTACCTGATTTTCAATGAAAAAGCTAGTATGTGTCTCTGCTTAAAGATTTTTTCAAAATGGTGACTAAAAAGCGAAACTTTCTCTTTTATACCCAACTTCTTATTACCTTTATTCAGCTGCGAGCAAATTTACATTGTAATTTTACAGAAAAAGAAATGCTCTAAAAATACCTCCCATCAAATGACCCGCATTTCATTAGCGATTACAGTGCGATTCGAACCAATTACAGGGACCAATAATGTCACAGGGTTTCCTGAACAAAAAGTCACTTTTAAGTTATATCACTAAGATCGTTCTTTTCTTCCCGCATCGTCCATTATGACCAAACCTAGGGAAAATCATGGAAAAAACTTTCAAGGTGGTGATTTCTAAACCACAGAGGAAATACAACTCGACTCGCTTCAAGGACTACATATTTCTTTAGATGAATGCAAAAGAGCACTAAATAAAAGGTGATGCAGTCCAATAAGAGACAACAATAAGCATCATGTGATGATACTATTCGTGTATCTCAGTTTTGAATGCTGAGAATAAATCTTTTTTGAAAAAGATTATGTTTATTCATTTCAAGTAAAGACATGACCACGATGTTACTTTTTTATGTTTTGGAAGTTGTAATATATGCTTGTAACAAGGGATTAGGATGCCTATTATATTTATTTGTGTGGAGATTTTCTGAATTAGACTCAAAGATACTAAGTGACTTGGTCAAATATCAAGGAAACGTATTCTTTGTAACCGAAAAAATCTTTCATTGATAAAATAACTAGATGATGTTGTTTTGTTTCTAACAGCAGTATATAACACAAACGCAAAAACAGTTGAATGCTTTAGGAACATTGTTTTCGAAAGCCATTCGCATAGAAAATTTTCAGGTATCGAACATGTAAGGACACTATTATAGCAAATTTACATGTTCGTATAAAATACATTCATATTTGGAAAAAAAGTGTACTAAAAGTAACTGAATTTTGACTTACATGAATAAAATGTAAAGAATTTGAACATGAAATTTTATGCATCCAAACTAGAAATTAATACAAGGAAAATGCACAGCAAAAACTTTGTACATATAGTTTTCTTAAAGTTTAAAACTTTTCAAATATATTTAAACTAGAAGGAATTTTTATAGTAGTACAGTTGAATAAAAGTTATTATTTGTTTTTTCAACAATCGATAAATCTTGTAAGAGGAACCAAGAATTTATATTTCTGTGGAAAGTACTAACTGTGAAATATTGACTTCTAAATGCGTTTCTATTGTTCATGCTCGTAATGCCTTGGTAATATTTTATGTGTTAAAGATTTATAACAACTATGGGCATAATTTTTATAGGGACTGTGATACACTAAATGCAATTGACATGCATCAATTTTGAAGTGATTAACGCTTATTTAGGACATTAAGATCATGGATAGTTATAAGATAAATGAATATCATAGACACCAAGAAACATGCCAAATGAGACGTTACAAAGAATGGAAAAAATTGTGGAAGACGAGATAGACCTATTTCTGATTATTATTTTGGGATTTTGCGAAACGAGACAAAAAAGGTTTCCGTCTATCCCTGCGAACACTTTTAAATTTTATTGAAGAAGATTAGAAGATTAAAGCTTTTAAAGATTATGTTAGTGTACGTTTCTACCCTCTTAAAAAAAGAAGTTACTTTGAAAACACGCAATTGATCAACATAAATATATGATAAATGTGTGTTATTTTATAGACGAGTTTCCCATGACATCCTGATCTGAGCTAGTGGGGAATCCAGCTTGTGTGATTGGTGTGGTCTGCCCACCAATTAATTTATTGGTGGACAGAGCACACCAATCGGTTAGTCGCATGTAAGCGGTTTGCTTGTAAACAGGGAACTTGTCTATGCAAATAATCCCCTATATTGCTATTCCAGAAAATAATAAATCTTGTTGTTGTTGATGCCCTTTGACGACCGCATACGGTACCATATCCCCCCCAGATAAGGAGGCGATGGGCAGAGGGGGGCGTCTTCCATTTTTAGTGGGCCCTAGTGGGTGGAAGTCCGACTTCAACCCGGGTTCTACTACTTTTGAACAATTCCAGAGAAGGGACCAATCCCCTGAAATAGGCACCCCCAGAGTTATCGTTTAACAACTTGGAAGACATTGGAGCCACGACGCATTTTACGTACACTAGCTCCCATTAGCATACACGGTCCCACAGCAGTCGAGCTGAGAGGGAGTTGACCCTCCGAAGCACTGGCTAAGCCAGATGCTGCTTCACGTGCCGTGTCCTTATGGGAACGGAGTTTAGCGCCCAGCCCTTTACGGGACATAAATCTATTTTGACTCTGAAAACCTTTAATCTGCGAAAGATAATGTAAGAGTTAACAAGAAAAAGAACCAAATTTCTTTATAATCAAATAAGGTGAAATTATACTCTTTCACTTGGACAATACATGTTTGCCTCTTTTGGGTAGAATCGTGATGTAATATTACTTGGCACTGGGAGAGTCAGAGATGGAACAGCTCGACGATTTCTATATAGTAAACAACCAGGGAATAGGCCATGAATAATTTTGTAATTCGTAAAATGAAAGCATAAAAAAACTAAATTGCCTCTGAAAATATATTTACCTGATTTATCGTAACCATTCAATGCCACTGATATATTTCTTGAGTTTCTGGAATTAATGTTACGTTTACAAAGTGTGTTGTTCAGTTATTGCACATTCTCTCACACTTTTTAAAGCCTTTTCTGAAATACTTTCACCAATACTTTTATTGAATGAGATGTAAAGAAAATACTTTTGTTTAAGAGTTTATTTGACATCTCCACCAAATCATTCATAATCACAGTTATTTACTGCTAATACTTTGATGAAAGAATACAACTGATCTCAAAATACGAAACAAAAATCTTACAAAGAAAATATTGACAATTATTTCTGACAGAATTGGATAACAGTGTTAAATATTGCGGATTACTTTTGTCCTATCAGAAAGAAATATGTTTGATTTCCTATATTATTTAATTTCTAAATGTGTTTCGGATAAGCACCAAAACTTAGTTCTTAAAGAAGTTCTTGAAACATTTTCAACTGTACAGCTTTTTATTTAAAATGAATATGATATATATTTACAAATAATATACAAAAAGCACGAAAATATGCAACAATATACAGGAGGATTTTTACAAAATGACTAGAAACGGTGCAGGAAATACTACTTCGCCCAGGCATATCCTTGAGGCTCATAGCCATAATCCTCAAGATGTTCGTCATGGCTTTGAAAAGAATGACCCATGCCATTTCCTGGCATCGGATACCCGTGCGCATGAGCCTCAGCCATATGATAACCACCATGATGACCTCCTGGCATCGGATACCCGTGCCCATGAACTTCAGGCATATGATAACCACCATGATGACCTCCGGGCATTGGATAACCGCCATGGTGCTCGGGCACGTGATAGTGATCGTATTCTGCTTTGGGGTGATGGTGTTTGAGATGGCTGAGAAGTTTGACCAAAAGACCGACAGCGAGTATGGCCCCTGCTCCGCCCCCTCCTCCGTGTCCACCTTTTATGACGAGCATAGGTCCCATTGCTTCTCCAGGGGCGCAAAGAAGTGCTACCAGAAGACACGCTGCAAGAAGTTGGAATACTCCCAGTTTGGAAGGCATTGCAAGAAACTTCATTGTGGATGGTGGTGTCTGAAAAAAAATGACAAAGGCCTCAGTGGGACTTTTTTTTTAAAGAAACATATTGAGAGTATAATGATGTGAAGGAAGGATAATCTCAAAATTCGTATGATATAAAAGGTGAAAATCGTCAAAAGTGCTCAATATAGCTAATTCAGAGAAACATTAGATCTATGTGTAGAAAAGCTTCTGAAATTTGAGCTGTGCTAGTATAATGTTGATATTATTTCAGTTTTAAATAACGAAATTCAGATTGATTTAAATAACAAAACCTGAATACTTAAAATTCCAATTAACATATGATACATTTTTTACCTATATCCCTATCAAATAATGCGGTTTAAATACAAATATCTAAATTGACTTAAATTGTACTTATAATAGCTATATCGAAAGAAAATGACATTGAGAACAATGAAATAAGCGCAATATTATGAGATTGATAGTAAAATTGAAGTGAAAAACTGCGCTTTTACCATTGGAAAAGCACAATTGTATTATATAAACTTTTATAGTATCGACCACAACATAGAGTGCCATTATATGGGTCACAATGACGTGAAATTTGGGCAACAGATACTTCAGATCACGTACTCGGGTATTATTAAATTTAAAACAAATACAAATGGTTGACGAAATGTAGTGCTGAAAAATGACGTACCATGGAAGATATATATATAAATATATGCATCAAAAATGTGAAAAAATTACAAAATTATTTAAGCGGAAACGGTAACAGGGAAATTGACTAATGCTTATGAATTTTTGCGATCAGCATTGAAAACATCAGGTGACTGCGACACGTTCATAAAGAAGATGATAAAACTTATGATTTTCTGTTAGAATGATTAACTTTCAAAGTACTTTCTGGCAATTCCTAGAAATTACTATTTTCACACAAGAAACTTGCAAAATTGTTTGGGAGTCAGAGAGCAAAATTCAAATTAACCAAACATAAAGAATGAAACTAATAATAATAAATTAAAGAATCTCAAAAACTTATGATTTTGTAAAGGCGAGTGTTTGGAGCATTTCGGGATTATTACAACTTTTAATACATGCTTAGTGCGCTGGCGTTAAACTGCGCTTCAGGTTTTTAAACAATATTTTAATGAAATAATTGCTTTTTGGGAAAACTGTTAATGCTTTCTATTATAAAAATTTTCAACATTAAAAAAATACTTTAAAATTTCTTCCAAATCAATATAATTTTGCATTTAATAATTCAATGTAAACTCAAACATTGCCATTTGATTTCGAGTCAGATAAAACATATTCTAAAACTCTAAGTCAAATTTGTAGTTCATATTAATAAATCTTTTCTTAAGGCAAGTCGCAAACGTACTAAAAATAACTTGATATACACAAATGTTACATAACAGCCGTTATATTTTCAAGAATCGTGTGTTTTTTTTCACGCTCATGGTCTAGCAGTCCTAAAACATTGATCTGGTACCCGGATTACAAAACAATGAAGTTGAGATCACCGGATCTGCATTGCTCCATAAAATTAAAAAAGTTATTTTGCCTCATTCAAATAATAAACTTAAAAAAATATATTTAATTCAATTTCTACAATCCTCTTTGTTTTGTTAGGTTGCGGCGGCACGAGATCGCCTACGCGAGCACTACACCTCGGCATTTTGAGGCCGAGCAAGAGGTACTTTTTACCTGTTTGGATAACATCAGGTATATCATCAGGTAAATCATCAGGTATATCATCTGGTAAATCATCAGGTATATCATCAGGTTTGGATAACATCAGGTATCAATGCAACAACCTTAATCTACCACGAGGAATTAGCGAAATCGAACTCATTCCTCGCCACACGTTCCCCTTTAGTGGTAAAACGGACAACGAACACCGGAAAACAGAACAATTACGAACAGGAATGATACAATGAGAGAATTTATACCTTTTGCTAAAGTTCGTTCCGTATGTGAATGTAACTCAGAATTGAATTAATAGATCAAGCGTGTGTGAATTAAAAAGGAAACTAGCCATCTGTAATTCATCAGTGAAAATGAACTAAACTAATGGTTATCACCAGTACTGTAAGAATCTAGACATCAACAAAGGTGTATGCCTAAGAGAAATTTATCTATTATTAAGAAATAATCACTGTTATTTAATATAAAAGCACATTTTACTTTGTCTATTGCAAGCACCCGTTTGTTGGATTATCTTTTGAAAATGCTTTCACATTTTCTCCCAAGATGCAGCTTTTTTGTCTATCAAAAAGAACTCGCCAAAAACGCTTTCTAAATCTTACTTACTTATTTACTTTTTAAAGGAGAATCTTAACATCGCATAGTTTTCAAACTGAATAATATCTACATAGATTCTATGTCTATATCTCTCATCTCTCATCTATCTATTTATCTCTATCTATCTATCTATCTATCCCTATATATATCTGCACACACACACACACACACACACACACATATATGAAAGAGTGCAAGATTAGAACATTGCACAATATGTAGTATGAATTAAAAACAAATTTGATTTTTATGGACAATTTGCAACAATTTTTCTTAATATCAAATCTCAAAAAATAAAAGAAAGATTTAAATGCTACTTCATATTATTCTTGTAACGAGGTATTAAATTCATTATTCCTAAATCCAAAATAAATAATTCATTTTAAACGAAACAACAAATTAATTCTGAAATCTGATTTGAGTTACGTAAGGTTATGTACTTCAAAACCATGATACTGTATTTATTTATGATTAAGAAAAATATTTTTTCTTTTGTGTGTTTGTGTGTAAACTAAAAGTATTTTTATGATCAAAATTTCATTGCACATTAAAATTTGCATTTTCACTAAGAAAAGGCTAGAATGCACAATGCGTTACGAAGTTAAACATACACAAATGATTAAAATTGCTATTGAAGTTTGTCAGTACTTTGAAAGAGTTTAGGAAAATTCAAATAAAGACAGAGAAGCAGCAATATTTTCAAACAATTACTTACTATATAATTTATCAGTTAAAATTTCAAACACTAAATATTTCCGTTAAATTTTTCATTTGCATTAATTTAAATGAATTATAGTACAGTAAAGGATCTTAGTTAAAGATATAAGTTTCTGTACATCATTATTCGACATTCATAAATGATAAAAATTGCATTAAGTTATTGATGATTTTAACAATAAGAAAATAATTACCATTAATGGTATTTTAAAACGATTTAAATATGATTATTATTCACACATCATTAATAAACACTTCAAAACATTTCAAACAGCATTACCTTTGCTAATCCTTTTTGACTATCCGATGCTATTCAGTCTGAATCTGAAACTGTCACTGCCATCCTAATGATTTCACTATATATACAAAGGGTGACGTGACTGCAACGGAAACAGCCATTTCCGAAACTCTGCCATTCGATTAGAATATAATTTTCCTTTTTTCGGTGGGTAATTTGCGATGAGAGCAACCGAAGGAGAACGGGTGTATCTTCCTTCCTCACCGGTGAAATTCGGAAGTAAAAATAATGCATCAACTTTAATTTCCTTCGCTTTGGGCTACGCGCTGTGAGAAAGCAATATATTTATCGTCTGAGAACTGCTGCGTTTTCTGTAGAAGAACAAAACAAATAAGATGTGGACTTTTTTATTTTTGCACGCACGTTAGTGATACGTATTTTTATCTCGGTTTCGGTTATTTTTCGGTAGCAGTAATTGGGATTAGAATTAGATAAAATTCCTAATATTGAGATTTTAAACCCATTTTAATAGTTATAATAGTTCCCACCTAACCCCACTGTTATTGATACAACTCAATAAAACTTTAAATAATATTTATTCTTATAATCTTATTGTTGCTAACCGCTTTTGTTATTGGTACACTCTATTTTTAATTTCAACAAACGTATAGAGGTTAATATGTGCAGCTTAGTTCCTCTCTTATTGACAAAGATCTTCAAAACTAATACGAGATATCTGTCCGAACTTATCACTAATCTCTACTAGTGGTGACACTAATAGAGATTAACGCTTGCTGCCCCTTTCTTAGATCTTTCTAACATTTAACAAACAAAATTTCTCTGCTCTACTGATGTCAATTCCTATAATAATTTTACATGTAGTATTATAACTTTTTTTTCTCAACGACTGGAACATTTTTGGGTTACAAACTTTACAAAAACTTTTGAAAACTTTTAATTAAATAAACTTAAATTATCATTTTTTAATGATTCCGTTTCTCTTGTTTACGATTATTTTTTATAAGGGTAATCTAGGCTTTAAATCAACAAATATGGAAGGATATGTCAAATTTTAGTTCAAAAAACCCGAAAGAAATGTTTCTCTACAGAAGAAATTTTGAAATCTACCGCTTTTCATTGTTGGTATTCTACTTGTATAAATTCAACTTTTTTTCAGCTTAAAATATGTTAAACACACCAATCTTTAACTAATTCCCCCCATGTGTAAATTATCTCTGTCAGTGAAATTCTACATCAACGAATTGGTATGCTTGAAAGAAATTTACCTTTCCCATTTCTGTCTTTTTTTCTTATCTTTTAAAAAATATGTTTTATTCTATTACTATTGGGATTTAATTTATGTTATTTATGACAGTTATTTAACTATTCGTTTTTCTAATAAATATTTTTTAATTCAGTGTTATGCATTTTCCAACTACATTTTCATATTTTTCGGCTTTCTATCATTTCCACCCATTTTAAATCCCTCGTTCTGTTTTAATCCTTTTATACATATTTTTCTTAACTTCTCGGTTTCTTTTGACAATTTAAGAAACTAAACTATTGCACTTTTGCTCTCTCTATCTTTTGCTTTTTAAAAAATCTGTTTTATACCGGAAAATATAAAAAAGGAAAAGAAAAAATCATGTGGGCTTTTTTAAATGATACTTAAACATATCTAAAGTTTAAAAAAATACTTTAGTTACTTCAAATTAAATATACTCATACTGATTTGACTCGTTTAATAAAAGGGGAAAGTAAAATCAACTTAAAATTTATCGAGTGTGTCTTGTTTACTAAAATGCTAGCTTCAGTAACAATGGATACTAATCTCGTATGTACTTTTTATTTTATCCAGTTTGTTTAGGACAGGCGATAGGTAACTCAAATTTTATGATTGAGTTGAATTCAAAAGTTGTTCCATAAAATGTTGAAAATAATGTAATATAATAATGTAGTATATGTAATAAAAAATTGAATGAATTTGAAAAAAAAAAAAAAAAAAAAAAAAAAAAACTACAACACACATGTAGTTACATGCATACATGATGTGAGATGTATCTCTAATATCAACTGAAAAAGAAATTTTCACATTATGTATAATAAAATTGAAATCAATTCCATTAAAATATTTTCAAACACATCCAGTCTTTTTTTTATGATAATTAAAAAAAAATCACAAACATTGGTACCTGCGTAATCAGATATCCCTAATTCTAGACCCTTATACTTAGTATACCGATAGGATATTTCATTACAGATACACTATTTGTATTATTCAAATTTCACAATAAAAAAAAATTGTGTGATCGGTAATAAATACAACTAAAATATATTCAGAGATAATGCAAGGAAAAAGAGAACATTCTAATAAATGTCTAAGTACACAAATTAATCCGGATTGTTGAGACTGTTTTATTATTTTTTTCTTTTTGAATTAGCTTTGAATATATTTCTATTGTATTTACTATCGATTACCTAATTTTCTTTTGTGAAACGTTGTAGCTAACAAATTTCACCGCCTTAAGAATAAACACCAATATCCAAATTCATTTTTAGCTCTAGTAAATATGTTAGATTTTTTGTGTTATGGAAATCTTTTACGAGTATTATCTGCCTTCGGTGAGAGGTGTCTTGGTCAAACGACTTTTTTAAGAGGTTCTAAAGCGTTCTAAAACTTAGATATGGCCAAAACCGACCCAAACTCCAGACCGTTAGATTAGCGGCCGCCCGGCAACTCGAACGTGGGATCTTCACACTTCAGCCGTCAACCGCGTTCAGTGCCTTATTCTCTCGGCCATGGTGGGGAATTACTAGTGAATATGACGATAATATTTGATTAGGTACGTGTACAAGAATTATTAACGGACTACATTATAATAAATGAATTCAAAACTGAAATAGTACTAATACTTTATCAAGAGAAAAAGAACTTAAAACGTAATAAAAAATTTTCAAGATAGCTATTTTCACTGGAAAAAATCTTTTGAGATCAGTAAAAAATACTAGATTTATAATACTCCTTAATGAAAATTATTACAGTGAAATGTATTAGTGTTAATCAGAAATGTTTCACGGAATACTAAGCACAACTTTCAAATGGACTGTATATTTTTTTAATGACATTCTTAGAAAACTTACTTTTTCTGTAGTATTTTTATCAAAAATTAATCTATTGGTTTTTCTAGTGTACTTGTACTAATTTGTTTCTTGGTGTTCATCCTCGTAAATTATGTTCCAGTGATCATTTTGTAAGTATACTGAAGTTAGAGCTTGGTACATTACATTTATATTTTAAGATAAGAAAAAATGTTTAATTTTTCTAGGTCTATTACAGTGCATGAAAAGATATGGAAGTTAATTTACAATAGTTATAAATGACATTATCATCTATCGTACAATCAAAGAAACAGACTATAATATCTATCATACTAATTAATTTATCATTCTAAATTTTTATGAATGTTACAGCAAACATATAATCTAAAATTATCATACTTTATTGAAAAAGAAACAAATACGTGTTTTTAAAAGAGCAGGATATCAATTTTCCAACAAAAGTGCCTGATGACGCTAAGAACAAAATCTGTTACGAAAAATAATTTAATATTTATTCCAAAAGCACTCTATCGTTGAAGATATTGAATTAAAACCAAGCAAACCAAGCAAATGAGGAATTATAATCTGATGCTCCGAACTGAAATTTCAGAATAATATGAAGTTTTAGAAAATTTCTGTTTAACGCTTTCAGATCTGGTTAAATAATTTTTCTCGCACCGACATTTTAGTAATATTGTAGATTAAATTTGTAATAGAATGGAATAAAATACTGATTAATAATTTTCCATGAATATACACAGTCGTTTTCCATTTAGCATTTACTTAGAATTACATGCGATACTTTTTCCAACTCTGTGCCCTAAATTGTGGAAGCATGGTCAGAAAGGGTTTGTATTGGCAACTTGTTTAACCATGACCAGTTCAAACATTTTTGACCAACCCTACATTATTATTATTATATATGCTTATTTATTTATTTATTTTAAGTTATCCACCTATATAACCTAGGCAAATTTAAGTTTCAGTTAAATTTTTTTTGTTAGTTTTGTAACATTCATACATGTGCAAATAATCACCCTTGCAATCTTCTTGCATTTGGTGCACTGAATTTAATTATTTTAAATTTGGTGCATTGCGACCTTTTTTAGCTCAAAAAAAATCTACGATTATCTACTTACCCACCCAAAATTCTACCATCAGCCTTATTAAAAATGTTGGATGTTATCCATTTATCCCACCAAATGGTAAGTGGGTCAACTAGACTGAATTCATTTTAATATTTTCCCCTACAATCTAAAACTTCTAATTGTTGGAAAATTTGTTTCATGTTCAGAGAGGCAATTTTTAAGATTGTTAGAAGAAAAAAAAGAAGAAATATGCTGTTATGTATCTTACAGCAGGTACAGTATTGCACTAAAATCAAATTGTGTTAAAAACTGTTCCAATTACCCCGTATTTCCCTAATTTATTTGTTCGTTTTCCGGAAAGATATTTACAAGAGTTCACTATAAAAGATAGAGATAATTTCTTTTAAAATGCTAATTTTATTTAAAAATAGTACTTAATGTCTTTTGAATAACGATGCACATGAATTTATTTTGTACTAAAAAATATTGTTCAAAACGTCCTTGTAAAAAGGAATTTTCATCTATTTTTAAAGTATAAATATTTATTAAAAGGCCAACTCTTTTAACTATTTATTATATAAAAAAGAAACTGCACTCAAACGTAATAAGTAAATAAAAATGTAGAAATTGTATTAAAAAGTTAATTGGAAATTAACTGAAGAATAGGTCAACAGACTAGAACCCGACTAGAAATACAGAAGGAAAGAAACTTAAGTAGATGCCAGCACATTTCTTCCCCTTCGATAATTTCAACTCATGATATTATACATTTTGCTTCAGGGGGATGAATGGACAATTGGGATTATTGTACAATGGAAGGATGTAATAATTCAATTAAGGTAAGCCATCCAAGCGTATGTTAAGAGATGCAACTTAGTATATAGATAATGTAATAATTTTGCAACTTGATTTAAACTTTACCGTTTCAAAATTCTTTGACAAATCTATTTCGAAATGAAGTTAATTTTTAGCCATATAAGTTAATTAGTGCAGTGATACGATCTTTATGTGAACTCACGATAGTTTACGAGGAACTGTATGTCAACTACGCATCGTTTATTGTTGATCAGGAAAGTGCAAACAGTTTATAGCAACATTTCCTTTCCTTGTCAAAGTTATTTATTAAACCGCTCAACAAAATATATAGGTTTTTTTTTTTACTACCGGCATGCAAGTACCTTGTCTAACAAAAATGCAGGACTCAGTGAATAACCTGCAAAGAAAGGTGTCGCAATACAATTGTTTATTTACTGTATTGCAAGTGTGTAATTAAGTGCTTTATCAATATATTTGTGTTTTAATTTTGGTAAATATTTAGTTATTTATAAATACACTCTGAAAACAGTGCCTTTTAATTTAAGGGATAAGCGGATTGCAACATGTATTATTTTAACATGAGAGGTTTATAGCCAATGTACCTCTCATGCAGTATTAAAAATGCAATCAAATTTCTGAGGCAAAAATGTTCAAAATGTGCCTCTTAAATCTGAGGCACACATTTAAAAGTGTACATCCTTGTAGCTGTAGAACATCATCAGACCCACTATAATTTTTTACGCAAGATCTCTAAAGACTGTAGTAGAAAAATATCATGTGATTATGGTACATCAGTACAAAGAAACTAATTTTATTAGATGCTTCCAAATTTTTAGGATGTCACATAACAAGGTGTACTGCACATTACAATAAACGGTAAACCTGCATTAGTTACTAAACGTTTAGAAAAAGTTTGCTGTTCAGTCCCATATTTAAGAATTTTTACTGAAAATTTAATAACAGGCACAGATTTTTCGTTTATATAAGAGTAGAGCAGCTTATGAGATTTATCCGTAGCTTTTTAAGTGTCCGGCAAAATTCATTTATGTCACTTTTTGTACTATGACCGTGAAGCAGGTCTGTTACAGCCTTAAAAACACCAACTAAAATTTTTTTCCGAATATTTCATTACAATGAATATAATATGAGCATTCACTTTCCTTCATTATGTAGGTGCAGACACTAGATTCAGACATCTTCACTCTTTCTTACACCTATCGGTTTGCTTGGAATATATTTTAGTATTATTTGAAGTTTTAATCTTAACTTTTTTACAAGATTAAAGGTCTCTCTGTTTGCCCATGATTTAAATGATGCAATGAAATATTTATGGTAATTTGCTATTAACGAAACTGTTATAGAAACAGAATTGCTAATAAGGCGAAATAAATTAACTAGGTCCGCAAAATCACAAGACCAAGTCCACATCTGCAGTACGAGAAAGCACAGCTGCAGCAGGTCTGTACTTGTTTATGTAATGATGACGTCATGAAGCACTGTAAAGGTAAGTATTAGAGTCGCGCATCCAACTGAGTATAAACATGTTATTATTAAAATATAAATAGAAAAAAAAAATCTATGGCGCATGGAATGATTTTGCCAGGAATGTGTATTAAGCATGTAAATAATTAAAAAAAAACTGTAGTGCTTTTAATAATTTGGGAAGTGAGTGAATGTATCAAAGTGAAATACTGAAAAAAAAACTTGTCATGGTAATAATAAAGACGTTTTATATATATAAAAAATTATTGGTTGAAAACAATTGTATTACTGAATCATTATGCTAGATAAATATTAAATAAGAGATTAGCTTTAATTTATAACATCTTAATAATTTATAAAATCTACTTCTATAATACGCTAACGTATGCGGTACCAAAATCGACGATATTTCCACGCTGCGAATGGCAACAGCTAGATGTAAACATTAGTGCAATTGCAATAACCCATGCGCGAAAATCCATATAAACAGTTCAATGACGTCAAATGGAGCAAGCATACGTCGCGCAGTAGCTAGATTAAAAGATAACAATAATGGATACACAAAAATGCAAGATCATTTGGACTTTTTCACAGCTTTAAAATATCGAATTTACATTACTTGGCGCATTACTCGCCCATCTAAAAAAGGTCACAATTCATTGGGCTAAAGCATATTTTAGATATTTGCTGTTTCAACATCGACTTTTATGATGACACCCAAAATGTGTAGCAACCCTAACCTAAATAAACTTAATGACAAATACTGTTAAAACAAAGAAACATGCTTTTCATTGAAACGTCCCCGTCCACTGCACTCAGTATAAGAAGAGTAAGGTATATGGGGCGGCGAAGCTGGCAGTTTCGGGGGGCTGTTAAATTATATTTTACGTTCAAACTTTTGTTTTACATTTAATATGAGCAAGTACGCTAGATTAAATGAGTTTCATTCAAAAAGAAAATCGTAAATTTGAAGCATTTCTCATGTCTGAAAAACCTGGAATGGTAAAGAAAGTTCAAGCAAACAGAAAAAGTCGGGGAAACTTGCAAACTTTGGCTATAAACCTGTAAAATCTTGAAGCGTGCGTATAAAATTATAATTGCATTTATAAATTAATTTTACATTATCTGTCTGGATATTTATGTCTGAAAAAAACATAAAAATAAGAGTAAAAATGACTTGACATGCGCGCAAAAGTGGCGGATACGGTAGTTATTTTGGTGGGGGAAATAACTAAAAAAGGAAGAATGTTATTCATAATATAATGTATAATAAAGCAAAATTTCACCCTATAACTCCATTCTATGTTGTTTTTTTTGTCTAGGCATATATAAATAAATAAAAATATATTAAAAAATAAAAATAATTCTGTATCTTCTACGACCGTTTCACGCAACTACATCAAGTCATATTTAGAGTATTTTTTAAACTCTGAATATACCAATAAACCTCTCATCATTCTGAACTGATAGCATGATGATTATCCGCGCCCGCATTTTCATGACAACATGCAATAGGTATTTTTGAAGTACAAATTAACTGCGAGTATCATTACCACCAAGTTGGAATTATATTTTTTCCCGGCATTGTGTATTAATCCGTTAAGAGTCTTAATGGTTTGCCATTCATTAACTCCAAGTTTAAATTCATGGTAGGATAGGAAATTCCCAGAATGTATTATTTGAAATTTAGAAAACTTGAAATCGTTGAAACAAAACATTAATAATATCTGCACTTTCCAAGGGTCAGCTAGAAAAATGAACCGACCGAAAGTGGTCGTTTTATTATTATTTCTTTTTCCACAAAATTTAAAGAGATAAAAGTTAAATAAATCAGCTTAAAACCTAGATACCAACTTATTATGTTACCGTTATTAGTGGGAGACAAGTGAAATTTTTACATCAATAAAAGCCTTTAATTTGAACTCAGTACATCGTGGTCACTTTAGAAACTACTTCCGGTCAATTGTGGTCACGAAATAAAGTTTAAAAAGTATTTTTGTATTTTAAGTATTTAAGTATTTTTAAAGGAAAAATAAATATCGGAAGTCATTCTGGGTGCTTTTATTTGCATTGTCAGAATTTTATTAAGTGATTTTTCACGAAACAAATTTTAATTAATGAAATGTTTAAAGGAAAAAAAAAAGAAATCGGAAGTCATTTGAGAAGTTTTTATTTACAAGTCATAATAATGTTATATAGTAAGAAAAAAAAAACAAAAAAAAAAATAATTATTAGTGTCTTTTGTCACCCTTGACGTTACGGTTTAGTTGTTTTTTGAAAAATAACCAAGAATTTTGCTGTTTCCTTATTTAAGTCATGGAAATATTACAAGGAAAACGAATTTCTTATATATGTTTCCTTATTAATTTTATTGTTTTCTTTTTACTTTTTTTTTCAAAGTTTAGTGAACAGCTTTTTTCTATCACACGAAAGTGGAACTCAAGTTTTGTTTCTCAAATTCACAGAAAATTATTATACTACGAAAAATTGTACTGATACAATAACTTAATTCATTTAAAATGTTTATCAGACATAGATCATATTTTTATTATCAGAGAAAAATTATAATTTTTTTACAATCCAACTAGTAAGAGTATTATCTCATGGATGTAACTCTGTTATTTTTTTCAAAGGAATTAACTACTTAATCAATTTATTATTTTTGATAAGAGATTCACTATTAGGACACAATGTTACAGTTTGCAGCATTTGGAAAGCGATTACTGATTAGAAGTGAATTACTCCTGTCTTTACGTCAAGTATGTTCACATTAAATTTGTATGAAGGAAATTTCAAAAATCTCAGGTTACCGTAGCTAATTTATTTACAAAAATGAAAAACGTAAGATCCTACCTGTATAAGATGAGGCAAATTTTCGGAATACTATGTAGCTATACAAACTTAGTTTTAACCTTTTGTGATATCGTGTTAATATAATATATAAAGAACGTTTCGAGATTAAAAAGATAGGCAATTACGATTTCGAATAATTAAATTTAATGATTCTTTTTCAGATCATCATCATTAGGTAATAATAGACTCTAATGATAGTAGAAATCAGATTGCTTCGTTCTATTATGTATCATTAGAGATTATTATAACATGAAGTTGAAATACTAATATTCTATAAAAAAGTGCTGTCACATTCGAATGAATCATTTAATTGTAATTAAAAGCTTTTTCACATATACCTAAAAAAATATATATCCTAGCAACTACATCCTGCTTATTATTAACAAGATAAAAACTGGAACAGCATTAAATTTAACGAACATTATTGTTAACTTCAATAGATTATTCGCCATCTTCCCGTTACGGTGAAATCACTCATTAAAAACCAGACTTTGTCGAATAAGAATAATACTTATACTCTTAAAAATAATTAGTTACAAAGATGAACTAATAATTGACTTACACAAGCAGAATGATTCTCCGTATTCTAACTAAAATATTCTAAAATAAGAAAGGAAAAAAGTAAATGCTTTTCAGCTTGGAGTCCTACAACTGCATCTACAATTGTTCTGTTTAAATTATAAGCTTGTTAATGGTTTCCGAACGGTGAATTATTATATTTTTCTTTCTTCGTTTCTTTTCTACCGGATTAGCTGAAACGCTCTGATTATTTCTTAGGCTATGGTTAAATAATCCTCCCTTAACAATTCACATTGTCAAAAATCTGTCTCGGAGAAAGTCCATACATTGCCAATGGCATGAGAAAGTGAATGAATGCTGATGTTATTTTGACCGTTTATGGATGAGAAGTGTTGTGGCCTCGTAACACGATTAAAGATTTTTACCATAAGCGGTTTTTTTCCATTTCACTTTCAGGAGCAGGAAAATATAGTGTTAATGGTAACAACACTGTAGTTTTATATGTACTACCATAAACGTTACAGAAATCTTTCTCTTCAGACAATTTTTACTTTTTAATCTGCCTTTTTAGTTTCACCTAAAAAGAAAAATGAATATATATATAGGTCATGTGTAATTTTAAACCACGATATCATTTTAAAATTAAATACATCTTTTTTTTCTGCACAAATAATGTTAAATGAGTCCCGCAGAGACCTAGTCACGAAACTCCATTCCCGCAAGAACACGGAAAGTGAAGCAGCATTTACTTGGCCAGTGCTTGGGAGGGTAAACTCCTCTCTCTGCCGGACTGTTGTGGGACCGGCTATGCTAATGGAAGCTAGTGCATGTAAAATCTGTTCGAGGCTCCAAAGTCCTCCATGTTTAAACGAGACCTCTAGGGCTGCCGATTTCAGGTGCTAGGTCTCTCACCTGAAATTGGTTAAAAATTGGAAGACCCCTCATAGGGAGAAATGTTGGTCTGCCTAATAGGCGTCCTTTGATTAAATGACCAACATCTGGGGCTCTCGTTGTGGTGAAACCTCAAGTAGGCCGCTGACCCGGCCATTAGTAAGAAAGAAAACAATATTAAAGATTACCAAACATTAATTCAAGTACTTTAAATAGAAGTTTATGATGAATACGACATTTAAGTTGAATTGGTGTCGAATGAAAAATAAAACAGAAAATTGCTAAAAATTCTGAAAGTAGAAAAAATTTTCTTTTCCAAAATAAAAAAATGTAGTTAAAAAAAACAAAAAACACGCTTTTTTATCAATATGAACTAAAATTTAAAAAAAAAGTCAAAATGTTTTTTTTTTCAACAGTAATATGTCCCTCAATTCAGTATATTTTTATTTTTTGAATCAAGTGATTAATAAATTAATAATAATAATAATAATAACTGTAATGTTAAAAGGAGTGTAGGATGCTTGATATCACATATCACTCATTTTTCTTATTAAAAGTTAATTATAAAGTTTGTAAGCATGAAAATGTGTGATAAAAGCACCCCACGCTTCCTGAACTTTTTTTGTTAATCACTATTAGTTTTTAAGCTTGATTTAAAGACATATTTAAGTTGTACTTGTTGGCTATCATATTGCTGTTAAACGAAATTAAAAGGCTAACGAAATTAAAGGCTAAAGTAAGTTCATATTGTTATAAAAGCATGATTATTTTTTTAGACTATAATTTATTTTAGTCTTAAAATAATGTTGAAGTAAGTGAAAATTAGGTTTTTGATCCCGAAACCCTAGAATAATATCGATTTTTATTTTAAAAAAACGCGTTAAAAAATAAAGCTTTGAATAGGACCACACGAGCTTCGTTTCAATGCATTTAATGAACGCGCATGTAAATATGTGAAGCAATAATTCGGGCGATGGTCATCAGCAATTCACAAGAGATACCAATACTCATGAGATGCTTATCTTCTGTTTAAGATTCAAATTTAGTAGATGAGTCTCTCCAATGCATTTCAAATAATTAGTTTTTATAAACTATAATGTATTAAAATTCTTTTGTATACTTTTGAAAGAAAAGAGAGTAATTCGTAATTCAAAACTTAAATTAATCTGATAGGAATATAACATACATTTATTTCTGGCACAATCATTATAAGTGAACAACAGCTTTTGGAAAATATATACAAATGTGAAAAATATACAGTTGGATGAAGAGGTTTGAGGTATTTTAAGAGATCATACATCTTTTAATAAAATAATGAGATAGCGGCATTAGTCGCCTCCCATCATCATGCCACCTTTCCAACCATTGTTCATCATGCCACCTCTATAGCCATTGTTCATCATCATGCCACCTTTCCAACCAGAGTTCATCATCATGCCCGTACTCCATCCAGAATCCATCATCATATGGCTGTCGGACTGTACAAATATCGGTACAGGTACATACTTCGTCATACCCATGGAAGAACCACCTTTCTGGCTCTTCATGTCCCCAAGAAGCTTTGCGACGATTCCGGCCACTAAAAGTTCCATGACTCCTCCTCCTCCGCCGCCTCCCATCATGCCACCTTTCATTTTCAACTTCATGCCAGCGTCAACGCTGGGTGGAAGAATAACATGGACAACCAAAAGTGCGCAGAGAGCGTAAGCTGATGGCTTCGGTAACACCATCTAGAACAGAGGCGACAAATCTTTAAGTGAAATAGACAGCAAAGAATTTAATAGTTCATTTAATTATCTGCATTTACTAATTTTTAGTTAAGGAATGAGTCAACCGCTGGAGAGCAGAATTAATATTAATATTTTCATAGAATACATTTGTTCTGTGAGTCCAACTACGGTACAAACTGAAAATTCAAGTGATTTCTAATTGGATAATTCATTAATTTCTGAAATATACAGGGTTTTTTAGTAAAAGGTATAGTTTTCTAAAACTTTATTTTTTTTGTGGCTAGTTTTAAAATGGCCAGAGAGTCTCAGTACACTGTAATTTTTGAAAGATTTTCCAGTTATACAATAATTCCTTATTCCCTCTAATGAAAGTGTTTATCGTGTAATGTATATATTTAATTCTACTCGAATTTTACTGGTTCAAAGGAACTTTTAAAAGATAACATTTTAATGATATTTCCTGTTTCAACACATTAAAAGCTACCTGTCTTAGCCCATTCCAAGAAGGAAAAGCGTGAGTATTCAGAATTTATTTACTATGCAACTGGACTACCTCATTTTGGATATGTAATACACAAACTAAGTCAATTTTTGGGCTACTTGGGTTCAGTTTATGGCCCACCCAAAGTTACCACCTGCCAGTGACGGATTACTACAATTTTGTGGGTGTAGGCAGTTAGTTGAAAGATTCACATGTAAACTCATTATATGAAAGTGAAATAGCATCTTTTACATTGATTTCGTTTTTCAAGGGAGGGGAGGGGGTCTATCCCTCCGCCCCTTCCCCATTTAATTCTTTCGTACACCTTACTTCTATCCCTTCTCTGAGAAATAAATATACTGCCTTTCACTTTTTTCACTGACGAATTTTCTTAAGAGCTACTTATCTGAGAAACTCTCCGGTGTTTTATACTTAAGTATTATTGTTATTAGTTTGTGTTTCCAGGAAAATATTTTTAAACACATTTTCCTCATATAACAAGTACGATAAAATTACCTTTTATGTAAGATATTTTCTAAAAGAATTTTTTTATATTCTATGTAAGATAATTTCTAAAAGATTTTTTTTTTAGTAATTATCAATAATTAAGGGAAACAAAGTTGAAATTGGAGATACACACGATGAATGGGAGCAAAATATTTTTCACATTCCTAACAGTGTAACTATTCTAAATTAAAAAAATTAAAATCCCAGGCACAAAAAAATTCGTAAAAGATTGTATGTAACTGTTTTTACGTTATACCAATAAAAGAAAATAAACAAAGAATCAGCTTAGTATATAAAAAAGTATTTTGCTCAGATGCATTGTTTTTTTAATATACATACTGGCTTTAAAAAAATCTTATTTTCTCTTTACATTTTTGGATGCAATTTTTATTTCTATTTGTTGTTGTAAAAAGAAAACACACTGTTTGAAAAAGACATGTTATGCTTTAAATAAATGTCAACGGCACAGATTATAGAAATTTCTTATTTTCTCCTACAATACAGGGTGTCCCCGAAAGATGGTAACAGACTTTAACTCCTTATCCATTATAGATAAGTGGGCAGCGTAAATTGACAAAAAAAAAGTTAAAAAATAGACTACGTTAAGAAAAAATTTCTCTCATTAATTTTCAAAAATTGACACTTCTTAAATTTATATATGACTCCCGTACAAAGAATTCCCTGTTAGTAAAATACGTCCCATACATTAATGAGGTGATTCACAAAATTTCAGCTTTCCAATATAAAACGTCTCAGAGGCATCTTTAAACAAAGATGATCAGGGAGTATTCATAAATTTGAAAATAAACGTTTATTGTTAAGAGTGCAAAAAATTATTTTCTGCCGTAATTTCTGTACGGCCCCCTAAAACACGATCATCATTTTAAAAATCTGCCTAGATTGAAGCCATGATTAATCTTTGTCCATCAATTCGAGTGTCATATATTTATTTTATAGTTATAGTGTGGTTGTTAAAGCTATGGTACATAATAAATTGATAAAAATTTATTGTGAACTAGACATTAAACTGAAGAAATATTTCAGCAGTTATAAATCTCTGCTAAAATATAACAATTGTTGAATAAGTCGTTTTCTTTCTTGTAAGTAAAATATATTGACATTTGACAAAAATCCGTTCTTAAAGACGCTTATCATCTTTATTCTTTTGATTTCATTTTTTAAAGCATGATTTTATTTTTTTAATTTTGATAGCTTGAAATATCTCCTTTTCAAATATTTTTTTCCCTTAAGATTTAATCTGTCAACATTAAAAAGAATATAAATGATTTTATATTGTTTTTATTCTAAATAAGTTGAAAACGAAATTTGATCTTCCGATTCACAATAGCAGTTCATAGCAAAAAGTTTATAGTTGGTATGAAAACATTCTAATTCAATAATTTTTTTCATGGTAGTTCTCAAAGAAGATTTATTCGCAAACTACTTATTTTTCTTTTCGGAAAACAAAATTTTACAAACACTTGTAAAAAACCGCACGAAATTTTCACTGGGTACTATTTAGGGAAAGCAATCCCGCTATATTATGATTATAATTTTCATACTTATGTAAGGTATTGTATTAATTATCAAACAAGATAAAGTATTAAACTTTATAGTGCTTACAATCTTACTCTATTCTACTTTTCTCTATTAAAATGAATTTTTATTTGAATGAAATCTCCGTGAATGATTGAAAAATACTTCCACTTGGAAAAGTTAGTCAAATGAAGAGTAGTTTTCAGTTATGGCAATTTTTTTAGTAGGGACTGTATACAAAATTTAATTTTTATACGGTTCCTCTTTTTCTATCACTTATATTTTGAGAAATATCTCTCTTTGGCTAAGAAATTTATTAAAAGTTGTCATGTCTTTGAGTGGAATAGTTTCAGAGATGTTTAAATTTAAAAATTGTGACTTACACCACTTTACCTATATTGTTGGCATTCATTTTGGGGAGAAAAAAATGCTTTATTTTAAAGGACTGACTATGAGTTTATAAATATTAGATAATGATCCCTTTCTTCGAAAACGGCAACAAAACGGATTTAAAATTGTGAAATTAACAAGTTCTGTTTTTAAAGTAGTGTAATAAAATCATTGATAATTTAGTCTTTTAGGGGTCATTCACCAATTACATTATACTTCCAGGAAAGGGGTTTCAAAGTGTTTCAGAGAGAGAAAATGTTATAGGTTAACTTTTACTAGAAATTGCCACACATATATTACTAGAAGAATTCTAGCTAAAATAAGATTTCCAGAAGTCGAATGTAATTAAACTGTAATTAAATTTTTCTCACTTTTGAAATATCCTGTTAGTATTTGGCGGCAGGTGCTAACCTTTTTGACTTGTGATTTCTCGTACGCTGTTCCAATCACAGAAACGACATTTTTTTTAAAGCTTATTAAGACAAAGAGCAACATTTTCCCAGGCATAAGTGATATTAAAAGAGGAACCGTATAATAATTAAATTTTGTATTATTCATACAGCAACTTCTAAAAAGTGTCCTATCTGGAAGTTACTTTCAGTTTTTAATTGAAAGTTTGTTTCGATCATTCAAGGTTTAAGAGATAACCCCTGAAACGGCTATTTTGAATCACCTGGCATATAGATATGTATTACAAAGTTGTAAGCACAGATGCACTGTACACACAAAAAATAGGCAATAAATTTTCAATTTTTTTTCTTATATGAGTCAATTCAAGAATTTTTATTTTTTTTATGATACCTTTAAACGTAAATACTTCGCCTTTCAGAATAATATTTCATGCAATTAAAATATTCAGCGTGAAAATTGTTAATTATCCATACAAATAACATATTAGTATTCTGGGAAAATGCTCAGTATTTAGTAAAGGTAAAAGCTAAACATAAATAACAATAATAACAAAATGTAATTCAGAAATTTCAAAAATATAACTGAATGCACATAGTGTATATAGCGAAGAAAAGAATAAAGTTGCACTTACTGTAACTGCCTGTACTAGTCCACTGTAAGTCAACTGTATTCCTCTCAACACATTTATAGTTCCTGTCCTAATCCCAAAATAGCCCATTTCCCTCACACACCTGAAGATGAGCTGAGAATGTCCATGTTATGCATTCTCTTGTAGATGTTTGTTTCACTCCTCACTTCCTTGTCCATCATTGTTCGAGTCAGTGCACACATGTCATCAATTCGATCCATCAATAATGTGTCACTTTCTCCCAGGGTTCGGACAGTGGGACTGAAAATAAATTACAGGATCAGAAAAAACTAACATGGATGACAAGAGATTAGGCTCTTCCCTTTTTTATTTTCTCCGGGAAGTAAATAACTGGTGCAAAGAAAACGGAATTCCGTAATTTGGTGCATCAAATAAACATAAGGATTAGCCCAGACAATCGTATTCTTGTGATTTTATATAACTGGCTTCGCATCTGTTCTTCGTGCATGAGGAAAAGATATATATATATATATATATATATATTGTTTTTTTTTGTGTGTGAAAGATGCAAATTGTAGAAACTATCATTTAAAAAAAAAGAAATATTTTCTACTAAGTTGCGAATGTTTATTTAGCAGTAATTAATGACAGAAGTTGTTTTGCTCCTCAGCGTATCACGTACATTTATTGTTTTTTGTACGCTTTGGCGTTCGAGATAATTAGATAAAAAATTCTTGGCCGTAAAAATAATACAGGAGGCATAAATGAAACATCGTTCTTTTGCACAATGTCAATCTTATGTAAAAGTTTGTTAAAGCTTTAATGTAAGCAAAACGCTCGACAATATTTTTAATCTACAAAAATTGTTTCAACTATTGTAATTTAGTATCAATCCTACTTTGAATTGTTGAACTTTTTTCTGTTTATGTTGTCTATGTTCAACCAGTTTCCCTGCACTTTATCACCAATGTTGTTTTTCAAAGAATTTTACTTTTATTTTTTAGCACAGCATTTAATATCAAGTATTTTTAGGTGAAAGATACAGGTACTCTTCTTCTCTGATGCTCATTATATAATGTAACTTTCAATTATAAAATATTTCTGGACAAGACTTTGGAAAATTTAGTTTTTTTCACCTGAAACACGCTATCATGATTAGAACTCAAAACTAGTATGTAAAGGTACCAAATTTTAAACAATATTTATATTTTATTTGTACCTTCTTATAATGGTTTTGTTTCATTTGTTCTTTCAAAATTGGCAAAATGTCATCAGCTCTCTGCTTTCGGGTTAATGCTAAAATTTTATTTTATTGAAAAATTAATTGCAATGCGCATATATCAAGATTTATTTTTAAAAAAGGAGATTTTCTAGTTTTCACTTTTAATTGCAAAGAATACATTTCTATGAAATAATGCGATGCAGAAGCAATAATACTATACCATATGCTATTGATATAAAATAAAATCAGCAATAGAGAAATAAACGTAATGTAAGGAATAAACATGGCATAAGAAATATATAAAATAAGTTTGCGGTGTCTTTGAAATAACTTTATCTCCCATGGTAACATATTATGCACTTTAATGTTTGTATCTACTAGCTTTATTTGTCCTTGAAATTTGAACCCAAACTGAAGTTTGGGTTGACTACATGAAGGATAGTTTGAAATAAGTGAGAAAGCTACTTTTAAGAGCTTTTTGCGCTGAATACGAAAGTCACTTTTCAACGTAAGACTTTGTGTAAATTATGAAACAGCTCTTTATTATATTGGCATCTCTTTTAAAGTGGAAATATCCATACAAAACTTCTTAGCACATTTCTACTTAGCACATTTAATGCAAACATGACAGTACACTTTAGTTTTCCATGAATCTGGAATTCAACTCAGTATTTCAGTAGGAATTTGAAATCTTCCAGAAGCGCTCTGAAAAATAAGGATTGGAAATTTACATTATCTCTATAAAAAGTGACAAAATGCGAGGAATGAGTTTAATTGCAACTGCCACAGTAATAAATTGGTTTGACTATATTAATATTTGGTAATATTAATATTTTATACTATTCTATAAAGATTGCAATTTTATGGGCCATTTACATATTTTTTTTTACTTAACATTGGAATTTCCAATAAAAACCATTATGAATTTTTATTCCTGAGCAATTTTTAGATCTTCGTTTAAACCTTATTTCAAAATCTCACTTTTTGTGGTGAAAATTAATTGAGTTAGCAAGTGACACGGGTCACAAGTGCAAAAGTACTGTCGAAGGTTTTAAAAGATACAGGAATTTATGAAGAGACGATTTATTTTTATACTTAAGTTTTTTAAAAATGTGGTTTAATAATTAATAACCATAGTTAACATAAAAAAATATACAATTTTAGAAAACAGAATCGCTATCTTTGTGTTTTTATTAATTTTTTTTTATTAAAATGCAGCAGCTATTTTTTTACGGTATCACTTAAAATTTCAGATTTGTTATTAACTTTTCAGTGCGTCTAGTTCCGCGATAGAACCGGAATTTTGAATTGATTCTGAAATTTTCTTTCTAGTTTAATATTTACATAAGACAGTAAGCACACAATTTACCATATATATCAGCATTGACCATTTACTGATTGCAAATGATCCTTTTGTTTTGTCCATATGTTTGCACTTTATGCAATTCAGAAACCGGCCCTACAAGAATGGATGTCGGACGGGGAATTTTTATAGATGTGTTATTGAAAAATCTTTAAAAAATACACTAAATTTTGAATACATAATTCTAGAATGGTTAGATGGCGGAAATATTAATTCTATCATTTGGATATTAACATTGTTTTAACTTTCGAACATGAAATAAAAGTATCATTACATAACAGAAAATTTTCCTCCCGCTTTCTTTCCTTTTAGCATTTTATTTGATAATTATAAAAAGAGTTTTACAAAAAAGCTCTTCCCTTCTCTCCTGTTTTTTCGAAATTTTGAGCTTTACGAAAATGGGGGAATTTTCACCCCGCCTAATAAGATTTCTCTCGGAGGCTCTGCCAGAAGATATTTCTGTTAAAAAGTTATTAGAAGGGAGGAGAAGCCTACTATATTGAAACCCTATTAAGAATTTTTCTGGTTATGGTTTTTAGGATCGAATGAAAGAAGAGCAGGCTATACCTGTAAAAACCTTAAAATACACAGAAAATAAGCAAAACCTAATAATCGTTGACTAGTTTTAGTTTCGTAACCCTTTGCTCACGGTTTTGCTTTTCATCAAAATGCTTCAGTTTATAGTGTGAGAATTAACTATTTTTTTATATGAATCAACAATTTTTTAACATTTATTAACTTACAAGATGGCCTGGCCACAAAAGAGTGTACCACTTGCACTAATCTTTACATATTTACCTCCATTCTACTTCAAACGCCAGTCTTACAAGCTCTCCCAATTTCCCCGTAATTTACAAATAAAACATCTCGTCGGTTGCAGTTAAAGTTTTGAATATTTAAAGAATTCGAATATTGCACTATCGCCCTTTTCAAAATCAGTTCCTTAAATTCGTCATTTACATTTCCCGGGTGTTCGATTTCCTTTTCACCAATGTACGAGTATGCCTAAGTACATATATTAACCCCATAACAAGCACTGACCTCGCTCTGAGGACGCAAAACTTTGTTGAGTGCAAACATCCAAAAGAAGCAATCTTTTTTCTTTAGTTCAAAATTAATAACGGTTTATCTGCCACAGAACATCTGTTAGAATGGTTATTCTACAGTTTCTTGACAAATAAAACCCACCGTTAGTGAAATTAACGGTATTCGTTGAAATTGCGAGTATAAAAAGAAATGTAATGATTCTTCAAAAACCTCCCGCTGCACATCGCCCCATTCCTGTGATCATGGACATTTGTACACGTGAGCATCAATTTTGAATATCAAGAGACATCTAATCAACATCGAAGAGTTTTGTTTCCCTAACCCTAATTAAAATCTGAGGCATTGTTTTCTAAATAGCAATTTATATATCGACATAATACAGGTGACATATGATAAAAAAATTGAAAATGTTGCCGTCAAATTAACTGAAACATCACGGAAAATAGCTTTTGAAAGGTTTGAAAAATTTTTATTCAGTTTTAATGATACTAGCTAAACAAATAGAAGCGAACATCTTAAAATGATGCATAATTCGACCTAAGCAACTGAAGTGGAAATTATTAAAATTTCAATTTTGTAACCTTTATGCATGAGTGAATATACAAGAACCACCATTTAAAGAAAAAGGCCTCAAAAATTCGACACCAAAAGATTCTATTTAACTCCGGGGCCTAAATCAAATCAGCACGCGGCAGTATTTTTATATTCTGCGAATGTAAAAAGCAATCTTTTGACAGCAAAATAATTCTTATTATTTTTAGCAAGGAAAATCAACTCGGGATACATTTAATTTTTGTCATCTTAGAGTAAACAATTTCATATACTACTTTCGTTATTTTTGTTGCTTTAGGTCTATGTTGCGACCCGCTTGTGCTTCTATTAATTAATACTGGTCAGATTCTATGTTCTTTCAAAGCAAATCACCAATTCTCCCAGACTTTTAGCGATTTCGCCCAGCGAACTGCGTTCAGTCAGGGGCTGAACTGTCAAATATCTGATCGTAGGATCAGTCTGTAGTGAGAACCAAGTTTAGTATGCCTGTGAAACGTTCAAATTTGATACATCTCAGCCAGTGATCCTCAAAATGATATTCATCGCAAGTGTTGCACCGGGGTAGTGTCTGCAAGGCCAATTTTGCAGTGAATACTTTTTGTGAGGACAGTCAGCATTAGCAGACTGTCAGCTTGGCCGATTTGTCGGCACAGTTTGGCCGACAGTCGATTTTCAAAGAGTTACTCAGTTAAAAATAATAATTAGCATATGATAAAGCTAAATAATCATGGGATTTCTGCCTCGTCAATTCGTAAAGTCCACGCTCTCTTCTGTAACCTGCACAGCAGGTTTATATTTGATAGCCTTTTGCGCTTCGATTATTTTCAGCTGTCGTTCTTTCTTTGAAGATTTAGTTCTGAGAAGTATAATGTTTATTCACGATACATTTAAAAGTCAAAAATTATAAATAGTAATAAATAATATAAGTGTGAATCAATTTCAGGCATTTCCGTTTTATGCATTTTTTTTTTTTTACAAATTTGAAGTATTGGGGCAAAATTTGCTTTTTTATTATTTTTTTAAAAAATGCATTTATTAATGCTCGAATATGAAAGTTGTAATTACGGGCATTCACGAGTTCTTATTCATATTTATTTAGAAATATTAAAGTTTCTACTTTAAATGTAAGTACCTAAATACTCCATTTTTTAAGATACAGTTAAATTAACAATGAAAATTGTCATTTTTAAAGTCAAGTCTTAAAATATATTCAAATTGTGTCTCTAGTACTGTAACAGGATAATTAAACAGCAAAATTAGGTTTATACTACAGTTTCTCTGTAACAAAATTCATTTTTGAAAATTAATTTTCATATTGAATAATCAAATGAAACCGAACTCATTTTTACAGTTCTTAGAATCAAAATAAATGAAAATGAAATAAGTTACATTTTAAAGCGAGAATTTTATGGTTATCTCTATTTTCGAGATATAAAGTTAAGTGTAAAAAAAGAATGTTTTGTTTCCCTTAAGTCGTTTGGGTATGAATTCTGTGAAACACAGAAATTGATTTTTAGGTATTTGTATTAGTTGCATTTTAAAGCAAGACTTGTATAGCTATATATTTATTTTCTTGTGTGAAATGAAGGGAAATGAGAAAAGAACGTTTCGAACCTCATTCGAACGTTTCGTTGCGAATTTTTGAAAAAAGATTCATAAATCCCGCCTTGGGACAAAAGAAATAAGCTCTTAAAATTTTAAGCCTGCATGTTTGATAGATTTGGCTGGGTTTGATGAGACAGTCAGTCAGGAAATATTCCTTCATGTGTAGCAACGGCAATGTACTTTCCCTGCATTTTGAAGTAAAAAAAAGAAAAAAGTATATCGTGCTATCAGTGTATTGAAATAATCCCAACAAAATTTTTCCGATTTGCATTAAATGCATTATAAATACCATTCAGTTTAGCGTTTCAATTTTAGAATTAAGGTTTCAAAATATTTTTCAGAGTGCTTAGTGGTGAATCTAAGCCCACAGTGAGTTGTCTTCATTTAAAAAATCCTGAATTAATAAATATGGATAAACTGTTTTCGAGTTACTAGTGCTCCTTCTACAGATATTGCAGACTTCTATAGCGTAAAATTCCCTGCTAAAGACATAGGGTAAAGAAATAGGTATAAATGAGGTTAAGTTTATCAGGATGAGTTTACTGTACTCCCCTGGCCAGCAAACTCCCCGAACTTAATCGAGAATCTGAGGAACCATTTGGATGGGGTTTCGAGGCCGGCACGGACTGGTCAGGTCGGCTGGTCGGCAAATGAGGAGGGCCCCCTACCCTAAGGGGCCCCAGTGAGGCCCCAATAATGGATATACTAATTTATAATTAGAGAAATTTGATATATATCAGAGTAATATGTATCAAAGTAATTTGAATATTTGTTTCCCAGTAACCTTACGCTTTTACATAGTGGCATAGCGGAAGACCCCTCACGGACCCCCGCAGCACGAGTGCCTTTCCGAAAAATCAGAGACCCCCAATAGCTTTAAAATAGTTAAATATATCACGCTGTATCTCTAATAATAAATGAAGATGTCTTGACTGACTGACATATCGAAAATCCAAGCCAAATCTATTAGGCAAAGAGATTTGAAATTTTAAGAGGTTATTTCTTTTGTACCCCAGGCATCATTTGAGAAGCGATTTTTAAAAATTCGCAACCAAACAGGGGTGCCGATCCAAAATATTCTAATCATATTTCCCTTGGTATCTCAAAGAAGAAAGATACAACCATAAAATTCTTGGTTTAAATATCTTGGTACAAATATCTAAAAATCATTTTCAGGATTTTTTAGAATTCGAACCCAAAAGGGAGTGAAGAACTATAACGTTCCTCGTCGTTCTTTTCACATTTCCCTTCATATCTGAAGTGAAAATACATATAGTCACAAAATTCTTGCTTTAAAATACAAACTAAAACAAATGCCTAAAATTCACTTTCGGGATCTTTTAGAATTCGCACTCAAATAGGGGTTGGGCGGCTTTCTCCAGGTGTGCTGAGTACGCGTTAGAACTTAGAACCCCTTAAAAGCCCCCCGCCCAAGGCATACCCTCCTGTAGGCTTACTATAACAAACCAAACAAATCTTATCGTTACTACACCGTATTGCAAGCCTCACCATGGCACAGTGGTTATGCCACTGAAAATGGTAGATGGCCGAAGTGTGAAGGTCCCAGGTTCGGGTCCCATCGCGCGGCTGTCGATCTAACGGTCTGGAGTTTTGGTAGGTTTTCTCCAGATGTAACGTGAATACGCGTTAGAACCCCTTAGAAAGTCTTCCTACCAAGGCAGCCCCCCTTTGGCAGATCGCCCTAGTGTAGCGTTGCCATAATCACACACAACACAACACAACGCCGTATTGCTTTATCACAAAGAAGCAACTTTTCTACGTTTAAAAGAAATCGCAGTTTTTAGTGCTGCCATCTGATGAGCATTTATGATATGTTTTATTTTATACAACAGACAATTTTAGAGAAATTTTACTTGTTAAGTACATTTTACGTGTGTTACCATGGGCGCCGGGAGATATGGGTACGAGTGGGCATTTGCCCACCCTTGAGTGAGAAAATTACTCAAAATTATATATAAATATACGAAATCTGAACATTTTTTTGGGTTGATGTTAAGCAAGCTAGTAAATTTACTAAAATTTAACCGCAATCTACAAAAATACTAATAACGCGTGTGTATGTGCGTATGCGTCTTGCTCTGACATTTTGCCCACCCGTATAAAAAGTCCTAGCGGCGCCCATGTGTGTTACATTAGGAAGTTTTAATTATTTTATCTTTTGATCTCCAACTTATTTTTGAGCGCTTTTGCTCTCTGAAAGAATGGTTCATGGTTACCAGAGCTACTTGTAGGTACAAAATGTATCATTTGTGCAAAATTATATTGCTTCTTCCCTCCACTATATAATGTAATGACAAATATTTTGCCCTAGTTATAAATAAAAACATAGGTAATTTCTAACATTGAATTCTAGTCACTACAAGGGTGACGGGAGTAAACAAAAGTTAATACACTAAATTCACAAGTGAAGTCAATATTTTAAAGAAGTAACCGATAAAATTTACTTTCCAAATTCATTTTAATTACGAAAATTTAACTTATATCATTGCAGAATATGGCGAAGATACAGCAATAAATCCTCCGTCTATTCTGAATTATTTGAATGTGAAAGAGAGGAATTAAGTAATTTATCGTATTTAATCTAGCTAATTTTTTTTTAACTCTCTTTTTTTCTTGGCACCGATATTCGATGGAATCTTTCCGTAACAATTTCCCCATATGCACTTACATTTGTTGCAACTTTATGTGGGTCTGTAGGGATAAAGTTTTTCAACTGTTCATAGTAAAGACCTTTTAAAATGTTAGTACTTGTAGCTTGACATGCAAATTAAGAGCTGTTTATAACATAATAATTTAAAGATAGTAGCTTGATTTTTTTTAATTAAAAAAGAATTATTAAATAAACAAGAAAGATTATCATGCCAAATGCATCCATCATAAAACTCTTTCTAACATGACTTTATTTTTTGTACTTATGTAACATCTCGTTGTATTTATATACAACAAAATTTCACTAAGGTCCTACTTTCAATCCATGCATTAGAGCGTACTTATATGCAATTCTGAGTTTTAGTGTCGGGTAATTGTTTTTTTTTTTTTTGCTTTTTGTGTTGTATGGCAAAGTTACATGGGCTATCTGCCTGGATTGGAGGGTGCCTTGGTCGAAGGACTTTCTAAGGGGTTCTAACGCGTATTCAGGGTACATCTGGAGAAAACGGAGCGAAACTACACTGTTAGAAAAATAGTTCAACGTTTCACCGAAATTCCGGTGCGAATTTAGCTGCAACCGATATTTTGAAAAATGTGGTGCTAGGATTCACCATTTTAGTGGTGCTTCCTCAAGCACCATTTTTGCGGTGAAACGTTGAACCAGGATCTAGGATTTTTCTCTAACCGACTATATGGTTAAAGCTTGAACCAATATACAGGATTTTTCTCTAACCAATTATATGGTTAAAGCTTGAACCAAGATTAGGGTTTTATATCTAACCAAATGTACGGTAAGTGATTGAACAACATCGAGGTTTTTTCTCTAACCAAACGTATGGTGTAAGATTAAACCAAGATAAGAAAACTCTCTTTAGTGTTTTATTTATACACCGAGGGCGGATTAAAGGGGGGCGGAGAGGGCGACCCCACCCCCGCAGTGAAAAACGAAATTAATGTAAAAGATCCTATTTTACTTCCGTAAAATGGATATATATGTCAATTTTCTAATTGCCCCCCTGACAAACTTGCATTAATCCGCCCTTGGGCGGATTAAAGGGGTGGGGGGGCAGAGGGGGCGACCCCCCCCCGAGAAAAAAATGTAAAATATCCTATTTTACTTCCATAAAATGGATATATATGTCAATTTTCTAACTGCCCCCCCCGACAAACTTGCATTAATCCGCCCAAGGGTGGGCAGAGGGGGCGACCGCCCCCTTCCCCGAGAAAAAGAAATTAATGTAAAAGATCCTATTTTACTTCCATAAAATGGATGTATATGTCAATCTTCTAACTAACAACCCCCCCCCCCCCCAGACAAACTTGCAATAATCCACCACTCTTATACACTGGAAAAGATTTCAGACCCAAATAACGGTACATGTACTGGCAGCTTTAGGATGAGTACATATACCGTCAATTTCACAAATGGCATTAAGTGCCATAAAATATTTTACAGTATATATATATATATATATACCGTTAAAAAAGTGCATATACCATAAATTTCCTATATGGTACATGTACCGTAAAAAATTACACTACCTGTACATATACCGTATATGAAATTTCCGGTAAAAGCACCATATTTAATTTTTAAAATGGTATGTAAGCTGTAAACGAAATTTATAGGACATGTACCGTAAATTATTTTTAATCGGTATATAGGCTGTAAAAATAATTTATGGTATTTGTGCTGTAATTAACTTTTAATCAGTACATATGCTGTAAAATATAAAGAAAATTGTATCATTGATACATATTGCTACATGCAGTAGCGATTCAGGAGAGGAGTTGAGGGTCTCAGCCCCCCAAAAATGAGATTGCTAAAGGGTAACATTCTGCTTCAGTATGCACTTTGAATATGTAATGTGATCTTTTTTAATCACTTAGCCCCCCCCTGCCCCCCTAAAAAAAGTTTTTACATTGGTATAGACTAAAATTTTGCTTTATTGTACATTTTGTTTGGGTGAAATAAGCTTCTTTCAACATTTAGCCCCTCCAAAACAGAATTTCTGGATCCGCCACTGGTTACATGGTAGCAAAAAGAAAAATAAATAAATAGCTCTTACATTAAATTCTGCTTACACACACCTAATTTTATGCTGATCTAGTCCAAAAAATAAAAAATTGTATATTACGATTCTGTTTCCTGCATGTAACTTAAGTTAGACAAGGTGGAGTTAGTACCACATGAAAAAAAGATGTGAATAAACAATTATTCACAAAGTAGAAGTTTCTTTTTCACATACATTAAGCACTATCTCTAAACCAAAATAATTGCGTAAAGCCTTTCAGGGTAACTTATACAAAATTTGCTAAACACTCCTGCTCAATTTGATATTTTATGCTGAAACTTACAATTTAACCTTGTGAATATATTTTACCTTACCTTTTCATTGTTGTTGAAGGATTGTTTTTAAACTTAGGAAAAATCCATCACCACCATTACCCCCTAGCTCCAAACTTTTCAAACAGGTCATGCCCGTCGACCTAACCGTTCGGAGTTTTCACGTGGTTTTCTGCACAACTTTGTGTAAATACGGGTTAGGACCCCTTAGAAAGTTCACCACAGAAGGCAATCCCACCCCCGGCCTAGATCCCCTAGTGTAGATAATTGGCCGTAACCAACATTTCCATTTTCAAACTTTTCACGCTTAAACTGGGTGCTCCCATATGAAATGGCTAGTAGTTTGGGCCTTAGTAGTGAAAGGACTTGATCAGTAAGTACCCTCCAATTACACTATCAATAGTTTTTTCAATAAAAAGAATAATGAGAGATTTTAATGATACTCATAGTAAAACATAATTAAAATTAAAAACCTTTATTAGCATTCTTTATTACATACAAAATAAATCTGCATTTCATGAAATAAATAAATAAATATATTTTTCCTCCCTTTTGTTATCATCTTCCATCTAATACCTATTGGTGATTCCCAGGAAGAAAGTTGATAACCAGAAACTGGGGGAGAAAAAGAAAAAAAAAACATTTAATTTACAATATTCAGAATTCATAAAACATTAGCATCTCAGAAATAAGATAAACAAAAATAAAAAGTTGAGTAAATTCAGACTGCAGTACAATCTTAAAATGTTTGAGTCAAATGCATCTAATTTAAGTCAAATTGTAAAAACTCCAATTAGCAAGCAGACAAACTTAGTGCCCCACCCCCTATTTACAAAAAAACTAGAAATTTTAGAACATTAATCAAACTACATGAGATAATCTATTAATACCAAGCTTGCATAAGTAGTACATAAAACTACAGAAATAAAATCTGTAATTTCTTTTAAAAAAAAAATTATTTCTAATAAATTAAGCCTATTTAAAGAAATTAATTTTTTTACATCCAAAAAATTATTTTAAAATTAAATGTTCTGTTAATTTGATCTATTTTATAGTAATGACAATGATTTGATAGTAATGACGTACATTGATCCATGCTGTGTTTGTTGAAGAAAGTTTGGAAAACAAATTTCTGATTAACTCATGAGGAGCCTTCGAATATGTAATACAATTCACAGGTCAGAAATATGGTAAAGAAATCACATTTGAATTCTCACGGGCAGAAAAATTTATCATTCTCCTGCTTATGTAAAAAAGATTGTTTTCTTCACTGTCCAGTTCACAATTTTCATTATTTGTAGTGCTTCCAAATATAATACAATAAGTTTAAAATGCTGCAATGCTTTAAAATAATCTACTTACATAATACGCTAACGTATGCGGTACCAAAATCGACGATATTTGTATGCTGGGAACGGTACAACTAGATTGAAATATTAGCATAATAGCAGTAACACACATGCAAAAATGCAAATTAACAGTTCAATGATGTCAAGTGAAGCAAGCATATTTGTTACTGGTTATGTATGTCACATAGTAGCTAGATTACAAAATAACAATGCATGCACAAAAAAGGAAAATCTTTTAGCTCTTTTCACAGTGTGTTTATCACACATCTATTTATATAATATGCTAATGTAGGTGGTACCAAAATCGACGATATTTCCATGCCTTGAACTCAGGATCTCAAATCAGTCTTCAGTACACATATGAACAAAGCAAATCTCCCTTCTGAAAGAATAGATGAAGTTTAATTAAGTTAATAATAGCATAACAAATAAAATCTTTTTGCATTTAATGATAATTTCATAGGAGAGAAGAAAATGCATGCAGTCAAATGTAAAAACTATTCTGCAAAGTACCCTAGCAAAGAAGTTCAAACGAGACAAAATACTAAACTTTGGATTATTATTTTATTTACTTGCAAACATTCATCAGAGATAATTTTTACTAATATAAAATATTATTTTTTATTTTACTAAATAATGAAATGCCCATAAAGGGAATCGACTTTAATTAAATGTCACTACTTTAAGACAGAGCACATTTAAATTACATTTCTTTGAGAACTTTTTACAGATTACATTTAAAATTATATAAAAAAAAACATAAACAACGAAGTAATAAATATCTCCTTTCCCTGTATTAAAACAAACCAAACAGATATACAAATTGTCATACAAAGTCCTCTCTTCTAAACATACATATATTAAACGGATTTCTGTAATTTTAATTGAAAAAACCAAAAAAATAAATTAAAATAAAATAAAATATACTTTTAAATTCATTCTCATGGTATTTGTACAGCAGGAACAAAATTAATTTTTCAATAATTAATAATTATCATCCTTGTTAACATTTTAAAATGATTTAACAAAGAAATTGAAGTGCAACGATATATCAAAATTTAAGAGTCTACATTATTTTAGATATTCATAAACATGTTAATACTGAACAATTTCATTTTATATTAAACTAAGAATACTCCTATCATCTTTCAATTATATTAAAAATGAAAACAAAATGACATGTTGAAATGTGCTATTATTCCAATTATCTGCGCAAGGGATCTAGGCTCTAGGCTGAGGGGGGAGAGGATTGCCCTCCGTGGGGGACTTGGCATAGACTCTAAATATAAAAACTCTTGCACTTTAAATCACACTTCTTTTTGGAAAATCGTTCCAGATTACCTTAACAATTACCAAAAAAAGTTAAACTAACACACAAGCAATTGGAAAGTTAGAGACGCTCCTGGCTAAATGGACACATAGTATTCATTTTATAAACTAAAACCATAATGAATTATGTTATTTGAAATTTATTTTGATGATATTTGTGCAACAATATATGAAAATTAATTTTTATTCAGTATGGAAAAAAGTTGTATAAAATATAATCCTGTTTTACATTTAAAAGTGGAATAGCATAGAAACAGATATGCAATGCCAAAGTTATCACTCTAAATTATTATAGATATTTACAGACAATTTTAAAAAATACTCAACATTTTCACTGTACATTGAAATAAGAATACTCAAAAAATGGAAGCAAAATGAATGAAACCCAAATCGAAATCAAAGTCTATGTCATATTACTTTTAAACGATTTTTATTTTCATGCACCTTGCAATTATAAAGAGAAATTGGTTCAAAACAATGAGTCTTCTTAAATATGTAAAAATTTATGGTTTTCAAATGTTCGTTTCTAAATTTTCGTATTTATAGGTAAACTTACTAAAGTCTTTGAAAATTGTAGGGGGGGGGGCTGGAAGACTGCTCGGTAGCGCTCACCCCACACAGCCCGCCACCTCTGGTTATGCCCCTGGTGGGGGGGGGGTAGAGTTTTAGATGTAAAAACAGAAAATAAGAGAAAACATTTAATTAAAAGTAGTAAGAAGGACTTGCATTAAAATATTAAAAGGTTAAAACTACACAAATAAAATCCCTTGTTAGCAGCTTTCGGTGACAACCACCACCTTCCTCAGCCATCGGCGCGTTTCTTGTTTGCACTGATCTCTTCCTCAATGCCTCGCCCCATCCCGGATCGATCTGCGCATGTGTCATGCCATTAACGGCGCCATCTGTAGTTAAGATTTGAAGTGCTTCCAATGTTAAGTGCATAGTTGTTCTCGGGCTATTTTTGAGAGAGATGTGCTGGGTTTATTGAATTTAATTTCGTTAAAGCGTTCTTTTTTTTCTTTCTTTAATTTCCCTTTTAGTCATTCCTATATAGCACCCAGATTTATTTGATTTATTAAAGGTAAACAAGACGCAGTTTTCAAAGGACATTCAATGCCAGTGGAACTGTCAATGAACACAAAAAATCTCTGCTGACCATCAGAAGATTCCAACTTAAATGTTTGCACGGGCGTCTGCGAATTTTATCCTCAGACTGTGCTACGTTATTGTTGCAAACGGTGGTAATTTTGAAAACATCATTTTATTGTTTTTCCTATTGTCAGCTGCGGCATCTGTTGATGAACTTTGTAAATAATTTTGAAAATAGGTAAGAATAAATTCACTGGTTGCCCGAGCAGAATGCAGCAAACGGAACATTTCTATCACCTGTTTTTCTTTAACTGATTTTTCAAATCATTGGTCATTTTTGGAACTCCCTATAACAATAACTTATATAAATTTCATAGTAATCAATGCATAATTTCGCAGTTAGAGCACGGACAGACGGAGAGACAAACTAAAATCATAACAACTTTTCAATTTTGTTAGGAAGTATTATAAACGCAGATATGCATATTTAAGCAGTTAGAGCACGGACGGACAGGCAAACAAAGAAACTAAAATCTTAAACAAAGTTTCAATTTTGTTGGAAAATGCCGAACAGTGGCTCTTTGGAGAAGTCACAGATTGCGGTGGTTGCCGGTGGGGGTTCATGGTCAGGTGGGGTGACTTCCACCATGACACATTGTCATTGTGCACGATGCAGAGGAATCTGTCCAGACACTATGGCGCTTTCGATAACAGACTCGATACTTACAAACCGATCCATGCCTCAGACACAATCCTCAGGCAGATTTCTAAAATTCAATTTCAGTTCATATTCCTCAGGCAGATTTCTAAAATTTAATTTCAGTTCATATTCCTCAGGCAGATTTCAAAATTCAATTTCAGTTCATATTCCTCAGGAAGATTTCAAAATTCAATTTCAGTTCATATTCCTTAAGCATATTTCAAAATTCAATTTCAGTAAATATGCATCACGCCAGAAATATTCCTAAGGCATACTCCTAAATTCAAAATGTCAGCAGATTTAATGTGCATCCTGCTACAAACAGAGTGGAGGAGCACATATGATCTGACCACAAAGGGTATTTTTGCACCCCCCCCATCTTAAATTTTTTAATAATATTTAAGCCTTCCTCTTTTTTCCTGTCACCTTTTTTTTCAATTTGGTTTATCAATTTGTGTGCTTTATAAGAAGTAGCAAATATTTTATAATTCAGAGTCATTTTTAGTTTCACCACCGCTTCACACTTTCCTGTGATTAGCTGAAGGACATTGTACCAAAATGTAGTGCTGTAAAAGTAACGACAAAATGAGTATCCGTATGTATTTGTTACTTAGATGTTCGCTATTCGTTACTAAGTATTCGTTACTCGTTACTTTCGTTACTACTAATAGAATCGGTAATAGGGTGTTATATGTGCCCCATAACAACACATCCGGGACAGTGTTGTTATGGGTATATGCCGCCCATACATAAACCCATAACAAAACCTAACCAAAAAGAATTTTTTTTAGCGAAGTTGTACAAAGTTGTATTTAGAGCTTATTTTCTCTGATTTACAGATTGTTTTTATACACATTTATGGTTTTATACAATGCTAAATTATCCGAATTACGGAGTGCACATAGAAATCTTCCAAAGACATATGCCATTCTTTTTTTTTCTCAACCCCCCCCCTTTTAAAAATTCTGAACGCTGGTTTAACCTGTTCATTCTTATCATAAAAAGTGTAAAGGAAAGCTTGTGACTCTTGTTTTTTCTGGGAACGGGTTCTCGAATACTGAGATCCAGGGATTGGGCCACATATATTAAATTCACAGAGCAGGGGATCTCAGTATGATATCAACTACTTTGCGTCTCTACAAGCATAATATCTTTATTATTTGTGAGTTCTTACTTCATATCAAAAACTTCTTTTGCTGGACGATTTTTCGAAGTAAATTAAAAATTACCATATTTTAAATTAAAATTGTTTAATTCAGTGAGAATGATCTATTTTTAAGATATTTCCAGTTCTATTTCTGCACTTTTGGGATGAAAGGGGTTAGCCCCTTCTGTGGGTGCATATATGAGAGCATTCTTTAAACAAAAATTATCACTCCTTTCATACAGAAAGAATGGTTGCACCGGACTATGCGTATTCCATGAGTTCAAGGAATAAAATGTACCATAAAATAGGGCAGATGGCCCCCTAAACGCCGACATTTTAGAAACATACTGAGTTTATTGAATTATTTTAATACCAGTGGCTTACGCAGGAGTGGGCATAGAAATCCCGGGTAGCTCCAATTTTTTATATATTTTTTAAACAATTACTTAAAAAATGTGTTTAGGTTTCCATGCTAAATATTTTTTTTAGTTCCAAATAATATTTCAAATAATAAAAATGTGTGAATTCGTTTACTTTATAAAAATATATTTTTTAAAAGGTGTATTTAAATAATTTGTTATTTATTACTCATATTTCGATTCTAGCTAAAAAAAAAGAAAAAGTTAAGTTCGCAATCCTGCTTCGGAACCACCGTGAAAGAAAGAATTCTGATTGCACCACTATTTAGTACTAAAATGTTAGAAAGCCCGAAATTAGCACCCCTTACTAACATGCTTCTCTTATATGTATTGCTCCTCTACAATTATAAGAACCCCCCCTCCCCCCCTCTGCAAAAAAAAGTTCAACTGCGCATAAGAACATACTATACACCGGATCCTATCCCCCCATTGTACGACCCATATCAATAGAGCAGCAGATAGTATATCCATCTCCATAACTATAACGAAACATACGGATTCTTCCAAACCTCATCAAAACGATACCATTCGGCTCGGCACAAACGAATTGCAACCAGAACATACTACTACTGAAATACCGAAACTGATTTTTCCCTTCAAACAGCGAGAATCCATAATACTTCCGGTATCTAGTAACGGAACGGAACATACTATTACTCAAATACCGAAATTCATTTTCTCCCTCCGGCAGTCTTGTATTCGAAGTTCGGACCTGGTCGATCCGAAATGCACACTCAAAAGTCATTTTCCCCCTTGAAACCGCGATCCGAAATAACAGAAGATATTAGTACCCGATTACTGGAACCCGTTTCCCCCTGTTCGCCTCGCCTGGCAGTCTGTATTCGAAGTTCGAAGCTGCTCGATCCGAAACAGCTTTGGATCGAGTAACGAGTAACGATATCAACCGCAAAGTAGCAATTCGTTACTTCGAGTCTGAGTGATTATCCGTATCTTAGTACCGAATACATGCGGTTTGCTTCAGCTCTACCAAAATGGATAAAACTTGAACTGCGAACGCATTTATTTTGAAACCCATTTTCACTCTCCAGTATATTTTTGAGTATGCCTCCTTCTAATGGAGTCATCAGTTTAGTGCGCATCCAGAAGCATGAAAACGCCTATTTATCGAATATTTTATGTAAGGTGTTCCTCTGCATAGCAGACACAAATGTGAACAATATGACCTTTTAATTAAAAGATATTTTTATTTAATAAATACAACTATTTATAATAAGCATCTTCTTTATTTACGTTTTTTGAAAACATTTTTTAATTACTACATCCATTTTTAACAGCAGAGCAGATTTTCTGTTAAATCATATATTTATATTTCAAATTAAATTATTAAATTTTAATGGATTAAATGAAATTGCATTCTATAAAAAATGGTAATAATACTTTATTTGTATATAGTTTAAATGTACTTCAAAGGGAAACGATCATACTTAATTTAGTGTATTTGTAATTATAATTATTCTATACAATGGATTTAATTTTGTGATGTACATTCCAGTGTAATAAATTTTCTCTGAATGTAACTAAAAGAGTTATATCTAAGTTGAGAACTATATTAAATTTGTATCATTTACGCATTTGTGGAATTTTTAGATTTCCGGTTTCATAAAAGTAAAAGATTAAAAAATAACAGACTTCAAAATGACAACATTTCTTACAAAAATATAGGTTTAATGACAACAAAATACATTTTGTACAAAAGCATATTTGGTCTACACATTATTCCACGCAGCAGCACGACCTACGCTAAAGTGTATTAAGGAAAGACTGTACACGGGAAATTTACAGGTTCTTTTCAGTTTCACCTTCTGTGATGATGCATTTCTTGCAAAAGCTTTACAATGAGCCCGGCAGCCAGGATTTCTATGATGTTGTTCTCACGGTGCTTATGGTGGCCTGCGGAAACAAGCAAGGTGCCTTGGTCAACCAGAATGGTTCCCAGAAAGCACAAGGCGAAGAGGATGGTGATGAAGGCTCGGCTGTTCATTTTGGAACGTATAAGCTGGAAAAGAAAAAAGAAAATTGCAAATATTAAGTGACATGACTGACTTATTGATTTTGTGAAATGTAAAACGGTCGTAATTTTTTTTTTCTTACCATTCATACTGTAGTTATTCTTATATATTTTTAAAATTTATAAATTCTCTAATTTATCGGATTAATATAATTTCTTTTTAGTACACAAGAGCATGAACAAGATCTTTTAATAAATATATTTGAATGAATATTTACCTACATGCTTAAGAAAATTGCATTTTAGACACTTAAGATATATGATCAGTGCATCTCTTTTAAATAATAGGACTGATTAATATATTCCCACAGATTATCAGTTCTGAAACATTTTTAAAGTGTTTATATTAATAAAACAGTACACATTTTAAAAATATGAAAAATAGATGAGTTTGTAGTGAAATTTAGATCACATAAGTAAGCTATACGTATTTCAAACAAAATACTTAAAACGTGATGTCACATCCCAGCTTAATTATCGCTTATAATTTCTTTATATAAAAATATATGTGGAAAAGCTTTAAAAAATAAATTAAGCTTTTTATTTGAGAATGGACTAAAATGTTTAAAATAATTTTTGAGAGAATTTGCCAACTCATACACACTGCAACATACAACCTTATAATAGCTCATCGATCAGAGGAAGGCGTAGTTAGAAAATTCATAAATTTTACGAGCAGCTTGTGCTGATCAGTGGACTAGGATGGATTTGTATTTTGCAATGAATGTTTGAGTTTAAAAATTTTCTCAAAAAGTTTTTATACATTTTAGTCTATCTTAAAATAACAACCGTGATCCATTTTTTCTTTAAACTTCTAGTAACTTGATTCATGCTAGCCTGAAAATCATTTAACAAATAATTCTGTCTTTCATACTGTAAAAGGGAACGCCTTAGTAAATGTTTCCATTTAAAATTGTAACATTATAACTGTTGTGCATGAAACTAAGACCCCAGGTAAACTGGAAACGAGACCCGAGAAATAGTCTTATAGTTATTTATTTAATTTAATAATTATTTTGATGTACTGTTACTGGTTACTTGAAAGCTTCAATGTTAGATTTTATAGTGATAAGAAAACTAGTAACAACAAGTTAGGGGGAAAATGGAGAGTGAGAGAGGAAGAAACAGTTTATCATGGTGATAGTAACGATTTGTGTGAAATGCAAAGTATTTAACTCATAAAATTCTAGCCTGTATAGTTGAAGGTCGATGGAATTCTCCTCTAGTCCACCAGAGAGTAGAAATATGCTAGAGACTTCATCCATTCAAAATGCAGTGTAAATTTGAGGCAATAATTAACCATGTGGCCTGTGGCACAGAAATGCTCTGGGGGGTAGACTTGTGTTTAATCGTTACATTTGGCAAGTTTTACGTGCAAACTACAAATTTACTGTCAACATGCGCATTGCAAATCCTCTTGGTGCTAAAAAATATCGTCAAGGCCTAGCAGATGTGTAGGCATTGAAATATTCTTCATTTATAAAAGGATATTTCAAAAATAAGAAAAACTCCTCTCCTGTGAAATGTTATTCCCCCCCCCCCCGCAGAAGCTTTCACAAATCCTTAATTGCATCCATATGCAGAACAGAAATGTACCATTTTTTCTTAAAAGTACAACGATGAAAACGGTAATTAGCGTGCTGGCTGAAAATGGTCCGTATAAATCTAAGGAGAGTTGGATGCGTAAGAATTATGAGCGTAAAATGTTGTCACAAGTCACATGATGAACAGTTGCTTCAAGTTAAGGTTGCCATTGCGTTCTCTATCCTATTTCTCAGTCTCTTGACTTGGTGGAATGAATATTTACAAAAAAGGCCAAATTTAAAGACGCTTTTCGTGAGAAAACGATATTTCCCCCCCATATATCATGAATAGTAAAAAAATAAAAGAAATAAATAACAAATAACGTACAGGATCGAATTTGATTTCACCTTTTGTAGAAGCAAGAGAAATCTCAAATGATTTAACAATCGAAAATATCCAATGAATAGTACGCTGGGTATGAGCTGACATGTATGAAAAAAAAACACGATTTTTGGAAACAGACATTAATTTTTTTAATAAATACAAAAAAGAGTAAATAGTAGAACGGAGTGTCGTTGGAGATATACATGCAAAATTTCAGCTTGATCGAACGATAAGAAAAGGGTTGAAATTCGGAAACAAATTTCTAACCAGAAAGAGACAATAGCAAAGTAAGCTAACAATGAGCTTGAGGAAAAAGGAAATTTCAGTTAATTTCCTTAGCAATTGTAAAATTAAAACTCATAGAATTTCATATCCACTATATATAATTTTAGAATACAGAGTAGAGTCAGATTAATAAAGAATATAATAGTCAATTTACATGGGATTATGAAATTACTATATTGAAATAAAATTTTTATTGAATTTTTATGAATCAAAGCTATTTAGAGATAAAATTTGATGCAGCGAGCATCAGTCAGGGATTTTTATTTTCAAATATTTTGCTTGCGATAGTACTCCATCATACAAAACAAGAACATTTTCTGCAAAAATCACCTTTGAACTATATTTTGAAACTTTCAACAACCATTAATCTTATGAAAAATAACTTAAACTTTTCTTTAATGGTTTTTCAGTATAAAAAGACAAAAAATCTTTTACAGTCTCCAAGAACATATTTTAAGAAACACTTTGCCTCAATAATAATAAATGAAAATAATATTTACCTAAATTAAAGAAGTGACTGATTATTTTAAGGAATTTAGGAGCTCGTCTCAGATTCTAGTTTGCATATAAATGAATCAATAAAAGAAACATTAAACCTGCCAAATATATACAAGGCATGGTGAATTTGGTATATCATTCAATTAGGATAAGGATAATAACTATCAACAAGCTACCGAAAATGACTTTCAAAACAGATGAAGTTTATGACGGTCGTTAATATATTGTTAGAGAAAAAATTACCGAATTCCTATTCTTTTTTTTACATTGCTTATCAATTACGAACCAATTTTTGTGAAATTTTAAATAAATTATGCTCAAATAAGCCACGAATTGCAAACAAAATGACGAAGTAATTCCGCGAGCTAAATAAATTAAATGAACTTTTTTGGAAAAAAAATAAATACATCACGTAATGCGATTTTTTCTTGTAAAAGCTTTAACGAGCCAATAAAATTAGTGTTTTCTTTGATTTGTATATTATTTAAATGCAACGTACGAAGAAACCAAAATTTATTATTTCGGGCACGATAAAATCTGACCCAATTACTTTTAAAAAATTTAATTTATTTCTTCAATTATTTACAATACATAGTTGTTCTTATAACGGATTTGTTTTTCAAACTGAGATGCTATTTAAGTTCACGTTGTGTTGAGCGTCAAGGTCTGCTAACAGCCCGTTGAATGAAAATTACTGGACAGAGAAAGTAAAAGTGACACCATATTTGTCCATATTTTACCGTGTAATAAATTAAGCAATTATTTTAAAGAAAAAAGTAAGGTATTTATCACCAGCTTTCATATGCAGTTTCATAATGTAAATTGAAAAACAGAAAGAGCTTTGGAAATAATAGATTAAAAATCTTAAAAAAGCATCTCCCATTCAAATTTATAGATTAGTTTCAGAGCCTTCAAAAATTAGTTTTTGCAATAAATTGTTCTTCTCTTTTATATTAAAAAGATAGATTATTTTGATGTTATATAAACAACAGCATTTTAAATAATTTCTTATGCTTTAGATAATTTTTTTTTCAAATATAGTTACGTTCTGCAAATTTGAATTTTAAATACGTATTTCCGATAATGAACTAATAAATAAGGAATTCAAATAAAATGAAATTAATAAATAAAGTCTAATACTTCAATTTAGCTCAAAAATAATTTTTTCATGCTTAGTCTGAAGTAGAAAAAAAATCAATTAAAAATGCAGCGTTTCTGTTTCATCCCAAGAATTCACAAATCAAGAAGAGTGGTCTGAAAGATTTCCTATATTATTATTAATCCTGAGTTATATGCAGAACACATTTTTTTTTCAATGTTTAGAAGTAATTTTGCGCAAAATAATTATTAATGACCTTTTATTTAACTGATTTTGATGCAGATATTTTTGACTGATTTTGATGTAGATTTTGATGTAGCTATTTTAATTTTTTATAAGATAAAAAATTAAAATAGCTCACACATATTTTGAATGTTATCTCTATGATGTCTTATATTTAAAAGTTTAAAAGTTACCAATTTAACATTTTTTATGAAACACAATTATTCACGATAATGTATCATCATGATATTACTATTCGTGAAAGTTCAAGATATGTCCGAACGCACTTTTTTTATACCTGCAGACGATTATTTTATTTAAAATGAAACTATGAAAATATGAATAAATTCATTAGACCTGTTCTTTATTTTATTTTTCATAAAATTTCATAATTAATAAAATTATTTCATTTAAGCAGGTTGAAATTCCATTTAAATAAATAAACTTCTTTCAAATAAGTTTTCAATAAAATAACTTTATTTTGCATTAGAGTTCAGTACTCTGGCATTTTGGTTTACTTACTTAAGTTTAATGAATATTTAATTTTGAAAATCAGAACTCAGTTCTTATCGTCAAAATGGAAAAAAAAGGAAATGAAACAGCATTTTACTTTTATTAATTATCAAATGATATATCTATTCTTTAGAAAATATGCCATATACTCCTTACTCGATTTGTCCTAATTCAAATGCAGAGCCTGATTATGACCAACGGGGGCCTGGGCATTGATGAATTTGGCGGCCTCCATCTATGAGATTTGTTTTATTTTTCATAAAAGTTTGATATAAAAAAATATTTTAGAGCAAAAATATTTGAAATTGGTGGCCCTTTCGAGACGGGGGCCCTGGGCAAAGTCCCGATTTGCCCATGCAATAATAAGGCGCTGTTTAAATGATTCATAACTTAATTGAATTGAAATGAATTTTCAAAAGCTGTGAATGTTAGGTAATACATCCTGAATATCTCTTACTTACTGAGCTTGGAAATCCAAAACCACCTATATGCTGAGATAGTGAACTGTTGTGGAACTGCTAGCTTAATTCGAACTGCATGCTCATGACCAGTGATTTCGCCCTTATATATCACAGCGTTTTGGGAAATACCAATAACATGACCCCACGCCTTTTTTTCTCAGTTTTCCATTCCATTTAAGGCTCCACCCACTCCACCACCTAGCCATCTCATGACGTCACATTCGCTATCCCCTTGAGGGAGTTAAGATTCAAGAAAATGAGATTCTGTCAAGAAGTTCCCGAAACAACCTGAAATGATCCATTATCGGCACCACGGTTGGTTTCACTCGCTAAACGAAAGAGTTGAGACCTTCTCCATGATTTTCGGAATTCGAGCATGGTGAAGATTTATTGCTGCAGTCATGGGGCGAATCTAAAGTATAAGTAATAGTTGGCATCTAATTTTCAATATCTTTCACCGCAAAATATATGTAATCTAACGGGGAAATGTGATGCTTTTTCAAAATGACAAAGTTATGAGATGAAAAATGAAAGACAATAATCTCAAGATCGCTGTTGTGATCTTTTAGGACCAGAAATAACGCAATCATATGCAGGAACGTAATAACAGCTTCTTTATAGACAGCAGCAGTGCTGAGAAAAACAAAAACTGATTCTCGAACTTTCCCTTGCTAATGAATGAAAACAGCAGAATATACTCTTCTAAATACCATTTACACGAATTTCACTAAAAAATTGCAATTTATTTAATTGACCATTGAAAAATATCGATAAATGCTCAGACATCTAATCTCACATTATGATTTGAAAGCTCAGTTTTTAATTGAAAATAGTTGACTCGATGTTCTTTTACTAAAATAACTGTCTTCACAATGGCAAACCTAGAAAGTAGAAAGTGGTATGTATACTTATTTAATTAACACTGTTATAAGACTCAAGTCAAACGGATATATATATATATATTAAAAAAACCGTTGTTATTTTTGTTAAAAATAACAAAAATTTTTATGTATTAAATAGTTTTAAAAACGGAAATTCTTCTATTATAAATAACAATGTATAGTCATTTTAGAGTTTCATAACACTTTTCCACAGGAAATTAGGCAATGCCTGCATATTTTAAAGGAATTCAGTTGCTCTACTGCAACTGAGCTGCATAATCTAGCGTAACCTGTTTGATTAGGGACACTTTTAAACTACTGATTTCAGTACTATACATAACGCTAGAAAAAAGTTTTCTAGTTTGCAATTACTTTTTTTAGCATGTAATTACATTTTTACAATAATTATTATAAGGGGTCATATATTTAAAGAAGTGGGAAACATGAATTTTCATGGTGACTCTGTATACAAAATACTCCAAGTACAAAAAGTAAGTTCAACTTCTGAAAAGCTTATTATTATTTTTTAAACATAAAATTCAATAAGTATTAAACATTCAAAAACAAATTTTTTAGAAAATTAATTTTACTTCTTTTTCCAGCTCTTTTCTTTCTTTCTGTTGGATCTTTTTTTTTTTCTTTTGGCCTCCATGTTTTTTTTTTCCATAAATTTACTTCTTTTATTTAGTTCTTGTAATTTTTTTCATTTAATTTCTTGCTGTCAAAAAGTTCATAATGAAATGTATGTTATAGAAACAATGCAAACAGAATCATGAATCTTGTATTTAAAAATAAATCCTACAAGCCACTAACCAGTGTGTGGTTTTTATTTTAATCATAGAAATATAATGTTAGTTTTTTTTTCAACGGGCGGGCACTTGCCGACTAGACATTGTCCACTACAACTTCTCGAATGTATTGTGGCTATTTTATTATTTGTGCACCCAGTGAGAGGCCAGCGTTACCCCCAGTGAAGGGACGGACAAGTCAACATCCATGCCCAAGCCGGGATTCAAACCCAAGGCGTGATAGAATGGTTTGTAAGCCACCGCACCACCTGGGTGGCGAAGAAAAGGGTCCATGAAAAATTTTCAAGAACAAGTTAGTTTCAAAAACTAACTTCTTTGGTTTTATTCCGACAGCGTGTTGTAAAAATCTTGAAAATCGAATAACCTAGTCAATATTACGTTTACACATATGCAGTTTTTGTGAATTATTCAAAGGTCGGACATCATTTTCGTAATTGGAATTTTTCGTATATAGGACAAACTGGAAAAATTTATTTTTCCTGATTTTTTTAAATGTATGGATGTTTATAAAATTTGTGATATCCATGCTATATGAACATTTTCTTTTATTATAGCGGCAAAACCATTCACTTAAAAAGTGTCACTGATCAAAAATTCAAAACATCCGGTGACATATCATTTTGAATTATTATTTCTCTAGGCAAAATTTGGGAGATTTGTTTCGTTTGTTCTGTAAACTGATTTAATGATAATTTTTACTATTCTGAAATCCTAAACTGAAACATCTCTGTTTGCTTCAGTTTAAAAAATAAAATTGCTAAATTATGGATGCTTACAAAAAAGTAAAATATTAAAAAAATGAACTCGGCTGTTCGAGCCTCGTCAGGAAGTGACCCCCCTGAAACCCCCCCTAATTTTTTAGTTTCATTATTGCCATATTAAAACGATATTAATTGACTATGTCATTTTATCTCTCATCTTTCGTGTATTTCTCCTGGTAACCTTATGTTGAAATTTTTATGATTATAACCTATTTATAGAAAAATACATGTGATGCATATTCTACAGCTTACGAAATATTGTAACAATAGATTAAACCTGTTGCGAACTAAAAGTAGTTAAATACATGTAAAAAATACATGTGATGCATATTCTACAGCTTACGAAATATTGTAATAATAGATTAAAGCTGTTGTGAACTAATAGTACTTAAATATGTGTAAAATTATGTCGGGTCATTCCACGTCATATCAAACACAAAACTGGAGAAAGTTCACCACACCGACTTAGATTTTCCTCAAATTTTATATAGATGATATATAGGCTAAGACATCAACAAATCTCAATTTTGAAGGTTCTACGATAATTAATTACCGATAAATTAATTATGCAAATTTTTAAGTTTTCTGCAAGATGCGCCAACTTTTTTCTCAATTCCTTAAATAACTCCTTACCTGTAAAAGTTACTGAAGTGAAAATTTGTTTCTAGGAGTAACTTTTTACGCTTATTCCAAAAATGTTATCGAAATTTGCGTATCTTCTATAGTTTATGCATGAGCAGTACATTTGCTAAAAAACATCATGAATTTTTTTCGGCATGTCTGATCACAGACACATGTTTTATATTTTTATATGTTGTTAAGATGGAATAATCCTACATCCCAAAATAATTTCATCTTGGCTTTCTGCTCAGGAGCAGAGAAAAAAAATTGTATGTATGTACCTATATATGAGGATTTTCATATGCAATATTTATACTGAAGATGAGAAAATTCAGAAGCGTCAGTCAATTTTCCTATGTCTTTTAAATTGATATCTGAAGTTTAATCTGTAATTCTGTATGACATTCAAGTCAATCAAAGGAACAAACTTTATTGAAAGAATTGAATTTCTGTAAGTTACAGTACTTATTTACCTTTAACAGAATGCGAACAAAATTGTGCTTTGGCTAGTTTTGTGGATACAGCAATTTGAAATAGGTTTTACTGTATACTGTATTAAATTTTTATTGTTACAACAACTAGCATAGCAATGTCAGGCACATTGTCAAATTGCACATTTTGTGATATATTGCAGAATAAATGTCATGTAGCCAGTTATTCACGACAAACTTTTACGTCTACCCTCCTAGGAGGATTATATTCGAAATGTTCTGAAATCGATTTTTAGGCATTCTTGAGTGTTGTGTATTTTACAGCAAGAATTTTATCGATAGCTCTTTTCTTCTTTGAGATCCCGCAGAATGTGTGAAAAGAACATTTTGGACCTTTATCCTCTATAAATTACGAATTTTTGAAAATACTCTCTAATCTAGCACCTACGCTATAAAATCCCACTCGTGCTAAATTTCGTGTTATTAGCTTCAGTAGTTTTGGCTAGGCAAAATATTGCATGCGGAAAATGGATAGAACTTTCCGGTAGACCTAATATATATATATATATATATATGTTTTATTAAACATTGTTACACTCATGTCCATAAATTAAGGAACATTCAGAATCACACAGAAATTGATCTCTAAAATAAAAATTTCACCTGTGGAATTATCACACACATCTTGAAGAAGAATATGCAAATTACAGGAAACCACCAGATGGCGTGGATGGTACGTCACAATGACGAGAGTGTAAGAGAGTGGTATATAAGGAATGGTGGCAAAGAAGTAAAATTGTTCACAAGTGCTGTGAAAGCCTTTCAGTGCAAAAACCGCATAGTTATGGCACAAAGGAGGCATTTGGATGATGTTTTACGTGGCAGAATTATCGGACGACTGGAATGTGGACGTACCCAGCTGGAAGTATCCGAGGAACTTGGAATCGCCCAGAGTGTCATCTCCAGGCTTTGGCAACGATTCCAAGATGATGGTAATGTGAGTAGACGTTACAGCACAGGTCGCCCCCGAGTTACAACGCCGAATGAGGACCGCTATTTGGCAGTTACTGCCAAAAGAAACAGAAGGAGTACAGCATCAGACCTGTCTCTTCAGCTCTCTTCAGCTACCGGCACGACAGTTTCAAGGCAGACCGTGTACAGACGCTTAGGGCACATTGGTCTATATGCTCGTAGGCCTGTCAGATGTGTTCCACTTACCGCAACTCACTGTCGCCTGCGATCAACCTGGAGTAGAGAGCATGCATTGTGGACACCGCAACAGTGGTCTTGTGTGGTGTTTTCCGACGAGTCCAGGTTTAGTTTGGAGTCTGATTCTCGCCAGACATTCATCTGGAGAGCGCCAGGTACCCGTTACCACCAAGAGAACACCATTAAAAGACACCGTTACGGTGGTGCAGGATGGCTCGTTTGGGGAGGAATTATTCTTGGTTCCAGAACTGACCTGCATGTTCAGAATGTAACGATGACAGGCCACATCTATCGGGATGTCATTCTGGAACAACATGTACGTTTGTTTCGGGGCGCCATGGGTGCTGAATTTGTGTTTATGGATGACAACGCCCGTCCTCACCGTGCAAACATTGTAGACGAATGCCTTCAATCGGAGGATATCACCCGTATGCATTGGTCAGCATACTCACCGGACTTGAATCCAATAGAGCATGTGTGGGATATGCTTGGCCGACGAATTGCAGCCCGTCAACCCCCTCCCACCTGTCTACCGGAACTTCGGAGTGCATTGCTTGATGAGTGGTGTAATATTCCCCAAGATCAGATTGATCATTTGATACTCAGGATGCCTAGGCGTTGTCAGGCCTGTATTGCATCGTCCGGGAGACATACTCCGTATTAACCATCCTACTAACCATGTTATACTGTTTTTTGTAAATAGGTTCTTTTTTGAAATTTGGTCAAGGGAGTAAAACTTGCAATTTTTATTAATTATGTCAAACACATAGCATCTTTTTTGCTCTTTACTTTTTGTTTAATAAATAGATTTTACAAATAAGTCAAATTTGTTTTGCTTCTTTCTCTTTTTTTGCCTGAACTTCATTATCCTTAATTTATGGACATGAGTGTATTTCTTTTGAGTTCAATATCAGAATTCCAAAGATTTATTGGCTGATGGATGATTGCCAAAAACAACAGGGATAAATTAAAAGTAATTCAAAATTTTAACTTTAGAATTTTTTTTAATTTAACACTGTGTGTGACATGCATTTTTTGCTGTTTGTTTTACGTTTTCCGATACAAGCACTTTTATGTATTTTCTAGTTTTTGCAAATGCCTGGAGTAGTAGTTAAACTTCAGATATCAATTTAAAAGACATAGGAAAATTGACTAACGATTCTGAATTTTCTCATCTTCAGTATAAATATTGCATATGAAAATCCTCATATGTAGGTACATACATACATTTTTTTTTTCTCTGCTCCTGAGCAGAAAGCCAAGATGAAATTATTTTGGGATGTAGAATTATTCCATCTTAACAACATATAAAAATATAAAACATATGTCTGTGATCAGACATGCCGAAAAAAATTCATGATGTTTTTTAGCAAATGTACTGCTCATGCATAAACTATAGAAGATACGCAAATTTCGATAACATTTTTGGAATAAGCGTAAAAAGTTACTCCTAGAAACAAATTTTCACTTCAGTAACTTTTACAGGTAAGGAGTTTTATAAGGAATTGAGAAAAAAGTTGGTGCATCTTGCAGAAAACTTAAAAATTTGGACAATTAATTTCTCGATAATTAACTATCATAGAACCTTCAAAATTGAGATTTGTTGATGTCTTAGCCTATAAATCATCTATATAAAATTTGAGAAAAATCCGAGTTCGTGTGGTGAACTGCCTGTTTGATCTGACGTGGAATGACCCTGTCGCACTTTTATGTCACTTTTTTGGGACACATTTTTCGGACAACTTTGAATAAAGGGGTGAGAGATAAAATGTCATAGTCATTAAAAAAAGACGAGGTTATCAAGGTGATTATTCCAGGTCATATAACAGAAGTACAAAAACGGCAGGAGACAGCAGCACAACATTTGATGAAAAATGTCAAAAAATAATTTTGATGACACACACATACTCACTTACATATGAGCAGACATCTTTATTTATTTCGTTATTGTATAAATTGCTTAAAATTGGCGAGTCTGTGAACGTTACCATTTAAATTATCCAACTGTTCATTTGATATGTGGTTGAGAAATACCGTGCTGATACTTTTCAAAGTATTTTTTAACTTAACTGTCATGAAAACCAATCTAATTAATGCAAATATATTTTTTTAGATAGAGATTTTTCCTTATTGCATTTAAATAAGTGTGTATAACCATGGTCCGATATTTTTCACTTTTTAAAGTTATATACTATTTCCTCCTCCTTATCCGTTCAAAATCTTTCTTGCTTGTGCAATATATTTTGACTTTTAGGCACCTCTTCCGATTCAATAAATGAATATAATGAATTTTTCCCTTTGAGATTCGATGTTGAGTTACATCTTCATCAAAGTTGTTTATTGTGTGTCACTTATGCAGGATTTTTGTCTGTATCTCATACTTTGCAGATGGGTAGTTTACACCTACGTTTGAAATATATCCACTTATTGATGTCTTAACTTCTTCGCAATTTATATACAAGGCGGTTATAATAAACTTCCCCTATGGATTGTAACGACTTTGGTATATAGACTGTTCATACGATGCATTTAAAGAATTTCGAAAAAAAAGAAACAGTTAAGGAATATCCACTAGGTGACACTTTCATGAAAAGTAGTAAATTCAAAAATATAAATGACTAACTCGAAATGTAGATACTATTTCAAGGTTTATTCTACAGTTTTTGAGTTAATTTGAGTCACTTCTTGCGCTGAATTCGAGGTCTTCTTTTGCAAAGCATCATCTAATGGGCATTTTTAATTAAATGTTTTTAAAAACAGGAGTGCATCTCGCATAGAAATCATATTCCAAAGTTGGTGGCAGTCCTCTCATCCATTTCAGTTGTAGACTGCTGTTTATGGAGAAATTTTAATTGCAACCGCCTTGTATGTTATCCATATCCATCATTCTTCTAAACTGCCAATTGTAAGACGTACATGGCGAGATTTTTGCGTCTGGCATGATTTTAGATGGTCATGCTCGGCAATTTTGGTTGCGTGTATTTCATCCATCTGTGCAAAGACACTCACCACTCTCTATCTCTTACTTGTAGGTCATTTGTTAATCATTTCCTTCACTTTCAGAACGGAATATATTTTCAGTGACTCAATAAAAACAGTGTGCAGTCAGTCGGGGCTACTTTGGTCCAACACGAAAAGGAAATTAAGATTCTGTACTGAACAAACAATACAAAATAAATAAGAGCTTTGAGTTTTTCACCAAACTTATTTATCATGACTGAAAAATACGTTGTATGTTATTTCAGGGTGATTCAGTAGTTAAAGGTAAATTCATTTTTTTTTAATTCACAAAGGAGAGTTTTTCCGATAGCGAAAAATTAAGGTGTAAATTTACTAACAAATTCTTAAGTTTGGGGTTACAGTAGTCCAACAGGAGAAATCGATTCAGTTTGTATGATATCAAGTGAATGAGCCTCAGACAGGGGCTACTTTTCCAAAAGTTTAAAAATAGCAAGATATTTTTAAAAAAAGACAGTTTACTCACTTATTTTATGTTAATTGGTTAAAACTGAATTTGAATATTGAAAACCTGTATATTATACTTTCTTATAACATAAATGTTAGTGAAAGAATGAAGTAACCCCAGTCATCGGTGCACATAGAAAGAAATACACTTATTTTTAGTGACGATTTCTTGGTCATTTTAATGGACTACAAAATGCAGTATGTGATATTGTATTTTTGTTTTAACAGAGCTAAGGTAGAGGTGGCATGAATGATACATTAGCCACAAATCCTTACGTATGCAGCGCTTTAGCATCAAATTCTTCCAGTAGATATAGATATGTCATACCTTTTCATGCAAAACAAAAGTAAAATAGCTGCTAGAGAATTGACAAAAAATGCCATTTTTTGATTTCAAGATTCAAAAGTTAGTAATTCGTAACATTTAAAAATTGTAATATTTATATTTTAGAGTTTGTTTGGATAAATATCTGATAGTAATTTATGTACACTATATATATTTAACGTTGCAGACACATCTTTCACATGTGTTTTCAAAAGTAAAACTGGCTGATATTTTAAAATTCAAATTAGAATCACATAATATGTAATTTTATTAAAGCAAAAGTTATCTGCATCAAATTATATTAAAAGATAAACTTTCATATTTTAAGTGACTTGATGTATTTTACACTGTCTTGACACTTTAAACGAATAAGCCATATCCACAATTAAAAAAAAAACCTATATAAATATGATGTTGTTTGCGTTCAACTGAATGACTTTTTTTGAAAGCATCCCAAACCATTTGCAAACTCCGGCCAATCATACTACATTTTTACAAAACTCACAGTTCTGGAGGAGAATTTTATCTTGATAAAATGACCTATTTTTGTTATTTCTCTAATAACGACCGGCCTTTTTAAAAATAGTTTTATGTTTTTAAATATGTTAACCAGCAGTTTGGTTCGTTCCCTTAAAAATATCTTTGCAAATTAAAGTAATTATACTGTATCTGAATATTAGGTTACAACTAACTTTTAGACATGTTTAATTTATTATTTTTCGTTCATACCTTATCTTGTTTCATTCAATATACTGTCTGGCATCAATGGTACAATTTATGAAACTTACTATTTTTACTTTTTACATTCATTAGACTTACTTGGATGTGTTTTGTCTATGTTCTCTTAAAAGTAAGATAATGATGTTCAATTTCATGCAATTCCCATCAAAATAATTGCAGTAGATTAAAAAAAAATTCCAGAATGCAAAATGTCCCATTCATGCCACTTCTCTTTTACTTTGGATTTATTTGATTTTTTTAATTTATTTGCATTCTCCCACTATCGATATCCATATTCTATAATCTATGGAAGACTTAAATTTTTTGATTAACACAATTAATTTTGTGGAGTTAATAAAATCATTTTTCAAATGTCTTGATTGAAGTTGGTTAAATTTTTAAAATTCTACAAATACATTACACGCCATTCACCCTCATGAAAAATAAAAAAAATATATATAGTTTTTCCAGGAAATTTCATCCTCTGTCCGAAGACATAAGTTTTTCTTTCTTGATTGAGCTTAAGTTTTTTGATTGTTGACGATTGTAAAGGTAAAGCTGGCAAAGAACGCATAAAGCATTTAATAAGAAGTTTTCTACGCCTGGTTAAAGAAAGCAATTCTCGAGATTCACATTACGTTTAGATGAATTACGTTTAGCTTGGTGTTTTAGTCAGCTTTCTACAGATGTAACGCGAATATCCGTTAGAACCCCATAAAAAGTCATCCGACCAAGGCAACCCTCATCCTTGGTGGGTAGCCCTTTCTTAGCTTTGCCATAACACAACACCAACCAACAAAAAATATATTAGATCTATATTGGTACCTAACACTTTCTAACAAACGCTCAGACGCTCAATATTTCTTAATATGTAGAGCCGTACTTTTTGAATTACACATGAATCTACTTTGAAACTGATAAAAACTGACTGTGATATTTTTAGTCTTCAGAATATCTGACATTTCTAAGATTCTTTCACAACATTTCATTACTGTTATCTGTACTCTCAACGTGGATACGCAATAGTCTGCATGAGCTACCAATATTCCATGTCAAAACACAAATTCTGTACAAAATGAATGTTAAACTGAATTATTGATTCACTATTTTCTTTTTAAAGTACAGTGAGGAATGCTGTACTGAGCGTCATGAGAGAAGTTATTTTACTATCACGATAATTTCGAATGATTATTCTACTTTTGAGCTATCTTTATCTTTCCTTTTGTCTGTAGGAATGTATTTATTAATGATCATCTGAACTCTTTAATTAATATGCATTTATTCTTCATCACCGTTATCAAGATCCTTTTACATCATCATTATGTCCGTTTTTATTCATCAGTTTTCGTAGCTCAGCTAGAAAATTATCCTTTACCTCCGATACCACACTGTTTCTATCAGTGCCTGAAGGCACAGCTATGGATCACATAATTTACTTTATTATCATTGTTAAGATTAGGGAAAAGTCCTACAAGATAACAAGATGCTGACATCGACTGCTTCTGTTCGGTAGAAATCGCAAGTGGTGTATAAGAATACAGGATTTCCTCGAAGCATTTTTTATTTTATGAAGTTTCACAGGAGGCTTAGGGAAGTAATCATACTGAATATAATGGAGTAGTTTGAATTAATCGAATATAACCAGTGTTTTGTCTGTAAACATGTTAATATTCATGTAGGAAATGATTTTAGCTTTGAAATACGTAGCAATTTTATGCAACGCAAATTATTTTAGACATAATTTGATCTATTCTTTATTTCCAATCAATATTTATAAAATAAAAATTTTAGTATGTGACTTCGTTTTGCTAAGTATCTTTAGTTAAATTAGTTAATTGACATTTAATCGGTAACTGATGCCTACAGTTACAAGGGAAAAAATGTCACTTTTTATTTATTAATATTTTTTAATCGTACAAATGTAATGTTATCAAAGCATCTTTATCACGTCTTGTTGTATGTTCAATGATATTGATCTCCATATGACTCGCTAATTACGCTCGTAAATATAAACATAATTACTTAGTTTAGTGTCCTGTTAGGAAAATATTTAAAGAGAAGCGTTTACACATACTCTTTTCTACTTGAAAAACGATGTCATATTTTAACGATTATGATATAAAAGTTTGAATAAAATATTGTCAAAAGAAGAATAATGTACATATGTACGGGGGGGGGGGGAATGATTGAAGAATAATATATATAAAGGGGGGATTTTACAGTCACGGGACAGATTTAAAGGGAAAGTTATTTACTCAAAAACAAATCAGAAATAGCTATGTGGGATCGTATATATTGTACTTATGTTTTTGTTAATAATCACTTTGGAAACAGTACTCTTCTAGATTCTTAGCCACATTATAAACTGTTACATGTGAAATCCGTTTTCTTGAATTTTATCAATAAATTGAAACGAAATTTCTAATCTACCAACTTTAGATAAGTGTTTTCTGTGAAAAATCCATACTTTTTGATAAACCATAGCCAGAAATCCCGCTATTAATCAAACACTTATTTCAAAATCCCTATTTACAAGCTCATGAATACGACAAAATACGTGACCACTCATTACTACTACTACGTGATTAGAACGCAATTTTCCGTCCTTTGAGTAACACCTGAAGTTTTTCCTACAAGCGTGTAGACATTCTACAATGCTACTTTTTATGGAAAAATTACCAGTGGTCTTCTTCCATATTGTAATACTCCACCTATATCTCTTTAACCCCTGATGTACACAACTGAGTAAGTGATCTACATCTTCCCAAAAATACTCGAGTGTAAATCATCTTTTCTAAGTCGATTTCTCGTATGAAGTATCGACTTTCGTACTTGATTCACTTCATCAGAAGTGAAATAATAATTTCTTATATTTTTTTTATTTCTCTGTTTTTCGAGAAAAAAAAACGTTATTCACAAAACTATAAAAGGTAATTTATCTTACTCTTAAATACTTTTTTGTGCGAGTATAGCAAATACGGTCCAGGTCTTAAAGGGGTAAGTAGTTCTAAAAAATTAATAGTTTAGAAATATGGAAATATTTTCCTCTCAGCAGAAATAATTTACAAAATACAGTACAGTATCTGCTCATCATTAAAGTATTACATAATACAGAAGTAAAACACATTCTTTTAAATCCAAACATCAGGGATTATTTATTTGAGGATAGGATGTTTTCTAATCGGATTAGTAAGTTTTTCCGATGTTCTTTTTTTTTCTATGAATTACTCTTCATTCAAATGAATTTTACTGACTCCTGAACATTGAATTTGAGAAACTGCGGATTTTTTCTTGTCAATCTGTGCACAAATAAATCTTATCTTTCCAGCAGTTGTTATACTTCATATATTTCGGGTTAGTCAGAGTTTTGGATACTTATTGCTAATTCTTGGAAAATGTTTTCTGCCTTCAATGTTAAGAATAAACGACATGCCAGGATTTTCATTGAAGATTCTCGTATTGTGAAAGGAATTCCTGTTAAAAGGTTTTTATTAATGATAATTTCATGGTTATTTTTATTAACATTTTAGTTTGTGTAAATCACACAGACAATTTAAGGATATAAACTCATTCCTGTAAGATGTTGGAAAATGATAAAAAAATATCAATGCTATAAACGCGAAAATTTATCATATCAATGAATAAGTATTTAAGAATAGTAATCATAAATTTTTAAACATCATTCGTGGTTTCATTGTTTTTGCCTTTTTTAGAAAGTAATAGTTTCTCTTTACTGACTTTAACTATTTTACGAATCATATAGCGAAGATTTAAACAGTCCTCCAGGATCTAGTTTAAAATCTGTTTTTGTAGAATGAATAGTTTTGCGAAGTAAATATAAATGCACATTTAAAAAACTGAATGAGGAAAGGTGTTTATTAAAAAAAATATATTCACGCCTTTGAGCTTTAAATTTTCTATAGACAGCGCTAAACATGTCTGAATAAATTAATTTCAAGAATAATTTTTTAAAACTTAATTTATATCTTTATTAAAAATCTTTTATCAAAAATCTTTATCAAAATCTTTTATAAATTCTCGCTGAAAGGATTTTAGTTCTATTTTACATCTATAAAAGGAAGAACGCTACTTCAAATCTCATATTAAAAAAATTTATAGCAAGTGATAAACTTTTGAAGTTCGCTAATTGAAATAGTTTTATAATAATAGATACTTTTTAGCATTATGAAGGCTCTAAAAGTGTATTCGTTGAATTTAGAATTTTTTTGAAGTATTTATTTCATTCTTTACAATTATGTATTTTCAAGCATTACAACTAAACTTCGAACCAAATTTTAGGATTCATAACTATCTGATTAAGTAAAAAGTCATTAAAAATACACTCTTAATCAGAGTTCTGATTATCTAGGACACGTCCTTATGAGGTCTATACACAGTTACTTCCGATTACTTTCACCACTAACTTGCTTTTCCTTGTTCCTTGCAAACAATCGCTAATGGTTTGTATGATTTCATCTTGTTTAGATAAAAGTAAAGCCATTTATGACTTTATGGTCGGTGAATATACAGACTCGTGCTTTACAACATGACATTTGTTTTAATTCATGCGTGTTATTTAAAATGCAGTTCATCGTACTTCATTACTGACCAGTGATTACTTGTATACTGACCAATAAAAGGAAGAGTTAGCTAGTTCTTTGATTTAGTTCAGTGGTTTAGAAATTAATATTTCGTATTGAAGTTCAATTATTTTTTCAAGTATTAGAAAAAATATTGTATTCGTTTGAAAATGCATAATAATTATTCAAGTTTCAGGGATAATTCAAAATATGATACTAAAACTGATTCTGTTGATAGTGTAAACACTATCATGCGATAACAAATTAGTAAATCGTTCGTTATGGCAGGCGTACACCAGGGGCATCTGCCTATGGGGAGGGGATTCCTTGGCCGGAGGACTTTTTAAGGGTAGTCCTGTAAGGGGTTCTAATTTATAATGGGGTCCTAATCTAATAAGTGGCGTATTCACGTTATATCTAGAGGAAACCGACCAAAACTCAATATCGTTAGGTCGACAGCCACGCTGCCAGGTCCGAACGTTGGACCTTCACACTTCAGCTGTCTACAACATTCAGTGGCTTATTCAGTCGACCATAGTGAGGCAAGAAACTAATAGAAAGAAATTAAATTTAAAGCATTAGTTAGAATAATGGTGTTTAAATAGATACTTTTTGGTTCAGTTATTAATTTAGTTATTTCTTTTTTATTGAAAAATATCATGATAACATAGCTCTTCTTTGCATTCATTAGTTAAACTTTACAGCATTTTAGCTATATTTTAAATGTGACTATAGCAGTGTATTCATGAAATTTATAAATTTTAATAGTCGTCTATTCTCCGAGACCAATTATAAAATATAGTTAATCTTTGTTTCGCTTTTTTATTAATGAGGAATTTTGTCAAATATTTTTAAATATACCATTATTTCATAAATAACGAAATGAAATGTTTCTTCGACTATAAATGAGCAGACTACATCAATTAAACTATATTGCAAATAATTATCATCTTAAAATATTCTTAAGTTTTACTTTTTGTATTTTTCTTAAAGCATGTTTTAAAAATTACCAATTAATTTTTTGTATTAATTTTATTGCACATTTTATAAAACTTGACTCTTTAAATGAACGTAAAAACACAAAAATGAATTTTACCTCAAATTTTCGTTGTAGAACACCAGTTTAATAATTTATCATGTATCTATGTACAGTTTTACTAAGTCATGAGTTCTTTAAAAGCATGATAAAGAACATTTTGAAATTAACTAGTTAAGAAAATAAAAAGCTTTAATTCTATACTTTTATTTAAAAATGATTATCTGCAAAAAATACTATGTATTAAATATAAAGCATATTCATATGTAGCTTTTTAGGAAATCTAGGAAAAATATCACAGCTAAGGTATTAAAATTATGTTTGTTCAGATTGACTAAAGAAGAAATATAAATCTAGGTACTGCAATCACATAAGTCGTTTGATCGCCAGACTAAAAACATTTTAATGGTCTACTTTGTAAATGGAGATAAGTAAACAACATTTTATTGAATCAGTGAGCTGGAGTAGTGATTTTATTTTAGTAGATATTTTGTTCAGAGAGTAAAACACTAGTCTAATTTAATTACATTTACAGAATAAATAATTTATTCAAAATTTAATATAATTTATTCCATAAATAATTTTTTCTCATTATTTTTTTTCCCTGGATACAAAGTTTTTATATGTTTGATTGAAAATACGTGTTCCAAATGAAATTTTGTTATACTGCGAGTCATTACCGGAACAATACGTTATGTGGATTTGAAAATTCAGCTTTTAATTATTTTAGCTGCATTTTAAAAATCATAATTAACAATATTTCCAATATAAAATGTCTTTAAGACTTCTTAATTTTATAAAAAACTAATGAAAATAGATGAGCATATGCATTACAAACTTTAATCTAAGTATATCGGAATACTAAAATTCTCATATGAAAAAAAAATATATATATATATATATATATCTACATCATCATTTACTAAACATGTCAATGGCAGTTTTTTGATATATTTTCAATTGTACTAAAGTAAAATAAGCAAAAAGAAAAGAAAATCACCCAAAACACAATTTGCTTCTTCAAACTTAAGAAGTGTTGATTTCTTGTAAAGCTATTGATTAATTAATTTACAGTGAGAAGAGCTTTTTGTTAAGTCTATCTCTTAGAATTTTAAATGAAAGAATACTTTTCTTTTCAAATGTAGTAGCTGCTATATTTTATGCAATATTTCTTTTAAAATATAATGAGCAAAAATAAGATAAGAAAAAAATCACCTCAATGGTATAAATTACTTTTTTAGTGAAAAAAATTCTGGTTCTGCACCCCGCAAACCTTTACGTGTTTATTTTTCCTTTGTTCTTTATTTAATTTAATTGATCCGACTAACGTTTGTCAACTCCTGAAAAATTTTTACGGTTCTTCTTGTGAAGCATATCACAAAATCTTTCAAGATAATCCAAATATATTTAGGTTAGATGTGATAATTGGTAACACATCCTTCAGAAAGCTCAGTGACTCATGATGTTGTAGGAAATATAGTTTTCTAGTTCGTCAGGAATTGGTGGTAATTGCGGAGTGAAGGGGAAAATGTTCTCATTGGAGTTAAAAAGTGCCAAAAGATACTCAGAGATGTACTTACTTCTAATATGTATGATATGAAAATAATGTCGTTAACACTTCAGTTTCAGAACGAGGATTTGTTAATGATATAGCCTGTCTAATTTAAAATAAATATATCGTACTTTCCGATTAAAGGGATGTGAATCGATTAATATAAAACTTAAAAATTTATTCATCCTTATTTTTTACTTATTTATTTAATAAAACAATTTATAGTATTGATTATATATATATATTGATATTATAACAACGATTCAAATTCATTAATCAAATACATATAATTACACTTTTTAAGAATAATTATTAAAGATATTCTTTCATAAACCAGTTGCATACCTTCATAGTTAACCTGAAATATCAGTACACTACATGTTTTGATATCAACACTACATATTTTACTTTTTTATCAATGATCGTGACGATTTACCTCACCATGGTTGAAAGTGCTCTGTCAGAATTATATTGTTTTTAATTTTGACTGAGCACATTCTACCAAACCATTTTTCCATTTATTAAAAGCCTCACCATGTATTATACCAGAGCCTCATAAGAAGCAAATGCTATGTTCTCTTGCGTGTCTGCTATTTAAGGATAATTTCATAGGTATTGGAGGTCAAATCTGATACAACTGCTTTATTACAAATTATCTAATAAAAGTTCGTGATAAGTAATGAGGATATGTAAAACTAACAAAAACTTTGTATAATTTGTTGGTAAGTACTATTTATGTGTGTTATTACACAAAGTTTTCTTTATTTTACATTATATTGTTGATAAATACCATTTATGTGTGTTATTGTACATACTTTTCGTTATTTTGTATTATAACACCAAACTTTGTTGAGTGTTCTTGTTAATGAACATATGCATTTGATTCATGCGTTTTATTTAGCGTATCAATAATCTTTGTATAATAAATGACATTAATAAATTCGTATACGATTAATCGAAAAAAAAAGAAAAAATTAATATGAGTTAGGCATGCAAAGTCATTCCCGACTTTGCGATTTCCAACTGAAATGGTAACGACGTCAGTTTTGCAGCTAAAAGTGCATTATACATACATACATACATACATATATATATATTAATAAAAGAAAGATTAAGTATAATGTAAAAAATCTTGATACTTTATATACATAAATAACAAATTTGCATGCAAATAATTCAGTTCTTTGAGGTTTCATTTATTCTTGGATGTTTTTGCACATTAACAAATATACTATTAATTCTTGCTTCTATATCTACGGTACCGATGAAAAAATTAGTGTATACATGATATTAAAAAATGCATTTGTACATGTTAAAATGTATTTCTGATTTCCTAATTGAGGTATTTCTTATTTCTGATACAAATTTATAAATTACTCAGTACTAGGTTCTCTGGACTCGACATATTTTTGCAACCCTTATTCCAGTATAGATGAAAGAAAAAATTTCATTCGAAGAGTGTCGAGTTTTTCCCTTATTACAACAATGAAATAGAATTAAACCCAAGGAAATGCATTAAATATAAATACCATTGATGCATATAAAAAAAAGGCTGTACTTCATTCTTTTTTATATATAAAACAGAGGAATGATGTGCTCGAGGAAAAACCAGATTGATCTAGATACGCATGCTTTAATTTAATGTTTACTGTACACAAATAATCACATATCTGATAGATATTCAATTTCAAAATGAATTCTTCAACGTGTGAATGAGAGTAAATTTAAACATTAAATGTTTCTTTTATTTTTAACTCTCTTTATTAATGATCCATATCAAGAATAAGATGGTGAGAAAATGCAAGTAATTTTCATTCATTTAAAGTTTGCTAACACAGTTAATATTCCCTGAAATTCGCACGTTCATACTTATAATGGATGTTCTAAAATTTTCTTTAAAGTTCTTTTTTCTTCGCGTTACATTTCATGCATTTTGTTTTCTTTTTTGTTTTTATCGGTAGAATAGTTCTGCTTCATTGCAGCTTTTTTTGGTTAGCATCACCTCCGACATAGAAAATTCTGTAAATCAGATTATAACGGTTGTAATTTTATATGCAGTTAAACCTCTGTATAACGGTCACGGTTAGTGGTACTACCTAAAAGTGAGCGTCCTTTGGAAGCTTGATACTACAATAATAACAAATATAATAACAAAAGGGACACAAATGCGTTATTTTAGCTTCACTAAACCTCATTTATTTTAATTTACATTTAAATAATCGGCTTTTTGAGATTGATTTGTTTTTTTAAATGTCTTTTTCCAAAGAAATAATAATGTTCGCTGTTTTTCCGTACAATGCACCATCGTTCGTAATTAAAGCAAAATTTTCAGTCGCCCGAAAGTTTCTCATAATATCAAATTATGTTTCCATATTAGTAATATGTGTATCTTGTGAATGGTGGTAGATAAACTTTACACTGTTCACACTTTTTCGTGATGCCGACAAGAGGACGTTGGTCGAAATTCGTTATTTAGAGGATAGCTCAAATGATTATCCTATGGAAAGTGTTCGGAACTACTGATATACAATCTGTTGTCGGAGGTTTCTGTTGTTCGGATGTGGCCGTTAAAGGAGGTTTCATTTTATTACTAGAATATTATTTGATTAATATTGAAATTGTTTTAATGCAAATATATACTGTTAAAAAACTGTTTTGCGACAGTTTTCGTGATAGTTTTAACAGGAATTCAAACCGTAGCAATAACATATTTTTACAATTCAAAATCATGATTCGACGCGATAAAGGTATTCAAACCGAAGTAGTTGTTTGTTTTGTGCGTACTCGATTTAAATCAAATGCAATTTATTTTTCAAAAGAGTGAGAAGATGCAAGCTGTCGAGAAACAATGCTATGGCAACAATCAGGTGATGCCACTGCGTAATTCTAGTGAGATCAGAACGAGTGATTTCAATCTCTTTTGGTGTAGCCACAAGGACATGCATGGGGCTTATGCACAAGCCCGGTGCGCGGATCAAGCGCGGATGAGGGGATATGTAAGGGATGCTAGGGGGATCCCGGCGGCTCATAATCGCCTAGCAATGTGGGGTCCGAAACGTCGTCTTCATGAACCTGTAAATAATCAAATTGGAAGATTTCTTGAAGTAACAGCAAACTTCCAGACAGTAATTTATCAAAAATCTAATGGATTTTTCACAGAAAGCATCTGACTAAAATTGATAATTTACAAATTTTATTTCATTTCATTGTTGAAATTATTGGAGAAAAACCCATTGTTTAAGATACTCCATTAAAAAAATTAGACGAACACTTTAACACTTCAACAGTTCTTCCAAAAGGATTATTAACGAGTACAAGAAAAGGACGTTTCCGACGCCACACTGCAACGTGATTCTGAATCTTGATTCCCTCTATCAACACATACACCCCCCCCCCCCCAAAAAAAAAGAAAGTTTTGAATCACCCTGTATGTTGAACAAGCATTTTAACATGCTACAAAATTTAATTTCAAAAGTTTCAATCGCTTTCACGTGACCTTACGCAGATTTTATTTTTTAATACTGTATTTAAAATGCGTCATCGATATTAAAATGCTGACCTCAAAATTAGGAAGTTTTAACTTGTATCACCAACCGGCCCTGTACAAAAAATAACGACAGATTAATGTTCAGATAATTATCCCGGAAACATTATAGAGACCTGTGAAATTCGTCCTCTGTACCAAAAAGCCCGAACTTTCGAAAATATGATTCATCCAGTGAGGAAAGAAATTATGCCCTAAATATTGACTTGCGTTAAAAATTTCCCGATATTTCAAAATACGCGGCAATATTGGCTCATTAACGTATTTGCTGGTTCTCGTTGTTTCCTCTAAACACAAAGGAAAAGACTGATTGTTGATTGAGCGAGATGCTTAGAGATTTTGTCAGTGTGTCAATGAGATACAATCTACTCAAATATATAAAAACACAGTTGTGCGTACATTACGCTTTAGAGCGAAAAAACTACTCAACTAATTAACACGGAAGGCTAATGTATATAAAAAAATACGTCTTAATTTTCAAGCAGACCTACTTAATTTTTCTAGCAAACGTGTTCGAAATTAAAAAAAGCGATTTGTAGAACTAATGAATATTTCACCATTAATTCAATCTAGAATGTTCCAGGAACATTTTATTTTTCTTAGGCGAGGAATTGTGATCGTGAAAAAGTTTGGTATTTATATTGTGATGGGAAAAAACGACGAAAATTCAAATCATATTTGCTTAAACGGGTTTCTAGGTGGAGCTCAGCGTATGGATGAGAACGTACGCATGCATGATCCATTTTGAACAATCTGTGATTCTTCAAAGCTTGTTCAAATGAATTTGTCTAGATTTTTGTGCCGTCCTCACGTCTGGACGCATGCGTATACGATTAAACGTACCATATTTCGCCAAATTCGGTGCAAAAAATAAATTTCTAAAATGAATACAGCTTCGCAATAACTCTTATATTTGGAGAGAAATTGAAAACCTTAATTTTAGTTAAGTATCTTTTCACAATTTCAAATTAACTAAGGCTGAATGTAGTGCATCAGAAACTTATTTACAGAGTCACCCAAGAGACGTTCAATACATTATGGTCTAAGCACGTCTTCAAATATTAAGCGTCTATAAGTCAAACATTGTTTAGGCCATGGCCTTCATGTTTCCAACTATCTTCAATCTTGGCGACTTTCGCCAAATTTGGCATTAAAAAAGTTTCTAAAACCTAGCTTGGTGATGTTTATTATTTGGCAAGAAATCTCCAAATCTTAAACTTACTAAAGCATCATATCTTGATTTCAAATAGTATAAATGTTAGTGAAGTGTAAAAAAAAATATATAATTTAAAAGACGTAGGGCAGATCGGGGTACTTTGGCCAATATTTTGCGCTATGTTTAAAAAAAAAGGGGAATAGGTATTTTTAATGTTTCTTTAAGAACGGGCATTAAACGAACCTTCAATCATGATGATAGAAGTTCAGATTTTTAATATTCTAAACAACAGTTTTGTCATATATCACAAAATGACATCAAATAACTGGACCAATCTGCTCTAAAAGACGAGGTAGGTTTGAGCACTTAATGGATTAGAAATTCTTACAACGAAAGCGTTGAAAGAACACAAAATTAAAATAAAATCTTTTCATCTTTTATTTTAAAAGAGCATAGATTATAGCAGTGTATAGTTAAATAATATTTTGAATTTCATTATTATTTTCCTAGTAGCATTAATTTGGAAAATCATATAGAAATGGAAATGAAAGATAAAAAAGCTGCTAATTTCGTCGAGATTGTTTTTCATCACATAAAATCGAAGTTATGAAATTCGATGTCCCCAGTAACACATGATTGATGTGCCCATTGTTTTCATTGAATACATTGAATAGATTTTTTCAGCAGGCTTAGTCTTCAAGTAATTTCAAGCAGCGGAAAGGTTCTTTAACATAGTAGAATTTCCTTTTACTTTGTTAGGTCTTCTTGCAGGGCTTTCTTAGCGGTTTATTTGTAATAATTGAAAAATTCCATGTCCTTTTTTGGCAGTCTTCTCATTCCTGAAATCTGCTTTTTCAAAAGGCAACGTGCCTTTTTGCGGGGTAAAATATATTTTTCATTTGAGATTGAACAACAAGAAAATTATAAAAATAAACACTCAAAAAACTGGTGTTAAAAGATAAAATAAATAAAAACTTTGTGAAAAAAACACACATAAAAGGTTACTTCGAGGCGTAACGATCGTTTCGACCGAAAATTCGTTCGGTCTTCGTCAGACAAACCATTCCGTCATCGGAATGGTTTGTCTGACGAAGATCGAACGAAAAGTTTCATTGAAAACTGAGATTTATAGTAATCTGTTTTACAATCTGCATGTGTGAGTCGGTCATGGATGCCATGGTCGGAGGACTTTTTAAGGGGTTCCCAAACTTACCCAATTCGACACACCCTTAAGATAATTAGAATTTTTTCATGGTACTGTAGTTTTCATGGAATACTGTAATTTTGTATTTATACGTATACTTCATATTTGCACGATTGGGAAGAACAAATTAGAAAGGTAAAACAGTAAGAACATAAACATAATTAAGACAGTTCTAATTTAAAATTCCAGCAAGTACTTTAATGAAATCATGGTTGCTTCCCAGCATGGTACCCAGGGGTGCCACGGCGCACTCTGGGAACACCTGGCTTAAGGCATTGTCTTAGATTTTGCCCAACTAGCGTGCACTGTCATGGCCGAGTAGTTAGGACACTGGACATTGGTAAATGGCCGAAGTGTGAAAGTAGTGGATTCTGGCTTACTGTACAGCTATCGGCCTAATGATCTAGAGTTTTGCGAGGTATCTTCAGGTGTAAAAAGATTGCATATTAGAACCCCTTAAAAGTCTGTCACACAAGACATGCCCCCTGTCCCTTAGGCAGATAGCTTTCGTGTTACTTTGACTTAACTGACACAAGCACTCTAATACAGTTTGTGACTGGATTTTCTTAGCAGAAAAACTCAATGTATGACAAAAACAAAAAAAGTATAATGTCTTACGTAATCGAAGACCATTCTAAGAACTAGCCGTGTGATGAGTGGTATTTAGACATGTGGTGATACTGCTGCTGTTGATGATGGCCGTACACTGGAACGGGGATATGAACGTGATGTTCTTGATGGGATTTCCCGTGACTGCTTTCCGAGAGCATGCTCGCTATCAGTCCTGCAACGAGGATTTCAGCGATTCCGTACCCGCCGTGGTGCTTGTTGTAGCCCGCTTCAGCAATCACCACCAAAAGACAGAAGCAGCATGCGAGCAAATGCAGTTTCTTCATCGGTGAGGTGGATCTGTCAATTTATCACAGCTTAAGAGTTCAGTAATTTAGAAAGACATTCAAAGATTTTAAATACACTAGAACTTCTCAAATTCGGACTTCCAAATTCAAGAATTTCCATTATCTTGTCACAATTCGTTCTTAAAATAAACGAATATGCAATACAAATTGGAATTAAAACAACACACTTTATTAGTAATATTAATAATATATTTCTGTTCTGTATGATTCCTCAAAAAAATGTTTTTCATCTAAACCTTTTTTTTTTTTCCTATTAGAGAATATTAATTTCTTTTTTTTTACAATAACTTTATCTGATTATAACTTTTTTTTTATATCTGATATTACAGGATTTCTATAATCCCAAAATATCAGTAATCCGGAATCGGTAAAGTCCCAGTTATACCGGATTTGAGAAGTTCAAGTGTAATGCAGAAGTATTGCAAGCTCATACATCTAGAGTTTGTCAATAGAGGTTTGATAAAGCGACATAAGATATCTGAATTCTAATGGTTTCAAATGTATGAATTTGAACTAAAAAAAGGAAAAAAAACTTTAAACTGCTAATAAGGAAAATAATGTGTTTTCCTCCTCCCTCTTATACTCATAATTCGAATATTCAGAATATTTTAACTGCACTTAAGAAAATAATGAAAAACATGAAAAACTTTTATGAAAAACTATTAAGCTTTAAAATATAAATTCAGTTCTAAAAAAATATTTTAGCCAAAATATTAAAAATAGCCTAAAATTAAGTTGAATCGGATATTTGCTTAAAATTCATACTAACACTAATACTTTTGATTTATTTTACAGATATTAATGAGTCAGCATATTTATCTGACTTCAATAACTGTATTTATATTCGCCGTTATTGCTTTACAGCAACTTTTTACGCTGATGCATAGTTAAATGTAGAAGATTTTTTTTTTCCTTCTCTCTAGTTTTTGTGATTTAATTAGATAAATTTAGCATGGCAGATCAAATTAAGAAAGGATACACTAAAAATTTTATAGAAATTATACAACATTATTGATTAAAAAAATGGAACTTTTTTTTTTCAGGATATCAGTCTTTTTAAAAGATTAAAAAATGGTCTTAAATGTACCAGCTAACAAAGAAAAATCCTTTTTAAGAAATAAAGCAGCAAACATTGTTTAAAAATGTAAAATAAAGCACTGTTCATGCAGCTACCATAGCCAAGTGGATATAGCGACGATTTAGGGCTGATTTTTTAAAGCATGAGCCCTCCCGAGCCAGATAACTTCCATGTCGAGCCGGCCCGAGCCCGAAATTTGAGCTATTCATTATTATTATAATTCTCTACTTATTATAAAAGAAGTCTGTGTGTGTGTGTGTATGTGTGTCTGTCGGCGGCGTTACAGATAAACGGCTGTACCTGGAAACACCTAAGTTGGTACTCGGGAAGATCTAAATATGTAGTTGTGCACCTCGAAGCGATTTTTTCAAAATTCGACCTAGATTTTTTTAATTTTATGTTTGATGCGATTTTTGGCATTTTTTCTCACCTAATTCTTAATAACGGTGGAAATCACGCTCGCAGCAAAACGGCATTTGTATCATTAGATAGAGGAAAAAATTTTCTTTTAAAAACAGTTTGTTCTGAATACGTAACATGATTGACCGATTTTTAGGAATTTTTTTACTAAGCATATGTTTCGGCAAATTTTTTCGTAAAATAATTTTAAAACTGTCGCATCTTGAATTCTATCCGTCAAAACTTTTTGATATTTTGACAGATCGTGAAACATTTCTTTCTCCCTCTTATAAAAACGAGATCATTATGCAAATTAGGTGATTTTTTACGAATTTTAATGTAACCTAATGTTTAGAATTTAATAGCATCAATGGAGAGATCGCACGCCATTACATTAATTGATCATGGCACGAGATAATTTGGTTGCGTAGCCACAAAAAGGATTAAAAAAGGTTTTTTTTCAACCAATCGAGTTTTTAAATGGGATATCGGAATTTCAATTCACAAGTGAGGATCTATGACGTCAAATGCTTTAAGATACGTAAAAATGACGCCACAATTTTAACGCACTTATCCCTGGTCTTTTTTTTTTACACAAGGAGGCGATATTTTGATTAAAACATACTTTTTCAAAAAATGATACTTTTTCAATTTTCAGAAATAAACTGAGAAATTCATTATTATTATTATTATAAGTGGAATTTTAATCCATTGCTTATATAAAAATTGAAATATTTTAACCCAGCTGAAAATGTTCTTCATTTTAAAAGCTACAAAGTTCGTTTTAAAGCTGGATATATTAAAAATTTTCTATTTACTTTTTTATTTTTCGCATTTAATTATGCCGCAGCCATATATGTTTCCTAACATATGCATGTTGCGAGTATAGTTTTATTTTAACGTTGGATTACGTTCCTCCATAATGTCCTATTCCTATATAAAGAAAAAAAATCAACGTCGTTGTAAATTTTAATATGATACCGTTTGAAAGCTAATGAGAGAAATACCAAATTAACTCCCTCAACCAACTGGGGTATCTTTCACGGTAGTTAGAGTGATGTCATAAATTAAACAAAATGCGTGAAATTTGTAAACTCTGCAAGTCTAACGTCCTGCCACAGTTATAGCGATTCTAAATAGCTCCTCGAGATTACAAAGTTTGATGTTTTCAGGAGACAGAACTATGGAGGGTTTATATGATATCGCTATATTGGATACATGGATATTTAAATTGGCACCCCTTGGATATTTTCCACCACGGTGAGATGAAATGTTTTGCTGTGCTAAATAACCCAATCTTTCAAAACTATGCATAAATTAAATATGTATGGAGCAGGGGCGCACACAGGATTTTTGGCTGTAGTGGGGGGGGGGGGGTCCAACTTTTAGGGATGTTCCAGATTGTCAAAAATCAGTGATGAAAGAGCTCGTTTTCATTAGATGGAATTCATCAAAACTCGTCCCATCTAGTTCCCTAAGAATACACTACACAGTACAATAGGAAGGAAAGTAATAGTTGTTCAGTTTTGAGAACAAGATGGTGTTCTATGTTCGCTTTCAGTTCGTTTTTGACGAACGATAATTTTTTTAATTTTATTTATTAGAGTTGAAACTATTCCTGATTTTTTTTGGAATTATTTTATTTAACATAGATATAAGATAATAATCACTCGAAAAAAAAAAAAAAATCAAAGTCGATAGGCGGGAGGCGGACCCCCTGGACCCCCCTTATGTGCGCCACTGGTATGGAGAGCTTCCTTAATAGCAACCATTGTGTGAAATGAATTATATTTATGGTAATGCGTAAATTTCAAAGAATCGCCATAGAATAAAAAGGTCCCATTTGTGCCAAATAATGTAAGTTGTTTCTTTAAATTGAGCATTAAAGAGGGAGAAGCGAAGATAGATAGTATTAATATGCGCAGTGGTAGTAGATTTGTAAGGATAATATGAATAAATCACGATATACCACGTTAATAAATATTTCATGAAATTAAAAGTGTTCTGTTTATCCTTTTTCAGGGGTTGTTTTACAATCAACTGAACGATAAGTAATTCTAATTTGCGTTGATATATCCCGCAGTACTTTCAACAGAGGAGATAACTTGAACTTTTTTAAAAATTAAATTCTGTTTTGTCACATGCAGATATGATTTTAGTAAAATATCCGCTTACCGAATGAAGAGCGGGTGTGCAGCTATTAAATAAAAGGTTGTCCATTTCATGTAGTGGCTGAGGTATTTAATGCTACAACTTGAACCTACAAAACAGTATGATGTAGAAATAACACATTTTGAAAGTCAGGAGTTCTCTGCAAACCGCTAAACTTTTCACTTTTCTGATCGCGAATGACACTAGCGTAGTTTTTTGAGTCATTACATTGCAATGATGCCAGGTTAGTGCTCATGACGCAAACTTTACATCAAGAGTCAAATAATTTTGATTTTATTTTACATTTCACATCACTGGATTTAATTGGAATTACACATGTTGGGAAAATTTTCGTTTACTACCGTGCGAAGAACGGGCACGCATCTAGTAGGTAAATAAAAGGCAATTACTTCAGTGATAGTATATCATAAATTTTTGCTGTTTGTGCAAATTAAAATTAAAAAAATAGTATAAAGTATGTTCAATAAAGCAGAAAGTTCTCAGGAACTCAAGCCCTTCCGAGTCCGAACACAATCGTAAACTACAGAGCCCCAGTCCTGTTCGGGCTCGTGCTGAGCTCTTCTCAACTCTAGTGTTTAAGGCACTGAACATGGTAGATAGTTAAAGTGACAAGGTCCAGGATTTCGCCCACGCGTAGCTTTGCATTAACACAAATAAACAATTTATACAACTAACAGCGTATTTTAAGAGTACCACGAACATCGTAAAATGAATTATTTCTTAATCTTCAGATAGAATGGCTGCATAAATTTTCGATGTACACGAGTTTGGTGTTATGGCAAGCCTGTATGTGGGATATCTGCTTATAAAGGGCGGGTGCCTTGGGAGGAGGACTTCTAAGGGCTTCTAACGCGTATTCAATTTACATCTGGAGAAAAGCAACCGAAACTCCAGACGGTTATATACAGCCACGCGATAGTTTCGAACGCAGGACCTTCACACTTCGTCTACCATGTTCAGTGTCTTATCTCGTCTATGGTGTGGTGTACGACGTACATGATATAATATAATTATTAATTAAAATAATTCATGCAAATATTTAAAAGAAAATTCTGAATTTTTCAAATATTATGGTGTTAGTATTTAAAACATAATTCTTGTTATCGATGTATAATTGTTTATCTATTATTTCTACTACTCTTTTTACAAAAAAATGCTCCATTTGGACCATGGCAACTGATGTAAGTATTCTGTCTTAAAATTTACGACACGTCTATTAATGTAAAACATTAGAGTATTTCCGCTAAAAGGTTAAACTACCCTTTCCCAAGCTCACCGAGAACTTTGCGATAAGTTAGTTAATGAAGGTTTTCCTGGCTCGTGCCCAATGATGAGATAGGAATTTTAGTGCTTGGAGTGATTTTTCCATTTCATTTGTTTATCGTATGACAATGAGCTGAAGCCTATTATGCTTCAAATGCGTTGCTGTATAAATTTACGGGACATATTGATTAATTATTTCAACAAAGAATATATGCATAACTTAAATCAGAGATGGCAGCACTGAATTTAAGAAAGAGCGTCTTATTTTGCATTTTATTCTATGATTCTGAATGATACTGTAGTGCTGTCATCTGCTGGCAAAGAGCAGAATCTTCTTGTTTTTGTTGAATTCGAGTATTTCTTTTTTCAAGTCTGCTACTCATCCCATTCATATATTCTTAAAAATTGATACCATAAAATTTAATACAAAGAGTAGCATCTCGAAACAATATAAAAATTATGCTGAATAAAATAAATGCAATTAAAGCAACTTGGCGTGAATAAAAAAAAATTGAGTATTTGTTTATACGTGCGTTGGATATTTTTTGATTCCATAGTACATGAATATAAACTGCAATATGAGTGTGTGTTTAAGTGATTTCTCATATATTTTATTTTCTTCAGTTCAATTTAATTTTAATATTTTACCTAAGTGTTAAACTCTAATGCGTACAAAACATGCGCTGTTTCAGTAACTTGTTAGTTTTAAAATAATTTAATGTATCTAATGTGTACTTATAACACATTTTATGTCCTTCTTTCGATATAGAAGATATTGAAGAAAATTTTAATATCCAACTCCTCTTATTTTTAACACTGTAGAAGCTTTAACCAAAATCCCATTATTTTATCAAATATATATATATATATGTAATGTATAAAAAGGTAATTTGGGTTTTACTAGTTTGGGTATTGGTCAAGCGGGTACTTTCACTGTAAGTTTTACTTTCCTGTCATACTTGCCACGCGCGCTCTGGAGCTATGTTTTATTTATTTTGTTATTTGCCAAACATCAGGCCGTCGATTCTGAGTTCTTTAGATGTACACGTGTCCCCACGCCCTTCTGTCCCCGGATGCGGGTCACGTTGGTAAATGTGTGTGGTTCGATCAGAGATAAGAGAGAGGAGGAGTTGTGTCTTCGCAGACCACGTGGGGTGGTAAGCGTAAATACTCCCGCACATCGAAAATCGGGGAAGTTTTGCCACTGGAACTGCTTCATGAGTCCACGCTGATTCTTGTACCCGTCTCCCCTCCCCTCTTCTCATTCTAAATTGTAACTTAATTGTAATGTTCAATAAACCATATTACCTGCCTTAACTCTGAAGCCTACTTGAAATATCTGACGTCACATATATATATATATCCATATATATATCCTGAAGTCAACACTCTTTGGTCTATTGACATATATTTGCTTTCTGTAAGACCGCGTATTCATAAATTAAAAAATATACCTAAACACAGTAGTTCTGAAAATGCATTCAAAATTATTGTCACAGAAAACTGCTTAGTTTCCAGGTTCCAAATTTAAAAGTACATTGTAGATGGAAAGTTCTTGTAAACAGTTCAGTTCACGACGAAACACATATTTTATTAGAAACTCGATGAACAATATGCTATACAAAAATCACAGTAATAAATAAGCAACGACGCTTTTTATAACACAGAGCTCAACACAGAAGCTTTCTCAGATACTGTATTTCACACAAAATAAAAATTCTTCTACTGGCTAATTTTCAGTGGAAACTCTCGAGATAAATTATCAGTAGTTCCTTAGGATTCAACAATGAAGAAATCTCAAAGAAATTTCAAAAATAAGCTTCTCAAAGCAAATCATAGATCGCTTACAAAAGCGCATAATCACAGCCTTATGCTCTCAGCAGAATCAACGTCTGCTCGCAACAGCTCACTGAACTGCTCTAGAACTATCCTATTATTTTATATCTTACGCAGACATTGCATGAACATTCCAGAGATTCCATCGCTAGACAAATCTTAATCAATCGCGAATTTTGATTATGTAATAGAAATACATTTGAGCAATACATAATGCAAAATCCTAATGAGGGGAGCAAACATTACAGGCCCCCATTAATAAAAACCCGCCAAATGTCACCAAGCTGGGTGACTTTTTAGCGAAAAATCTTGAAATTCAGTCTCTAAAACTGAAGTCAGCTAAGCGAAAGACCCAATATTTCTTGAAAAAAGAGTATGTTAAACAATGCGAATTTTAGACTTGTCTGATCGCCAGAAGAGCGGGTCACCCCCAAAACCCGTCAACATCTAAAAAGGAACTCATGATATTGAACTGAGGTGTTATCGTACTGTTAGTCACCAAGTCTGCAGATCTAATCCAGAAAATAAAACAGAAGCAAAAGTGTGCTTTAGAATATAAATTACTTGGATGGTATAATGACATCGCTTAGATAGAAGGTCTGTGCAGAATACGAAGTTCTGGTTACGATCAATTTATACATTATCCAACAACGATGAAAAGAATTGATGCAAAAGAAAAAAAAATGAGTCAGAGATTCCTATGGAGACTTTTTGCCTGAAGCCGAAGCATGGTATGAACTGCGGCAGATTTTTCCTCCAATAACAACAAAATTTGAGACACTTGGTCTAAATCAAAGACACTTGGTCGATTTATTAAAATTACACTTTGTCTTAATTACAGTGTTAAAGGCTTACGAATAGCTCTAACATTTGCAGCTACTAAATAACAGTAGAAATACTTTTCAGTACTGTAGTAGAGTTAAGTCCTGTATAAGATCAACAATGACTGATCAGAGATTATCAGGACTTTGCATGCTAAGTGCTCATGGATAAAAAGTTAATGGTGATTTGGGACACTTTATACAAAAGATTTTGGACGAGTACTTGGTAAACTGCAACCACGTATACTACGATCCTTATTCCGTTAGTTATATTTCACTTTTTCTATTCGTTTTTATTTTATTTATTTATTTTCCAAACATATTCCTCAAAAAGTTATTTTACGATTACAAATTTTGTATAGTTTTTTTTCTATCACATATTTAAGTTAAATTAAGGATTAACATCAGATTAAAAAAACATGGGCAGGCTTCAGAATTTTTAAAAATATCTGTTTATAATGTTGTGAGATTTCCTTACGCAAGGGTGGGCATTTGCACACCCTTGCACATAGTTGGCGGCGCCCATGATTTAAAGTACATAATACGAAAATATATTTTAGTATAATGCGTTAAATTCAAAATTAAGGACGCAGCATCAAAATAAATTAAAGTTTTCATAATAGTAAAAAAGTGTGTGCTTTCCCCCGGTTCTACTTTTAAGTATAGTTATTTTCAATAATTTCTAGCTTTTATTAATCTCCATTGTTCTGTTGGTGTGTGTCTCTGTCCCTTTGTGTAGCATTTCTTTTTTTCAAATCTTCTGACAACATTTTACTTTTTATAAAAGCTTTTATTCAGCTTTGCATTTTTCTCGGTGTGTGTAACATTTTTTTTTTCAATATCGAGCTTTTTCTAATATTATTAAAAATTTTCATTGAACTTCCCTTTCATGTCGGTCTCTATCTGTTTTTATTATATTTCTTTATTTTTTAAATCTTTTGATCGGTTTAGTACTAATGTCTACCATTAGGACTGCAACTTCGATGCATAGTAGCGGTTTTCCGACTACAACACATTATGGAAAGAGGGGCCAAACTATCCTTAAGGGTTCCGATTTTTCTCACAACAGATGTCGCTGTGTCTGTGAGGAAGCTAGAAGTGTTGCCTCGGGAAGCTAGAAGGGTTTCCCTTTATTTTCAGTCTTAAGAACGTTAAAAATGACTTTGCAGTTTTCGTTGGCTGATTGAATTTAACAGTTTAAATGGATATAGTATATTCTATTACTACTTTAATATTAAAAATCAAAATCAAAATTAATTATTTGTTACAGAAAATAATTAGGAAATTTATTGAGTGTAAATTTCTTAAACTCCTTGGGCACATATGACGACTGCGTTACATCATACACTTGCTTTGCTTAAGTAATCGATGACGAGTATGTTTAGGCGGTCGAACTAGGACAAAATTAAACGTGCATATTGCATATTCTTAAAGTCAAACAGATTTGTATAGTTGTAGGAGAATGTTGTTTCCTATCACGGTTGCCAATTTAACATCTCTGATGCTAGATCTGGCAATGATATACGTTCCAAACGCAAGAATTTCTCCAAATAATTCCGTATCCAAGAAGTTAATACAAATAGGTATTATTTTTCTGCCAGAAGAGTGCCTTTTACATGTGCAGATCGTAAAAACCCTTAGCAGAAAAACACCTCATGATGCCGAATAATTTGAGACCACTTTTTTACTACTATAATACCTATCTTAATATTTGTTTCGTGCTTGAATTTTTAAGCTAAGCAGTTTAAAAAGAAACCTACCACTAAAATATAAAAAGCATTGGGTCGTTTATTATTTTTAAACTGATGTTTATTCTGATGCAAATGTCGACGTTAGGAGAGAAGCAATTTGGCTGTTTTGAAAAATCTGCTTCTGTCAAATAAATTTCTATTACGAGTTTTAGGAAAATTGCGTCATCTTCCCGTATGAAGAACGGGTACATCAGCTATTTATCAATTTAAGACAGACTATTAAATGGAAACTCATTTACAATTTATATTTTCGAGACATTTTGAATTTCATTCCAAAGTTTTATCAACAGTTCTTACCTTAAATTTTATAATAAAAAAATAACCTTCTCAGCTGTTCTCAATGCTGTACTAGACCACTAACACCATCAGCTAAAACGAGAGAAGCTATAATCCAAAATAAACTATTTCACATTTAAAACCCCGTTTTTATATGTATTGTTTTTCTTATTTTGATTTTAATCTCATCGCTCTACTAAGCATCTCGTAAATTTCTGAAGCGGCCAAAACATTCAAAAATCGAGTGACTTTTTAAAAGAGGAAAGAAATCCTGACGTTTTGGTTATATGAGTCTAACTTTACGGAAAGCAGGTCAAAAGCTGAAAAATTATGCTGATGACAAAGAAGAGAAAGAGGTGGTCATCCTTAATTGTATTTTGGGGATCAATTTGTTTCGTGTGAGCGATCAAGTAGTTGAAAATCAAACTGTCAGCCGTTTACAGAGATGGTAATAAGGTATTTAAAGAAAGGTAAAAGTATTTTTCTTTATTCCAATCTGTGTGAGAATATCAGTTCGTAAGAAACGGCACGCAGCGTTAATTTATTTATATAGTAGAAAACTGATACAGCATGGACCAATCTGCTTTACTTTTTTATAAATGATTGCGATGCATTAAAAATATTAATTGAACTTAAAAAAAATATAGCAGTTTGTATACTACATTTAGAGCTACTGAAGAAGTTTCATAATTTCTAAAATATTTAAAGTTTGAGATAATGCGAATGCATCAAGTGTAAAAGGATAAGAAAATATAAAGATTGATTTAATTTAAATTGCATTTAATATTGCTTGCAAGAAAAAAAGTTTGTAAATTTATTGTAACATCTTCTAGGGCTATCCTTGATAAAAAATTGAAATATTTGTGTAGTAGAGGTAAGTACTTTTTAATTATTAGAAACGTTGTATTAAATTTGCTAAAATTGAGACTGAGAAATCCAAATCAGGAGACTGTTCTTTATTGGCGTTTATTAAATAGTAATAATTGAATCCCAAATTTTCCCTAGTTTAGAAATTCAATTTTCTTTTTCAAAATTGATTACAAATTACATTTATTCAAATTTGAAGAAATGTTAATACAAAACTTTTTCAGCACGTTAATTAATCATGGGGTCACAATTTCAATGAAGTTATGTTAAAATATTGGGATTTTTAAGGGCCGAATTACTGGCACCCATGATGGGTGGTCAGCCCATTATGGGTGCCAGTATTTCGGGTCTTAGTAGTGACGAATGCTTGATGAGCAAGTGCCCACCGTTTAACGGTGTTATTCGAAAAAATCATGTGGTTTTGGTACATAATTAGAAATGAACTAATTATGCCAGGCACTTCAAAATTTTGAAAGATTGCTTTTAAAGAGACAGCTCTTTACAAGCTGTATTAGATACTGCGAAGACAGGTCAATCTGTATCAGTTTCAAAACTTTTAGAAAAAATTCTTAAAAATCGGAAATTTTCGCAAAGCGTGTCACTCTTCGAAAAATCTTGCAGCTCAGATCCATATTTAAGAATTTTCTCTGAAAATTTCACAAAAGCCATAGCTTTTTCGTTTATCGCAGTGTGTCAAACAGCTTATGAAGAACCATCTGGAATTTTTTGGAGACCATGGTGCTGTTAGTTTATTTCAATTTGTGTACCAAGACTAAAAACAGAGTTCTTTTTTTTCGAAGAACAGCCTTAAAAAAATTAATGAGCTTTTACTTAGGAACAACTAAGATAACGGTCAAGAGCTGCAGATTTCCATAAACTCTCTTTCTCATATACTGACGAGCCTTTCCTGTTATAAGATGTGAGTAGCTGCATTGGGAGTTCTTGCAGTATTTTGCAACTGATATGTTTTTGAATTTGATAGCTTCACACATTCGCATGAGCATTTCATATCTGCATGTGTATGATTTTTGAAAGTTTATGTACCACACAAACATAATAGAACGGTATTCATTTAAACATTGCTTTATCTGAAAAAGTATTCACTGATTCAGGACGTACCTTAGTAAGAAAGATTGCTTAAATCAACAAGAGGTAATCCTGGAATTTCCAAATTTGAAGCGCTGTAAAACGCAAATAGTCACTTTCTTTGTTTTAGAGTAAATTCATTAAAGTTTGGGGTGATTTAATTTGATTTTTAGGGAGCGCATCTGTTTAATGCTATATTATTTAATTTATATTAATATGTACATGTATCAAACTAGATGCGTTAAAATCTATTTATAGGTTTTAAAGTTTGAATTCTGTTGTCTAAACTTTTGTTTCAATGTACTTCTGTATATACAACATTGGCGAAAAGATAGCTTTAAGTTTGGATGAAACTAACAAAATTATAATTTTGATGTAAAATATTTAAGTAAATATTTAAGTATTTTTAAAGAAGTATGTTTAAATAGAAAGTGAAAGAAAAAGTTGGTCTCTTTTTAAGCTACATTTTTCGCATATAAAACTATGAAACAATCAGAAAAAAATCCTGAACATACAGTATTTTGGCAGATGAGCAGTGATATGAAAAATGTTATGATATGGAGTCTCCCATCCAGCGAAATTTTCATTTGTTGTAAAAGCTTATCATTTTTTTTTTCGGTAATATACTATTACTTATTTATCGTCCGGTATGTAATATATTTTACATTATATTAGAGAACCAGGTGATACGCATTTTATTTAAAAGCACCTTTATATATGCAGGGTAAGGGTAAATAAAAGTGGCCCGGATGAGTGGTCATGATTGAACGTGAATAATTGACGCGCACACCACGAATGGACACGATGGACTTTCTGTATGTCACCTGATCCATCTGAGGATGATTACCTTTTGTGGAGACCGCTCAAATCTAAGATATATCGCAACAACCCTCATAATTTTCAAGAACTGAGACAGAATATTTCTAACGAGATTGCAGCGATTTCAGCTTTGATCTGCCTTCAGCAACTTGCTGATCTGGGTCTAAAAGTGCCGAGAGATGAATGGCGGTCATTTTTAACATCTGCTATAGGCAGGTTAGCGAATTATGCAGTATTTCTTTTCCTTTGCTGTATTTAGTTTTATATATATATATATATTTATATAACTAATAAGTAAAACACAAAACATACTGCAAATAAGACCTACCTCATAAAAATATAACAGCTATAAGCAAGAATTAGAAACCACATTTTGAAAAGATAATTTAAAAAAATTAATAAAAGCTAAGCCAAATAAAGTGCAATAATTAATGTGAAAATAGAATGGAATGGAAATTATGACCACTGTCACCCTCTTCAGGGGCCACGAACAGTGGATTATAATTAAATGCAAACAAAATAGTAGGGTTTCGGTTGTGTGGCATATCAAAAGAGATATTAACTCCACACGTTCTGGGCCCTAACCTACTATATAAAGGAAAAAAAAGAAATTAAAAAGATAACAAAAAAAATAGAAATAGCAATTATAAATCTACATACCAGACTTGAGCACATAGAAAACTCATTTAAACAAGTAATATGTGTTGCCAATGTTAAGAATTGTAAAAAGTGAAAAATGGTGTTGCCACAAAATAAAAGTGGAAAAGTGGAAAGAAGAAAGTATAGGTGTTGCCAAATACTAAAAGGTAATATTATTATACTTTAAGAGTATCCAGGTTTATTAATATAATTAAATATATATAGAATAATAATAAATTGAAATTATTGAATAAAATAGATAGTATAGCCAATTAAATATAACATATTTTTTAAAAAATATAATTATTATTATTAGTGACAAAGTATGAATAATAAGTTATTGTATGACAGAAGATTAATCTAATAAATAAAAAAAAATGTTTAGGACAGAATAATCACAATATAAGAAGCCCGTTTTTTTTTTAATCCCTCCATATACACTCATGTCCATAAATTAAGGATAATGAAGTTCAGGCAAAGAAAGAGAAAGAAGCAAAACAAATTTGACTTATTTGTAAAGTCTATTTATTAAACAAAAAGTAAAGAGCTAAAAAGATGCTATATGTTTGACATAATTAATAAAAATTGCAAGTTTTACTCCCTTGACCAAATTTCAAAAAAGAACCTATTTACAAAAAACAGTATAACATGGCTAGTAGGATGGTTAATACGGAGTATGTATCCCGGACGATGCAATACAGGCCTGACAACGCCTAGGCATGCTGAGTATCAAATGATCAATCTGATCTTGGGGAATATTACACCACTCATCAAGCAATGCACTCCGAAGTTCCGGTAGACAGGTGGGAGGGGGTTGACGGGCTGCAATTCGTCGGTCAAGCATATCCCACACATAAAGTAATTAAAAAACTTTGTAAAAAACACACATAAGAAGTAAAAGGAAAAAGGATACGCGTTTCGTTCAAAAATTGTTTTGAACTTCTTCAGTCCAAGCTCTTCGACGTAAAGAACACAGGGAACTGAAAAGAACAGGGAACTTTCTTTTCAGTTCCCTGTGTTCTTTACGTCGAAGAGCTTGGACTGAAGAAGTTCAAAACAATTTTTGAACGAAACGCGTATCCTTTTTCCTTTTACTTCTTATGTGTGTTTTTTACAAAGTTTTTTAATTACTTTATCGTTTAACACCAGTATTTTGAGTGTTTTTTCAGATATCCCACACATGCTCTATTGGATTCAAGTCCGGTGAGTATGCTGGCCAATGCATACGGGTGATATCCTCCAATTGAAGGCATTCGTCTACAATGTTTGCACGGTGAGGACGGGCGTTGTCATCCATAAACACAAATTCAGCACCCATGGCGCCCCGAAACAAACGTACATGTTGTTCCAGAATGACATCCCGATAGATGTGGCCTGTCATCGTTACACTCTGAACATGCAGGTCAGTTCTGGAACCAAGAATAATTCCTCCCCAAACGAGCCATCCTGCACCACCGTAACAGTGTCTTTCAATGGTGTTCTCTTGGTGGTAACGGGTACCTGGCGCTCTCCAGATGAATGTCCGGCGAGAATCAGACTCCAAACTAAACCTGGACTCATCGGAAAACATCACACAAGACCACTGTTGCGGTGTCCACAATGCATGCTCTCTACTCCAGGTTAATCGCAGGCGACAGTGAGTTGCGGTAAGTGGAACACATCTGACAGGCCTACGAGCATATAGACCAATGTGCCCTAAGCGTCTGTACACGGTCTGCCTTGAAACTGTCGTACCGGTAGCTGAAGAGAGCTGACGAGACAGGTCTGATGCTGTACTCCGTCTGTTTCTTTTGGCAGTAACTGCCAAATAGCGGTCCTCATTCGGCGTTGTAACTCGGGGGCGACCTGTGCTGTAACGTCTACTCACATTACCATCATCTTGGAATCGTTGCCAAAGCCTGGAGATGACACTCTGGGCGATTCCAAGTTTCTCGGATACTTCCAGCTGGGTACGTCCACATTCCAGTCGTCCGATAATTCTGCCACGTAAAACATCATCCAAATGCTTCCTTTGTGCCATAACTATGCGGTTTTTGCACTGAAAGGCTTTCACAGCGCTTGTGAACAATTTTACTTCTTTGCCACCATTCCTTATATACCCCTCTCTTACACTCTCGTCATTGTGACGTACCATCCACGCCATCTGGTGGTTTCCTGTAATTTGCATATTCTTCTTCAAGATGTGTGTGATCATTCCACAGGTGAAATTTTTATTTTAGAGATCAATTTCTGTGTGATTCTGAATTATCCTTAATTTATGGACATGAGTGTATATATATATGCATGCATATACACATCCAGATTGTTTTTATACATATTACTCTTTTTTTTTTAATATGAGATAAACTTCCTCCGCCCGACCCATCCATCCAATTACAACCTTAAAACCAAAACCCCACCCAACCTCCAGTAAATTAACATAGACAAATCATTATCAAGAATTGTATGTTATAGATTTTAGGAACTTTGTAGGAAAGTTGTATTGTCTAGCTGACAGAAAAAGTGATTTAAAATTGGAGACTTTAAAATCTTCAGAACACAGAAACTTGATTCTGCAGCAGTGATTATAGATGATATTACGGAATACAGATTTATGTAAGCAGGAGGAAAAATGAGTAAAGCTTTTTACTTTAAAGCTAAAATCTTTTCTCTTATCATATATATTGAAACTAAGGTTATTTCTAGGAGTGATGGAGATGCTTAGATCTAGAAAACTAACAGAATTGTTAAGCATATCATTTTTAATTAATTCCAGAGCAGAAGAATACTTTATTGGGAAAATAATGTTATTATTATTAGTAGTGTTTACAAGTAGGATTTCATATATATATCGTTTAAGTATGATATGTGTATTAGTATATTCTTTTTCATAGTAATATAAGTATAGATCTGCAAGGTAACTAGATGCTGAGCCACCTTGTGGTATACCATGATTTTGTAGATATATTTTATTGTTTGTAGAATATAATTATTATAGATAATAAATTTAGAAAGACAACTGAAATAAGTTACATCAACATGGGATGGAAGCTTAATATTTTTAACACAAGTATCAAATAATTCATTAATTACGTTGTAAAGGTCGTCAAGAGGAATATTGTTAAATAAATCTTTAAAATCATAGGTATATAAAGAGGTAATATTACTAATATTACATATTGTATTGAGTAGATCATAACTACTCAATACAATATGTAATATTGTATTGAGTAGAGGTCTTCTTATAGAGATAGAGTAATCATTACGTTTTATATAATACTCATGCATAAAAGGCAATATCTTTAATAGAAGTTTACTTGCTACATTGTTATATGTATCACATCCTATTGTAACAGTTCGAAACTTTAAAGGAGATTTATGAAATTTAGGGATTAGGACAATATAAGGATAGTGTAGATTGTTATGTTGTAGGTTGAGAAGTTTATAGAAAGCCAGAATTTTTTTATTACAGACTACAGTAGAAAGATTAGTAGAGGAATAGATACTGTTATTTACAATTGAAGAGGCTAACAAGCTGAGATATAGCTGTTTACATATAAAAGCATAATTGTTGGATGATTATCTACATAAGTAATTATGAAATGCTGCTTTATAAAGTCTATTTGAGTATGAAATTGACTATTGACAGGAGATCTGTATTTTAAATATTTAGCAATATTTTGCTTAAAGATCGAAAGTACTTTCACTTTCCAGGTAGTGAAGGTTTCAAAAGGAGTGTTGTATTTAAAGGCAGTATTATATATGTAATCTAAGTCATATGTGAATTGTGTTACAATGCCACTAAGGGAGTGTTTAGAAGGAATACGGTGTTTAGTGCCCTTCTGCATGAGTTTTTTTAACCTAATATCTTTTATGATAGCGAGGTCACCAGTAATAATGTGTGCATAATCCCTATTAATGAAGTTCCTATAGTGATTGTCATTGCATATACAGGGTGGTGTATCTGAAGGGTTATATGTTTTAGAAAAGGAGTTATAGTTAAATATTTTCCTACCAAAGGGTAGGGAATATTCAAAGGACTTTTTAATATTCACATTTTTAATGGGAAAATAAGTTTTATTAGTAGAAAATATTGTATTGAAGTTTAAGTTATTGATTGCAGGATTTGTGAAAGTAATCAATAAGTTAGAATTAGAAGGTGTATTATTAATGTTATTGGTCAAGTTTACGGTTAGTGCAGTAGTTCGTGCAACAAAGAGATCGAAGAATAGGTGAGAAAAATGTCCAGAAATGTTAAGATTTGAAAAAAATAGAAAAATACTTAACTAAAAGTATTTTTCTTTTTAATGGAATTTATGAAAGTACGTATATTAAACCAATTATAAGTACTAGTATAGTAATTATATAATTTTAAAATAGCAGATTTTATATAACTATTTGAATAATTAGGTCTATTAATCTTTTTACGTTTACCTCTAGAAGTTCTAAGTGTTTTATTATATATAGACAAGTTTAATGTATTATAGATTGGAGAATATTTATTTATGTTAGTAGTGCTAGTATAATATATTAATTGTTTATTATGAACTAATTGGTTTAGACCATATGGATAACTGGCATTATGATATTGTATGAAGTAGTTCTCTAAAAATAAAAGTTCATTATGGTTCTTCTTTATAGATATAGGGTAGAGCAGTTTAAAGTTTGTAATTCTTAAATTTTTTAAATTTACAATTATTATTTAAACACATCAAAAATAGAAAGTTTTCAACTGAATGATATCGTGAATGATTCGTGTTTCAAGTGAATGATTGATTTCAAAATATGAAGAACATCTACATATAACAGAGAATGTATGTGTGAATTATAATTATTATAAATATAAAAAAAGATTGTTAGTGAAATAAAATAATGTTATGAATATATGCGTTTCTTAAGACTACTAGTGCCGTTTACATAATTATGTTTTTTTAATTGTGAGTGATAATTATTTTTTTTAACTTTTTGGTATTTTGAAGAAAATAATATTTTTAAAACTTCTAATAAAAGCAAATGTAATCAATGCTGTGTTTGTTTTATACAACTGACAAAACAAAAACGAATTTTATCTACTGTTTTAGCAAAAGAAAAATTTCTTTGGTTGGTGGTCAAACTAACATTATTCGTATTTAAACAGCAGTACAAATGATTTCTATTTTATTAAAAGAATAAAGACAGAAAATTCCAGAAAAAAAATTCATTTTATTATATATAATTACACAAATTGGCATAACAGTGGACACAAAAATAAAGAATATTCTATCATAAACACGTGAAGTTTGACATAAGGATAGAATATTTCTTCATTACAAAAGTATGCCCTGTATAGTTTGGCATAAACAGGGATTTATCTGACAAATGAATAGATTTAAAAAGGTCGCAAATGAACAAAAAATCATTTCACGTTAATATTGAGTAGAATCTGCAAAAAAGTTCGTTTTCAAATACTTAAACTAAAATGTAAGATTATCAATTATTTGATAAAAGAGCATATATAGTAGAGTGTCCCTGCCGGATTTCTGCCTGCAATGAAATTTTTAGTCGGAACGCAACCCTGTGATTTTTAATTACATTTGAATTATTCTCTATATAATAAGGCGGCTTTCTCGCTATGATGAAAATTTTTTAAACTTTTATCTGTTCTATTTTTTATTGATCAGAAAGATTACATTAATTCTGAGAATAAAGATGCTACGATCTTTGTCGAATCGAAAGAAAATTGGAAAACAGTGAAAGCTACTATAAAGAGGTGTAAATAGCTTCCACTTTTCAAAAATGGATGCAGAACTGTTAATTGCTTCATATACGGCAAATAAAGATATTTTTGAAGAGATTTTAAGGCGATGCAAAGATGAAGGTCAGGACAGTGATTATAGCGTGTCATAGGCAAAACCTCAACGTACAGAAATGCCATAATCATTCAAAGCCGTTAAAAAGTAATTTACAAAGTAAAGAATATGTACTCGACTCTATTTCAGTGAAATTTTAAAATGTAAGCATCTTTATGAAAATTTAACGAAAAAATGCAAATTAATCAATATAAAACAACGGATTTTTTCAAGTAAAATAATCGGACTAGTATAATGTTATTGTATTTATTAAATTTGTGAGTTGTCCTAACTTTTGAGCATTTAATTTATACCATGAAAAATCGTAACAAATATTTTAACTAACACAACTTATTTTTAATTATTATAAATCTTTTGTGCCTGTCAGTTTATTAAAAATTTGTAACCTCTACTTGAATAATTGCAAAAATCTCTAATCTCCGTACAACGGAATTTTCTAAGTGAAACCAAATGAGTTCCTTAAAGGGAAATCTACTGTAATTTTTTTAAAGTGTTGTATAAATAAAATCCAAATTTAAGTAAAAAATGTCTTATAAATAATATACCAGTATATACACATATTAAAAAATAATATATAAAGTTGCAAATTGTAAAAATATCTAACTTTTTTAAACAGTGAATGAAGATCTACTTTTCACATGTAATGCATAGTCTCGTTTTAAATCTTGTTCTATATATTAATTACTTTATATAAAAATAGAAATACTCTGTAAATAAAATCAAGTTCTCATCACCAGCGACAGAACTGATATGACTCAAGCGAAAAAACATAAAATTCCAAGCCATGATTTCTATGTTTTTTCCCCAGGGATTAAAGTTATTTATTGTCATTCTACGTACTTTTTTAAAACAATTCAGATGCCTCTCAGAAGCTTTTGTACTGTTCCACCACAAGAAGAAGAGTCAATCAGTCACTAGCACTGCCCTATTCCAGTTACTCGCAGGTACAAGGTACGTTCCAAAAGTACGTTTCGTCATTTCGTTTCACACGAAAAATTTATTGTAAGAAGAAGAGTATCATTTCGTATTGTAAGAAATTTATTGTAAGAAGAAAAGAAATGTGCCATGCCATCTTGAACTATACATTTGTGATTATTTTTAAACATACTCGCCACCGACATTGAGGCATATGTCGTAGCGTGCTATCAGTTTGAAGAAACCACTATGGTGAAACTTCGTGCATTGTTATCATGCTTGTGATGCATAGAATGCTGGACTCATGGGACTCCAAAACAATTTTGAGATGAGGGGAGTTTTACAACAGTGGTTTCTTCAAACCGATTGCACGCTACACAAATGCTTCAATACTGGTAGTGACTATGCCGAAGAATAGTGCAAGGCGTATAGTTTATGATGGCATGGTGCATCATCATCATTATTATTATTTTACAATAAAGTTTCCGTGCAAAAAAATTTGATGAAACTTACTTTCGGAACATCTCTCGCATTTTAGGGTTTTACTAATCGTAGGAGAACTTTCTAAAAGGACAAAAATGCAAACGATGCTCTCACATCATACCAAATTTAAGTAGTAGCGTACGCAGGAGCACGTGCTTCCATTGTAGTTTCAAGAGACACAGAGAATGTTACTGAGTAAACCCTCCAATTGAAACAGTTATCTGCTCATTGATGTTACTGAAAGGCACAGAAGATAAAATTGCCTTAAAGGACCAGCATTGCTTACGATCTCGGATCTTCAAATGCTCTGCTGGACTCCTACGTCTGGCCACAATAGACATTCAAAGACTCAAACTGAATGCAAAGAGGAATTTTCGCCGCTGCTACACGATATTTAAATTTAGGTTTAAGATTCGAAAATGCAAACGGAAAAGGAATGTTTCTAAAGCTTTTGGCTTCTGGTAACTTAAGTAATATAAGAAGTGATAAAGTTGGGTAAAAACAACAAAATTTATATGAAAATTCTTAACACTACTTTGAAACTTTAAAGTTGGAAGATAATTTATGGTAATTTTAACTACCAAAGTATATGCAGACTTACGGCGTTGGACAAATTATTAGACACATTTCAACTAAAATCATGCTTCTTTCCTTTAACAGTATTGAATTACATTTGTTTGAGGTATGGACGCTACATATAAGTATTTATTTAGCGAATGAAACTAATTTATGGTTTAAATGTTATTGTTCTTATGAAAAGATCTTTTGCTTTCTTTAAAAAATTCTACAGCAAAGGGGCGGTAACACTTACTTTAGTATTTATTTTATTTTTTCTTTTGTTTAATAATTTTGGCCAATCTGTATTTCAGTGAGAGCTGTAGATAGTGGACGTAATTTTACATTTAAACTGTTCAGTATGTTATCAAACAAGTTTCCGCTGGACGCTCCATAACTACAAAGACCCAACACTGTTACTATGCTGACGCTTCGACTGACCGATCGACTTACGATGGACGAACAATAAGCTAATGCTATCCCAATATGATGAGTGAAACTGATGATCGTGATGATAATCTATGATATAAAAAAGCATGATCCATACAATGCGCTACATCGCTGCCAGGCGCTGATACAATGCGCTGATCGCTGCCAGGACGAGTCATTCTGGATTTTCAGTCGTCCTGTAGTAGAGATGCTATGATACCGGCCACTAGGATTTGGGACACACTGCTGCCTCCGCCTCCTTTCCCAAAGATGCTGTGGAAGATGTCCATGGCCTGTGCAGTCTCCACGGCGAAAAAGAAAATGGCGGCGACTGCGAGGAGAACAGCTGCTTGTCCGTACATATTGCGTATACCTTTTGTTTGTACTGTTGGGGGTTAGACCAGGTACTGTGCTAGAACTGACTGAAAAAAAAGCAAATGTATATGAAATTTTGTTTTAATAAACTATTTACGTATACCATTTTCATTAAATCAATAAAGTCAAAAATTTTAAAGTGCTTCGTATTAATGTATGAATTAATGTATAATGTTTATTTAAAAATATTCTTAATTAGTGGATTAAACATCTATCAAAAGCAGTGAATTAAAAAATTATCAAAAATACTTGTCCACCAAGGTGTGAAATGGTAACTTAGCAGTTAAAAATATAAGAAAGGCCAAAAACCATATACACTAATGAATAAACTGCTTGAACCTGAACTTGAATCAGTCCTAATGGATAAAAAAATAAAGCAATTGAAAAGAAGCTAAGTGATGCGAACAAAGCAGAATAAATTCATTGAGGAATAAAACATGCCCTTCATAGAAAGACTTATCAAGTTTAAATATAGGGGAAGGTGGTCCAAAATGATCCACATATGTTTTCTTCCAGACAGGCAACAATATCCACTAGGTAATACATAAACTATTTGTGTGAAGTCAAGAAGAAACAATGGCGATATTTAAGCCATCGGATGTATTACGTGTCTGAGTAGAATTCTTACAAACTGGGTTTTACGTATCATATCTCTTATAAGGTAAGCACTAACTCTCCTATTTATTTAGAAATAGAGTCTTTAATGTACAGAAATATGACTTGATTTACTGAATAGAGTATGTTTTTAGATCTTAATTACACTTGCTTAGTTTGTTATTTTTATCAGCGTTTTTCAGTAATATGACCTAAAGTGGGAAGCCTTACTGTCGGGTAAAAGGATCCATCGATTGAAGAAACTCCAGTACCGGGTCCTAGTCATTATGGTAGGCTTTCAGACTTTCTCAAAATGGGTGACTCCCTATTACATTATTCAATTTAACTCTCGCTTATTCTAGGCCATAATTTTTTAATTGTAATTTTTATATATTCCATTTTATTGTACATGAATTTTTTTCATTTTAAAATTTTCACAAAAAATTATGCATATTATATGATTGTAAAACTTGCTTTGTTTCATTATGTATAGTTATAATTACATCTTTTATTTTGCTGATAAAAAGCATTTTATATTTATTTTCATATGAAGGATCATTTTGCCCTAGTGTGAGGGTAAAATGATCCTTTGGATTCTTTTTTTAAATAATATTTTTCCGTTACTCAATTTGGATTTAAAATATTATTAAAATATGTTTATGATGCTAAATATAGTGTAAAATATTGTGGCAAAAGGCCAAAGTTTTATTTAACATTTATGTCATTTTATGCAAGCATTTCCTTAAGGGGATCAGTTTAGTCCACCTTCCCCTAATAGAAAAAAGGGAGTAGCATTGAGCAGTTTTAACTCTCATAATTTTTAAAACAAACATTGAAAGAAATGACAACATTGAAACATTGAAACAAGTTTTATAAATAACTACATCTGAAAATAACATAACGCACAGTGACTATAGCAAAAATAAGTTTGTACAGCTATTCCAAAAGTATACCCAATATTTTGCACTGTAGGACAAGTTAAAGTAATTTCATCAAAATACCAATTACTTCTCTACCCTATATCTATTTACTATTAATATATAAAAAATATATACTGTCAAAATTACCATACTTTAGCAATTTCTTACATGAAAAGAATACAATAATGTGTCATAATAACTTTGTAATCTCAATATAAAACATCAAAGTTTAACGTCATTGCAAATTCACTAAAGTTGATAATTACTTACATTTTAATATTTTGCTTTAAGGATACTTTATAAATCTTTCACAAGAAAAAAAGCTCTTAATAAATTTTTCGGATGGTATTCATGGATCAACACAGTTCTTCAATAAACTTTTGTACTTCTGTTATTATCATTTTTTTAGAAATAACTGTTTTGGAAATTTCTATATATGCATATAGAAGTCTAACAATTTAAGTTATATCATTTAAAAAGTAAATTATTAAATTATTTTTTCTTTTAGAGTTAGGAGATTTTTAAAATGATATTTGCATTAGTTTTAAACTTATCCAAAATGCTTACTTAAACTCTGAATTTTATAAAATCAAGTTAATAATATGAAAGCATTTTTTTAACCACATCTATTTTTCTATTAATTATCTAATAATATCAGATAACAATGACAATAATAATAATAATATCAATATATATATATATATATATATATATGCATACAAGTAAAAATATATGTAGAAAAATATAAACAATTAAAATTTTCCTTTTTTTAAAATGAACAGTAACTTAAAAGTTGAACGCGTAGTTTTTAGCATATCAATACAGTTCAGTAAATTGTACAATTTAGATTTTTAATGAATATTCCTAGCAATGCCCCTTTTAAAAATTCATGCCACATTAAAAGCTACATTGCGAGCTTTCTTACTTACTATTCTTGACAGCTTTCCGATACTATCCAAGAGCGACTGTGTTTGTCGAAAGAAGAACTGATTTTGAGACGCCATTCGAAATAAGTCCTTTATATACAAAAAGCATTTGATGGAATATCGCCTGACTTGCAATACAGAAAAGGAGATAACATGACCAACAAAAAATATGTATCATTAGAAAAAATGGCTCTTTACGTTCGGAATCAGCCAACTGTGACATTACCGTTAGCAACTTCAACAACGCCACGATTGTGGCCCACAAGTTCGCAATTTTCCCCCCTGTGCAGTCACGAAATCTTGGGTTAGATAAAATAGTCCAGGTATTTTCTTCCTTCCAGTGTTTCGAGTTTGTAAACAAATAAGGAGAGAGTTTTTTAACCTCGTCGCAATCATGATTCTAAAATAAAGAATTTATAGCACTTGAACAGACGATAAAATCTGGCATTGTCCGGATCCAAGGTTGTGCGATGCAAGTGTGATAAATGTCAAAGAAGAAAATGATTTTCGCGGCTTTGCACAAAAATAGTAAAACAATTTTATTAAGCAGCATATTATTAGACCTTTTCCCGTATGATTGTTTTATATGGCTTGTGAAAGTTTCTGATGGATCAAAACCCTCAAAAATATTCCATACATCTAGTTTTTCTTTCTGTTAATGAATTAAATTTCAATATTGACACATAAACTTAAATATCACTTTTAAATTTCTTATAAAATATTAAATAACTTTAATTAAACATGAATACACCTTTTAGTACTTTTGATTTTCAAGTTATTCTGAAAATTTCGTCTAAGTCAATAAAATCTGTGAAATTTCAGCTCTTATATCGATAACAAACAAACTAGGGATTGTCTAAATTATACGAGGCACCAATAAATGATTCAGTTTAACATATTGTTGCCTAAAAGCACAATTAAAACAAAATAACTGCTCAAAAATGCTTAATATGTATGGTGATTTTGGTATACCTAGTAAAGTTAGTTTATGCCCTTAGAACGAGAAAAAGAGTTTGTCTGAAAACTTCCATAAAATTACATAAAAATGAAGGTAGGAGGACAGAAATAATCAAATTAATAATAATGTATCCTATTTATCTAAAATTAAGCGGCGAATTCATTGACTGTTGTGCGGCCATGACTGGGTTATAGTGTGATTTCTATTCCGAGGTTTTTTTTTTTAAAGTGAAATTGGTATTGGCGGTTCTTGCCCCGTGCTTGCTAATAGATATTACTTAAAAATATTTCACTAAAAAAATGTAAAATTTGAAACCTGATCTAACATTGCTTATTGTTATAGAGAAGGGGAGACCGTAACATGTTGGCATGTATGGGCAGGAGCCAGATTTTAAAATCTATCCAGCAGGCCCTGATAAAAGTCCAAAAACTTGTGCATAACACGTGCTCATTCTCCTATATATAAAAGGCTGGGTTAAAGAATTCTCCAATCTGTAGCCATTTGCGATTTTCGATTTTTTTTTTTTTCCGGTGAGTAAATTTTTGGAGTTTTAAATAACAATTTCTGATTTGTTAATAAAATAAAAATTAACATTTTATAGAATGGTAGTGAAAAATGTTATTCTTCAAAGCTATATATTTCGAGCTAATTCTTTTGTGAAATATCTGTGAAAAAGTTAGGCATGTGAAATTTAAGAAAAAATCGCCGTATTGAGCAAATTGATCTAAGGCTAATAGAATCAATAACGTTTTGTGTTCCTTCGAAAACAAGAGCGAGGATAAATTACGTTCATAATTATTTATATTTTGAAATAGCTTTGGGTTTTCTTTTTCCGGTTTTTGCAAAACATTTATTTTTCTTTAATTAATGATTTATACGAAGTTTTGAAACCCAAGTGATATCCGAAAAGTTAGGCTGGGTTCGGAATTTGCGAGTTGAAGTATAGCGTACAAGTAAGTGTTTGTAGGTAAAAACCCTACAATAGGTGTTTGTGGTTGTGCTGAATTATCTGAAAATAATAGGTTTCGATCAAAATAGCCTTTCTTTAACACCAAAAAAAACGTTGTGCTCCAAGCTAAATGAGCATGTTTTCGATTTAATGAAATATATAGCTTAGAAGTGGGGAGAGAAATTATTTACCAATCGCTTTTCTCAATTCTCTTCTAATGTTCTTTATGTAAAACACATAGCATCACACTTATGTAATTTCCCAATCAATGCAGCTAGAATTTGCAATCTTTAGATAGAAATGTTAATGGGAATTCCAGAAAATATTTGAACACATTTTCCGATTCTTGCATTACCATGAAAATTGTCTAATGACCATGTACGATAGTACAGAATTTGTAAAAACATTGTCTTTTATGAACAATAGCCCCGAATTAATCCTATTTTTAATAGGATTCCATGAAAAATTATACGAGGGGAGCTTTGACGTGTGATTTTCGTAATCATAAGTAGAATAATTATATTGCTGATTCAATTAGAAATGTTAGCAAAAAGAAAAGTATGTTAAATTTAAATATTAAGATGTTTAGAATTGTGGATGATAAATTGGCTTTTTATCCACAGCACAACCTTTTGGCTGCCTTTTTAAGCCCCATCATATGATTGGGCTCTTTAAAAAGACAAGAATTTTCTCTTTCAATGAACTTATTTTCACATATACAGATTTTATGCCATGGTATGTCACGAACAGAGTCAGCCCAGATCCTATTAACCTCAGAGCTTTCTCAAATTAGTGCTACTATATGTAAAACATCGACTGGAATGAAACTTCTGGGTGCTTCTAGAATGAATTTCTCTGTTACGCAATCTCAAATGAAAACCAAAATCTGTTAAAAATATTTTTTACCCTCGCAAGAAACCATGTGGTCTTTTCAAAAGACAGATGCAAGGAAGGAGTAGACTGTCAAGAAAGGCACGGGATTTTCCAATTCTTACGATCAAACCTGTTAAGGAAGTCCTTCAGGAAAACCAAAGACAATAAAAGGAAATTGTACCAAAGATTTTCAGTCTTTTTGCGAAGGGATAAAATAGAGCAAAGAGACCTAAACGACGATACACAAATTTAGGCACGTTTAGTAAAGAAGCGGAAAAAGACATTCTACGCTGCTGAAATCACTTGATAACTCAGCTCGGTGGAAAAATTTATTCAATGTATCCAATGCAAACAATAGCCACAACAGTCATATGTTACTGGAAACATGGAATTATGTCGGCATTCATTGTGATGAAAAATGATCTTGACGAAAACAGTAGTTAATGTTCTTGTCATTTTCTTTATGATTTTCTAAATTCATACTATTAAGAAAGTAATAATATACTATCAAGATATTACTTACTTACACATTGTTAAGATATCTGAATCCTTTTACATATTTGGTATTAATTTTGTGTTCTTTCAAAACTTTCAATGTCAGAATTTCTAATCAATTAGTTAGCCCAACCTATCCCAGTTTTCGCGACAGATTGGTCCACTCACTTGATGTCATTTCGTTTTATATATCGCAACTGTTATTTAGAATTTTTAAAATTTGAACATCATCTATTATGCTCGAAGGTTTACTTAATGTTCGTACTAAAAGAAAAATTAAAAAAATACTTTTTTCAGGGCAGGATTTTCGGGCCCCAGGATAGGTATTTACGAAGGGCACCCTTCCTCTCCCACTCCCCCCCCAAAAAAAAATCTTCCATTTTTACACCCAGAAAAGTTTGTGAACACTTTGAATTAGTACACTTTGAATTTACCTTAGGCGATTAAAAAAAAAAAAAAAAAAAAACCTTCCACTCGATAAAACATCCATCAAATTGCAGGTATTTTATCAAAATTACTTTAAAGTAATGTATATATAATTCTGAAATTCTTTTATAATATATACAGAGAATATATTGATATGTTTAAATGTAAGACTTCTTTAAATGCCGAGTTCTTGCTATTTGAAAACTAAAGCTAAGTTATTATAAAATTCGTAGCCAAATGATTAGCTAACGACGTAAACCGTATTATGCATAGACCGTAATAATGTTAATAAGAGCTCCAGTATAATTAAATAAAATATGTTAATTAGGATTAGCTTAATTAAGAAGTTACTGTTTTTAAAAGTTCCTACGAATGCAGCTGCGTAAGCCAAAAGGGTTTTTGGGAGACACAAATATTTTATTTTTCCATGGAATTTGTGCGCGAAAAATTCGTACATACGTTCTCCAGGCCTGGGTCCTGGTGCAATTGTCCCCCTCCTCTCTCAGCAGGCCTGCTTATTTGCTTTATTTAAAAAAAGAAATAACGCAAATAATAGGCCACCCCGGTCTCCCGTATCTTTTTAGGTTTTTAACCATTCTCTTTTATTGCTTCAAGATGCAGCATACCATATTATCCTCGCAAATGCTAATTGCCAAAGAGAAGTATGCAGTAAACCAATATTTTCATTGCATGATCATAAAATACTAATCCAGTATTCTAGTTTACATTGAATACTAAAGTTTGATGAATCCAATACTTCAGATAAACTAGCCATAAGCTGTCTTGAGTACAGTCTGAGAAGTACTCCCCTTGACATTTTTATAAAAGCTTGTCAAATGGAGGGAGGTGTGTTTCTTTGAAGTCAGTCGTAAAACTTGAAATGTCCTCAAAACAGTGATATTATTTTTTCAGTGTAAAAGCTTGTTTTTCAAATAGAAAATAACAATAAACATATGCATTTAAAATCGCACCCCTTTGACTCCATGTTTTCTCCGTGCTTTTAAATGAAATTTGGTACATTTCATTTCTATAATTACGGAGATCTGTTATTTTTCTACTAGTTTTATATTTCGCATGTTGTGCTATATGACTGTCTCCAAAACAAGATATCCTCTTTACAACACATCAAGTAATAATGACAGTGGTACGGGACAATAGGTAGGCAAATGCAATTCCAGTGTAAATAAAACGTGATAAACTGTCCCATAATATCTCTACTAAATATCTACTTTTGGATAGGAAAAAAAAATGTACAATAACTTGTCGCAGAAGTAAGTTGTTTATACCTATGTTTATGGGTTAATGTTTTGTGCTTTTTCTATGTGAATTTTAGCTTTCTGAGGAGATGCCTACATATTAATTACTTATTTAACTCCGAAGTTTCCAATACAAATCATTATATTTCATTTGTACCGTTCTGTGTGCGTTAACTTTGGCCTCAATTATTCCTATATAATATTTCACTACTTTACGGGAAAAACTGAGGGAGTTTTCAGATGGGGACTATATCAACATTTAGCTGGTGACTAGGAAATTCAGTATGACTCCGTTAAAGCTTAAAATATAGCATACGATACATATAAGGGTCATAATAGGCCCAAGTAGTTAAAGGAGGCGGACGCCCAATGATTGAGCTGATGATATACTTAAAATTAGTAGATGAAGTACGAAGGTCCAGTGTTATAGACTACCACAGGGCTGTCGGTCTAACTGTCTGGAATCTTGAACAGTGCAGCGTCAATATGCGTTTGAACCCCTTAAAAAGTCCTCAGCGCAAGGTATTCCTCCCTTTGGCAGATTGCCCTTAGGTGCTTTGCCTTGCTAACAACAACAACACTAAGGGAGACGGAAGTAGTTAGGAAAATTTCGAGTACCAACATACCCTTTAAGACCGCTGAGTACGTTCAGGTATAATCCGCGACTACGAAAGCCCTTCAGTATCGCAAGCGGTTTAGGAGAGGTGCCAGCATTCAGAGGTCTCTAATCTTCTCAGAGTATTCTATGTCTGGGAAGGCAGGAAGTAAAGCTAAACGTTATATTTAGTTATTTGTGTTGGCATTCATATGATCCTTTAACGTTCGTCTAGTTATAGTTTATATATTTAAACTGATATTTTAAAAGCTATTTGTTTAAATATAACCAATATTTACTATCTGGAGTATGTGAGATACTTCGATTTGGAGAGGGCAAGTTCTAGCTAATCGGTCACCTGCTTGCCTTTGTTGGTCATATTGTACCGATATTTCCAGAAAACAAAAAGTACATGGTCATACAGTATAAAAATAATTTTTTTTCTTGCGAAACGACAAAGCAAAACATACATAGAAAAATATTACGCTATTTTACATGAAGTACGTTTTGACAAGCTTTATTGTACGCAAATTCAAGTATCAGATCATCAGTATGGCGGAAAATATAGTTATTTATTAATATAAGAAATAATTAAAGTAACATTTCAGTAATGCGTTACAAAAAATTAAAGATATTACATAGTCGATGGAATAGAATTAGCTAGCAGACTTTGTCTGACCCATTATTTCGGACGCCTGTGTGCTGTGCACACTTTGCACACTTAATAGAACCGGCATTGGATTTGAATAAACTAAAATTTACGTTTGTACATATTTAAAGTTTTTTCTAAATAGTATTACATCATTCTGAATTAGTACGAAATAAATAATGTTCTAAAATCAGTCAATATCTTTGGTCTTTTGTAAATTATATATTTGAAATAAAGCATAATGTCTTTTTAATGTTTCAAGAATTATGGCTGAAAATTTTTAAATTTTAATGTGACTTTTTAGTTCTTTGTAACTCATATACTATTGAATGACATCTAAAAACGAATAAAAGCAATATTTTGGTGATTGATTTCAAGTATCAATTGGAAACACGGAGCTTCCAATGAACTTACAAAACTTGGGTTGTATAGATAATCCTCCAGTGCCCCCCCCCCTAAAAATATTACTAAATTGAATATTATTGAAGTAAAACAATATTATTCTTCAGTTTCTGTGGCAATTAGAATTATTTCCTACCCTGCTTTTCTCATTGCATAGTACTAATAACTGATTTCAGTGTAGGTTCGTTTTGGCTCAGGATTTTCTTGTACTTTATAAAAATTGAAACTGTTTTTATCATTTCAAACAAAAAAATTAAATATTGAAAATGAAACTTACAAACATTTATATTTTAGGAATAATACTACATGACATTCGTTTTTAAAATTTGGAAAAAAACCCTGAAAAATTAAGCGAGTCAACGAAAAAGTAATCACAATTTGAATAGGTCTGATTCAGTATGTTCCATTGCACGGCGTTTTTCAGCTACTTAATATGAAACCTATGAATTCATTTTCTGAACAAAAAAGAAGTTTGGTGGTTTTAATCAATGTCGTCTAAATCCTAGACAAAAAAAAAAAAAAATAATAACACATCTGTTTGCTTGGTTTGTTACCAAAAATCAAAACATTTAAATTGGAAGCTGAAAGGAGGCCACACACAAGCAAGAATGTACTTTTTAAAAAATTAAAACGCTAAACATGCATGCGTAAAAGAAAGCTTAGAAAACGAACACGTCTGAAGGCATATATGCGTACGTGAACTAGACCTTCAGCGCGGATGTATCCTGAGGAAGAAGCTACTTTTAGAAACCAAAACCAAAAGAAAGGGAAGGTAGACATAGCATGCGATAACGAATAACCCTGAAACACGCGATGTTGCGTTCGATAGAAACAAAGGGAAAGTGAATGCCAAGATGAAATAAATGACGCCAATTAGGCGGAGAAAGTGGATTAAATGATTTTAGTCAGTTTATGGAAATTGAAAACATAAAAATAATGGAATGTGCCCGTAATTTTTTCCTCATAGAGTAAAAATAGATATAAATGCTGCCCAATTTCATTAAAAATAATGTCAAGTCAATAAATAGTAAAACGCTGGTCACTAGAATTTGTGCTCTGTTCGACGATAAAATTGCCCGCACTAATTCTTTTCATTTTGTACAAAAATTTGTTTTCACAGTGAATAATGCAGAAATATATATGTATAGTGCATTACTGAGCGAGGGATCCAAAGTCGTTTTAAGAACGATCTTCTCTAAGGCCGATCTATGCTTTTACACTAAATTATTCAGGCAGCACCCTGTTTATCTAAGACAGCTTTCTTTGGAAACTATCAATAAAATTCTCGGTGTTGCATTACAGATTTTTATAGATGGCAGCAGGGGTAATTATGCTACCTCTGGTAACGGAGTGTTCCTATTACAGGGGAATTTCATTAGGACTTGTAGGAAAAACCCTGACTACTGCTCATTGATGTCAGCAAAGCATTTTCCCAAGGGGAGGACCAAAGATTACTTTAATATATGGTTACTATGAAGTACAAAAACATCAGGGAAAGAAACGACATACAAAATTACAGGGAGAGACAAGTGCTTCATTGCCCTATGCTGCCAACGGCCACGCTACTGCTCAATTTTTTCGGGAGGGGGACTAATAGTCATTGAGGAGGCTCTGAATTATTGTGCCAATAAGGGTATAGATTTGGATTCTGAGCTGCTATTGTAATTTCTACTCAGCACATGGCTAAATGATCGAAATAGTAACAGAACTTCACTTGATGCATAAAAACAAAATCTGCACTCCTTCTGCATAATTCTGAGTAAGCGAAAACCTTTGAGAGTAAAACATTCTCAGGAATCTCCAAATCACTTTCGAGATATCCATATATAAAAATGCGTGTTAGCAAATATAGACTGTAATAAATAATTTAATGTTATTTGTATAATTTATTAAGGAAGGGAGGAATGGATATATATATTCGCACACAGAGTATCCCAAAATTACTGACCTAGGCTTTTATTCCTTAACTATGGATCATAGACACATGCAATACAGTACAAAGTTACACAAAAAGTACAAAATTTCAGGATATCGACTAAACTTTTCGGGAAATTAAATCTAAATAAACACAAAATTTAAATTTTTATCCCCGTACAAAGAAATTCCCGTTTAGTAAAATGTAATCCACATATTAGGTGATGTACAAATTTCAACCTTTCGTCCTAAAAAGGCCCACGAATATTAAAATAAATGTGCGTTGACTTAAACCTTTTTCCAATAGCTCTCAAAGAGAAAAAAAAATCGCATTAGAAGATTATGTTTTAGGGGCTGTACACAAATAACGAAAGAAAATAATGCTTGCATAGATACATAATAATTTTGCTATTATTGGTATTGTATAATCTCTTACCAATATTGGTTAAACGTATCTCTGAACCTTTTTATGATGACAGTCTGAAATTTTCTACATCACTTAATTAACATATCGGGTACATTTTGCTAAGACGAAATTTTTTGCACAGGGGCCATAGTAATGTTTTTTTTTTAATTCAATCTCCCGAAATTTTTTAAATAAATATCAGAAAATTTTGTATCATTTTTACGTAACTTTGCAATTTATCAATTAGTTGTACATGTATATGATTTATATTTAAGGAATAAAAGCCTAGGTCGGAATAAAAGCCTAGGTTGTTTTTGAGACACCTTGTGCATTTATATATACATAATTACATATAAGTTACACGTAGCTAACGTGTGTACGTATACGTATAACGTAGGAAACGTGTGGAGGCCCTTTTTATTAACAACAGCTATTTATTGTCCTTCCAAGTATTTTAATTCCATGCCCTCTAATGGACTCTTTAAAAATTTTTTGGAATTTCTCTGAAATTCTTTGAATATTCCATCCACAAATATTTGGCTCAATCAGCATATTAGTTACAGTATTTTCAATTTAGTAGTAGTAGAACTTCGTGCCAGGATCTTACTTACTTTGAATAAAAATGTAATGCATTTTTAAGTAAAAAAGGTATGCATATTGAACCACTGTATGTATTTCATTCATTTTTATAAATGTACAATATACAAGATGAAAATATAAATAATTGTAGACTGCTTTTCATAGCAATCTCCTTCTACTTACAATTTATGAATAACTAGTTGAAAACACAAAACACAATGTTATTGAAACATATTTTATTTTTAGCATATTACATTTCGCAGCTGCTATAGTGCGCCCTGAGTATATTTACACAAATCTTTTACAGTACAATATATACACAATATGATCACATACAAATACAATGTACTATATTCATCTGAAATAAAATGTGCTACAATCATCATTAATGGTGTCCGTGATGCACAGGCATAGGAATGAAGATAGGATGAGACTGATGGTGGCCTTTATGATGGTGGTGCTCGGAGAGCATCTTAGCAATGAGCCCTGCTACCAAGATTTGGCCTAAGCCACCACCGTTGTTGTTACCATGGTGACCAGCTTCTACTAAAGTCATGGTAGACAAAAGAGCGATGAAGCAGAAAGCGATGACTTTCTTGCTAGACAGCATTCTCCCTGCAGTAATTCAAATAGTATAAGTTTTTAACTAAATAATAACACTCCTATTCATATTTATACGAAATTTAAAGTTCAGAAAATAATATGAATATATGTTTAAAAAAATCACGAAATGCATTTGAAAAATAAAAGTAACTTTATCAAACATAATTACATTCTTGACAGATTGCCAGTGTGTTACAGATGATTTTGGTTACTAGAAATTTTCTTTTATGTATCAAATGTTGCTTAGGTACCACTCTTTTTATTTGAAGAGAAAAATCATGCGTATTGTGTTTCGTTTATAGAAACTTAGCTTAAGTAAAAGTATTTCCATACATTTTAAAATTTATAATTGATAATGCCCATTTTTTTAAATAAAAAAATCTGTGTTTCTTAATTGATATGACTACTGCGAATTTAAGTAGATATGTATATCATTTTATAAAGCTGCATTGTTTCAAACTTCAAACTTTAAAATTGTACAGAAGTAAACGATTGCAAAATGTACAGCAAAATACATTTTACTGGAACATATACTGATTAAAAGAATTGAATTCCAGTACTAATAAAAAGCATTGCTATACTTATTCGATTTTTATGCTGAACATTTAAAGCAAAGACTAGAAATTCTTTTTCCATAGAAATACAGTTCAAAAATATGTTGCATCTCGTAAATTATGGATGATTGGAGAAGGACATAAAAGCTTCATCTTTGAAATTATTTCTGCTATGAAATTATTCAAAATGATATTCAAATAATTTAAATAGAAACATTTAATTCTGATTAGAAATCAACCAGCAATGCTTATTTGTCCTAAAATTTTATTTAACCCTTTTAGGTCAGGAGTACACAATTGTGTATACAAATTTCAAAAAAAAAAAAAAAAATTAAAAAGTAAATACTAAAAAAAATTAAGTCGAAAACGGCTTTGTATATTTTGAGGGAGTTTACTAATCAGGAATTTTTATTTTATTTATTTTATTACAAATTGAATCTCTATTATTACGAGAATATATATATATATTATCCTATACATATATATATATATATATATAGTAGAGAAATTATTTAATCCTGAAAAGGTAAACATGAGAAGATGTCACGTTTCTTTGACTACAGTTCATCGTAAAGTACTAACTACAATTTTAATATTATATGTAGACGGGTTGGTTATAACTAAAATTGGGTTCTATAGCTAAAAACGGTGAACGGATTGTAACCAAATTTGGTATGTAGACCAAACATGAGATTCGCTCAAACAATTTTGGAAAAGTCTACTAGGTAGCGCTTTCCACGAAGAAACAGCAAAAGTAATAATGGAAGTGGCTGATTCAAAATATACATATATTTCAACATTAATTCAATAGTTTTTGATCATTTATTAACTAATTTGGGTTATTTTTTGACATGAATTGAGTATTGAAAGAGTCACCTAGTGGAAAGTTTTCGAACTAATTTTTTTTAAATCTGCTTTGATTCTCTTGTACAGTCCATATGCCAAATTTGGTTGCAATAGGCGCAACCGTTCCAAGTGCAGAATGCTTTTTATAGGAGAAATTTAACTATAAGCACCTTATATATATTATTGTATGGCAAACTATGACATTAAAACATTAAAGCACAGGGTAGAAATTTTATAGACCAGATGGGTCTGTCTATAAAATCGATGAAGCAAGAATTTTTTTTTAAATCCTGAAGTGGAAATCGTACCACATTTTTTTGCAAGAGAAAACAAAAGATTCCCCCAATTTCCTCTTTGTCCTTAAATTAAATGAAGCTGAACTACGGTTAATTTGGAAATAAGCGGGGAAAGGTCCACTTTCGCTAACAAAGCTTCCCATTGTGGAATGAGTTCACACACGAATGAGTTCCTGTGTTCCACGTACTAAACCAAGAGGAAGTTACCAAGGTTGCTGCTTCTTTGGGAAGCCGATGAGCAGTGTTATTTTCCTTGACTTGACTGCTTTTTAAGGTCTGCTGTTTTTTTTCTACTAACCGACTCTCTGACTGAAATCGTGTTTTCCACTTGTCAAATCCGACACAGTAGGCAAAATTTCTGAGTGAATAATGGTGACTACGATTCTCATGCTCTGTCATATGAGATTTCCTAATTTCTTTAGTTGCTGAACACTTTTGGGAAATGCTTTGGATGTTCAGACACACAAAAAAAATATTAGATGCTAATTTTTTTCTTAACGGCTTTTCAGTTGGGGAAAATGCCAACTTCGCAGTATCAACTCGTAAATATGGAGTACAGCAAAATTAGTATTTTCAAATAAATATTTTTAAATGTAACTCTGTGTGTTTTATAGCTGTTGAACACAAATAAATAATAATTTTAAAACATATTTCTTCACAAATTAATAAATAAGCAGAAAGCATCTTTATGAAGTAAAATAAATTAACTCATAATTTGAATATATATGCGTGTATCTCTATTAAAGTATTTTGTTTGTATATGCGGGATGGTTCATTGGCAGTTTATGATAATAATAAAATATATCAAAATTCGAATACTAAGAACACTTAAGGAAACTGATGCTAAGAGTTGAAACTAATAAAGAACTTTGTAGAAAACACATATAGATATAAAATACAACAGTATGCATCGTTTTGGGTGGTACAAAGAGCCTACCCTACTTCATTTTCAAAAAAGCCTCCTTCCATGCTAGTAGAAGGTGAGCATATCAAAAAATGCATTCTGAAGACATAAAATTACGAGGGTTTTTGACGTGATTTTGAGGTTTATTCAGATTCCGTAAAATATCCCTCATTGTACTGCCAAAATCGTTTTCTCGCAAATTTCTCGCAAACTATTTATATCACAATCTAGCACATCTCTTGCTGGTACAATTTGTCCCAATGAAGAATGAATAAGGAGATGTGTAATGCATACACACACTTTTTTTATCAATGCTTAGTCATTCTAATTCCATAAAAGCAATTTCTACATTGGAATATAACACCAGTTTATAACACATGCATCTAAATCCCTCCCCAAAAAATTAATATCAAAAACACCATTGAAATAACCACGAGATTAAGTTTATGAATGTAAGTAGAACTTAAATAGCAAAAGCACAAAGAAATATATACATGAAAATCAGTAATGCTGGTATAAAATAAAACTCAAATTCATTTAATAAGCATATATCTTTCCAACTGATTTACTTTAAGAAGACTGTGATGTTTCGATATTTAAGGCTGAATTGAAAAACATTTTCCGAAATTGAATAAAAAATTACATCTAAAAAAGTGCATTTGATTTTTTTGTTGCAGTTTTTCAGATTAATAGAACTACACTATTAATAAAAGTAGTTAACATTTCACCATAAACTGGTGTTGAATTAGCTACAACCTTTCTATGTAGAAACGTTGAACCATGATTTGGTGCTTAAACAGATCACTGAAACCAAATCATGGTGAAACGTTTCTCCCCAGACAGGATGCAGATAATTTAGCTTCATTGTACTGAGAAACGTTGAGCTACTTATATTAACGTTGCATTGCCGACTTTTACAACTTGTAGCTAGCAGTAGTGTTCCATATAAATGCTTAGTTATTAGCACTTCTAATCCATTGCATATTTGGGCTATTTTTCACGCTTCAGTGTCCCTGATATCGGGTTGTAGATCTCACTAATGAATAATGAATATAAAAAAAAAAATAATAATTCTAAAAATTATTTATGTATTATACTACACAAATAAAGATAGTTGTCACTTCATTATATATGTAGATTTCTTTTCCCTTCCTTAAAACAAATTATTCAAACGAAATCTGACACTTCCGTTTCTTTGCATGTATTTTTCAGACATTAGACATGTATTTTTCAGAAAAAGTTATTCAATACTTGCATTTCCAAATACAAAACAGTATCATCTTTAGTTTTAGTTTTCGGGTAAAAAAAAAAAAAAGATTAGTACCTTAGAAAAAATTGACCGTTTAGTGAAATAATAAATGCAGTTTTCCACGTGGGTAATTGGAAAGTTTTAAACTATTTTTTCCTGGTTTAATAACAGCATTCTTGTACATTAACTAAGAATTATAGTACCTATAATAAACCGAAAAATATACCTAACACTGCCATTGTAGTTGAGAATGGTATGAAAGTCTTTGACCAATGCATTTATGTATGTATGTGAGAGTTTAAAATAATTAAAATTTAATAGCTTAGAATATTAAGAAAAAATATATTTAGTTAGCTATTTCAAATAATATAAAAAGCTTACAAAAATTAAATAAGTTTCATTAATGTATTTAATAAACTATGATGAAACTAAAATGCTATGTGCACAAATCTAAAACTCGATTTCCATTTAAATTTTACATCTTAAAACTTTTATTATATTTTTAGACACACCGAGGAGAGGTCTTGGAATATCCCCCACGACTGTCCCTAAATTGCTAGTTAATAAATAATACAAAAGACAGTGTTACATGCTACCATTATGCATCAAAGTTTATATTTCTAAAATATTTTCAAATAATACATGATAAATTATAGCATCTATTGTTAAAAATTTTAGCATTAATTCTAGAAGGCAAAATGTGATTTTAACTATCTGATCATTATCTGAAAATACTTCGTTTTAATTTGCTAATATTGTTTCGCCACTTTTAATGATACGATTAAAAATGGCTCGAATATTTAATGATTATATATGAATTAATCATGTATTGCATGATATTTTTGTAAGAAAGTGATAGAGAAAGGAGTTACAAATATAAAATACAAAAGTCCATAGACACACATACACACATTGTTTCATTTTTCAGCGATTTTTTGCTGTAAGACAATCAGAGGCAACACTGTTTATCTACTCGATCATAATTAATTAATATGAAGACAATGTAAATACTACAGGTTTGATTGTATAAATCTCAAGGGAAAGTAATGTTTGTACTCAGAGACAGTATTTCAATCTTTAAATTTCAATTAGGCTTTCATTAGAGTGTAATGAATTTTTTATAAAAATCTAAAAGGCAGTTGTAGCTTTCGATTAAAAAGTTTTATTATGCCATAAAACTTGTTATGAGAATTAAAGATGAAAGCTAAAATGAATGTCAAGTAAAGCATGAAAAGAAATAAATAACTTTTTAATACGAGAAATATAATTTAAAAATATTGCTTTACACATAATTATAAGATTCATAAACGCTTGCTAACAGAAAATACTTTTAAATAGCTAATAGAAATAAGTATTTTAAAAGAGCCCTTTTTTCAAATATTAAAAACGCCAGTAAATATAACAAAAATTACTCAACAGAAAATGGTGTTTAAAATACGAAAAAATAAAATTTTGTAAAATAACACAAATAAAAAGTACTCATCATTGAAGACGTACGTGTGAAAAATGTTCACCCTTCCTCGTATTTTTTACAGGTAAGGAAGTGTGAATAGTTTTCACCCGAAACATACGTCTTAAACGATAAGTACCTTTCATGTGTGTTATTTCATAAAGTTTTATTTATTTCACCACGAAATGTGCCAAGTTCAGCAACTTAATTTACTATCGATTACTAACGAATTATATAGATAAGGCTTAAGTTATCAATTTGTTCAGTTACCTGCACACAGCATTAAGCATAGACTAATAATGAACTTGAGTATTTTAGACTAGCGCTAAATAAAATGCAATATTATTTTAAGGAATTGAGAATAATTTTGATATATAACTAGAGCACGTTGATTTTAAGATCTATTACTAGTTTATTGCGAAATAGCTCTACAATTTTATTTTTCCACTCATACTTAATTTACGACTAAGTTATGAATTTGTTCAGTTACCTGCAGACAGAATTAAGCATAGACTAGCAATGAAATTGAGCATTTTAGATTAGCGCTAAATAAAATGCAATATTATTTTAAGGAATTCAGAATTATTTTAATATATAAGTATAGTACGTTGATTTTAAGATCTATTACCAGTTTTATCGCGAAATATATCTACAATTTTATTTTTCTACTCGTACTTAATTTACAACTAATTCACGCTACCTATATCATACAACTCTATTACAAACTTGAAAATTTTTAATTCTTAATACTTGAAACTAAACGAATTATATGAACGACAAGAACAATTAAGATGTATAAAATACCTATATTTGATACAGTACGCTGAAAAAGCGTGTGGTCTAAGTGGGCAGCTGAGGGAACTCAGTTCTCAGAACCTTCCGAACCGAATGCTCGAACAGAAGAGACCATCCCCCTTTTATACCGGCTCTTTTACAATTTAGACCAGGCTTCACACGTTTTACCTCAAACGGAAAAAAACAACAACCTCATCTCGCTTGTCCCTCATTAGGTTACACGGTAAAAAGCCTTCATTTTTTTAACAGATGGTTTCTTCCTTTTTCCGACTATAAATAACCTCCTTTTACTTTCATTATAATTGTCAATTTGTTTTTACGCTAAGCGGTCATTTCTTTTCTCTCTGTCCCCCTTTTTCTTTTTTATTCATTTGGCACGTATCTATCTCAGTTTCTTCAGCTCCCACCCGCAGAAAATCTTTCCGCTTCAGATCATGCTCGAGTCAGGCGGCGATGACTAATCATTAAATCGTCATCAAATGAGCCATTGATGGAAAAGGTGGTGATAAGTTTTTGGACAGTAACTTTCTAGTAATCGCGAGTAGTTTTTTTTTCTTAATAGCCTTTTTTTAGCAATTTTGTTTCCTCTTCCGTAAGGTGTGATTGCGTAAGAGTTACTAATATCGAAAGTCGCGGGTTTATAAAGCAATTTTTTTTTCGAATGCGGTTTTCGATCTAGTAGATGTTCTTTGAAATATTTCCATTGAGTTTGAGAAGTTTGAGAACAGTATGCGTCAAAAAGTTGGCGTCAATACCTTTAGTTTTCAGTCATATATGCTTTCAGGGCCAGTTCCAGATATTTGGCCTCCGGTGTGCAACTGTTATTTTATTTGGCCATCCATATCCAGTGAATAAAAGAAAATAAAATCATAGCTTCAATATTGAAATAAAACTTTTATTGAACAAAAAGGAGAAAATATGCTGAAAAGAAAACCATCATGTTAGTTTATAAGTTGTATGAACATTATCGACCCAATTATTCAACTAGCAGATTATGCATTTAAGTGAGTATGCCGGGACATTATGCTTTAATATAGCAATAATTTGAAGTTTCCGAAACGAAATCGGTGTAAAAATGGGATAAATTAAAAAAAATACAGTTTCAGTTTCCAGAAATGCAGCACAAAACGTCTAACATATTTGATGGAAAGAAATAGTGAGGGATTTTGGTCTCCGTTTGTTTCAGCTGCTCAAGTGTGGTGCACATCTTACGTAGATATAGCAGAAATTTCATTGCAAATCTTTTTGTTACACTTTCCTCTATTTGGTTATTTTTTTCGATAAATTTGTAAGCAGTACCAGGGTAACATATTTTCAAACTGTAAGCGAAGTATTACCCTTTTAAAAAATTTTGTTTGTGGATTAAGGTCGATTGACTCCACTAGGATCCTAGGCCTATAGGGGGATGTACTCCGTGGGGGACTTTCTAAGGGATCCTAGCCCGTATTTACGCGAGGTTTCGGAGAAAACCACGGATAACTCAGGACGGCTAGGCCGACAGTCGCGACCAGGGTTTGAACCTGGCACCTTCTGCCTTCCAGTTTCGAAATCAGAACCTCTAAGGCACTAGTGGGGCTCTTTTTAAAATATATGTATATAATTTCTAAGGAATTATTAGAGAATTTTAGATATTATAAGTGAAAGCCATTCTAATCATTAAATTTTATAGAAATTCCATTTTTTAAAAGAAACTTTTACATTTTCATGAACATTGTACAAACATTCATCTTACCATTGACTGTTTGTAGTAATTAAAATTGTGATGAGCGACTGACGATGTATCAATTTCAGATACGGTGAGAATTCACAGCCTTCAACTTTTCCTTTACAAAGTGTAACACAACCGATGAAGTTCGAGTCACAGGAGCGTTCATTGGCGAATTGGGAGGGGGGGTATCACTCCCTGGGCGCCACTCTTCCTAGCCACTCTCAGAGGAGCGTCAAATCGTCCGTAAGACAAAGAAGATTTGTCAAACAGGAGGGGTGAGCCAAAAAGTTATCGTGCCTCAAGTATGAGTTCTGTTCGTGGCGCGATATGAATTAGAATTCTGCATTAACAAACGAAGTTTCTGGTCGGAGAAAAAATCTGAAAGATCATGTTTACCAGCTTGCAAATTTCGCCCTATCTACCCTCCTGCAGACTAACACATAATCCCGTAAAGTTAAGTTTTGAATAAATGTAGTAGAGATTTTTAAAACGACTATTTATACATTAAAAATTTTTTTTCAGGGGTTTCAACTTTGTTTTCAGGTGTTCTGAGACCTTCTAACCATCAGCAAATAACATTTACATTTTCTTGTTTTAATATATTAATTATAAATGATAACATTTATATTCATTAATATTAAAACATAAATGTCTTTAAATTTTACATATTGTATACTGATTATGTATTTGAATAATTACACTGACAGACCACAGACTAAGTTGACTGGCCTTTACTTTTGGCAACAGTTAGTCCTAGATGCATACTTCCAGTTACAAAACTGGTCAGAATTAGATGCAAAGTAAATAAAAACCGAAAGAAAAAAAAATAAAAATTACACAATCTAAATTTGTATACAGTCCCCAGGTCCACATATTTAGGTAAGGTTTTCATATATAGGATAGTCCCCAGGTTTTCATGTTTAGGAAAATCTTGACCACACAAAAACACAGCAAACACAAAAGTTCAGCATTTCGGCAGTGGTACGACCAATATTCATTGAGATGTGAAACATGCCGTTCAGTGACTTAAGACACTTTACACATGTCGTCCTTTACATATTTTCAGAGTCCGTATACAAAATAAAATACAGAAAAAAAGCAATTTCATTTCAAAATTATTTGAAAATCAAATCAGTGAACCGAGTACTTTAGCAAAATTTATTTGTAGCATTTTATCCATGATGAGATGCATCACCAAGACAGGTTGGCCATGTCGACGATTGCCGAGGGCCCCGGGAAAGGCCTCCCCAAAAAGGATGTACTACTTCAAAATTAGTTACATTGGCTGATTTGATTTTTTTTTCCGGTTATCTCAAGCTTTTACAATAAATTTTGTCCCGCTGGCCAGACGGAAGAGGGCTGCTGACTGACTCATCGCGTTTTGCGCAGTGCCCAAAGTCTTGGATAGAGAGCATTAAAGAGTTGCCGTGAAAAATTGGTAAATCTGAGGATGCAGAATCTAAATTTGAAAAAGACGAAAATCCTTATAGTTACTGCTTTGACAAGAAACAATGTTTTCGGTGTTGAACATTCCTGTTGCCTTTGAATTGAATTCTTTATCAACCTTTATGTACCTTACAAGTTTATACCAACCATACCTTGTACACATGACATCTGTTAAAGGGTGTTATCGAAACTTAAAATCTGGGACGTAGCGAGGAAAAAATTTCGAGGAGCCCCCAAAAGGTGAAAAAAATAGAATTTCTCACAAAAATGCTTAATTTGTTGACATCCAATTAACAAAAATTCAAGATTTCAGGGAGTACCCAGGCCCTCATGGCCCGACTCCTGGCTAGAACCCTGCTTAAAATGGTTAAGGATTCAATTTAAACCTACTTTTAGGTAAGAGCTTATAGCTAATTTTCTTTTCAAGAATGTAAAAATAGACTTATTTTATAACTGGGATGTTATTACAGATAAAGTTTCCAGGACCAATGAAGAACTGGACAGTAAACGGTTAGGTTAGGCAACTTTTTACAATCAAACAGACTTTCTTAGTTTGTTCTGTCTGTACCAAGGTATATTATAGTGCCATTTTACTTTCTATTATAAAATATACTTTACAATTTGTAACAATTGAATCAGAATGAAAGAGGACATGTTTTTATAAGCTTTTATTCTAGTTGCCAAAGTAGTAGCCTATAAAAAAGTAACCAAAAGTAGTTCATCAAAGTTGACTACTTTTGGTGAATTTTTCAAATTTGGCGCCAAAAAATGTTTACAAAACTAAACCCAGCTTGCCGATAACTTTTGTATTTGAAAAGCCTTACTGCTTTACATTGGGAATAATTTTTCAAAATGGTGAAATAATTTTACCAAAGCATGAGTATTTGCCTCCACGAAGGCTTAAAGTATTTCGCGGTGCTAAAAACATCAATATACAAAGGATTATGTATAGAACATTTCGAAGTGACGTTCCAGTTACGTCATCTGAATAACAGCTTACAGCAATTCCTCTCTGTGCAGATTCTCCTGTTGTTTTCCTATTGTATTCAACTCAGAAATATTTACCCGTTAAAATACATTACGACACCCCCAAATCAGTAACGCAGAAGGGGGGGGGGGACCTGTAGACGTGAGAATAGGCTCGTTGAGATGCTCTGTAAAAATATATAGAAAACTGTTTCAAGTGGCAAGCACAATGAGAAACGACTATGGATTATGCGCCTGCGTTAGGTGCCAAAATATCACCAGAGAATGAAAAGTCGCCTATTGGCAAATATTCAAATAATTTGCTGAAAAGTCAATATTTTCGAGATATTTAAGAATTTTGGAAAACTGAACCTTGCCAACCAAACAACGTTTCCCCAGGACCGCGAAAAGTTTACTGAAATGAAGGATAGCAATCGACAAACAAATCTAAAGTTATACAGGGAAAGCTTATAAATAGTAAGAAAATAAACAATTTTTTAAATACATTTCTTGTTTTTCAATATGCTTGTTTTTTATTACCTTGTGTAGCTTTTTAATATCTGCTCAGGTATTACACCAGAATTATGGCTTCAACAGTGTCTCTTCATTTTTCCTAAATCTAAAAGTAGAATTCAATCTCAGTTTTAAGTAGTAATAAACCACTCGTAATTAATTAGCATGATTATTTTTTCTAGAAAGGAACTAGTTTAGATACGGTATATAAAAACATAAAAGTATTTATTGTGAAAGTAAGTAAACTGCATCAGAAATAGCTTTATTCAACAATTTTCCAAGATAAAAAACAGGTAAATGGGATTTTTAGACGTACAAGCCTAATTTTCAAATATTACATATCATGTTCTATTCCCGCCGACCGAGTTGTATGGTGGGTAAAGCACCGTACTCCGGTTTCGGGTTCAACTCCCGGCGGCCGGGGTTCGATCCCCGACTGGGCGTGGTTGCCATGTCCGTCCTTTCATAAGGGGCGACGTTGGCCCACCTACTAGGTGCCCCCATAATAAAGTGGCCAACACCTTCGGGCCGTTGTCAGGGACAATGCCTAATCGGCAAACTACCCGCCCGTTTGAAAAAAAAAAAAAATGTTCAATTCCCCGTTAAGAGTTCCCTTTTCAATCTCTAGCCGAGGGTCCCCAAAGGAGCCAGTACGGGCATGTGCAACCTGTTATAGTTCAAAAGGAGTTTCAGTCACGTCTCCGTTTATATACTGTAGTCCAAAGAAGGTACTATGGAGCACATGTGATGAGAAATTCAGGAACAGAATATTTATATGAAACAATTTTCATTATGTTTTGTTTTTGAATTTATCTGCGGGAAAACTCTATTCGCTACGTTATTATTTCACATTATTAAAATTATATCGGAGTGTGCATGGTATTTTTACGTACTATACAAAATATATGTTTATTTTCAATAGCGGTGATAAGACAAATATTGTACTTTTTCTGACTTGAACAATAACTGTTTTTTTATGATGGAATATAACTCTGAAAGCTCGTTCTTCTGATAAGGCGATATGCTACCACCTCCATTTGTCTACGGTTCTTTCACTATGCGTTACAGCTTTGAACTTGAATACCTCCATGAATATTTGTCTTACGTCTGTCGAATTTCCTATGAATCCAATGATTTTGTATGGACATTATTTCCCTAAATATGAATATATAGACCTGGACGCTGTATACAAATTTAGATTGCGTATTTTTTCAGCAAAAAAAAAGTACAAAAGTACAAAAACTTTTGAAGTACAAAAAAGTTTGTAAGTACAAAAAATTTTGAATAAAAAATTGTAAGTTTACCATTCAGCCTTTATAGCTTTCATTTCAAGTGTTGAAAAAATTTTCGTTTTAAAGACGTATATCTTAAATTTCTCTGATACTGAGTTTAAACAAATTTTAGAGGACATAAAATACTGTAATTGAAAGCTATTTTAAGCTAGATTCCTTTGACGTACCTTAGATAAGTAGGTTACATTTTAAATGTTTTGGACATTGATGTTTTCCCTAACCGATTTGATCGAGATCTAACCTACACATTTCTGTGTAATCAACTTCTCCCGTGCACAAGATAATTGTTGTTTGACCAACCAAACCAATAATCTTTTTGCAGCATGCCAAATTCTGACACATGGTCTGAATTTTAACACAACAAAGCCTATACAAATTGTCACGAGAACAACGAAATAACGTTGAGTAACATGGAACTAAAAATATATGAGTCACAATTGTCGTATTATCGCTTATTTAGTTACTTCCTAGTCACGTGAATGGAATTTGGGCATTATTTTTGAAAATACCTTTTTATATACCTGTTAAGCGAGGGCACGTTATATAAAAATTTCTGTTTATCAATTATCTCTTTTCTTCTGCAAAAATCATCACTAACAATATTTCATCATCATTATTATTTATTTATTTATGTATTTCTGTTTTGCTTGCCCTTTTTAGACTGCCTGAAATTCATCGCCAAAATCTCGCTAAGTTTGTCGACGATACATCTCCAAATTCGGACCAAAAAATGACTATGTCGAAAAGTGTTTTATAATTGATGTATTGGCATGATTTATGTTTCTTGTTTTTAACTACGCAGCAAAGTGGAAACACCAACTTTTATGCACTCATGTCCATAAATTAAGGATAATGAAGTTCAGGCAAAGAAAGAGAAAGAAGCAAAAAAAAATTTGACTTATTTGTAAAGTCTATTTATTAAACAAAAAGTAAAGAGCAAAAAAGATGCTATATGTTTGACATAATTAATAAAAATTGCAAGTTTTACTCCCTTGACCAAATTTAAAAAAAGAACCCATTTACAAAAAACAGTATAACATGGTTAGTAGGATGGTTAATACGGAGTATGTCTCCCGGACGATGCAATACAGGCCTGCCAACGCCTAGGCATGCTGAGTATCAAATGAGCAATCTGATCTTGGGGAATATTACACCACTCATCAAGCAATGCACTCCGAAGTTCCGGTAGACAGGTGGGAGGGTGTTGACGGGCTGCAATTCGTCGGCCAAGCATATCCCACACATGCTGTATTGGATTCAAGTCCGGTGAGTATGCTGGCCAATGCATACGGGCGATATCCTCCGATTGAAGGCATTCGTCTACAATGTTTGCACGGTGAGGACGGGAGTTGTCATCCATAAACACAAATTCAGCACCCATGGCGCCCCGAAACAAACGTACATGTTGTTCCAGAATGACATCCCGATAGATGTGGCCTGTCATCGTTACACTCTGAACATGCAGGTCAGTTCTGGAACCAAGAATAATTCCTCCCCAAACGAGCCATCCTGCACCACCGTAACGGTGTCTTTCAATGGTGTTCTCTTGGTGGTAACGGGCACCTGGCGCTCTCCAGATGAATGTCCGGCGAGAATCAGACTCCAAACTAAACCTGGACTCGTCGGAAAACATCACACAAGACCACTGTTGCGGTGTCCACAATGCATGCTCTCTACTCCAGGTTAATCGCAGGCGACAGTGAGTTGCGGTAAGTGGAACACATCTGACAGGCCTAAGAGCATATAGACCAATGTGCCCTAAGCGTCTGTACACGGTCTGCCTTGAAACTGTCGTACCGGTAGCTGAAGAGAGCTGACGAGACAGGTCTGATGCTGTACTCCGTCTGTTTCTTTTGGCAGGAACTGCCAAATAGCAGTCCTCATTCGGCGTTGTAACTCGGAGGCGACCTGTGCTGTAACGTCTACTCACATTACCATCATCTTGGAATCGTTGCCAAAGCCTGGAGATGACACTCAGGGCGATTCCAAGTTCCTCGGATACTTCCCACTGGGTACGTCCACATTCCAGTCGTCCGATAATTCTGCCACGTAAAACATCATCTAAATGCCTTCTTTGTGCCATAACTATGCGGTTTTTGCACTGAAAGGCTTTCACAGCGCTTGTGAACAATTTTACTTCTTTGCCACCATTCCTTATATACCCCTCTCTTACACTCTCGTCATTGTGACGTACCATCCACGCCATCTGGTGGTTTCCTGTAATTTGCATATTCTTCTTCAAGATGTGTGTGATCATTCCACAGGTGAAATTTTTATTTTAGAGATCAATTTCTGTGTGATTCTGAATTATCCTTAATTTATGGACATGAGTGTATATCAATTTTGCACAAAGAGTCCAACAATTTGGCCAATACTGTATATACAGCGTAAGCTGGGCTTTAAAGGTGGAATATCTCTCCAGTTAACGAAACACAGGATAATTTCCCGCTGATTCCTCTTCAGTGATCTTTTTAACTGTCATTGAAATTACTAAAATATGTCTCCAAAATGTCAGGATAATTGTTTTATGGAAACTGATATTCGTCGGGCTTCGTAACTAGCCTAGCTAGACCGTAAGATACGTCAATGAGCATATATTATATTATTTATTTATTTAATTCGTATTCCAGATCAATAATGGGCTATTTTGTGAATATTTCCACTTTTCTTTGAAGAAATTCTAAAACGGAACATTACTAGTGCATTCAAGATCATTATGGTTCATAGTTGCCATTTCGTGGAAATACTTTATTATTCTATTTATTTTACGTATGCAAGATATATTTGTGGTAATTGTTTAATAATTGTGGTACCAACCAATAAGTTGGTACTTTGGTAAGTATATATTTTGTGTGTGTGTGTATTACACAAAAATTTTATTTATTTCCTCTTTTAAAACTGGTCTTTTGAGCGTTTTTCTGTGGGTATGCTTTTGTTGAAATACTCTAAAATGATTTGTCATTTAACGCTTAGATGGTTATTAGTAAAGCGTTTTCCATGCATATGTTTTTCTTGACATACTTATAAATTCTAGCATCATCTGAGACTGGAAACATCCAATTTAAGTTCAGCACACTATATTTATAATAATGCATTCGAAATGTTTCTCAATATTCACCATTGTTACCGATTATTCCACGGAGTGATAATATTGCTACCGATTGATAAACTCTTGCCCTGATGTAAAACATACGATAAACGTACAAATCTCATTCGAAACTAGTAAAATTAAAAAGTTTTATTTATCTGCTATATAAGTGCAAAATCAGTGGCAATGTTAGGAATTTTATAGTAAAATAATTATTAATTTATGTTAGAAATACCTTATATTTTTATGCAATGCAATACGTGCGTATTGATACTACTTTTATTTCAGAGCCTAATATTATAGGGGTATTGTGTTTATATATAAACATATTTTTGACGAAGTTCAATTATTTATTTTGCATTTTTTATCACAATCAAATTATCAGTATACAAGAATTCTGTTTAAAAGGCTAACATTATACGTGGATGTTTAAAATAATTTCAGTTGCGTTCAAAGTATTAAAAAAGTTTTATTTTTGAACTCACGATTAACATTGCGTGGGTTTAAACGAGTAATCGAATTTGAAAAATAACCCTGCGACCCTTGTTTAAACTTAACAAGAATTTACCAAGCATTAACATAGGGAATTCTAAAAAGTGATTCTGAACTATATGAACTTCACAATATTTTAATTAGAGTAAGTATAAATAACTTGAGAAAACTGACACAGAAATTACAGAACTTGCATAACGCAAGTGGCGTAGCCAGAAATTTTTCGTGGGGGGTGGGGGGGTTACGACTACTGCAGCTCATGTATATGTATGCGTGTATGGGTAAAGGAGTGAAAAATATACATTTCGTATGGCAAAAAATTCTTCATGGTGTGCGTGTGTGTGTGGGGGGGGTTGGGTTATGATCCCCCCCTCTTGGCTACGCCACTGAATAACGCATAACATCTGGAATTTTTTACATTTTTATCTTTGCAATGCGTGGATAATAGAAGTTATACATCGTGTTTTTGTGTGCTTGGAAAATGTAATAATATATAAGGGATTTTCAAACTGCCAAAATTCGGAGAACGCAAACACAGATAATTTTGAGAGTGTATAATGACTCCGTAGTTATATGTTTTATGATGATAATTAATTCAGATAGATCTGGAACATTTTCAGAACTTTCCGGTGTCTTGATATTTTTGGCTAAATTCCTTTTAGACTGATTTCCAATGTTAATATGCCGCATAATGAAATTGTTTGATCATATTTGTAATTCTCTTAGTTCAAATATCATGAAACAATATGATCATATTTGTAATTCTCTTAGTTCAATAAAAATTGAAATTTCCCCTTAGCAATTTGGAAGGTGCCTGTTTCAAACCCAGATCACGTCCGTCAACCTAGTCTTTCGGAGTTTTCCCTGGTTTCCGAAACTTCGCGTAAATACAGGTTATGACCCCTTAGAAAGTCCCCCATGGAGGGCACCGCCTCTCGTTCTATCCCTCGTATAGATAATCTGCCGTACTCTCAGAATTAAATGCAAACCTTTGGAATACCGTATAACAAAAATAAATCTTGAATATACTGAACATTTAAATACATAATATAATAACTTTCAGCATCGGGAAAAACAATCGTTTTCAAATAAATATAACGAACAAAATAAAATTGCACTATTAAGTTTAAAAAAAAAACTTAGTTTTATGGATTATATATTTTTTCAATTCAACTAAAATTAGAAATAATGCTATAAAATGCATTTTCCCCTTTTAGTTTAAGGTTTATGGAAAATATAACGTATTCCCTCTCAGAATAAAAATTTAGACTTTTTCTTTCTAAGCAATTTCATTTTAAAAATGGTTAACTTTTGGAACAAAAAACAGCTGAGTCTATCTCAAAAAAGTCTTAAGGAAATAAAGATACATGTTTCGAAAAGTTAGTCACCCGTCTTTGTTAGATAGCAGAAAAATAAACATTCCAACGATATTATTAAAGTACTCTTAATTTCCCGAGAGTTTCATAGGAAAAATCAGCATAAAATAACACGCGTGAATCATGTGGACATAAAAGAACTCCTTATAAGAACCGTGAAATGTAAACGCTGGAACAGTATTACAGTATAAATAGACGTCATCTAAAACCTTCTAGTTTTTTTTTCTTCAAAACATCTTAAAAACATACTAAAGTATAGAATACTTGAACTTAAAAGTGTGATGTCCAACTTATTCGTCCAAGCGTATTATTTTCTTTGATGGTTGAAATCCCGACGATATCAGGAAAGACTAGAAAGTTGCACGTAGCTTTCTGGATTTCACTTCTAATTAATTAGCTTTTTTAGATCATCAAAAGTAAAATTAGAAGTCAAAACTAAATCCAATGTGAATCACCTTCTTAATTTAGAGCACTGCGGACACTATGCAGGTAACAACACGACTCTCAGAAATGTTCAGAGTCGATGCGAATCACACTGGTCAATGTAAAATTTCATGTAACTTTTTAAAAAACTTTAGGTACAGAAGTGGTGTGGAAATTATGTAAAAGGCAGCATGTAGTTTATAACTCCATTTCTAGTCGTTGGCGACTGGTCAGGTAACACTGGTGAATGAAGTGAAGCAGTGCTTTCCTATTTATTTGCCAAAAAAAATTTCATTTTCGATATTCGGTGTTCGATCAAATTACTATTAGTAAACTCCATATTCGAACCTTATTACATTACATACGATGTTTGTGCGTGCATGATTAGAAATATGCTGATCTGTTTTATTTGTAAGTCAGGAATCACTACTTTGCTTTTCCAAGCGATCTGCGTTACATGTACCTCTTTCAGACTTAAAACAAAATCGATAATGAATAAATTATCCCAAAAAGTTTCTTTTTTGTAATTTCATTTCACGAAATCATAATTTCACTATCGAAACAGGACCAAAAAGTACCTGTTTTGGGATCCTTTGTGTTGCTACGATTTTGCATTCAGGAAGGTGAAAAACATGGGTTAAAAAACTAAGGTTATTTAAATCAATTAAAAACTTTGAAAATAAACAGACATAAATAAAAGATACTGGGATAACTGAGGAAAGGTGTACATTTCGTACTACCCAAAATGATTGTAGGGACATAAAATTTATGTGTGTAAAGTTTCTGTATTGGCTTTATCTTTAAACACCTTGCGTGTGTGTGTGTGTGTGAGTGAGAGAGAGTGAGTGTGTATGTGTATGTTGGTCTTTAAATATTCTGGTTTATCCGTCATCAAAGGATTAATTCATATGTAGTGTGCATTGTATATACAAGTGGAATATATTTTTGCAATAAATGATATAATTCCTGAAGTTATTTGACTAAATATTTCGTATTAAATAGAACATATACCATTGGAAAATAAATACGCAGAAGCATGTCACAAATAGAATACATCGACTTGCGAACAATTTCTACGGTTAGAGGGCTTCTTTTTCTTCTCTTGTGGCAAAAGACATTTCAAATTACTCGGAGTCGCACTTGCGCACTGTGCAACTGCTGCTTCCATTCACCCCCCAGTCTGGTATTACTCGTAAAATCAGTGACATTTTGTGAGCAATAGCCTAATAAATGATTTATAATCTCATTTTTAATTCATGTCTGTAAGCAACATCTAATGAACGGCTCTTGCCTTGTTTAATACTCTTCACGCCGGCTATCTCGCTATCGGATGTTTCATGCAATAAATTATAACACGTAGATAAATTAAGTGTGCGCCTTTAATTTGTGAAAGTAGATTAATGAATTTTTAAAAAATTGCATACTGGATTTTTTTTTACACGTACGTGGCCAATTTTTTTCACCGTCAAATTGGCGCTAAAGTAAACCTTTTAAAATATAAAGAAATATTCTATAACAATTTTTAAACCGATGAAGAATTTTGACAAGAAATAAACTGTACTAAACTTTAATATTTTAAACTCAAGTAAATAAGTAAAAAAATAAATAAAACAAAACTAATGAATGAATAAAATCGTTCAAAACAATGTCCAAGTCATAATTGTGAAAATTAATTAGTTGCTAGCCTTGACACGTATTTTAAGAAATTACAAGATTTTATGAGAGATATGTTTTACAATTTAACTCCCTTTTGATCCAATGCCAGAAATTCTATATATAACAATGCACTTATTAAACCAGGCACACAGCCCTTATGCAGTATTTAAAAAGTAGTAAATGTTAATAACTTCCAACTTACTCATTTTAAAAGACTATAGGAGGAGTCGGGGTACAATGAAACAAAATTTACTATTTTTCTTTTCCTGCTCACAAATTTGCATATACAAAAATAAAATTAATAGAAAATTTCAACCTACTCTTTTCCCCATATAAATGAATTTTTATGAGTTTGTAAATGTTATTTTCATATTTAAAAAATTGTAAAAGGTAAATGTCTTACAGAGTATCATGGTACCCCGTATACCGGGGTAACAATCAAACACCTGATAACACTTAAAAACACTCAAATACTATGAGTAAAAACTCAAATTTTAGTATATAACTGTTGTGTGCATTTATAATAAACATAAGTGAGATATAAATATGAAATTTAAATGAAAAAAGTTTAAAAAAAAACTTTTTATAGCTTGAGATGAAAACGCAATACTGTTATTGGTGGTTAACCTATGGTTTTTCATTTTATATTCAATTTAGTTAAATAAAACTCAAAAATTAACATTTCTGCTACCCTTTCTGCACTACCTGAAGGAAAAGGAGGTGGTAGTTGAATACAATATGAGTTTTTTCGAAAACACATGTTTACAAAGAACTCACAAATTTGAACTTGGACGTTGTAGTTCGACGTGCAGAACTTTAAATTTCGTTTGATTTAAGTTTACTATTTCCCCAGCAGAGTACACATGTTTACGTTTAAGTTCATCTTCCTTCATTAAAACATAAAAAATTCTTTAACATTTCAGAAGATAAAAAAATAAACGTATTTGACCACCTCACAAGAAAAATAAGCTTTATTTGAATTTGTATGTTTACAAAAAAAAAAAAAAAAAAAAAACCACTTTCGCATTGATGTTGCCACTTCCTTTGTTGAAAGTGTTTTTAAGTATTCTATGGAGATCTCAATCTAAATATATAATAGCAACATGTTTATTTTAAGAGAATGCATTCACCCGCGGTACAATAAAGCATGTTTCGTCGTATCCCGCATTGAGGCTACAAAATAAATAAATTTTTACTAATTCATACTTTTTTTTTAAATTCTGGCTTTGGGAGTATGAAGACCAAAACATCGTGATTATAATATTTGAAAAATAAATAATTATACCTATGAGAATAGGTAGGTAACACAAAATTACTTTTAGTAATGAAACTTACTTTCAATTGTGGAAATCGAATAATAGGCTTTAGCTCTTCAAAAAATTTGAATGCCTCCAAATCACACCAGTAACTGGAACATATATTTGTATAACAGGTGTGTGAGTTAAAATTTTCTATTAAAAATCCTACTGACTGCATGTCTCAGTAGCACTTCCACTATAATGCACGATGAGTTTCGAAGGATTCTATTACCGAAGTTTCTCACAAATTTTATATCAGGACCGTTTTAATACGTAAAAACGTTCTCTGCAGAAAGTTACAATTGCTTTCCGTAAAATCAATTCTGTTCCACCAAACGTGTGCAATTTAACTGTTTATTAATACTCTGAGTGCATTCCTATAGGCAAAATTTTCTTTGTGAATGCCCATTAAAATCTGGGCTTTCATGAATTTAAGTTGTTCTAAAATAACAGCAAAAGTATTTTTACACAATAAAAGGCGAACATCTTAATAGGAATTAGTTAAAACGTACTATGTAATAAATGATTGAATCATGCTATATATATATATATATATATATATTTATATATTATATATAGTATATAGTATATATACTATACTGAGGAGCTCTGGAGCTATGTTTTATTTATTTTGTTATTTGCCAGACATCAGGCCGTCGATTCTGAGTTCTTTAGATGTACACGTGTCCCCACACCCTTGTAGCCCCGGATGCGTGTCATGTTGGTAAATGTGTGTGGTTCGATTAGAGATAAGAGAGAGGCGGAGTTATGTACGAAAACCACGTGGTGTGGTAAGCGTAAATACTCCCGCACATCGAAAATCGAGGGACTTCTGCCACTGGAACTGCTTAATGAGTCCACGCTGATTCTTGTACCCGTCTCCCCTCCCCTCTTCTCATTCTAAATTGTAACTTAAATGTAATGTTCAATAAACCATATTACCTGCCTTAACTCTGAAGCTTTACTTGAAATATCTGACGTCTCATATATATATATATATATATATATATATATATATGTGTGTGTGTGTGTGTGTGTGTGTGTGTGTGTGTGTGTGCGTGTGCGTGTATGTATATTTGAAAAATGCTTTCAAACACATGCTACACATGCTATTTGGAAAATGCTACATTTACAGTTAAGTATCAACAATTTGAACAAATAAAAACTGTTACAGAAATTCATTAAAATACAAAAACTTACTTGAATTTTAAGCATAGGATAAAGAAATATAAAGGAAAATAACGCTAAGCGTACACAGTTTCTTAGAACAAAAATATTTTTTCTACAAAATTGATTAAAAAATACCAAGCTATTTTGTGTCACACACTCAATATATATATATATAAATATATATAAATGTATATATATATATATATATATATATATATATATATATAGGTAGTAGAATAAATTTGTAAGTGTTCTGAAAAGACAGAGTGAGTTCCAGATAGTTTTTTACACTTTTTAATAACCAGAAAAGTTAGCTTACTAAATCTGTTTCAAATAAAATTTAATAATTGTTATACTTTTAAAGTGCTTGAAAATAGCAGATCTTTGTTGTAATTTTTATATTATTCTTAATGTGCATATACGTTATCCCTATCTGCATGCATATTTATGACTGCTTAATGTAATTAAACCATCTTTCTACATAAAATGCATAAAAATACTTTTATCAAAAATAATTTTCAAACATATAGAGCATTAAAATTGTAAAGGAAATTTTTATCACTAAGCAGACATTTCTTATTCATATTTCAAAACTTACATTGAAATATTTGTTGACGGGAATGATTTAAAATATCGAGTTGATTTCTTTGATATAATTCAGGAAAATTTATAGTATTTCATAGAACAGTGCTTGAATTGTAAAACAACAATACATCTGCTGATAGTGGTGAATATATATTGATGAAAATTTCTTTTTTCCAGTAGTTCCTCAACTGGTATTTTCTGAATGCTATTGTTTTCCTCATGTGAAAGATTTTTCTTTCTAAAGATCTTTCCGCTTAAGCTCTAACTTTTTCAAATAGCTCTTCATTTTTCTTGTATCGTTAATATTTTCAACTAACTTTTACGACTTTTATTTATTTTGTTGGCTTTTTATCAAAACAGCGGAACGAAATGAAAAACTGCTGTTTCTAAATAAAGATGCAAATCTTGAGTATGGAATATGTAAGAGTATAAAAAGTCGTGGGCGAGATTAGTAGAGGAATAGGTTTTTTAATCACGCGTGGCAAAATCCGCATTTCATTTGCTCTTTTCCAAATTTGGTATATTAATTTTTAACAACAACGTATTTTATCTTTCTATAAAAATAAGTTACTAACTTTTGTTCATAAATCTGATAAGTATTTTCTTGTATTTAGTCACATACCCCTCAGTTTCATTTAAAAGACAATATATGTATAGATCATAGCTTAAATTTTAATTAATAAAACTTTAATACGTGGTAAAAAGGTATTTCTTCCAAATTAATTTCTGAAAGATGCTTTCTTGGTAAATTTAACAGGTGATTTCATTTTAACACTGTTGATTTTCATAGTTCAAAATCATTTGTATTAAAAAAGATCTTTTCGTTAAAATATGTTTCAAAACCTTTGTAGATAAATTATTGTTACAAAACGGCGGATATAATAAGTTAAATTATTAGATACAGCTGTACTATTTCATTTGATAAATACCTGTTCTAAAGGTACAGCGTAGTGTGATGAGATATCAGAGATCAGGCTCATTAAATCTAATGCAAATTAAAATAAATATAAAAATCTTATAGTCTTTCAAACGCTATCTATGCAAGAGAATACTTTTATTGTTTTGTACCAAGGATTTTCAATGACAAATGAAATAACATTTAAAGAACAATTTTATATGTTGAAGCCATTATAATTTTCGTATAAACTAAATTAAGAAAATAATTTTGGGAGAATAAGTGAGATTTTTTTTTGTTACGTTCTGAAAAAATATTTATAGTTAAATTTAAAATACATAAAATTTTAGGATCACCCGAGCTTTGTTTGTTTGTTTGCTTTTCTTTTTCTTCTTTTTTCTCTTTCCGTTAATGAAAGTTAAGACTTGTTATGTATTGAAGGTGAACGTAGCTATTTAAAGACAGATTAATTTTCCTTTCCTTTTCTTTTTTTCTTTTTTTAGGTAAATTTAATCCTGGAGAATTGCTCGACACTATCTTTTCTCATTTTTAAATATCTATAGAGATTTTTTTAGTCTTACAAAGATACGACACTCTAAGGCTTGCAATACATTCTGAAAAATTAATAAATTTCCCTTAAACCTTCCGTTTGAGCATTTTTACATAAAATTATCTATAAAAGGTTTGCTTTATTGTGACATAGTAAGTTAATGCAGGTCTTCAGTTTCCAGCTAAAAATAAAAAATTACAATAAAATACCGTAAAATTTATGCATTAAAAAATATATTTAAGTTGGGATAGTATCCATAACTTAATGTAAAGCGTATTTATACAATGTTTAATATTCAGCGGAAATGATTTTTATTTACAGATGATGATAAATGAGATTAAAATTAAAATATATTATGCTTGGTTGAACGCGTCTATTTGTTTTTGAAATTTCTGAAAGCAGGTATATCATTTTAAGTGAAATTTTTGTTTTCCCCTTTTAGCGGGCATGAGTAGACAGATAACATATTTTAATCTGAATTGATTCATTTACGTGTATAAACATTATTTAAAATATGTGTAAGTAATTTAATTCAACTTCCTGCACTTGTTTTGTTCTATGATCCTTTTGAAAGTATCGATATTAAGAACAGTAACGCTTCTTGACCACATAATGAATAGTTATTAATTAATTTTGCAAATAGGTTTAAACTGTGTCTAGCAAATATTCACGAAGTCAGATTCGTGGAATCGATTGCAAGATTGTAATATCGGTGTTGAGACAAACGAGTAATGCGTACTTTGTTTAATGAAATATTATGGTGGTAAATTTCCTGATTATGGAAATGAATGTTAGAAAGGAAAAGCTTTTCGAAAATAACATTTTTCGACAGTACAGCTACATATTTTAGGTAGATTATTTTATTGAATTTAAAACATCGTATTGTAATACCTCAATTTAAAAATCTAATTGCACTCTGAGCCGGAAAATGTAAATTTCAAAAGGAATAAAATATATGAACACGCACTTAATCAATATTTTTCTTTCAACGACCCACACGAAAATATTAATGCCCGAAGGTATTTAGAAAAAACATATAAGACATGATTTAGTCTTAAATCTCTTAAGAAGGTGCCAAATTTTTGAATCTGTTTGATTTTATTTACATATCTTACCATACTGCTCTAGAATACTCCAAAAAATTAAATTTAATAAAATTGAATAATATTTTCAATTGAAATAGACTGAATTCAAATTTTATTTGTCTTTCTTTATATTTAAAAATTTTTAACTGAAACATTACCACCTGTTATAATTAATTTATTACTTTTTTAGCTTTTGTAAACGTTGAAATCATAAGGAGCCAAAACGTTAGCAACAATCTTGTTCAAAAGAGAATCACGTCTTATTTCGTTAAAATAAACTTTTCCATAGGAGATCCCATATTTCAAACACAGCTAACATTTTATATTGGTGGGAAGCCTGTATTTTTAATTCAAAATTCAATATCAATACGGCATAAAAGTTGACGAACATTTTAAATGAGATCCAACAAATACTAGTTGAAACCTCGCTTAAATAATTGCTAGGATCCCTAAGAAAGACACCCACGGAGGGCATTTCCCCTTTAGGCCCAGAACCCTATTGCAGTCAATCGGCTTTAATCCATAAACACAAACAAACCAATGAATAGTTTATGAGCAAGAAAGCACTCTAAAAGGTAACCATTCAATATTAAGAATAAATTTTAAACAGTACAATAAAGCTTCATAAAATGATAAATATATATTTCAGTATTGAATATATCTTGATATATGTTGTTTATCTTTTCCTAAAATTTATGCTTGGAATCACAATGATACATAGAAATAGCTCTTTTCCTGACTGTAGCTACTTTTTTTTCATTATAAATATGAATAATTCGCATTTCAAAGTACATGAATACCAAATATGCGTGAACAATACACAAATAAAGAGAAAATTCGTCAGGGTTGGTCCAATAACTTTCGTTGAAAGAAAAATATTGATTAATCTGACCTCATCTTTGGAAATATATTCGGAAAGGAACACTTTTGCAACTGATTGTAAATCGAAATGTTAAATTAAAACCAGAAAAAGAAGAAGAAAAATAAAAAGAAATAAAGAAAAATGGGAACCATTAAAAATAACTACTGTGAGGATCGTCCCTTTGTTCATAAGATTAGTCCAACGCTAAAAATCGACGGAAAACACATTGAAACACTTGAAAGTGACCCAAAAAATGAATTTAATAAAATATAATTCCGTATTTGAATGACAATTTATTTGTAATCCTCAAACAAAATACGCAACAAAATGGCTGTTGTTTGTTACGGAATATTGGAGATAAATTGTAGCAATACTACATTCTTTAAAAATTATGTTTTTTTAATATTCGTTTAATCAAACAGAGGGGAAGAGTAAATGATAGACAATTTTCAAGCCACTCTTTCTTTTCTAAAAGCTTGCAATGTCAAGTTTGAAATATTATTCTGAAAGAAGGCTCTTTTTAATGTTTTTTAAACGGATATCAATTGTTTTTTTTCTTTTTCTTTTCTTTTAAATATTAAACTCTTCACGAAAATATATATAATATTTTCTTGGAAATTCTTTTTGTGGCTTTTCATTATTTCCAACAAAATTACTTAAATACCGAATTTCACCACGATAGATCTTCCTGTCTTTTGCATCAGCGTGCTACTCTGAAAATCCAAAGTTTGAGCTCTTGCACAAAAATAAATATAATTTCTTTTTTCCAAATTATTTCAATAGGTTTTTATTAGTGGCAACAAAAGTACTTAAACACAAATTTTAACTTGTGCTGGTGCGCTGGAGCTAAAAATTCGACTGGTGTTTTAGTGGCGGACTTTGCTAGGGTTGGTGTTGAGCGTTTTTTGGTTGTATTCGAAGAATTTAGCTATTGTGATATTCAGAACGTGAATAGGTTCTCTGTCGATGTGAGGACTATGGTAATGAAGAAATTTTCCGCTGTATCTTCATTTAATTTTCTCCAATAATGCGAGTGGTAGCACTTTCTAAAGAGTAACTTACTAAATCGTTCTTAAGAACTCCGAAAAAAGTTTAAAATTGACAGTAAACAAGTTATTTTTATTACATACGACTACAGTCTCTCACCATTTTATTCAAACTTTTACTCAGAAAGAAGGAAGAGAATTCGCAAAAAAAAAAAAAACTGGAAGTAATGGAAAAAACTTCTGGGGAAAGAAACTTACTCAGAGTCGACTCAATCACATAAGAATGTAGGGTCACAAACATCGTTTTCATGTACTTGCTAATAATCAAAGATATGTTTGCCTAGTTTCTTACAGAGTTTCTTAAAAAAGCCCTTATCCACGAAAATTTCATCAATAAAAGGAAGGAATTTGTAGAATTAACTTACATTAAAACTAAGCTATTCATTTAGTCAAAAGATTTCTAAGAAACTGAAGCTACATGAAACCATTAACTTTAGCCAAAACACGGTGGGAAAGTTCACTAGCACTCCAACACTTTTTACAGAATCATTATTAACATACACATGAAGACGACGTTTACGACCCTATAATTTCGTATGATTCTGATTTATATTTGAGTTTTTTTTACCTCCCCCAGAAGATTGTCCCATGAAAGTAAAATACCTCTGTGCATATGAAATAGATAAATATATACAGGTATTTTTTAAATTCTAATTTTAAATAAAGTTTTAATGAGAGGAAGAAGTCGGAGTGAATGTGAGAATGCGTTTAACTTCCAAGCTCTATTTTTGATATTTGATATTATAGAGTAGGTTTTTCTTTTTGGCCGAAAATATAAATAAATACTTTTAAATTATACTTTTTTTAGCCTACGTTTTCAGATATTAGTTAGCAAATATACATACTAATTAAAAAATTATTAACATAATATTAGATTTTGTCTGATTATTGAATAGATGCTCTAAATTTGAGAACTATTATTTTCAATTTAGAAAATGTCTAAATAGTTTATTATCAGGAAAAAATAGGTTTTTAAAAAAAAATTATGTGTCAGTGTGGTGGGGTAAATGAGTTTGCAGTTTGGCTTAGCAATGTTTCTGAATACTCCTAATAAACTTTTTAATGAGTGTAAATGTTACCTACTATGTATGTCTGAAAATATAGGCTGAAAAGATATCATTTAAAAACAAACTATACATTTTTTTATCCAAAAGAAGTGTTTACTCTTTTTATTACACTTCACCCTGCAGCAATGAGATGTCGTAATTCAATGTTTATCCAGACACTAAGTATAACAGCTCTAGTCATTATATTTTTTAATTTGAATAACTTAAGACTCAGAACTTAAGTCTAACATGCCTGACCATATTATTTTAAAATTCTAATAGCTTGCAAGTCATGATCGAAAATAAATAAAATTTGATAATGTGCAATAATTTTTTGTGTTTTTTAAAAATCTATCACCCATTTTACCCCAACTTTATTGAAAAAATGGCTCTTAATATAAAATATTTACATTTAAAACTAATATAAGTTATAGTCGTGGCTTCGATTTCTACTCATACCCTAGTTGTTTAAAATGTTCTTTCTCTGTGCTAGTAAAAACTTTCATTGGGGTGTCCATTTAACTTGACGATTTATAAGCAGGTTCTTGTACATAAGTACAAATAAGTAACAGGAAACAGCCCGTAAATACAAAATGCCGTACCACCCCCTACTTCATAGCATTACGTATTGTGACATACATATGAAACTTAGCTTTTTATTTCTGATTCTGTGTACCCTAGAAGATTTCCTCGTTTACACTTCACCTGAAGTAAATAAGAAAAGTCCATTTTAAGAGAATATTTAAGCAATATCTGTAAAAGCATAACATTTTTATGGACCTCTATGGCAAAATGATTAAGCTCTTCTTGTAAGATTATTTAAAGGTTTAGGAGTAGAGTAATTTTCGTTCTAAAGTTTCAAATAATCATTTGCAGAGAATTTCACTGCGGCTATTCAACTGCACACAGAAAATTTATTCGGATAATTCAAAGAGGGAAACTTATGTAAAATTTTTACAATTTAACGGAATATTTTTGTTACCCTTTGACTTGGACAGCAATAGAATTTTATCATCACCATGCAACGTGAAAATAAATCAGGATGTGTAAAACAATGACTGTTTATCAAAGGTATTTCTCCTATCGCAAAACGAAAGAATATCCTTAAATAGATTGACGCAACACCATTTTTACTGGACCTATTCTCAAAGGGAAAACATTTAAAAACTCTTACCTCAAATGAGTAACACTTCTCTTTTCGACAGAACGAGAGGTTACACATTCAGTCAGCTGAAGACTGTTTTGATACTGTGCGAAATTTTCCAGACTTTTATGTTATTCAAGAGAATTCCGCACGTTTCACAGTTTATAAAAAGATACCTTTGTGGTTAAACCTCTTTCCTCACCTATTTTAAGTGTATGTTTTCTGAAAAGACAATTAGACCTGTCACAATGGCAGAAAAAAAGAAACAGTTCTCAAATATTAAAACAAGCTATCATAAGACTTCCTAGGAATTTTTTAAAAAAGTAACATGAAATGCTCAATTTACAAAACATTTACCTGCGGTAAAAATGAATTCGGCAACCAGAGAACGGTCTGTTATTTTAGGGGGAAAAAAGCACATCTTTTTTTCTCCCTTAACACGCCGGTCTCAATAATTTAAATAAAAAAAGCCCCCGTTAGCTGGACACAACCGAATTGTTTCACTTCCACAAGGAACCCGGAAAAGAATTTTCTGGAAATAGCCGCATTGTTATGGCATGGACACATGTTGACAATTCCGCCCACTAATGCGTTTCCTTTTTCGGACGGTGGAAGCATGAATCTTTTGAGAAAAGACGGGAAATTTGGCTAAGAGCATAAATAAAGAAGAGGCTTTGGTAGATCGCACAAAACTATTATCCACGTTAAGTTCGTGACTGCTTTTTGATGTTTTCGGAATACTATTGTTATGTTGGATATGACAGGTAAAAACTTTCAGTTCATTTGGCAGATTTTAATGATATTTAATAATTGTTAACAAAAATAACCGTTTGAGTTTTCTAATAATAAAAATTATTATTAATGAAAATAAATGATCGCGGTTTCTAAACTACTTAAAGAATTAAGTTTTATAATATTTTGTTTATATCATGTATCATTTATATGATGCATATACTATGATCAATTGTTAATTTCTATTCATTCATTTTGTTAATGTTCGTTGTATTTAAAAGTTATATTCGAATTTTTAATCGTAATATGTAAATAGAACTCATATGCATTGGGAAAATAATATGAAAATTAAAACGAACAGAAACCATGCGGATATTTGTTGTTATATTAAATACAACATTGTACTACACACACACACATATTTGTATATATATATATATATATATATATATATATATATGTATGTGTGTGTATGTGCACTACACTGAAAATGTTTTTCTTCCGAATAAATAAATTAACAATTTGCATTTTGTAACAACTATTTTTTTTACTTAATATTTTACAGCGCACTTGATTTTTACACAACAAGCATAAATAATAATTGTTGTCAATTAAATTTTACTATTCCCGAGAGCTTAAATTACGAACACAGAAACTAGATTTCCAGGAAAAAAGGTACTTTACAAAACGTTAACATATAATACTAGAGACTAGATTGTTAAATTCTACTAATTGCTAATCTTAAATAGCAGCAAGACAAAATCGCTCTCAAGAAGAGAGAGTTAAATTTTACTCTCTAATGTTTTTTTTTTTTTTTTTTGTTTTCCTCTAAGTACATTGTAAAACGGTGTTTATTTCAACAGATTCCAGACAGTATCAATTTTAATTATAAATAATCCATGTAAAATCACATAAAAATAAAGTATTATTTTAAATTAGTATATTTCAGTCTTTCATAGATGGCACCACCAACTACACACATCTGAAACAAAAATGAAATCTTTTCAATAAATAAAAAATTTAACAAGAAACTAAAATTTCAATAAATCATTATTTTAAAAAAATCTAATAATTTTAACATAGAAGGGAAATATACATTAATACACCTATCACTAAGGATAATTTTTTTTGTTGTTGTTTTAAAATATTATTAAAACTGTGAATGAAGCTTAATATGTAAAAAAATACTTAAATTATATTTATAAAATAGCAAATAAATAAAATATCAAATAATAAGTATAATTAATGGAGTTCTAAATGTTTAAATGACATATTTTTTAAGCTTATAATAATAATAATGATGGTGATAATAATAATACTAATAATAATACCGTGTTTACTCGCATAATAGTCGCACTTTTTTGCCAATTTTTCATGCTGAAAGTCTAGGTTCGACGACTATGTTGGGAAAATTTACTACATAATATTGTAACTCTAAAGCTATTTTTCTATTTCAAAACGGGCGTGCGACTATTATGCGAGGACGATTATTAGGCGAGTAAACACGGTAACTATACATTATTAGTGGTATTATTATTACTATTATTATCATTATGAAAAGACGAAAGTAGATTCCATTAATAGAATGTATATTTATAATTCATTTGCTGCAATGGAGTCATAACTTAAAAATCAAGATTTTTCAGAAAATGCATTTGAAGATCCGTGAAAGTTAAGAGATGCATATTCACCAAAACGATACCACTGCCAATCCGCAAGTGAATTCTAAAAGGTCGAAAATGGCATTCTGTCAGTTAAAAGTTCATGTCATTGCACTTGTCCCTATGCTATTAATTCAAAAATCATGATTTCAGAACTATGATGTTGTTGCAGTAAATGAACGATAGATTCTTTTTGAATAGACATTTTAATGTTTATTTGTAATTTAAAATATAAGGGATGTAAAAAGCTAACAAAACAGTCGAAGTTGTAAGCGAATAATAAAAAAAAAAGTTTTAATTCGGCTTAAAACAACGTGTAGTAATCTTCAGATTAGACATGCATACAAATTATTATTATTTTTTTTTCCCAGGCTTTGATGTTATAGACGTATGGGTATGGTGTATTCATTAGTCTATAGTTAAATTAGCTGATTTATTTAATAACGAATGCACAATCCCGACTTATTCTTAGGTGACATTGCTGTGTTTGACTTGATAATAAAGAAAATGAAAATCCGACTTCAAATTATTGAAGAGCTTTGATACCAATCACGACTTTTCATTATCTGGCGATTCTTTGGAGATTTACGCATGAACATAATCGAAAATTATTTCCCATTATATTAACCCCATGTAATTTTCCATTATAGTAAATTATAGTTTCCATTTACCCTATAATCCGTGCAGAGAACTTTAAACATGTTTGATGAATGTGAAAGGGCTCTCTTTTATTCCCAATCGAAGTTGGAGGCCAAAATTTTTGCTTGCACCTATTCATCAAAAGAAGCAGAGGACGCTTATTCTCGAGGTAAACTTGATTCTGGATCATCTGCATTCTTTCGCTCCATGGTTAAAAGAAAATACTCTTGCGATATGTATGAAACACATAACATAAATTATTAACAAAAAAAATCACTCAAAAGAAACTGGTGTTTAAAAGATAAAATAATGCACATACAAGATACTCATCAAAATGTTATTGCACCTTTATATGTTTATATTATGTGTGTTATTTTACTAAGTTTTATTTTCTTTTTTTACATTGTACTGTAATTTAGCTTTCGAAGTTTCGAATAAACGAAAGGATGTCTGAACTGTTCCTGAAATATCCATTATCGTGGACTTTACGAATTTTTTTTTAAATAATAGTTTTTCTAATAAAGAATTTTTCAATTATTCTTTTGATTTCTTCCTTGTCCACTGATTTAATAAAAAAAATGGGTACATTTTTCAATGAGACATCTCAATTATGAAACTTTGCAAACTTCTTGTGACAGGTTAGAGCAGTCACAACACCTTCGCCATATCAGGAAAATTTTTCTTCCTTTCCGTTAAGCTTTTGTGTTTCTTGAAGGAAAAAACATGATATGCAGATTGTGTTGCTTCTTGGTGTTCATTTTTAAATTTAAAAATAGCAATGATAACATCAAACAATTTTATTTAGAATAAAATCTCACTTGCCACTTAACAATATATATTTTCTTTCTTTCTTTCTTTCTTTTTTTTTTTTTAAATCCCAAAATGAATTTTTTGTTTTAATTTCTATCTAACGGCAAAAGAACGAACAAACTTTTTGGCTATCCCAATAATAGAAAACCTTAAGAAAAGTTTTTTAAAACTATAAATTTCTACAATTGCAGGACCTCAGTATATCCCACAGAGTTTTATAAGAATACTAGCTGAAGTACCCGTTCTTCGCACGGGAATGAATGGACTTTTTGATATTAATATTTGTTGTGATTACTATTTATTGTAATAAAGAGATATAGTAAAATGGATATCGCGTTATATTGTGTTCAATAATCATGTATACTGAATTTCAAGGCAATCGTTTTTACGGTGCACGGCGTAGCTCAATCTAGTGGCGAGTTTCAGCAAAACGGATACGGCGAAAATATTCTTCGCATTCAGATATCGATGTATACGATATCTGAATATCGATGTATACGATATCATGAATTTTCATGACGATCGGCTGAATAGTCCTGAAGTTCATGTGTTGACGCGACATCTAGTGTCAAGTTATACGAAAATGGATCGTGCCAAACTCTTCCCCGTGTTCAAATATCTATGTATACCTATTTTCATAGCGATCATTCGCACAGTCAAGAAGTGATACACTGCAAGGCCATCTAGTGGTTAATTAAAGTAATGATTTGCAACAGCGCCGTCATGTGGCGAGTTATAGCAAAATGGATAACACCAAAATATTCTCATTGTTCAAATAGCTATGTGTACTGATTTTCATAGCCACCGTTTGAATGGTCAAAAATTTGGCCTGCTGCAGCATCATCTAGTGGCGAGTTAAAATAATAATGCATTGCAGTGCCATCTAGTGGTGAGTAACATCAAAAGTAACACAGTTAGAATATATTCTTCGTGCTCAAATGTGTAAGTATAAAAAATTTTATGCCGATCGTTCGAACGGTATAGAAGTTGATGCGTTGCCACGCTATTTAGCGGTAAGTTACCGCAAATGGATAGTGAAAAATATTCTCCGTGTTCTAATATCCGCGTGTACCAAATTTCATCGAAATTGGTTGGACGATATTCGAATAGCAAACGGCTAAACGGAAAAGAATTCGACGTTCTGCTGTGCCACCTAGTGGCAAGTTAGAGGAAAACGGATAGCATAAAAACTTCTCCATGATAAAAGACTTAGGCGAACCAAATTTCATGGTGATCGGTGAAAAGGTGGTGGAGTTTTTCAACCTCCTACACACATACCAACATTCATTTTTATCTATAACCAGTCTTATTATATATACCAGTCTCAAGTAAAATCCAGTTTCAAATCTAAGCCTCGCCAAAGTGCCAGCATACGCCATTTTGCAAGAGTTTTTTCAGGGAATCATTCGAAGCATTGACTTAGCAGCAATCAAAATGGGAAATGGTTCGACCGCCACTTTATTTGAAAAGTGGAATCCATTAATACAGCCTCATCTTTTAAATTATCAACTATAACATGTTTTATTCATCGTTGCCTCGATGTACTAAATGCGAAGATTTCAATTTTCTGAAATTTGGCGGATTTCCCCCAAGTTAAATCAATGTACTCAATTGGCGAGAATTCTGAAGCTACATCGCTTGAAATACCCTAATAACTGCATTATTTCTGCACGGATAGTTAAAATTTAATGCTGTATTCTAAGAAAACCTATACACTTGTTTTCAAAAATGCTATTCCCTTAAGATATCAGTAAATTGCGCCAAAAAGCCTAAAACTGTGCAAACCGCTAGAACTCACGTTCTAAAAAACGGCCTATCAGCCATTTTATTTTTCGCCAAACTAAAAAAATTTACATATTAGTCTCGGAAATCTTCGATCCGCATTGTTTTGCGTATAAAACATTTCATTCCTGCTCTCATTTCATATGCGCACACGATATTATAATTAAAAAAATAACCTTACAAATATAAACTAAAAAAATCATTATTATTCTTTTATTTTTACTTTAAGAATTTAAAATATTTTATTCAGCAAAATCGCCACACATGGCAACCAAGATGCTTATTTCACACACTTTTTTCACTACAGGGGTTACAATTACGTAAAGCTTTCTGTGTGGTGAACATAAAAAATATCTTAAATTCCGGGAACGGGTGGCTTTGAAAGTTTTAAAGTGGACTATCATTTATTCTATATTATTTTACATATCTGTGCAAAATTTCAGGCTGATAGGTCCATTTTTGTGGATTTGTATACGAATCAAATCCACAAACAAACAAACAAACAAACAATCAATCAAACAAACAAACAAACAAACAAACAGAATTTCATTTTTATTTATAAGGATATAACATAAACACGTGCGATGTATCTTGTTTTTATTTCTTCAGATTATTTTTCGTAACATGTCTCAATTTCGTGTTTGTGTGCCCAACTAAAAAGAAGTCTTTTTTTTCAGACGTGAGGGGAAAAGCCTTGTCAAAATTAATCCTTGTAGGTCTCTTCGTCTCAACTTTCTGGATGAATCCAGTGGTCTGTCGCTTACACCGGAACAGGAATAATGATGACTCCATGGGGCAAATGCTTGCTGCCGGACTCGTGGTCAAGTTCCTTCAAGAAGATGACCATGTTTGCGTCCATCATCATCATCATCACCATCATCCACCTCCAATGCTGTGGCTGATGTCCGGACATTTTGGATGAGCATGTGAATGTGCGACGATCTCATTATCTGTCTGGGGATTTAGAAAGCCAACTTTTATAGAGCTTATTCTCGAAATAGTGTACTCTTGAAAAGCACAGGATTGTATTTTTTCATCATAACGCAAATTAGACGTGATTTAGATGATTACATTAGAATTATGTGGGTCAGTAGGGACTATAAACTGCGCCTTTTTAGGGAAAAATTTTCGAACTCATGAATGTCGGTTTATGTATACTCTCTATGTTTTGAGTTGCGTAGTATATGCTTGAAAACATGTTTGATCTACTTAGCAGCCGTCTCATGAAAATACGTTGATGTGAACAAGAGCCTCTCAGTTAGTTATTATTTTTAGCACTTTAGAAAAGTTTACATATTTTTTTTCAGTTTTTTAAAATCCTCCGTGTTTTAAAATAGAGGAGATTAATCATATAGTTTATATAATAATCTGAATCCCTAGAATATTTTATGAAATAGCTACATCGTTACTAAATCACCTTTATTCATCTGCATTCTTCACTCGAAAAATACTGAGAATATTTTATTATGCACTAGCATTATAAATAAAATCCATGAGAATAAAATTCATTGCATAATCAGTGTTATGAGGCATCATTAAAAATTATTACGTCTGTATTAACAAAAATGTTGTGTATTTGATTTAAAAATATGCTGAGTTGCAAGCCTTTCAGCATAACATGCTAGCAACAGCATTTATATTAAATGCGTAGATTGACAGCTCCTATGTCAAGATCTCACGGTTAAGTTAAAGAGAAACGCTGCTATATTATCAATATTATTTAAACAAAAATAATTGGGCATGCATATTGGTATAACTTCAGTTCTGCATAATCTTAATGAGAGTAAATACTGTTTTATGAATAAAATACTAATAAGTATTACGCTAAGAGATTTGCAAAAACCAAATTTTATGAAACAAGAATTTTCTGAGGGATTAAAAAGCAGATTCTTCTGTACTTATGAAACAGCACAGCTAAAATATTTATGTTTGACATTTAAATAAAGTCAAACAATGGCTTGAAGCGGGGAGCTCTCCCCTTTGAAAAGAGAAGAGATTTTTTAAAAGGAATTTGTTTGTTTATGGTATAGACCTGTTAAATTATCAAAAATTTGTATTTTCACGTTCAACTGTATTCGTTATTTTAATATAATTATAGTTGCATATGAAATCTTTTAAAAATGCAACTAAAACATATTTTGTGAAAGCTTGACATCCGTTCAAATATGGATTGGTCGCAGTAACATTCAACATCCTTTCAATAATTATGCAAAACTGATAATTTCGGAAACACGTTCTAGTCATCTTTAATGTAAAAACTATCTGTCAGACATGTGATTTTTCTTATTTAGAGAAAATTTCTTTTATTGTTTAGTGAAATAAAAATAAAATTGTTCTTAAATATGAATTTGCCTTTTACTTTATTATTTAAGTTAAATACCTGACATGTACTAAGCTTTAAAATGACCTCTGACAGCTAAAATGGATAAGTAAATTTAATCAGGACTTTTTCCAAAAGTAAGTAAAACCTTACAACTTTTCTCATGTTTCAAACTATGATCCAACTTTTATTATTCACAACTGAAAACCACTTGCTGATCTTTGTTATGAAGGGCTACCCCAGTAATTGCCCAAGCAATTAAATTAAAACAAACATTTAACACAAGACAATCCAAACAATTTTTAAGTGTATTCCACAAACTACGATAAAAGGGAAAATAATATTCATGCAGTAATTTTTGCATTCACAACACCTATATAACTGTTAATATCCTACCTTAAACCAATTGATCTCTTAAATCGCTCTTTCATTAGATAAGATAATAAAAATTTATTACCAACAGAGATACCAGTAATAAAGTGGGAAGGTGGGGGATTATTGGAAAGGGTATAAATGAGAAACCGTATATCATCTATTCGTCTTTAAATAATTTGATACTCACTATATAGCTTTGATCTTAAAAATTATAAAGACTATAAATAATCTGCGAAGAAATTGCTTACTTTTCACTCATTAAACTGACGGTGGTGATGCCCGGACATTATTTAATCTATAATTTTTTAATCATTTAATCATTTTAAACATTTTAAACATTAATGACAGTCAATGTATGTTTTTAAAATCTGTTTGTAATAGAAATGCTTTATGCTTTTTCATCCTTATTTACACATTAAAATTGAGTACCCAAAATAAGTTAGCAGACTATTATAAGTACGAAAATTTTAAATGATTTTAAGTAAAAGACGTTGCTAGCATTTTTTACACGGTAATTCGAGGAAAGTTGCCATATTTATTTTTTTTTTCTTTCTAGAGCCAAAATTGAAATGATAAGATGGTAAAAAAAATACACCATGCACTTCAATCTCTATTTATATATACTTATTAATTGCTTTGCCCGTATGTATATGATTGAAAAATTTAATGTTAAATAAACTCATCTGAAATGTGTCAACTTCCCTAACGAGGAAGATGCCACCCGTTACGGTGTACGAAAAATAAGATAAAAAAATTTTAAGATTACTTATGAATTAGCAATAACTATTTCAAAACGAACAAATCTGTAAACAATTATTTTTTTCAAAATTATTTAATTAAAATTAATTAGAATAAAGGTTTGAATGTTAGCCTGCACATTTTTTTCAGTACAAAAGATCGCTATAGCGGTCTTCATGCAACCATTTCTTGCATTTGATGTACTGAATCCAATCAAACTTGAGACTTTTCTTATCACATCCTTTGCATGCAGTAAAAATTTAAGAAGCTCAACCCGTTTTCGTTTTGCCATTTCATAGCTGATCTGCATGACAATTTTATTTGTCAAAATTCTTCTTGTGACTGCCTTTTGAATACATATATAATATAAAACAGCAGAACTTACGTAGTATGGATATTCTATTAATCCTTCGAGCAAGTGATAGCACGTAACAAAATGAAAAATAAATTAAAAAAAAGGAATAAAAATAGAAACAATGGATTACACAGATGTTGTAAGAAAACAGAGCTATCAAAGCTAAACAAATGTTTTGTTTGGATATATATAAATAATGATATCTCGTGGAACTAAGCCTAACAACAAGAGCCCATACAAATTTAAGATGTGGAAGTTGGAATGGAAAATTGAAATAGAACACTCCTTACCAAGTGCCACCGCGCTCATATTTCAGTTTAGAGTCATAAAAGTAGACCAGGGGCACGACCATAGCTAATGAAAAAAAAAAACAAGCGTGGTAAAGATCGAAACATGGAGGGAAAAGCTCAGAGATGATGCTAATACTCGAAAAAAAGTGATGCTATTATAGAATTTTAAGTGACAGAAATAAGCAGCAAGATCCAAGAAGTAAAATAGATAAAAATTAAACAACTAGAAGATATTGTAGTCAGAAACAATGTAGTTAAAAATATATATACCCCCAACCCCATCCCCGAATAAATTTCATTAATCCGTCGCTGTCACGAAAGGTTCCCATATTGGACTTTTGTGAAATGAAACTTGTAACATTTCTTTCTCCAATAAAGTCAGCTTTGTTGCTGAATTGGTATTTTTTTTATAATTCTTCCAAACCCGGGAGGAAATTGGGACGTACTCTGTACTTAACTAACTTCTAGGAGCTAAGTATTCCATGAATGGTTTGCAGCTGCGTGCGTGGCAAATTGATAGCACTGAGTTTCAGTTAAGTTACGAGAATCATATTTCACTCTTATCAATCGTGAACTTATGCTAGGAGATGCGATCACTCTTCACTAGAGTTCACAAGTAACGTTTTCGACGTTAATATCAGAACGATGTAGTCTCACTATTAGAGATATATGGTGACCAGTGGCGTATCCCGAAATTATTCATGGAGTGTTACGACTACTGTAATTCACATACAACAGTACGTGCGTGTGTGTGATAAGGGAATGAAGAATATATATTTTGTGCGGCAAAAAATTCCTCATGGGGGTTGTGATCCCCTCCCCCCCTCCCCCCCCCTTGGCTATGACCCCCTTAAGACTTTACTATGGAAAAACTTAATGACATTTTTCATGGTAAAAGCCCTTTACGTCATAAATATAAAACAAAGATGAACATAAAACACAATGATTGTTTATTATTAACTAAATTAATTTAATAATAATATGATGTTATGTTATAATTATATTTCTTATTAAAGATCGTAACGTAATATGGTGGTATGTACACCAGTTAGTGGCTCAATAATTATGTATTTATGTCTTTTCAAAAAATCACAATTTACGGTAGCGCCAAAAGAAACATCCGAACCAAAAAGCTTTATGTAAAGCATATAAAAAGGGTATCGTTTTACTTCAATAGATATTCGCTGCTACTTTGAGTGCTCACCACTTGACTTCTTCATAGTCTGTTCAGCTATTCAATTGTAAATTTGGTTTATTAGCTAATAAGTTACATCCACTTTGTATCACAGTGGCATACCAGACATACTGGCTGCAACATACCTGTTAAAGTTTTATAAATTAATCATAGTGTATTAAAAAAGTATTTTAATGACTGTTTTTTTATATAGAATAGTGTGAGCATAAAACATTTTTTAAAAAAAATCTTAAATGTTTGCAATATTTAATTAATGTTGTAACAAGTAACTGCATTTTTTTGTCCATCGGCAATCGTACTATCGGTTATCGCAGCGCTATAGTGTTTTTTCATCGGTCAACGGGTCAACCTTACAACATTTATGTTACGATTATTTAAAACAAAATGTGCGATTGCTTAAAAAGTTGTCAGCTTAAAATATTCGCAAACTCTTCAGCAACAATTAAGTATACTACAGTTATATTTTCAAGTAATACAAAAAAAAAAACAACCGTTTTGGTTTTATTGAACTCTTCTTTAAAAGCATTTTGGTCTAAAATTTCAGTTGTTGAGATGCAAAGGAGTAAGTTTTCTCACTTTTCAGGACTGAAATCCCCCCATCCTTTTGTTTTTCCTATACCCAAGATAAATGATTTTCAACATTTGATTTGGATGTCATGGGTATCTCATATTATAGTAAAAGTTGACAACATAAAAATATTTTCTCGCACGAAATATGTCCATATTTATGAAATAAAGTTTTTGTGTTTGCGTAAAATAAATTGTGGTGCTGCCATCTGATGTGTATAATGTTAAATGAACTCAAATTTGATTCGCTTTCTCTGGCAGGGTGCGAATTGACGGGGGGGGGGGGGATGATGGGGATCGTCCCCGGCTGAAGAATGTAATATCCCTGGCTAGAGAAATATTAATTGATCCCTGCCAGGGATACTATTTATCCCCTGCTGAAGAAATGTGAAACTGGTGAGTGAAGATTTAAGATTGAAGTCAAGAACTCAAAATGAAGGTTGTATGTTATCGTTTGTTACTGTATTCTAAGGCGACTGCCTTAAAATTTAGTCTAAGTTAAAACCCCTCAAGGGTGGCTTCCAATACAAGTACATTGTATGTAGCTTGTGTATCTCTGAGTCCGTAGAACAAACAATCTATGACTTTAGTTTGAATATAAGTCAGTTCCCGCACGTGTCGGCGACTGCATTTGTCAAGTAATATCACGTGAATAAAGCATTTGCACCTTCCCTCCTATTCCTTTTCAAGTGTCCCCTCCTGGAGAATGTTTTCTTTCAAATGTCCCCCCCCCCTGGAGAAAATGTTCAGTTCGCATCTCTGGTTCTTTTTTTTTTTTCTTTTAGTTTGAGCTAAAATCTTTTATACATAACCTAATGTCATAGATGGCCGCAAAACAATTTGCTCTGACATAAAAGTGGTTCAACAACTGTGTTTTTCTTGTATGTAATATTAAGCCTACACGAGAGGCATAGCCTATGAGAGACTGCCTCTGACGGAGGACTTTCTACGGAATCAAACACATATTCACGTTACATCTGGAGAACACGTTACATCTGGTCTACACGTGGACAAAACTCTGGACAAAACTCCAGGCCGTTAGATCGAAACCCGTGCTGTGGGCCCGAGGACGGGTCCTTAAAGCTTTCAGCCGTCTATCATGTTTGGTGTCTTATCCACTCGGTTGTGGTGAAGCCCACAGTGAAGATCATGGTTATCACAGGACCGTCACAAATTTGGCTTGTGATAGTTGTGACTCCCCTGTGTGGTCACTGTGGTGCTTTATAAGTAACCAGTCACTAGGAGAGATCACTGTGAAGTCACTTTATGTTTACTGTGTGACCTGCCGCTTAGAGTCAGCTTTGTGAAATCACTGTGAGATTGCTTTGTGAGTGCTGGTTGTTGTACCTTGAAAATGATAATACAGTTGCCGTTTGTTACTACTTCACAAGTGAAGCTACTTTTGCTGACATATCTTGAGTAATTCCATTTTTCGAACATTAATGAGTAAATCCAAAAATGATGAGGAATAATACAGCAAAATCTTGCGGTTGGTATGTGATGTTGATTGAATTTAGTTTAAATTAGTATTAATTTTAAAATACATCATTCTGTTTGAATAAAACAATATTATTTATAAAAGAAGATATTATTTCGAAAAATATTAGAGTTGAACATTGTAACCAAAAGCTGTGTTTAAAACTTCAGATTTAAGCGGAATGTATGTGTAATGTGTCGAACCTTTTAAATATATCGTATTTTATAAATTTATTGTTTAACGTTAAAAAATATGTTCTGTTTTTCAGTCAGATGTCCTTCTTGCAGAGGTGCCTGAAAAACAATATACAATATATACAGAACACGAATGTTTGCAATCAGTTCATTTTTGAAGCAAACGTAACTAGATGTGCGTGGTTTAACACGGAGTGTATTTGATTACTAATCAGAACATCGGATGTTCGACATAAAGGTATGTCAGAAAAACCTCTGGAAGAGATTTGGTGCTGCCATCTACCCTGTACCCTGAGCATTTGATATTGTGATTTTCCTAGCAACGAGACGATTTTTCCTTGCAACGTCTCGTTGCCCTGTGGAGCCTCATTGCATTATATAGTGTCCGTTGACGAATATAGGGTTAAAATTGAGACAAATTATTTTTTCTCTACTGAAGTCTAATTGTGACTAACTACACTGCGAGATCTCATTCTGAAGTCTAGCCGGGCAAATATAGGGATTCTACCGTGAACACACAGCGCCGTCACACCAACTTTTTGTAACTCGATCATCACTAGATTTCTTGCTCACTTTTCGGTCACAAGAGATAATCCTGCAATTAGTGTATTTTATAGAAGTCAACCTTTCTAGAACTTTCTTATAATGACATAGGTTAAATTAGCGCCTCTTTTACAGTTAATATCATTTGACTTGAGTACACAATAAGAAAAGCAACGTACATATTTAAGTTCTCTCTGTTTAGGACTAAAATGCTCTCCTTCTTAATATAAGGTTTGAGTAGCTCCGTTATCACTGCGAAGTCAGTGTTTAGGTTTCCGGATTTCCATTATTCATGGACAACGCCTTAATTTGTAACAAATGAAATACATGTACAAAAAGACAGTTGTTACAGAACTTTTAGAAAAGTATCTGAAATTTTTACATCACACCTATCCAAACGCCCTTATGCAAATTTGAACGAAGAGTATTTATGTTTGAATTTACAACTGAGCAAACGAGGTAATTTTTCTTTTTCAATTAAAAAAAATATCTTGCAACACTGTTCACAAGTGCTCTTTGTGAAAAGTCTTTAAATTCACTTGTAAAAAATCGATAAATTTCCCCCCAAAGATTATTATTTTAAATTAGCTTTTCAGAAACAAATTCAATCATTATATACCTACAATTACATTTCTAAATTAGTTAGAAATGTGAAATATTCTATAGATAGTGATGTTTATTTCAACTCTTATGCATATATTACCTATCATGCATTTTTACTCTGAGCAAAATTGTTTAATTGATGTTAAACTCCAAATTAATGTTGATTTGGAATTAATAATCTCTTCTTTTATGGTGGCTGTGATAATTTTTATAAAGATACCAATCCTAGAAATCTTCATGATATAACTCGAAAATTGAAAATTTAACAGAAGAAACCAACAACTAAAATTCTGATAGAAAAGTCTGTCGACTCCGCAATTACTGAGATTTTACAGACAAACGTTTCAGCAAATCATCTTAACACACATACCTCCTAAATTGGCGACACTAAAATTAATAGTATGGTCAATGAACGAAGAAACATTAATAAGATTGTCAAAGTAAGATTTTAAAACTTCGTAATGATCATTTAAGTCGGGAAAATCTGCTTCATTGTGACTGGTCACACTTGTTTAGTGGCAGAATGGAGTCGACTTATGAAGAGTCAGTCACAAATACTACATTTAACAAAAAATGTCATTTCAGAATCTACAATATTTGAGTGATAATTCACAAAAATGTGCTGCAGAAACGAGTGATTCTCTTTAGATTTACTGATTTTGAAAAAAAAAAGGAGTAATAACATGGCATCCCTTAACTTTGGGCTATTTTTAGAAGCTGCTTGCTCAGATAGTTCCACTTACAGATAGTGAACTCAGCAGACTGGATCAATTTTTATCTTTCCAATAACGTAAAATCGTCAGATGCCGCTTTTACGACTTATTTAAGAGTAATATAGCTTAACTAGTAGAGTGGAAAAAGGTTTTTTCATTTTTTTTTTTTCACCAAAGAATTGTCGCGCAGTTTTCTTACTTAATTTGAATCTATATTGACGGTGATTTTTAAGAAGGGTATTATTATTACCCCAAAAATATAAGATAATAATGTTTGCTTATACGTCTGAATTTACAATTGAGTAGATATGGCATATTAAAAAATATTATTATAAAAATCCATATTTAAAAATATAATAATGCTTTATAAATTACTCATACTTGCAAATCTTTATGAAATGCGAAATATGAAAAATTCCTGTTAGAGTTGAAACTTAAGTTTGTTTACAAGATAATATAAAGTATATTTGACTAAAATTTTACTTTAAATTACTTTAAAACTAATAATAGCAATTTGTTTTAAAATTAATAATAATAGTATGTATACACACACACACGCACACACATATATATATAGAGAGAGAGACACACACAAACAGGGTGTTCCAAAATACTAACACAGGCGCTTTTATTTCTTAAATATTGATCATAGACACATACAATAAATTACAAAGGACATAAAAAGGTACAGAGTTTATGATATTGATAAAAATCCCGTGATTAAGTAAAAATAAAGTTCAAATTTTTATACACTCCCGGTACAAAAAATTCCCAGTAAGTAAAATGTGGGCTGTACATTGAATGGGTGGTTCACAAAATGTCAGCGTTTCAACGTAAAAGGACTCAGAGATCCGAAAAGAAATATATTTCGACTTAAACCACATTTTGATGGCTCTAGGGCAGAAAAAATCACAGCAGAAGATCGCGTTTCAGGGACTGTATTCAAATTACGGAAGAAAACATCGTATAAGTACATACTTTCGCTATTAATGGTATCGTATTGCCACTTTACGCATTACGTTTAAACATATACAAGAGAATATTTATGATAAAAGGCTGAAATTTTGTATATCAGCTAAATAATGTATCTTAACATTTTACTAATCGGGAAATTTTTCGTACAGGTGGCCTTATAAAAATGTAAATTTTGTAAAATTATAGATAAACATTTTAATCGATATCATAAAATTCTCTACATCTTTAAATGAAACTTTGAAATTTATAGTATATTGGTGTCCAAAATTAAAGTTACAAACACAAAATTTGTGATAACTGAAGAAATATTCGGTTTACTGCAACAAAATATGGCACAGAGACATAATATCATAGGAGACAGCATGTAGCAGTACAAAAATTTCAAAAAGACGCGAGTTGTTAGTTAATATACAGGTTGTATCAAATACGGCCAAATCATGATCCATCATATTTTGAGAGAGACCCATCTTATATAGAGTGTGACAACTGTGCACTGCTATAAAAGCTTCACAACGAGCCGCCATACTGTTAATAAGAACGACAAGAAACGTTTGCCTCAATAAATACCATTTTTTCAAATGCGAGGTTCTCAACACTTACAAGGAGCGTGAACATCGTGAAGTAGCTTTACAAGACTATCTCAAACATGTTATATAGGATTGAGATCCGTAGAGTTCGTTGGCCAGTTCGAGCAGTGAATATTCTGTGATTCAAGAGGATCATCAGCAATGTGAGGTCTTTGTGGACTAACATTATCGTTTGCAGGCTGCGACGTAAAAAATGCGCAGCGTACGAAATAAATCCGCAAATCCTCATTTTAAAATAATCCATAATTTTTTGGTGTGAATAAATTCCCTAGAATAGCCATTCTCGTTGCAGTTCAAAATAGTGGCGGATCCAGAAATTTTTTTGGGGAGGGGCTAAATTTTTTAAAAAGCTTATTTCACCCAATTCACCCATTAGTCTAAACCAATGTATGAGGCTTTTGGGAGGGGCTAAGTAATAAAATATGATCACTTTAGCTATTTAAAGTGTATAATAAAGCAGAATGCTACCCTTGAGCAATCTCTTTTGGGGGGGGGGGTGAAGCCCCCTAGCCCCTCCCCTGGATCCGCTACTGGTTCTGCAGGATCTCTGCAGGAAATATCCTATACATCTTTTTTGCCCTTTAGTTGTACGCATTTTTCTGGAATCAGGTACCTAAAAAATTGCATTGCGCCCTCTTCCATGCGCCCTCTTCCGCAGCTACACTGAAAAAAAAAATTTTAGTTGAATCTACAAAAATTTTGTTAAACCAGCAAAATTATCCAGTTGAAATAACACCAACAAAATTTTTGTTGAATTAACAAAATATTTTTGTTAAAATTATTTAGTTTTTTCAACAAAACATTTTGTCAATTTAACCATACAATTTAATAGAAATAACCAAACGTTTTTATAATTTAACCAAATTATTTCTTTAAATGGTTTATTTGGTTAAAATCATCTAAATTAGTTGTTTGAATTAACAAAATTTCTTTGTTAACTTGTGCTGTGCTGGCGCATTTAACAATTATTTTGTTGATTTTTACCATCATATTTTTAAATCCACAAACAGTTGGTTGAAACTTTCAGAGATAGGACAAAATAATTTATCTATTCATCAAAATTCATATCTTTATTTTAGTATTTAATAAGAATAGTTTAGTATTTAATAAGAATAATTTAGTATTTAATAATCTAGAAATTCAAAGTCATTTTTTCGATACAAAAAACTTGATAAGACAACCCAAAATCACATTTACGTTCGTAATAAAATAAGTATGTGTACTATTTCCTCAAATTTTACTTAATTTTACAAAAAGGCCATCTTTTTACCGCTTGGCGAGAAAAAGATGAGCCACTCATAAGCGATCGTCCACGTGACCAAAAGTGTCCAGTTGGTGTAACAAATCTAAAATATTTGAAATTAACAGTTTAAAAATATATCGCAAAAGCAGAAGTGCCAGAATCTGGCGAATGTCTTTGCAAAAGCCTAGCAACCCTGCAAATTCAGACAGCATTAAACAGGAAAGTACAGGACAGTAACTTCAGGAGCAGCCTACCTACATGGTTTAAGACTTTTTCTAGCTTCTGAAGATTTTTTTTCACATTATTGGAATACATAAACATAATTACATATTTCATATATTAATACAGAATATATACTAAATAATATACAATAATAATAAATACAAAATAATTAAAAATACAATAATAATAGAGAGCGTTAGACAGACAGGCGCCCAGAATTTACATTGAATATACTAAATCCATAGTTAATTTAGAAGAGAAATACCCCAAAATTGCAGACACAACGACAAGCAAAATAGAGAAACGGAAGCACCTTTTATCAAGCAGGAAAGTTAAGGGAAGAGAGATTAAAACTGAATACAGAATATTTGACTTACAAAAACGAAGCAAAAGAAAACTGTTTTAGACCTGGAAAATATGTGATCTGCATCAATATATCTCCCCACAGCCCAACAAAAATTTTGCAAACCGAAAAATATGTGATCTGCAGCACATCTGGTAGCTCTCTCTCTCTTTTTTGCTCGAAAGGCCTAATAAACACCGGCTGCCTAAATGGTAATTTATACCATCACTAAACCAGCAGAACTTAAGCTCTTTGATAAATGTAATATGAAGCTAATAAACTATTTTTGTAGCTAGAATGTTTCATTAGGAAAATGAATGTATTTTCCCTTAGAAAGAATATAAAAAATTGCAAATAATGAGTGACTTTTCTTTCCGGCGTGGTATACAAATTAAACTGTTTGGTACATAAAACCGATATGAATTTAAAAAGATGTGTGTTTCGCTTTAATACTTAAATATTCCCTAAAATACCTTCATCGAGCCTATACATATATTATCATTTTTACATCCTTAGATATTTTGTGGCCCGATACATAGTTAAAAGGTGATTCTGGTTTTGTTTCAACTAAGTTAGTCTAACGCACACTGAGGGGTTTTAAGCTTAATCTGTCGAAACTTATAAAAACACTAAAATAAAAATCTATTTTTTTAATTGATTAACTAATTAGGCTTACCTCTGATATTTTCAACGAAATCAGGAAAACCCAATTTATTTTAGTGTTTCATATGATCCATTTTTATATGTATTTGCAGATAGCGAAAATCCTTCTTCCCTCTTCCGTAAATAAGAATTTCTCCTTTGCACGAGTCTGGCTGAATATTTCACAGTCCTGCGCTTGTCCTTGATGCATTCGTAATTTGAAATTTTATTTAAAAATTGAGAAATTTTAAATTTAATTCGTTGAGAGTTTCAACAAAAACGTTTTGTTAAAATTAAAAGCATTTTGTAAAATCAATTTGATTGAATGAAACAAACTTTTATTAATCAACAAAACAAAGCCACCAAACTACTTAACCAAACAAGTTTTGTTAAATTCAACAAAACACTTTTAAGCGTTTTTCACTCTCACGCAACCAACGAATAAGCTTCCACACTCTTCCAACTCAACCATTCTCCCCGGAAATTAAATTCGTCTACTTCCTAATTAAACAACGTAATTTACGTCTGGCAAATTACTATTGTATTGTTTGATTACCGTACTATATCATATTAAAATTACAGGCATACTAAATTGGTTTGAAAATTATTACTTTTTAATTACTTAAATTAGATCTGGAGTTATATTAGGAACCAAAAAACTGTCTGGTGACTATAAGTCATCAGACAGTGCGATTCATAATGCTAAAAAGACATAGAAAATTATATAAAAAATTCAAACGTCTTAAAATGATTTTAAATTTTCCACTTCTTACCTGTATAGATAAGATGCGCGCAGGCAAACGTTCCTAGGTGTCTTACTGCTTCCCAACCTAACGTACTGCTTCTCTAACGTACCCTAGGTATGTAACTTGACGTACTGTATCTAGACGTATTGCTTCCTAACCTAATTTCAATAAGAAAAGAAAATAGGGTAAACCATACAGCTATTGCCCGCTTAAGGATTTCAAACACATTGACATTCAAAAAATATATTTATGGTATTGCTACCAACTGTTTCTTATGATCTAATAAACTCTAGAGTATCAACAGTCTTTAGCTAAAATTGACGTAGAAAATATTGTATGAAAATTAAAATCATCTAAAAAGTGCAGTCATTTCCAGCATCTCAGCACAGTAATTGCCCAGTACCTTAAAATAGTCTGAGTTGACTATGAATATGAAGAAATATTCAAACAAAATATTAAACTTAAATTTTCTCAATATATCAAAATAGATTGTGTTAAGCTTTCAAAACTTCATCCAATAATTTTTTTCTTGATGATTATGAGTCAGAGTCTCCTACTATAAAACAATGATGGTATAAAAATAAATTTAAATCAGAGCTGTTGGGTATACGTTCCTTATGTTTTCGTGGAATACAATACACATGGAAGATTTTTTAACAAGCACCGCAAGTCAATCGATTTTTTATCTCATTGGAATGGCGAACTTCACAAAGAGTATCACTAAGCTTTTTATTACAATGTGACTTCTTAACTTCTTGTATCGGTTCGAGTTTTTGCTTAAAAATTTCACTCTGTTGGTATTAGGTTATTATTCCCTTTAGTTGTACCTATTTCCTTAAAATTTCTAGTATCACTGTAGAGATTCATCGAAGAATTTTCATTTTTCGGATTTTCGTTTGTATTTTTATTTACTTTTGCAGTCTTCTTGTTTCTATTTTCAGTCTTTTTCTTGTCTCTAATCAACTTCTTCTCCTCTTTCACTTTTAACAAATTTTCTTTTTCTATGTGTTTGTACGTAATGCTACATTAAAATTTTAAGAATTTCAACAATTTCACATCAACATGCTTTCTTCAAATTTTCTTTACTATACTGTACTTTTGGTGTCTTTGGCATACTAAAAATATGAGTTTATATTTGCATTAAGACTGTTAAAGAATTTATGCATTTAAAACACAACTACATGTGATATTGGCAACACACTTTGACCGATAAATTTGATTTGATTTAAGAATTTGATGGTTTGAGACCCTTAGCCAGGAGGCTGTCGTATCGATTGTTCCGAAGGTGACCAATAAATGACCATCAAAGTTTTCGTTCTGGCAATAACTATAGACATTAACGCATAGCAATTACTAATATGATGGTTGGAAATAGCTAAAAATATTCAAATTTAGGTTCAGTGATTGCCCATGGCTAAAATGACAGTTAGGAATCAAAATCCAACGCAGATTCCCATTAAAAACTAAGAAAATAGTTTTAAATTGATGATATCCATGCAACAGTAGTTGAATATCAAATAAAACGCATTAAAAATAACCTTTAAGCAAATTTAGTCCTAATGAAAATTGCTAAAATGTTTACTTGTTTGAGTAACACTTTTACCCGGCTTGATAAAATAAGCTATTACTAATAATTTTAAATTTACAATAAATTAATCACAGAACCATCCAGCGAAATCTGATTGAACTGAAATCATGCTGCTGATAGTGTTTTTCTTAAAGCAGGCAAGCACTGCCAGTAGCCAATTACTCTCTGGTTTATCCTATCAAAAAAACAGCCGACCCAAAATAAACTTTTTTGTGACGCTCCTAGCTCTTATATTATAATGTATGTCTTTCCCCTCTTGTAAAACTATTTTTAGGAAAGTAATTTATGAAGACTTTTTGAGAAGAAATTTCATTTACAGTTTATATCTAAAAGCATACCAGTACATTATTTTCGTTAAGGCAGAAAAACATTTAAAATTTAAAAAGCTTTATATATATTTATATTATCTTATAGTTACGGTAAGACAATTTTCTCAAGGCAATGCTGTCATTTTAGTTTCTGCTCTAACTCATATGCGTTTTGTATTGTTCACGAAGAAGACAAATTCAGCTTCTCCATTAGAAACATTTACGGCGAATTAATATGAATGGATAAACCTTATTTTGTGCAATTTTATGCAAAACGAGAAATACAAGCTTTCGAACATTTTTTTTATTGTGGTAGCCGCGTTAATCCGGTTTGATTACTCTGCGGTTTTATTGATTATTACTGATCACTACCATCAGTGGTACTTCACTAGTTATTATCTGCACAGATCAGCTGCTGTTCACATTTTATACTTCCATTAGTTACCAGTGACCTGGTTTGAAATAGCATCTCCCTTTCTCATGACATATTTTCCACTATTACTGTGGGTTGGGCAAGCACGAGTATCGCACATTCAATGGTGTATTTTGCTATCGATTGATAAACGGACTATTGAGATTATCAATATGATTTAAAGACATCTAACCATTCAAAAGTATCTTAATTCTTTCAGTTTGACGTAACATTATGATGCATAATCATTACATAATTTTGGAAATCTATGTCATAAGAAGCATTTGAAAGTTATTCTTTGTTACTGCATGATTCTAAATTTTTGGAGTTAAATTTTTAGCATTCTTTTCTGTACTTTAAAGAGAAATGATCCATTATAACATGAGATTTAAAGGTAAACGGTTCTTTTTTCTCTCCTCGTAATGTTCGATTTGCAATGGAATCGAACCATGTCAAATGGTTCAAAACAAATATTCAGTTTATTTTCTTCTGATTATTGTTTCATATTTTCCAATCTGATTCGCTATTTTTTTTTGCCGTTCAGCTACCTAATAGATGTTTCATAATATTATACATGCTAAATTCACATTGTGTGATATTTGGTATTGTATCATTTGATTGAGTGACATATTGTACCTGTAAAACCGCTCGGAAAAGTATTGGATTGTAAGACATATTTCCATTCGAATTTAAGTAAATAAAAAATTGCTCTTTTTGAAGAAGTCACAGCTCTAAAATATCATAAAAATGATTATTTTATAGATTGAATAATACTTTTTTCATGAACAGGAACACTTTATGCATGAAACAGAACTGGGAAACTTCCCATACACGTGAATAGAAATATTTTCTAATGAGTTAGAATAAGTATTGGGTCTTTGAAATTAAATAAAATTTCTAAACAATAAATTTTAATCAAATATTTGGGTAAAGGATTGATTAATGCTTTGTTAATCATGCCCAGCAAGCTAACTATTACTTCAACACTTTACTCGAAATTCTTATTCACAATCGCAGACAGACGATGTTTATAATGCCATTCTGCTGTGCGATTCCAGCTAGTTCTTTGAGAAGTTTTTAATCTTTAAAGGACTCCTTCATCCAGAATTTGGAATGTGAAACACGCTTAAACTAGAGCTTCTAAAATTACGGTCTGCCGGAAGCTCCATTTTGAGTAGAACAGAATTTTGTCGATCATTTCGAGTGGCGCTTTTCACAACTGTTCATTTAGTACACATATTCTATATTATACACAACTATACTTGAGCTAATAAATGTAACCGCTATATGTCATTGGGATCAAAAAAATGTTTTCAATTTACATTCATTAATGTAATTATCTTATACTTATCGTACAAAGTAATACATGAACATAACCGAAAAACTCGAGCCAATAAAATATTTTTTCACTGTAAGTGAGCTGTCTCTATTGTTTATTGTAATATTAAAATCTTAGAGTTTTACTTTTGAAATGAACTTAAAATTTTTAACTGCACTGCATTTAATACCATGAATCCTATACATTAAATTAGCCCATAAGTCCTGGCGTAGTTTTTCTTTACTTTCTTTCTTTCTTTTTCTTTTTTTCAATGAAAATTTTGGGAAATGCGTTTTATGCAGAGCCTAAAGTGGTCCCTGTTGGCCAAGTGCAACCATTTTTATTTGCTCGCACTTTTATTTGACACATTTTACAGAAATTTAATTATTCTTTAAAATTATATAAATATCAGTCCATAAGCAGGTGAATTCTTCTAGAGAAGGAAAGAAGATATCACTAGATCAATTTAACACTAAACTGTTCTCCTGGATTATTTTAATCTTTGGAGTTCTAGTATTGTAGCCGGTATCAAAAACGTTAATCAACAAACCATAGTACTCAAAACAAAAGTGTTAGCTTTACCGTTAAAATATTATAAATAAATGTCTTTAGGACATTACTTGACGAAATTCGAAACACAATGCCTAAATTACTTCTAGTGTATCTTTTTTTTAAAGTAAAACACATCTTGACGTGAAAATAAAACAAAATTCTCTGATTTATAAACAAACAGAATGTGTAAACATACAGTGTATCTTTTCACAAATTTCAATGCTAAAAAAAGAAAGTAATTTTATACATTGCCAAGTTAAACAAGGCAAACTAACAGGGATATGCGGAAATCACTTTCAGCTTCCATTTATTTTGAATGAACGTCCAGATAATTCTTTTCTCATTGTTAAGTCAGCTATAAATCCAAAATTTAGTTTTAACCCTTTGGTGCGCAACCCTTTCCCAATGCTGAAAAAGGGAAGCCGTTGCCATCGCTCGACTTAACTACCAGCAAGATGGCGGAAGATCGAAACGTTCATCGCGTGCCACAGATCTAGAGACCCTTTTCTGACGCAGCTGGCTGTGCCAGCCGTTGCCATCGCTCGACTTAACTACCAGCAAGATGGCGGACGATCGAAACGTTCATCGCGTGCCACAGATCTAGAGACCCGATCTAGAGACCTGTGCCGGCACAGCCAGCTGCGTCAGAAAAGGGTCTCTAGATCTGTGGCACGCGATGAACGTTTCGATCGTCCGCCATCTTGCTGGTAGTTAAGTCGAGCGATGGCAACGGCTGCCCTTTTTTCAGCATTGGGCAAGCTATCCAGCTGTTCTCGCATTCTTCCATTTTTTTCAGCAGATGTCAGTGCTGTTAAAAATAATCGTGACCATTTTTTTACGGAAAATGACGTGCTTAAAAAGTAAAGGATTCTCGTGGAGCTATGCCACCCGCAACTATTTTTATAGAAATCCACTCTATTCTTCGTGACTGGCAACAGTCAAAAAGTCAGAGTTTGGTGTTCCCAGAGCGGGAACACTGCGCGTTAAAGGGTTAAAGAAAGAGACAAAACTGGCGCCGACAAAACAACAAATGTTCAAAAACTTTCACTTAATCACCCAGAAACAGAACGGGTAAAAATACAGAAGCTAAATAGGCACATATTTTCCCTAATTCTTCCACATTTCCAAATCTATTAAACTTGCTGAGAAGGAAAGTAGCAGTTCTGGAGCACTGGTGCGCAAAAACCTCTAAACTCCACCGTGTCGTGCGGGGTCTGTAGGGAGATGTAGCGAACGACGGTATTCACTTTAACGACTAGTTCTCGGAGAGTGCATTGCCTTGTCTTTTATCTTTCTCCCTCTGATTTCGACGTCAAGGCGAACATTCACCCTTTTTTTTCTCTGCACGGACTCATTGACCCTTGGACAATCGTCGATTTCCAGTTACTGCGATGAACAGACTTTTGAACAGGAAAAGAAAGGAGGAGTAGTACAAGAAGTGCAAATGTTTATTTGTTTAAAGAAAAAAAAAGGAGGGGATTAAATAATTAATCCAGTGTGGAGACATTCGTGGGGTGAAAGTTATATAATAGAAATAATAACTGAAAGATGGAATAGGGAGAAAATTCAATTTTCGATCTTCTTTAAGTAAACGAAATTTTCGTACGCTTCAAGACTTCACATATGTACAGAATATACAATTAATAAAAACTGACTAATAAATTATCAATGATTGTACACTAGTAATTTTTAGTCCCCCTTTCCATGTACACTTAAAAAGGATATAATAATAATTGTATCGTTATTTTGACAGCAATAACTAATTGCTCTTACCTTAAAAAATAATTTATGCTTAAAACTATTAATTATTGAATCTATATGATTCAAATTAAAACGATAAATGCTTGAGTATTTTTTTAATGATTTCTCAAATATGTAACTTACTAATCACTATATTTTTCTTTTATAAATAATTTCCCACGAATATATGTTATCACTAAAATTCAAAATTGATTGATGTAAGCCATTTTCATTTCTTTTTAATGTGCAGCTTTTTCCCCCTATAAACTTTAGTATTATTAAAAATTTTGTTTTAAAAAATACCTGCATTTATCGGTTTTATAAATATTTCAAAAATGTAAAATATCACAATACACACACTGCAATTTTGAACTTGTATTTAATACGTTTATAAAATGAATGCAATACCCAAGACATCGCGTACAATGAAACGGCTTTGCATTAAGATAATAAAATGTAAGATACTGATTAACACACATTAAGTAAAACATTACGTTGTTTTCATTTGTTATATGATAATTTGTTAAAAGCATTTAAGTAAAATCTGCAGATTTAAGTACCCTCTTGAAATTAATATTTTATAATTTGGTATCAAAAAGGGCCATTGATGAAGACTCCAACTTCATGATGTACCAACTGTTTTGAGATCATGTCAATGCGTCACCAGAATCTGAGTATTCAAAATCTGATGATAACTTCTCTAGAAACACACTAACAAAGAAATGACCCCTTCATAACATATTTCATTTGAACTATATCTGTCTCATCTTTTTTTTATTAAAACGCACTGGAACCTGTGGGGGAGGGGGTGGGGATATTCCAACAAATCAGAATCCGGAATCCGATAAGATCCTATAAACGCCATAGCAGGAGAAATTCTTTTTATAGCGTATTTTGCAATCTTTGAGAGTGCGTTTATTCTTTATTCCCTGTTGCAATACAGACAGAATTTCAAAAATTCACGAGTTTTTTCTAAATACACCTCCTCCTCTGAAGCACGGTTTTAAAATTGTATTAAGTAACATCCCATTTTTACTAGGGTCACGGAACAATTACATTGCTAGCAAAATAAATTTGAATTTTTGAGGTTTCAGATGACTCTTATTTATTGCCTTCACGCAAATTTTATTCAAGATAAAAATTATTGAAGATCCAAAAACAAATTAAATACTTAGATTAATACGAATATTGTAAAATCGGATTAACGAAATAAATATAGTTTCTTAACCAAATAAAAAACTAATAAAATGGTGGCCAAACAAGTTATATTTCTTGAAATTTTAAAAATATTTACAAATAATGAAAATGACGCTTTACAGTTTAAAAAAAGGCTTTGATTTTCATTGCTTGAAATTTTACCAGTAGTAATATATGCGTGCAAGAAACTGCATTGAAAACTTTTCCTTTCGAATTCGCTCAGTGCAAGTGCACTTTTATTTTTATTTATTTTTATTTTTTTATAACTAACCGGGTATTTTGAAAGAATCTCAAATCAAGTAGAACATTTGAAGGTGGTTGACATGGCACATTCAAGCATATATTACTCTTAATAGATCACTGCTAATGAAATTCGTTGAATTGCTAGAGGCGAAGATTTCCATGCAAGATCAAGACTTAAACTCAATTGCCGGGCGTGTCGGTTGGGAGACATGAACTCGATGTTAGTGAGGGGAAAAATCGGGGAAATATTGTTAAAACGTTCTGCTCAATCGGAGAAACAGAAAAATGCGAATTATGAGTTAACAAGTGCGCCGTGAATTTAGGTTTTATATACACTCACAGATAAGTTGAAACAAACAGACCCTGATTTTAACTTAGGCTTGTAGGTCCGGGCCCCGTGGATCCCGGTTGTAAAGGGAGGAGCTTTTATTTTTTTTTTATAGAAAAGAAAAGAAAAGAAAGAAATCGCAAGTGAAATCTTATTTTTCTTAATTTTCCAATATTCAAAAAGTATCGAGGATCAATTATAACATTTCATATTTAATGCATAATGTAGTTCTTACAACAAAGATATGACAGTTTTGTGCAGCACCCTCTAATAATTCAAAGAGGGGAACTGCCAAGAAATCAGTTGAAATATTTGCGGACTTGTTTTTGTTTTTTAGTTTTTTTAGAGAAAAAAAGTTAACCTTTAATAATTTACCGTAATAAATTCTATGTTTTACTAAGCATTGTCTGTCCATTTTTTTTTCTGTATTATGCTATGCTTTAAGAAATACGACAAGAAATGTTATGCCAAACATGACTGCGCTTCCACTAGTGGAAACTTATATCTATTACAGATGTTGCACTACACTGTTAAAATTCATTCAGTGTTGGGAACAGTTGTAACTCTATGCACTAACGTGTATATTAAAAATATTACTGACGTGTAAACTGTTTTTCCCAAAATTGGATTTTGCACACTTTTGCAAAAGGTCTGTGATATCTAGCTCAAATTTTGCACACATTCAGAGTATGCTCTCGGAATTGGGGATATTTAAAACTGGAGAGATTTCAAGGTTACGGTCACAGTGAAAAAAATTTGGAAATTTTCCAATTGCAACACCCAATTTTTTTGCCAAAGTCGATCAGTGTATTGAAAAACCATAAATGGTGTTGAAACGATTCATGTATGATGAGAATTGTCTGCGTAAAACATTTGCTAAGAAGATCATTTTAAAGAACTGAAGTCAACACAGTGAGAATGTGCATCGACACAATTCGCATTAATTTACTTGAATAGACAGATGAAGTGTTAAACTAACAGTAGGGCACTCGAAAACTTTTAATCCAATAAAAACAATTTCCCTTTACTCAGGGCTGTCATTACTTCGTTACGATGCTCTTTTTTGCAAATGTTTCCTGTCAGCAATTTTCGTCATTGTAATGTTCCAAAGCCATTTATGGTTTTCAGTGCGTTGATCAACTTTCTAAAAAAAAGTAGCCGTTGCCGTCGGAAAACTTCGAAATTTTTTCGCTGTAACCATAACCGTGAGTGCTCTCTTGTTCTAAGCAATCCCAATCTCGAGCGTTCACCTCTGAATAACGACTCATACGAATTGGTTAAACGGAGCAGCGGCTACAGATTCCATACATCGGGGAGTTTTGTATGGCTAGCCTATATATCAGCGGTTCCCAACCTTTTAATTCTGTGCCCTTCCCCCCTTTAACAATTTGTTACTTACGATGGCCCCCCTCCCTCCCCCACATTCTCCAACAATGAACACTGAGTAGCGTTTTCTACAAAATAATGTTATCGGTAAAGTTTGAATAAACATTTTAAGCGAAAAAACATATGTTTAGGCGTAAAAAAAGACTAACTAAAGATAATTTTTAAAACATATATTATTACTTGCTTTTTGCAGGTCTTCCTTCCACCCCACTCCAAAACCTTTGCACCCCACCAGTTGGAATCCGATGCTGTGTATAATTTTAATTTTGAGTGAACAACAACACAAAAAAAAAGAAGAAAGATAAATCATGCCAAACGCATAGATTATAAAACACTTTCCAACACAAAAATGTTTTTGCGACAAATTTAGCGATTATTTTCCTTAAAACTGGAGAGATTTTGGAGCTGCATTGAAAACTTTTCCTTTCGAAGATAATGTTGTATTATCACTATAAATGCAATTTTATGAGATCCTGTAAAAAATCTTTAATTTTTCCCCACGTTTAACTGAAGAATATGAAAATTTTATACTCATTGCCTTGTGCTAGAAATGTATTAGTGTCTTTCAAAAGATTTCAGTGCCAGGTGTCACTGAGATTTTACTGCCAAGGAAGTCAGTGAGAAACAGGATTCTCTCCGAATAAAATTTATTAAAATGGCGAAGGCACTCGATCATCGTCAGAATTTTAGCAAATCATATTGTAGGATAGTATTATATGCTTTAAATAGGTGCCTGTCTCTAAACTGCCACTGACCGCATTGTATTGCAATTATTTTGAGTGCTTCTGTAGAAAAAATATTAACTATACAGACATTATTTTCGATGGAAAGCTTCATCTTGTAATCCTTAATAACATACATGAATTTTGTTTCATTTAAAATAGCAGAATATCTCTAAAACTAGAAGTCAAAACCCATTGTGAAGGTAATTAAAACAGGTGCTAGAAAAAACATTTGACGAAAGTATGTCTACACTCAATATATTTAATCTTCGTCTACCTAAAATAATTAATTTCATATTCAATTTTTATTATATACCCAAATGAAATTTGGAAACGCGCGGAATCGAAAGATTTCGTTTTGTGTACACAGCTATTGTCATAACCATGCAGACGATTTATTTGTGAAAAAAAAAAAAAAAAAAAACTGCGTTATCTGGAAAAACTATTTCAAAAGAATTTGAATCCCAATTGTATGACGTCATATTCACTTAAAATAGGTAATTTTGTCACGCAAATGACTCACTTTTTTGACTCTCAAATAAAATGGTTCTGAAAAAAGCGAAAAATCGCTTAAAAGTAAGGGAACAGGTGGATTTTCAAATTCTTAAAGGAGCGCAGATTGTTTTCTATATTTTTATACATAATTATGAGAAATTTCAAGCTGATCGTACAAACGGTGAAGAAGTTATTAGGCTTTTTGTGTTAACTTTGTAATCTTTTTGCAGTACTAGGGGAAAAAGTTTTATCTTGAAGTCAGGGATCAGCGTAACTGTATAGTAGGACGGTACGCTTTGAAGAAAATCTTCCCATAGAACGCAATGTATTTGGATTATTTTGAGTGCTCCTGTAAAAAACTATAAATGCTACATATACCATTTTCAATAGGGCACATGATTCAGTAGACAGGAATAACATATTTAAATTTCGTAGAAATCGATGCATATTTACGGAAGTTAGAGCACGGACGGACGGACAGACGGACAGACAGACAAACCGAAATCATAAACACTTTTCAACCTTGTTGGAAAGTGTTAAAAAGAAAAAAAACAGTTACTATTGGGCATTTAATAAAATTTCTTTAATCAAATTTTAAAGACATCAATCAATAAAGAAATGGGTACATTTTTCAATGAGGGCTCAAATACTGCACAATTGATTCTACAAAGAATAAGAAAAGGTCAGTCCAGTACTCTAATATCGACAAAATTTAAAAACAAACCTGCGACTGAAAAATCTTCTATACTATTAAAATCTGTGTGCGTCTGTGTGTGTGTGTGTGTGTGTGTGTGTGTGTGTGTGTGTGTAGCATCATCTCCTCCTAAACGGCTGGGAGTTGAGTTTCGAACGAGGTATCCACGAATTCGGAAAATTTCGAGAAAGAACCTCCGCTAATTTAAATTTCGAAATTCGAATTAGTTTAGGAGATATTGATAAAAAACCCGTCAAAAACGCTAATTTTTGATCTCCGCAATTCCTCAATTGTAACCCCTGTAGTCAAAAAAGAGAGAAATAAGCATCGAGGTTGCCATGTTTGGCTATTTTATTAAATTATTTAGACTCCTGCAGTAAAAATAAAAGAATAATGATTTTTTTTCTGTTTAGATTATTTACAAAGTTATTTTTTAATTAAAATATTGCGTTCATGTGAAATCAGAGCAGAAATTCAATGTTTTTTATGTGTAAAAGAATAAGGGATTGAGAGATTTCCGAGACTAATATGTATATTTTATAGTTTGTCGAAAAAAAAAATGGCTGATTTGGCGATTTTGAGAAAGTAGTAGGTTCTACCGATTTGTACAGTTTTGGGCTTGGCGCAAATTACTGAGAGCGTAAGGAAATAGTATTTTTAATAAGAAGTATAAGTTTTATTAGAATACGGCGCTATACTTCGATTTTTCATACAGAAATAATGCAGTTATTAAGGCGATTTTAAACGATCTACAGAATTTTCGCCAAATTAAATAAACTGATTTAAATTGGAGGAATTCCGCCAAATTTCAGAAAATTAAATTCTCTCACTTTGTACATTTTAGTTAACGCTGATTAAAACCCGTTATAGTTAATAATTTAAATAACTGCTACTAATCAATTAGATACCTATTGGATTAAATTTTGGCGAGTGAACTATATAAATGATAGATAACTATTTCCCATTTTGATTGCTGTTAAATCAAACCTCCGAATGATTCCCTGAAAACAAAAAGATCTCGCAAAATGGTGTATGTTGGCATTTTGGCGATTGAAGTATTACACGTGTATTAAATAATTGATTCTTATATGTTAAAGCAGCGCTACGTTTCTTTTATTGGAAATTGTTAGAAACAGACATAATTAATATTGTCTAATATATTTTTTGTTTTACGAATTGAAATATATGTTTATTCCTACTTTAGTTCATTTCTTAGCAAAGTAGGCGAAAATATTCAAATGTAGTGCAACTCTGTTCGTATTATTAATTCCATTCCACAATTGAGATGAGCCGATGTCACTAGCGTATGCATAGATATTTTATTTTTAAATTCCGCCAAACTGGGTATTGCGAATTGCCTTTAGTGTCAAGTTTAATTTGCGATTTGAGCTATTTGACATCGACTGGTGGCGTTAATGACGCCAATATGGCAGTTCTAGCAAAGTAAACATAAATAGCTCATTTCATGTTCTATTTTTAACATTGCTATAGTTTCCGTAGCAACGGAATCCATCGTTGCCACTTAAGTTGTTAAATTTAACAATTAGAAGTGAAACCACTCATTTCTACAGCTTTTAAGACTCGTAAAAGTGAAAACGCATCAAATGTGAAACCAATAGAACTGTAAGAGAGTTGCATTGCACTTTAAAAATAATCGAAGTTTTCATGCAATTCTACATACCTTTAATTTTACTTCCTTCGCGTGTGGGTGCCATTTTTATGTCAAATTTTGCTGCCTTGCTGGTAGATTATCCGGAGCTGCACATAAGCACTAATGTACATGTTCCTTCGGACATAAACAAGAGCGTATGTCCGGCGCGTATTTGTGTAACCCCCAAGGCCGTACTCGGGGTGGGGGGACCAAGGGGTCCGGTACCCCCCCCCCCCCCGAAATCTAAAACTTTGTTAACAAAACAATAATAATGAAACTTTTTGTGAAAAATTGGGCTTTTTCATATTTTGGTGCCCCCCCCCCCCTCCTCCAGAAATTTTTATCTGGGTACGGCCTATGGTACCCCACTGTGTTAATCAGAGTTTTCTGGGGTCAGATTTTTTAGACCATTTTTTTTTCAATGGAGATCTCATCCTGAAGTATATTGATCACTGATACATGAAAAGAAAAATGATCAATTAGGAGCTAGCAGTGATGTAGCCAGAAATTTTTCATGGGGGTGTTACGACTACTGCAACTCACACATATGTATGTATACGCGTGTGTGATAAGGGAGTGAAGAATATTCATTTTGTATGGCAATAAACTCCTCATGGGTGGTTGTGACCCCCTGTCCCCTCCTTCGCTACGCCACTGCACGCAAGAATATGTTGTCATGTCATGAAAAACCGTCGTAGATGGTAAACACCGAAGTTGTTTCGAGTGTTATACAGAATTTAAAATTTTGTAAAGTTTACTTTTGATACAGTTCGGATATTTTCCACCAAGGCGAGATGAAATATTACTAAATACGGCAACCCAGAATTTTCTTTTGAATTTGGCACTATGCAACTACAGTAGATTCCGTGTTGTACGGGTCCTACGCTATACTCCACCTGGAGAGCGGACTGCGCGGAATAATCGTGGCAAAACTTATTTGCACTCCGTAAAAATGCAATGATGTTTGGTGTTGCCATTCAAAAGTTATGTTAATTACAGGAGCTAAAAAGTCATAATATCAGAACATGTGTCACATTTTACCGTGCTGTACGAGTCTCTTTTAACGTGTTACACGAAAACGATCACAACTTTTTCGCCGTGTTCTACGAATTCGTGTTTTAGACCCATGTTATGAAGGGGTCTACTGTAAATTGTTAAAAATAAAACATGATATTAGTTATTTATTTAGGGTGAGTTGACAGTGAGACCACCGTCAGTTTTATGTAACAAGTGTGATACTGCATTAAGAGTTTAGTAAGGGTGATAAACTTTATCGCAGAAGTTACGTCACAAATGTTCTCATTTGAAATGCGACTTGATTTTCACGAAAACTGTGTGCAATTTTGACTTCTAACGTACGTGATGCAACTATTATTTTATGTAATGTTTTGTTAATTTAGGTGAAATTCAATAAAGCCATCTGCAAAATAACTGCGCTAATGTATTTTCCACACTTTAGGAAATGCAAGATAAAATAGTTGTCAACATCATGTAATTTATTCATATGGCATTTATTAAATGCTATAATTAAGCCTAAAAAACAAAATTATATGATGTAGAAATCAGGCATTTTTCGAAAGAAAGAAGTTTCAGCTGGATACCGTAAAGATCTTTTTTCATCGCCAGTGACACTGACGAAGTTTTTGTGTCATCAGGTTGCAATCATCTCAGATTTGCACTCATGACGTCAACTTTTAGTCAAAATTCAAGTATTTTTTACGCGTTTTGAGATTCCGAATTACTGGGTTTAATTCGAATTATATGTTTAAGGAAAATATTCGTTTCCCACCGTGCGGAGAACGGGTAAGCAGCTAGTATATAATAAAATCCGAGAGTAAACATTGTATGCAGCTATGTATGTAGGTAAGTAGGTAGGCAAGTTTGTGACCACCGATCTTTTTGCGCGCGTCTCTCGATCGCATTGCGCTGAGACAGTTACCCGCAGACCTACCGAATTTTGCATACTGCTTCACTGGGACAGATTCTAACACGCCTCGGGTCGATTTTTTCGAAATTCGAATTAGAAAATGTTTTATGTTTTGTCCGATGTTTAGCATTTTTTCTCGCTTAATACGTAATAACGCCGGTAATTACACTCGCAAGAAAACGAAATTTACATCATCGGATAGAGGGGAAAATTTTCTTTTAAAAACTGTTTGTTCGTACTGTGTAACATAATTTTCAGATTTTGAGGAATTTTTCAAATAAAATTAAATTTGACGCTGACTTTCGTAAAATAGTTTTAAAACTGCTGCATCTTGAATTCTATCCGTCCTAACTGTTTTATATTTCGGCAAAAGATGGAGCATACAATTCGCCCACTTTTAAAAGAAGAACGGGGAAAAAAATAAATTAGGAGATTTTTTACGAATTTTTATGTAAAGAAGGATTTTGAATACAAAAGCAGGTGCTTCAAGATTTCGTTTCATATTAAGCTTGCAAATTTAGCCGTCATAGTAACTAAAACTGAATAGTTGCCAGTTGAAAAAAATAAATAAAATTACTTTAAAATAACTGAATTTTCGCATGCGAAATTAACCCCTTTCGAAACTCAATCAGAATAACGGGGTCACAAGCAAAACATACGGCACGTACGAAATAATTCCATTTTTTATATTACGTTGCCAGAAAAAGAATTGTATGCTGTTTTTACAACAATGAATTACCCAGCATTATTTTCGATTGAGTTTTTAAACGGGACAGTTTTCGAATCGCAAGAAATATTTTGCAGTGCTAAATACGTCAATCTGACAAGAATTATGCATAAAAATGTATGGAGAGCTGTTTTAGTGATAACGATAAAGTGAAACTATTATTGCGTAAACTGCAAAGAATCGCCAAACAATAAAAGACTACATTCGTAGCAAATATCTAAACCGTTTCTTTAAATTAAGCATTAAAGATGGAAAAACGAAAATATATTGGTATCAGTAAAAGATGGTATAATTAATAGTTAGTAGATATTACGGCAATACTAATCAAAGCACAATGTACTGCATTAATAAATACTTCGTGAAACTATTCGTTTCCATTCGTTTTTCAACAGATATGCTAGGGCAATACTGATCAAAGCACAATATACTGCATTAATAAATACTTGATAAATATAAACTATTCGTTTTTCAACAGCCGACTTACATCAGAGCTAACTAAGCATTAAACAATTTTAAGTCGCGTTCATATATCCCGTGGTAGTTTCCACAGAAAAGACTGTACCTGAACTTTTATTTTCTTGGAGAATCTGTTTTGTCACAAGTAGTTATGATCACAATTTAGGAAAATTTTCTCTTCTTGCCTTGCGAAGAGCGGGTACACAGCTCTTTAATTATAAAATAAAACGGTTCTCCACATCATGTTGTATCTAAGTTATTAATGGTATAACTTAAACCTAAAAAAGAGTATGATGTAGGAATGTGACATTTTGAAAGTTAGAAATTTTTAGGAACCGTCAAGCTTTTCTTTTTCTGATCGCGAATGACACCAACATAGTTTTTTGTGTCATAATATTACAATGGTTTCAGGTCAGTACTTATACTAACTTTACGAATAAATAATGGGTAACAGCCATGAGTCTAATTATTTTGCTTATTTTTAGATTCCATATCACTGGAATCAAATCGAATTACATGTAATAAAAAATTTCTTTCGCACCGTGCGGAGAACGGGTACGCAGCTAGTTAAAACTCATAATTTCCGCTGCATGCATTTTTCCATTGGGCATTTACGCAAACAGCTGTTTCAAAAACAAAGCGAGAACCAGATCGCGTGAGGTGTATAATTTATTTCGTCTGAAAAAATGAATCCCCCCCTCCCCCAACCTCCAGAACACGCTCTTTAGTGTTTTGACATTTAATATACTGGTTTTTTTTATTTATTTATTTATCTTTAGTTGCACACATATATACGGTCACGTCCACGAGACGATAGTTCTGAGACAAATTTTCCACAAATCGATTGGTTGTATATGTAAACTAATGTTTTTGTTCAAGTATATTTTTTTTCCGGATAAATGTTCTCCAATCTGTATCATTTTGCAAATTCTAGCCGATAACATGTTTCTTTATTGTTTTAAGAGCATTTCTTATCCGTACGTAATTTGTTTTCTTAAAACATTTATTTTTCGATAACATAAGCTCATTTCTATGGCACGCATGCTTAGATTTTTTTTTTCTTTTCCTTTTATACTTGTTGCCAGATTTGTCTTTTTCAGCTTGCCTGTTGCTTATCGTGTTGCTATTTCGTTAGCAATTTTATGAAAAAAAAAAGTTTTTCTAAAATACGTTTTACATAGCACCAACTTGATTATATTTCAAAATTTATACGTGAAAATGTTGTAAGGTCTGTTTCTCATTAGCCGATACTAGTATGTACTAATTCCTAATACAGTGAAACCTCTCCGGGCGGCCACCCCTGTATAGCGGTCATGTTAAAGTAACCTCTATCAGCGGCCACCCAACCCCCTCTAAACGGCCACCGAGTGAGATCGCCCATTTCATTTTTCGAGAAATTCTACTCACTCCATGCTTTAATTTTGAGTAAAAAAATATCAAGGTCAGGTTCATGGTCCAATATAAGACGCAGGAATAACTTCGCAAGTCGATTGGACTAAAAATGCCATTCACGTCCATGTTCACGCCAGTTTCATTTTATTAGTTGGTCAGTGATATGAGTTGCAAATTTGAAAGAAAGTTAGCTAAATTATTTAACTGCGTAAAAACGCAAATCAACAAAGTCATTAAAGAAAAGGATTTTATTTTGAAAGAAATCGAAGACTTCAAATTTCGTGGTGTTAAACGGATGCGATCTGATTTTTAAAGTAAAAAACGAACTTGAAAAAAATGGGTGCTTCAGATAAACTTAAAACAGGCACAAATTGTATCTCTTTTTTTCAAAAAATGTAAGAAAGCATTCAATAAAGTACTGTTTTCTCTTTAGATAAGTTTTAAATTTCATTTTAAATAAGGAATATGTGTAAGACTTGCTTATATTACGCATTATAAGCAGTTATCTAATAACAGTAAATAAAACCTCAGGGCGGCCAAATATTCTCGGTACGGTTGGGTGGCCCCTCAGAGAAGCTTCACTGTATTCAACTCTGCTCAGCACAGGCGGCGTAGTGGCTAACGAACCATCCTGTCGCACCTTGAAGCTGGGTTCCACTCCCGGCATGGGTTTGTAGTTTTATCTCATCCGTCCTTCCGTCAGTGGCCCGAAAATTAATGAACAAACCTTCGGACTTTAGTAGCAAATGATTGATAGGCAAGTGCCCATCTTTTGGAAAAAATAAATATTTAACTCTGCTTTCTCTCTCATGTAGTGAAATATAATTTATCTATGTCAGACAAAATAGTTTTCAAACTTTTTGGAAGTGAGTCCATATATATATATATATATATCTGTAAAGAATGGGCCTTACGCCATTCTTTGTTGGAATAATTGACGCAAATCCATTGGGGTTCTAGGTTAAATAGTTTATTTCGAAGTTCAGACAGAGGGCAGGAGTCGGGCCGGCGACCTTATTCGTTCCGTGGCTATCTTCTTACATCGCAGTCTAAAGGCTCGAAGCTAAGGCAAAGCTTTACGTTCCAAACTCCTAAAAAGCTAAGCGCGAGGTTAAGACGAAACTCTCGAAATTTCCGTGCTCTTGCTTAAATACTCCTTAATTACCACATCTGCTGGCAGGGTGCAGCACGATCGCAAAGGCGTTACTCTCAAACGTAATTAGTTAACTAGATTGTCAATCAAGACATGAGAAACACCTGCTTACCCAGGAGTTCTAAAAACACGTAGTAATGAAAACCACAGAAAACCGAAAATACTGCTGAGTAAACAATTTTCTACTTATGGAACTTCAAAAAACGTCTCTGAGCGTAATATTTGTGTGGCCGAGAAACAAACTTTACAGTAAGAGTAAAAGATTAAAGAAGGATTTTTCAAATAACATTAAATTAAATTAGGTTAAATTAGCAAAGTTTATTTTATTATTACATATATATATATATATATATATATATATACTCGTAAACAAAGTATAATAATTACAATAAATGTAGTGTTTGGATTTTTGTAGTTTGTGACATCATAAATTTTACACTATAATGAACGTATTGTCGTTGAAGTAATATTATTCAACTAAATTGATTTCACTAAAATATATATGGTTATTCCAAGGTAATTATTACTATTTTTTTTCTTTCAAAGAAAAAATAATTCTTTCAATTGAAAACAATTAAAAATTTCTTTAAAAAATTCTTTTTTGTTCCCAAAACTGTAAAAGTTATCTTAATTTATATTTAAATTGCATCGAACATGTCAGTTAAATACTGTCAAGCCGATTGTAATGCTTGTGTTTTAGTAATGTGTGATGTGACAAATACTACCAAACATTCACCATTTAAAGACATATTTTCTCCAACCCACTTGTCATTGTTTTTTTTATTCAATTAAATTTATTTTACTGAAATCTATCTCGTTTTTCCTAGGTGATTGTATTACTACATTTTTTTTTGGGGGGGGGGGGGCAATGAATTTTTTTTTCAGAATTCGAAACAATTTTTAAATTTCTTATTTTTTAAAATTAAAACAGGAAGATGCCTTACCCAGATATAATTTTAATTTATCTTAAATTTTATGTTATTTATTTATCTTAATTTATAGTTGAACTGCATGGAATATGACTGTTACATTCTGTCAAACCGACTCTAAGTCCCAGGAATATGGAGTAAGGCACTAAACTACTAACTGCTAATCAAAATATTTTCTAAAATGTAAATATTCTCTATCTAAAATTTAAACCATTGTCGTGGTGCTTGCTTTAAACCGTATAAATTCTTTTTTGAGTTTACACTTTTTACCATTTCCGTCATCATAACCTTTAGCCTGATTAATAACGCCTGATCCATGTAAATAATTTCATTTAAATCATCATTAAGTAACGCTCTTTAGACATCCAGACCAAAAACATGTAAATTACCATTTAAAATCACTATGAGCACTAAACGTAAGGCTGACATACTTATGACTGGATAAAAAGATCTCGCTGTAATAAAGTCCTTCCTTTTGTTAAATCCACGAGCAACAAGACGTTATTATATCTTGCATTTCTCTTTTTAGTTCGCTCCCATTTACAGGAGCTAGCTTGTTTTCCAGGTGGTAGTTTTTCAAGACACCCACACATTGTTGATATTCATGCTTTCAATATATTAAGACAGAAATTCTTAATACCTACGCCTCTAGCGAATTCTATTGTAAGTTAACTGTTTTCATATTATATTGATTTGATGTATATTACCAATTGTAAGTCAAAAACTGTACTGTAAAATTCTGCAAAAATGAACAGAAGCCACTGTTCTTCTAGGCCTGGAGCTAGGTAGAACACTTCAGGAATTGAATCGGTGAGTGCAGATACCACCTCTGTCACAAAAAGGAAATTTTTCAGGAGAGAGAAAAAACTTCATAACTCCTCCAAATTTTCAAATATTTAAACTTTTTTTTCCCTCTGTCATAACATGCATTTATGTTTCTGTCATCCAAATATTACCTCGTTTCGGCATCAATTAGGCTGAGGAAAATTTAAAATTGGATTCGGACTTATGCTGTTTCTGCACTCAACTGGTTTTTAGTCAGCTGAAAACTTGGAAAAAGGTAAGCATTCAAATCAAATCACCATTTATTGTCTAACCATATTTATGGTATACAAAATTCAAGAACATAAATTTAAGAGAAAAAAAAGTGCTTTGCTTGCAGAAAAGTATGGAGATGAAAATCTAACATTCAAGCTGGAATAACTATTTTTTAGAAAACCACCCCTAGGGCAGGGCAGGTTGCCAATAATAGTGTTAAAATAGATCATTCTCGACGATTGATTCATTGTCGTGTGTCGACCATTGATCATTGTTGCCCATCGTTCGAAAAAGAAGCCCCGTATCTACGAAACTACACAACAGACTAACGTCATTCTTGCCCTCAACACGCATCTTGCCTTTCTAAGCTTATTTTCATCGAAAACGATTTTTCGAATTTTTGTGACTGAAGTGGTTTCTCCACCCACCGATTCAATTGTAACAGGCTTTAAACACAATAGCTAGGCCGTTTCTGAAGGTAGTACAGTCGAATCCCGTTTTACCAAAGTCCGTTAGAGCGAACATCTCGCTACAGCGAAGACTTTGGTAATTCCTCAAATCGAGTTAAAATATAGAGATACAGCATCCGTATAACAAAATGCCGTTAGAGCGAAATGATTTCGCTGAAATTTGGACTTGGTTAAAACGGGATTCGGCTTGTATTGTCTGAAATACGGAATTCGGCTTGTTTAATCAGTCTGAAATTTGGACTTGGTTAAAACGGGATTCGGCTGTATTCTGTTAGTTATCTATTCTCCCTCAAAAGAAGCTTGGTGTACTTTCTTCATTTTCTATTTATTTTGACAATGGCCACGTGTGTTCGTTTATATTTTCTGTTTAAAATTTATATTGTATACAATGACAAGTGATGTTTAATCTTTTATGGAAGTCCCATTTTGTGTGGGACTTTGCTCGTTGCTTTCCGAGGAATACAGAAAACTGTTCCAGTCAACGGAATGAAATTCCTACGCGTCTAACAAAAACAATTAAACGAAACAATGCGGCATCTCGATAAAGCAATAGGTGGTGGTTCATTAATATGCAAACTATGACATGCTTGGCAAAGAAAGAAGAAAAAAAAGAAAAAACGAAATAAGATAATGAGAATGAAGGTTTTTATTGAAGTGAAGAAGCTTAAAATCTGTACAAAATTTCGAGTTAGACCAACTGTATGATTTTAAATTTGATGAAAAAGGTAGCAGAAAACAGAGGAAATTTCGATAAATAAACATAAAATGCTGATTTTTGCAGTTGATTCATTTTAGAGGAGACCAAAGAGTTCAATGAAGAAATTCATACTTCGGAGAAGTTTTACATCTGAAAGAGACAAAAAATAATTTTACTTGTTGCGAGTTACATTATTAACGATCCATAATAAAGTGCACAAATCGTGTATAATGGAATCGAGTCAGTGTTGCCATCACTGACTCTTTGTCACTTCGCAGATCAAGAGTCGTTTATGGTTACAGATCCAAATGTAATTACAGCAACACTCAAATCTTCCATACTCCTATTCTCGAAATACACTTTATGAAGAGTAGCTTTCATTAAAAAGACGCATGAATCAAATTTAGAAATTCTTTTAGTATAATGACTGATGAAGAAGAGGTTCTGTTCACTTACATCAACTTCGCACTTAACCCTTTAACGCGCAGTGTTCCCGTTCTGGGAACAACCAACTCTGACGTTTTGACTGTTGCCAGTCACGAAGAATAGATTTGATTTCTATAAAAATAGTTGCGGGTGACATAGCTCCACGAGAATCCATTACTTTTTAGCACGTCATTTCCCGTAAACAAAATGGTCACGATTATTTTTAACAGCACTGACATCTGCTGAAAAATGGAAGAATGCGAGAACAGCTGGACAGATTGCCCAATGCTGAAAAAAGGGCAGCCGTTGCCATCGCTCGACTTAACGACCAGCAAGATGGCGGACGATCGAAACGTTCATCGCGTGCCACAGATCTAGGGACCCTTTTTTGACGACAGCTGGCTGTGCCGCGCCCAGCCAGCTGTCGTCAAAAAAGGGTCCCTAGATCTGTGGCACGCGATGAACGTTTCGATCGTCCGCCATCTTGCTGGTCGTTAAGTCGAGCGATGGCAACGGCTGCCCTTTTTTCAGCATTGGGAAAGGGTTGCACCTCAAAGGGTTAATGGCGAAATGCTCTGATGTACAGGGCTTTTCAGAAATATCTAGCTCAATTGTCGGTTAATACAGGGAGCACTAAAGCTTATAAGAATGACAGAGCAGTGCAGGATCAAGTTTTTGTGCATCTGATCATAATTTCTTTACAAAGGGTACCTAGCAAAGAAGTTTAGGGGTCGTTCTCGAAATATTTTTACAGATCATGTCGCTACTGTTCAATAATATTCAGGTTTTCCAATATTGTTATAAATCCATTCATAAGCTTTTGTTGCAAGGAGTACAACAAACCAAGGTTTGTAAACTAATTTTCTGTTTTAATTTGCATATAAATAAGAAAGTATTTTTTGTGTATGAAGGCATTAGTAAATACATTCAAGAAATATAATTATTTAAAAATTATATGACATTTAGGCTTCATTTTCTCCTGTCAAATAATATGTACAGTTTATTTCTCCAATGGCGAGCACTGCCGTTTATGTTGTTGTTGTGAGATTACGGTCAATTATCTGCACGTGGGATCTAGGCCGAGAGGAGGGGTGCCCTCCTGGGGGGGGGTCTTTCTAAGGGCTCCTAACCCGTATTTACGCTAGGCTTCGGAGGAAACCACGGAAAACTCCGAACGGATAGGTCGGCGGAAGCGATCTGGTTTTGAAGCAGGCACCTTCTGTCTCCCAGTTTAAAGTGCTATGTGCTAGGCCATTGGTGGAGCACACAAACGTTTATAGCTATGGGTCACTGCTAATCAGTAAGTGCTGATCGCTTTATTATGGAGACATAATAGGTGGACCAGCGTTACCTCCTGAAATACGACGCATGAACTGAAACCCAGGTCTACGTCGGGTATCGAACCTGAATACTTCTCTAGCCACTACAACACGGGCGGCATATGTACAGTCAAATAAATATCCTCGTAATGAATGACTGAAAATACGCAGTTAAAAAATATTCGTTAAAGTGACAGTTCATTATAAATGAACTATACAAAAAAAGTTGTGATCGAAAGGTTTCTTTCGTTAATCAAAACTGTCCTTAAAAGTGAAGCTCATTGTGACTAGATTGATGAGTTTGTATAAACATCGATACATTTCTTTTAATTAAGAAAAATAATACCCCAATCCCATAAGTTTTAGACTGAACCTGTTCGCTTCCATTAGAGTTAAGCTAGAAGGTCAAGATTTCCCCCTTTTTTATGCCCGCATCCAAACATTCATACTTACAGGCCAGAATTTCCTTTCGTATTTGGAATACTTTCTCCAAGACAATATTTGCATAACGTACAAATTCATAAAGTTCAGTCAAATAGTCTCCTTCCAGTCCAAAATTTTCATAAAATATTTCACTTTTCGTAAAGAGTAACTCTGAGAGATTCTGCTTTGGACGGAAAATTATTTTTTTCACTCTTTTCCTTAGCTCATTTTTGTAGGTTCCAACATTTAAGTAAGGAGAAAGGAACTTTGTTGGCGAAGACTTGCAAAGTTCTTTGAAAAGAATTTCTGTTTCTTCAAGACATGCCACAGCGTTTTCGATATATCTGCAAACAGAAAAAGGAAAGTTAAACTATGCTGATTCTAAAAACATAATCTATTCTAAATTACTCGCACAACAACACCATCAAATGTCTGCTACTTCTTACAGTATAGCAAACGTGCTCGATTTCACTGTTTCCAAGACTTCCCCATCTGTGCCTGTTTCTGCTTAACATCACGAGTTTTTGAATATCCTTTTGGGGCCAATCCAGCCCATACACCAGTCAGCAGCGGGGGAACTGAAAGCATCCCTCGACGAGAATGTACCATGGGCCCTGCGCTGTCGCCCATGTCTTACAAAACATTCAACGAACAGGTTACAGCCATACAGGCACTTAAGTATCGTTTGAATGACTGTTCTCAAAATGGAAATCAACGACCAGGCTTTCCGCCTATGAAGTAGCGGACGAAATGGCACCCAAACCCACTCTGGATATGGAACTCTGACTATAGTGTGGAAGAATGCTTCTAAAGCCACAACACAGCTCTGTCAGAAATCGATATAATATAAGGCGACAATCTTCCCCAGTTTTTGGAAATAGTACCCAATTTCCGTGTTTTTTGCGATTTGTCCCCAAAATGTAAAAAAAAAAAAGAGATTGGGACTATTTTTAATTTTTACATGTTTTTAATTAGATTGCTGTTAATTATTTCATCATTTATAAAAATCACCCAATTTTGTTTCTGAATTAAGGGCATGCCGCCTTAATATAAACTTTAGTGCTCTACCCTCCCTTTTGGCTAGTGGCTACTGTATACTAGTTCACTGTCAATCCAAAGTAAGAGGTGATTACCCCTTCCTTTGAAAAAAGCCTGAATCCAAAAAATATGTTTTCCGTCCTTAGGCAATTTCATTTCTCCTACTTTTTCTGCAACAGGTAATGTTGAAATATTGAGTAGACCTAGGATGGAACAGTTTAGACAGTGATCAAACCGTATTAGTGCTTTTTGAAAAGGCCCCAAATGCGAAGTTTCACATCGCAATAGTTCCGGTTGTTGTGTGAAAAGAAGACGAAGCAGGCGTTGATAGCATTGCCCGTGCAAGGAAAACCAATGAAAAGATTTTTTTAAATCAGTGAAGCACCTTTCTTTCCTTTAGAAAATTTAAAAAAATCTCGTATGAACACCACGTGACTTCCCTGTATTTGTCCTCAAACTTGTACGCATTTTGGATGATCTTCATTCAGGTTTATTTCATCTGAAATTGTGGAAAAGGTTATTTCAATTACATTCAGGCTTTGCAAATCTTCACACAATGTAAGAGGTATCACCAAGGTAGTTTCCCCATTCGGAAGCTTTCTCTTGGCGACAAATGATAGCGAAAAACTCGCCAAGCTTGACGACAGCTGGAAAGATTTTTGGTATGGCCCAGTCAATAGTTGACCGTACTGTATTGAATATATCCATAGACGTAAGCTCTTTTCGGAGACCTTGCCAATGCACTACCTGGATATAGATACAATCGACGCTCATTTATGTGAACCATCCTTTTTTACGGACTAGCGGTTGGTCCCCAAAACACTCCCAGAAGCAAATCAACGAACATTCAATTTTACAAGCTGTTTGAGTGGTCGGTACGGATTCGTAAAAACGACAGAGGGTAGATTTTTGAATCACACGTCGTGCACCTTATGTATATTCAGTATTTGTTGGATCGAAATTTCTTGACATTTCAATCCGTTTTAAAACTGTCATTCATAGTAAGGCATTATTTACTGCTTTCTCCGAGAAGAAAAAAAAAACATATATAGGAAATTTGAAAATGAAATTACTCAAATAGTTTTTTTAATTACACCATAAGAAGATTGATTTTAGCAACTTCTAGAATTGTTGAGCGCTGTCTGAAGAAACCTATTTTTTAAAGACTGGAATACTACGATATTTATTTACATTATTCCTATGTCCAATTCAATGCACTGTGCTATTATTTTGTCTTTCTGAGTTTCATTTACAAAATTCTTAATTAATTTTATTGACTTCCGTTACAAGGGGACAGGTAGGTCATGCCTTGTTAGTCAATCGAGTCTCGCCCTGGTGCAACGTCTAACTGCATGCAGCTGATTTCGAAATTAAACGATCATCCATTTGGTTATACTCACATATTTATGACGGCGATATCTTCTTGGAATTTTTCGGCTCGTTCATCTTTTTCTTCCTCTTTTTCTATGCAACCACAGCAACTAGACGAGAAGAGAAGAAAAAAGCAATCGTTATCCAAGGGACACTGCGAAAAATGCACAAAGTGCTTCTCAGTCGCGTACTCCTTCACAGAACACAGTGTGCCGAAAAAGTAATGAAGCTGCTTGCGTTGCGCCTAAAGATAGAAATTTATTTGAATTTCGCAGTTACAAAGACTTTTTATTCATCCCGTTTCATCTCTATAAAACATTTACATCGATCCTAAAAGTTGTTGAAAGAATGCTGGAAATTCTTATTTTGTACACGCTCAAAAAAAAAACTATATTCACTCCGAAGGAACTGAAACAGCTCCGAAGGATTTAAAACATCAGTGGTGAACATTCACCTGAAGCTTGTTCCTACTTCAGATGAATGTTCACCACTGATGAAGAACAAAATGTTTTTGTTCAAAATAGCTGCATGGCCGTTCAAGTAACCTTTATGGTGTATTTTTGGAAGTTCATTATTATTTTGTTAATTTAAACTTGTCGAGGTTTTTAAATCCCCCGGAGTTATTTTAATTCCGTTGGAGCGAATTTAGTTCTTTTCTTTTTAAGCGTGTACCTCCTTCAGTGTCTTGGTCATGGTATGATGGGATTGCTGCCAATGCACAAGCTTTTTGTTCACTGCACAAGAAAGCATTTGTTAGCATTTAAACTGATCTGTGCACTTGAACATCTAACTTATTCGCCTGATTTGACACCTTAAAACTTTTTACTGCAACCGAAAGTTAAACGTGCTGTAAAAAAAAGTACGTTTCAAGAGATTGTGTGTGAATGTTCACCATAATGTCACCAACAGACTGTAAGCGGCACACAATCAGAACTTCCAGCGTTCTCTCAACTACTTGTTGAATCGATGTGAACGTTGGGTGGAAGTGCAAGAAATTATTTTGAGCTCCTTAACTGCAAAATTGAAAATAATTTCCTAGTTTGGATGTAATACTAGCAGTCTCATTAATTACTGGACGCAATGCGTATAAAAAGCATTCAAAATTATAAACTGGGTGTCTTTTTGATGGAAACTCTGGAACCTCCTATCCTCCTTTAAACAGGCAGATACACCTTCTATAAGTTTGTATTTTGGTATTTCATGCGCTTCAGGAGTAGAGCAAGTTTTTCAAAAATCATTTCTTCTTTTTCTGTATTGCAGACCAGGGAAACAGGGTTCAGTTTTGTTTTCTCCGTTTCAGTGGTAACTATTCCTTGGCGTTTTTAACACGCTTTTATTAGCTTTACCTGTATGTATGTTTGTATGCTTGTATGTTTGTAACCGACTCCTTTAGACTTGATTTTGACCCACTTTAAACGGACAGATTTAATCCAAACTTTGTACATTTATCAAGAACCGGTGACAATACAATAATCTTATAAGATTATCCTGATCAGGATCGCCAGGATTAAATAATTTCCTCATTTCTTATCCTGATTGAAAGTAGAACACTTCCAAACATTACAATCTTAAGAAAACCCTTTCTTACTGTGGCCGTGATCGTATAGTGGTTAGTACATTGAGAGAACACGCCAAATTCTTTCTTGTATCGGTTATAAATATGTAATACACTGTTTACAAATACCTAGCGTTATACCAGTTTCTAAATGTGTAATGTAGGGAGACATATTTTTAATTGTCAAAAAGATATTAACGGGAAGGAACTGGAATTTGTCAAACGAATATTCGTGTTGGGGACATTTTAAAATCCGTTGGCATCTCTTTTGATATTTACGGCCGATAAGCACCCTAGTTTCACGTACTATGCTGAAAACCGTATTGAAGAAAGAACAAAATTGAAACAAGTACCTGAGGCAACGTTTAATGAACCTTTCAGTTGCGAGGAAGGCTTTAAAGGCCATTCTGAATCAATGGACCCGAAATTCTTTAAAAAAACAGCAATGTATTCAATTCAATTCGAAGGAAATTAGCAGGACAGGTTTAAAATGCAGACGTTACTATGTCAGAAAACTTTGAATGGATTGTTGAAAAATACTACAATATATTCAATTCAATTCGAAGGAAATTAGCAGGACAGGTTTAAAATGCAGACGTTACTATGTCAGAAAACTTTGAATGGATTGTTGAAAAATACTACAATTATATGGATAGCATTGTTTCCTACAATGGTTGAATCAACAATTAATGTACAAAGTTATTTGTTAATGTGCGTATCATTGTGTTATTTGTTTTTCTTCCATTGTTGTCGCAACTATAGCACTGTGTCGAGTAGCAGCCTCATCCAAGATGGCTGACTACGAAATTATTATATGTGGAGAGAACAGGATATATACGGCTAAAATTGGGTTCTAAACACATATAGAATACAATTTTTGATTAATTCTTGTACTGATAGCAGTGATACACGGTCATGCAAAATTTAAGATCAATTGGATTGTGGGGAGTTAATGATAAATTGACGGTATTGTTTGATACAGACATATAGTGCGACTAAATTAAAAGGGTTTAAAGGGGAAAAAAAGGGGAATTAGATGTGTTCCCTTGAAGTTTTTCTCCCTTGGCAAGATTTCTGGGACTTGCTTTGGGGGCTTTGGGGTTTTCTTATTTCACAACTCACAATTAGCTAAATGTGGTGTACAGTGGCGGATGAATGCAATTTTGTTCGCAGGGGCGGCTATTTGGAAGATAAGCATATGATTCTATTTTATGGAAGTAAAACATGATTTTTTACATTAATTTCTTTGCACCAGCAGGGAGCGATCGCATCTCCGCCCTCCCCTTTAATCCGTCCATGGTACTATATTTTGTAAATGCATACCTATTGCTTAGTATCTTTACGATTTTTATTGATTCTTTTTTGGTTTTCCAATTTTCTATTGGAAACATTCACAAAGAAATACGTAATCTCTTAAAAATTTAGAGTGACATTGTCACTCTTACAAAAAGTCACCGGCAAATGATCCCAGATAGAGTGAGAAAACTGCACTATGACTCTTCATCGATAGGATTCTGTCACCCTAACTGCAAGAGTGCGACAATGTCACTCTTGGAGTAAGGGTGAAGGCGCTATCTGCTCACTCTAGCGAGAGTCACCACCTTTCCCATGATGCGTTCACTTCAGCAGGAGTGAGTGCGTTGCTTCAACACCTAAACGACGCCATATTGGAATAGGACTGCAGTTGCGAAGTACCAACTGCATACAGCATACGAAGTACCAACTGCTTTTAGCTAACACAAGTAACTAAAACCTTATAACTTTTCAATTATTGTAAATTTTATTTAAAATTTGATAATTCACAACATATAAGATACATTGATTCAGTGTCGGATCCATTAGGACTCCAGCTCTTCCGACAGACATTGCTTTGGTTAGGGTTAACATTTTGCTTTACTATACATTTTGTTTATAAGACTTAAACAAGCCTGTTTCTTTTACTTTTATACCCTTTCAAGAAATTGATCTTTGGATCCGCTTCTATACTTGATCGTAGTATGTTATTTTTGCTTATATAGCTGAAATCTTGCATTCGTTGTTTGTTTCTGTATATAATATTTGAGCATGTTTTGATGCATGTTTGTAAATCGGTGGCGCAGTCAGGATTTTATTTCGGGAGTGGAGAGGGCTGTAACCTGTGTATCAAATTGTAAGCGAGCTGTTTCAAATTATATATTATATGCAAGTGTTACTTCAAACATTTTACATTTAAATAAATTATAAACGTCGGGAAAAAAAAACATTTTGTGATTAAATTTCAATATGCCTATTGCTATGTGCATCATGTTTATCTTATTGCACCTTCCTAGCACAGCTTCACGCTTAGAAGATACATACACTATCTGGCCAAAAGTATCCGGACACCCAGTGGTATGAACTTGAAGTGCCCTGAGGCACATATTTAATATGATGTTGGTCCCCCTTTTGTATCGATGACAGCCTGCACACCTCTGGGAAGACTTTGAACCAGTTTTTGACAGGTGACCATAGGAATTGACTTCCAGGCGTCCATCACGGCTGAAGTGAGTGCTTGCAGTGAGGATGGTCGATTTGGCTGGCTACGTAATATGCCCTCTAATTCGTCCCAGAGGTGTTCTGTAGGATTAAGATCGGAGATCTGAGAAGGCCAGTCCAGTTTTTGAACGCTCATTTCGTCAAACCACGTCTGTGCAAGCGTCGATGTGTGAATGGAGCAGTTATCTTGCTGGAAGAGAAATGGGCCTTCCCCGTAATATTGCCACAGAGTTGGGAGTGCAGGATTATCCAGAATGTCCACCTACATCGCAGAGTTCATGTTTCCAACCACAGGAACTAACGGACCCAGGCTCAAACACAAGAAACGCCCACCACCATTATACCGCCATTTCGAAACTTAACAGTCGGCACAATTCAGTCACGCAAAAAACGTTCGCCGGGGATCCGCCAAACTCAGACGCGTCCCTCCGACAGCCAGACTGTGAAGCGAGATTCACCACTCCAAAAAAGAGTTTTCCATACGTCCACAGTTCAATGACAGTGATCTCTGCACCATTGCAATCGATGCTTCGCATTCTGTGGTGTGATGTTCGGCTTGTGAACGTCTACACGACCATGGAATCCCAAGTTGTTTAACTCTCGACGAAAAGTCCTGCTGCTAACACTAGCATCTGATGAACTTTGGAACTCCTGAGAAATTTCCACCAACGAGGACTTGCGATTGTTTCCCACTAGCGTTTTCAGAGTTCTGCGGCTCCGTTCACTAAGTTTTTTCGCTCTACTACTTCGTTTTTCTGCAGTTTCACTGCGTCGACGTTTGCACTTCACAATTACATCACTCACAGTGGATTTAGGCTTCTGTAGAATGTCCGCAATCTCACGAACTGATTTCGCACAAAAGTGACATCCCACCATACTGCCACGATCGAACTCACTAAGCTCCTTTGTCTTATTCATTGCTTCACAAACGAATACATACCACCAGACAAACCACTACCAACACTTTAATAGCTTTCGATTACGCATCAAATTTGCGTCACCCTCCAAAACCACTTTCTTAGGGGGTTCCGGATACTTTTGGCCAGATAGTGTATATATACTTGATTAGATCAAAATAATCGCTCTGTCATTGTCATTGTGCTGTATATTCCCCTTTCCACCTCACACATATACACAAACCTCTCTCATGCCAAGTGGATAATTTACAACCGAACGAACCCCGGCCTCCGGAAAGTTCACTTTTAAATCAGGGGTGAACTGCTTGAGCTTTCATTAGTAGTACGAAAAACAAAGGATTCTTATGTTGTTAACTCTGATCAACGCGGAGAAAAGTTATTGTTTTTGGTGTTAAATGCGAGATTTTTGGAATTAAAAAGTACATTCTACACTGTTTAAGGATAATTCAACAGTATAGTAACGGGTAAGTTTAATATTACTGGTAATAAAGGTAAGTGTTAGAATATTAAATTTAGTAATACAATATTAATTTTAAAGCCTTGCAGATTTTGGTTTTGGTAGATTTTATGTCTTCTGTTGTGTATCTATATTGGTAAATAAAATTATCAAATTGGTAAAACTTACTTTTTAGCCTAGATATCAATTCAAAATAATGCTAATGTTTTTTCTATTGAATTTAATTACCATATGAAATGTATCCACAATATTGGATATATATTGGAAGTGTTTCTGAAGTAGTTCCTTTTTAATAGTAACTCAGTATTGTGATAACATTAAAAACATAAACCTGTGTTTTTACATAGTAGCAAGTTAGTAGTTAGCCCAAATATCTTTACTATGTGTTCATAATATTTTGAAAAAATTGGAAATATTTATAATGTATTCTTAATATTGACAAGTAATAATTTTTAAATATTTTTATACCATATATTTTTATTTTTCTAATGCTAATATACTCAATCACTCACATTATTATTACATTGGAAATAAAAACTAATATTCGTAAAAATTAGCAACATTTATCCATTATATTGTCTATGTTAACGAATTAAATTAAATATTTTTAAAATGCATCCACACAGTATTGTGTGTATTGTAAATTTCCCTCATATTGTGCTAACAAATATTTTTAATGTGTCAGCATCTTAATATCACAGTAATGGTGAATTAAGACTTTATCTGCTGTGCATTATTTCAAAATTTAAAATTTGAGAAATCATTTTAGGTGCATTTATGCACAAATTGCTGAAAAATATATTTTAATAACAGTTTTTATTAACAAAGCAATAGTGGTGAGGTCTTTTTGTGAAAATTTCTACCTTTTCCATTGTTTCGACCCAATGCGAAATTTTTGGACCCTCCCAGAATTTTTCTTGGGTACGTCCCTGCCCTACTCTCCTCTCCCAGGGGGGGGGGACAAGTTCCCTAACCTTGCGCCCCCCTTTTGGGTGCCCATGGTATTAATGTTATATTCTTCAAGTATTTAATCTTATTCTGTGGTTTTCTGAACTTACAGGTAGCTGAACAGATTTCATTATTTATTGACATTGTTGAGTAAGCAGACAGCATGGATACTGGATATCATTAAGGGTAAATAAAATTATGATATTGGTAAAATTTACTTTTAACCGGGATATAAATTCAAAATAATTTTAATCCTTTTTCTATTGAATTTAAATGAAATGTATCCACAATATTGGCTATACATTGGAAGTAGTTCCACTACCAATAAACTTTAAATAGTGCCTAACAGGATTGTAAAGCATTTAAAACGCAAACCAGTATTTTTACATAGCAGCAAGTTAATATTTAGCCCAAATGTATTTAAAATGTATCCACAATATTAGGTAAACATTGGTAATATTTCTAATGTATTCCTAATATTGACAAGTAGTTATTTTCAGATATTTTTATAGTATTTTTATTTTTTTCATGTTCATATACTTAATTATTCAATATTATTATTAAATTGGAAATAAATACTAATATAAATAGTAGCAAATTAATATTTACCCATTATATTGTCAATGTTAATGAATTTAAATTAAATTTATTTAAAATGCATCCATAATATTGGGTGTATATTTCAAATATTCCTCATAAATATTGCACAAGTAAATATTTTTAATGTGTTAGCATCTTAATATATTATTAATTATGAATTATCACTGTTTATCTGTTACACATTATTTTTGCATTTAAAATCTGAAATAATTTTAAATGCATTCATATACAAATTTATGAAAAATATATCTTAATAAATAAGTCAAATATTACTGCAAAAATTTAATGTTATGTGATTGTTCCCTGATTATCATGGGCAAGTGGGGTACATACCCTAGTCTCCAAATTTAAAGACTCTAAATTATTGCAGAATGTGAATTTTGAGTATTAAATTTTCCAAGATAGTAAATGCATGTTCCTTTTCAAAAGTTTGACTTTTAGTGGCGGAATAGATTACAAACAGATGTACCTAGTTTTTATTTGGTTTGTTTATTTTAAAGATAGTTTAATCGGGATGTCTCTTAACTACATTTGATAATATTCACTTCCTTTATCCCCCATTATATAAAGCTTGTTGTATACTTATTCAGTCTCAGACAATTCAAATAATTATTGTCATTCAATTACTTTTACCTGCAGAGTAATCAGTTACCGGCAGGGGCGTAGCCGGAAATTTTTCATGGGGGGGGGTTACGACTACTACAACTCATATATATGTATACGTGTGTGTGATAATGTAGTGAAGAATATACATTTTGTATGGCAAAAAATCCTTATGGGGGGTTATGACCCCCCCCCCTCCTTGGCTACGCCCCTGGACCGGTAAACTTTCAGTAATATCATGGAAAAGTCAGAATTTTAGTCGTACTTTTTTGAGACTTCATTTTTAATAAAGTTTGTTTCACTTATTGCAAAGAAAATTTTCGTGAGCATTGACATTTACCTGTCATATTTCATGTTAAATTCGTTTAATCATGACATAGAACACTGTGGAAGATACAGAGAGACAATTGTCAGAGTCGGTGAGGAAACAAAATCTAAGGCCCCACCCCCATTTAGACCCATACTTCTGACCCAAGCGACGCACAGTGGGAGTATTCGTATCAAAATCCTGGCCAAAAGTCGAAAATTTTAAATTTGTTTAAAAACAGTAATATATATGTTTTTGGATAGCCTAGTAACTGATGCATCATGTAATGCACGTTTTTCGACCATAATTCATATCCAAAAGATGCAACACTCGGTTTAAAAGCAAGTTTCTTCATTTACGGCAAGATATTTCAGCGTTTCCTATTACTTCGTCTTGCATTTTTTACGGGCTCTTTAAATTAATTTACTGACTTAATACTAAGTATAATTGTAGTAAAATATATGTATTTTGATTATATATATCTATTAGCTTGAAGAAATAATATGACTTTATTTTAAAAAATTGTAAACTTTTTTTTTCTTATTTTTTTTTCAAAGATCCACATTTCAAAAAGCTTTTTGAAGGGGTGTCGCGGCTTGTCGCGCCTAATTTCAACTATAATCGTAATTATTACAGTATTGAGTGTCTATTCCAAGAAAAAAATGTTCCCCCAACATCCACCATTTCTTTAAAAAAAATTATTTATATAGCGCCATTTTTATTTTTTCGATAATTTTTCGACGGGTGATCGCAAAAGGGATACAAACATACGCGCTTTTACTTCTCATAAACTATAAATTATGTGCAAGTGTTTGGATAAAGGTATATAAAATTTCATTTCAGTTAAGATTTAACATCGGTATTTTAAATTCAGTATGTAATTTCTTATTTTTCTGATGTAAATTTGCTATAAGAAGAAAATTTCTACATATTCCAAAATTGCCCTTTCTTAGTCCTGTAAATAGTCCCATCTATTTACAGCTTAGTTTTCCATTTATAACGTAAATTGTGTCCAAAGCAAAAGCTCCCCATTTTTGGATCTCAAAGGTTGGCAAATGTGACTTCGGGTCATTGGAGTGTGAGTGTGTAAACAGAAACAAGTGCTAGCTCTTTAAGTCATTTTGAAGTGCTGGCTTGAAATAAATTACTTTCTCCTCCAGCTTGGAATGAGATTTTATGGGTTTCAAGTAGGCTTCTTTTAAGCAGTGTCCTTTTAGCTGCTCTAGACAAAGGCCAATGAAAAAGAGCAAGCCTTATTACAACGAGACCCTACAACTTCGCTACAGCTAGACCCTACAACAGAGGGGCCCGATGGTGGTCCCCCTCCCTCTCTCTCAAAAAAAAAGTGATTCTGAGTGAAGACGAATATCAGAGTTCAAAAGAATCAGAATGAAAAAGTTAATATTCAGAAGTCATTAGAAAACTAAGATCCGTATAGTAACTACATTTAGATAAGTAAAAAATCTAAAAAATTTTTATGATAAAAATTGATTTATAGATAAGTAGTATTATATTTATATGTATTATGAAAGAATTACATTTACATATTTCTATTGTGGTTAAGGCACAGCTACACGGCTATTTGCCTAACGGGAAGGTTGCCTTGGGCGGAGGGCTTTTTAAGGGGTTCTAATGCGTATTCACGTGAAATCTAGAGAAAATCGCCCAAAACTCCAGACCGTTAGATCGACAGCCGCGTGGTATTACATTTATAAGTGGTATTATACAATAGCAGTACTACCCAGCTAGGGACACTCCCCGGACAAGACATTTGTTAGAAACCAACTTCGTGTCGTTTGGCGATATATCGCCAAATTTAGCGACAACACGCTTTGTTATATAATTTAAGAAATACATAATACTAAAAAGTAAGTCAACAGTAATGATTTTAACGTTAAAACACATGTAAAATATTTTTGGCCAGGATCTTGACACAAATACTCCACTGTGCGATGGTATGTCATAGTTGGTGCCTGGATATGAGATGGGGGGGGGGGGGGGAGGACTGAAGACTGAAGCCCTATAGCCACTCATCCCATTACCCCTCGATCTACCATCAAATCATATGTTTTTCTTTTAATGTTTAAATGTAAATTTTAACTGAAGACTCTTATATTCATGTAAATTGATTGCTTTAGAAAACTAAACTTTTAGAATGTTTTTCATGTACTGAATACTCATTTTCTTGAAATATAAGAGACTTAACAACAGCGATGACTGGGTGATTTTTCAAGAACCTTTGATAGAGGTGAATACTACTTTGGATGTCTTAAGATGTAAGTATGTATTTATTTTTTATTATTTACTGTTTCAATGTATTTTTAAATTTGGGAGTTAATTTTATATTAATATCATATGTTATAAATGTTACTTATACACATGTGTATGTGAATTTTATATTATTATTATTATTTGCATTGCAAAGCATCCCATTTTAGAAGAATGTATATCTTAAGCACTGAATCAGATGGGTAGTAGATTTCTCACAAAAATTGTGTTTCATTAAGTGTCTCACTGAATAGAAACAAAATGTTTCAGTCAAGTAATTTTTGTTTACAAGAAATAATGCAATTTCTGAACAGGTTTTAAAAAAATTCGACTGTGTCAGAAATTTGAAAATTCAGAATTTCTCTTCACAAGCTGTATTTATGGCAATACAAATGGTTAATTTATAGAAGTGAAATACTCAGAGAAAAATCTATAACATATTGTATTGTCCAAAATAGAGGGAGAATTAGCCATCAGTTACAGTTTCCACTTTCGTGAATTTCTCCCTAAAAATGGGATAAGACCTGCAGTTTTGTTGTTCTATAAAAGTTCATCGTGCTGTCTATGAAGAAGCATTCTGAATTATACCGAGTTTCTGGCAAGCTTGTCTTTAAAGCTCGCAGAGCCAAGTGATGAATAAAATATGTTTCAAGAAAAACTGATTAATTTTGGCTGTTTATCAAGTTATTATCTTTTTATTTTCTAGTACTCTGAACTGGTCTTGGGAAGAAACATTTGAATTTTTGTCAGTGGCATGCTGTAAAAGAGAAGAAACGTTTAGTATTATAATTGGTAGTCATACTTTTGTTTTATTTGTTTATTTATTCTTTAAATGGTCTTGATTATTAGTTCAAAGTCTGCGTACTTTTGACCTGCGGTCTAATTTTTTCAAAGCTTGTATTGCATAATTTTCAATAACTTTTTTTTTGAGATGTTTACTTTTTTGCTTAGTTTATTTTTTTCTTATTTTCCAAATTGATTTATATTGTTTTTTTTTTTTAGTTTTTTTCCCCTAAAGTCATGTTACTTTGGGGCAGTTAGTGACTATGTATTAAATTTTATACATTTCATGCAAATTGAGAAGGTTATTAGGGCTTTTCTTAAAAGAAAAAAAGTATAATTTTAGGTAAAGTTACATCAATGGGTAAAACAATGAATATATATACAGTAAAATTCAATGTGGTATTTTTTAGTAAAGCATTTGACCCAGGCAACTCTTTAATATATCATTTTATGTTATGCTATATTCTGTCATTTATTTAATCTCTATTATATGTAAATTTTTTATGTTAAGTTGCATATTTGACACCAAGTTAATAAATTGCTTGCAAAATAAAGTCTTATTTGCAGCATTTTATGAAGTAACAATGAAATAAAGTATAAAAATCAATTTTTAGTCACTTCAGATTAATTGTTTTACTCTGCACCCTCACTACCTCTTAAAAATATGTTGTAAATAAAACCTTGAAACTCCTGTAACTTTTATTATTATTATTATTAATGTTGTCACTGTTGTTGTTTAAAATGTAAACTGTAAAATGCTACTTTCAGAGATGAGATTTAAGACTTTAGTTTAATATTCAGACCTTTTTCAATGTTTATAAAGAATTCAGTTTTTTCATTTTTTTCAAAAATTTTCTGATTTTTCATTAAGGCAAAATTGTATATAAGTAAGATAGATTTAGTATCAATAAAAATTAAATATTTATTGCACTTGAAATTCATAAGTATAATTGCTCAAAAATTGTTTGGACATTCTTTCAGACCTTTTTTCCTTTTTTGTTAATCTCATATCTGTACTTTGGTACAAACCAAATCGAAAACTAGCCTACCAGTTTCGACACCATATTACATGTCACCATTAGTGGTAAAAACAGATGAAATATATTATTTTTTTAAATTTTACTAATACAATATGTAAATGTAAACTTTACTTCCTTAGTAAATTCAGATTTTTTAAGCCTGCAGTATTAACAAAGTGTAATAACCTTGTCAGTGTTCACATGTTGTCATATGTATATTTGAATATTACTCAAAAATATCTTTAGTCTAGTTTTTAACTGACTTCAAGAAGATCTAGGTTATTAATTAGGGTCAGTACTCAGAGGTGTAGCAAGAATTTTCAGTGCCCGAGAACAAATTTGCATCACTTCCTGTTTACCAAAATGCGCTGGAAAAAGTTTTATATACAAATTGGTGCCTTTTGGATCCTGTGCCCTGGGACAAATGTCCCCCTCTAGCTATACCTCTGAGCACTGAATCCTTGTAATTTACCAGGCTGGATATGAAAGTATTTTCAAACTTTCGTTTAATTATTTCTTTCATTTGTTTATCTTCCACATATAGATGTGATCTTTGCTAAGAATGTTGTTATTTGATGATATTTTACTTGCTGTGCATGAAAAGTTTTTATTGCAAAGTTGTCACTTTATTTTTTACTCAATTTTTATTTACCTGAAATATATTACAAGTCCTGAATATTTTCTATTTTTTAATTGATTGTAATAATTTGCAAATTTAACTCACCAATAGTAAGTAATGTGTTTAATATTTATTTTGTCACTATTAGTTTGATGTTTGTTACTACGCACAGGTTACTGTGATTCAGGGATAATTTTATTCCAAATTGCTTTGATATGGGATTTTCGCTTCAATACTGTCCCCAATCATTCTTTTTTGTGTTACCTCACAAAATAAAATTTTGTGAGGTAAATCCTACAATGTGATGTGTTCCTTACTTTTAATAAAGTATTTCGTCTCGTATACTTTGCATGTCAGTATATTCTAATATTAATAGAACATAGAGAACAGATTATTTTATAAAACAGTACAAGCATTTCTTATCTGTAAAATTAAATGTTTTTTAATTTATTTTTTGCATGTAAAAAATTGATTTTTTTTTGAGCTACTATATTTAGGTTTTATTGCAGTTTTTTTCCATTTGCTTTTGTGTTCAGTGGCAAAATTAGAATGTAAAAGGCAGCTTAAATTCTACATCTTTATTTTATTAATTTATTCATTTTTTGCATAATTTGTACAATTTTAACAGTAGGAGGCCTGTTTCCTTCCCTCTCTTACTCAGAAGGTTACAGAATATGTAAATGTTACTTGAAAGTATTTATTATTTCCATAGATAAATATGGTAATAAGATATATGAAAAATGGTAATAAGAAAGTATTTATTATTACCATTTTTCGGTATGCTTTTGTGCTGTTTCAAAATTGTATTTAACCTGCTCCTAATGGTGTTCCAAAATGTATGTAGATTTGCAGACCTTTTTATTATAAAGTTATCCTCCGATTTTAGTGAAACTATAAACAAAATGTTTTCTGAATCAAATGAAAAGATCTGCTGACTTATTCCTCTGTAAATTCATCACCTAGTTGAAAGTGTTAGGTTGTGCTTTAGTTGGAGATTTAAATTTGACACCAAGCCATGTACACACAAAACTAATTTTAACTAATTTTATTTTGTATGTATTTAACATAGATCTAGTTTATGCTCTAGTTTAATTATAAATCTTGATGCATGAAGTTTATTTATTATCTTGTGTTCACAAGTTGAAATTTTCAGGAGTTACCGAAAAGGCTACTCAGAAATGCTCTTCAATAAAGAAATAGCTAATCCACGAAACCTTACACATATTTCATCATATTTTAAAATATGAAGTTATTGTAAACAGCTTTTTGCATGCGTATAATTGGTCATTTAAACCTATTTCCTGTTACTTCATTGATCTCTTTACCATATTTATTTATTTATTTATTTGCATATAGCATTTTAAAATGTTTCTAAACGAATGTTGAGAATGGAAAAAATCTTTTCATTCCCTTTTATTTATATTATTAGGACATACATATTTTCAATGTCGTCTTGAACGTGATGATCAAAACCCAGAAATTTCCCCAGATTATCGTCGGATAAGGCAGGCATCATCAACCTACATTTAGAGATTTTGTTTTGTTCCGAGGGATTAAAAAAACTTTTCACATGAACAATTTGTTCTAAAAATATAATTTTTCAAAAAACAAATGTTACAAGATTAAAAAGAACATTAGGAAGAAAGTCTGTTGAATATATATTAGTAGCCTGTGTATAAATTTTACAGAGTTATTTCTACTAAATAATGTTTGGTGGACACATTAAATTTGTTTTTAAAAGAGCATTTACATTTTAAAAATACTGATTTTTGCTTAGTAGGGTAATTACATGCTAAAACAAAAATATAATAATTATTGTTAATATTGAAATTTTAGATTTTGATGATTCTTGTTGTTTGTTGCATTTATTTTTGAGATCAAAACTACGAAGTTATATATTTTTGAAATTTTGATAAAGTCTGAAATTTTGCGTGGTACACTAATATTCAAGAGGCTGTAACTCTAGGCCTATTTGATTTCTAGTTGATATTTATAACATTTTGCTCAGTATTTGGAGGTATTTCATAAAACATATTATGTGACAATGGCATAGATAAATGTATTTTTTGAAAGTTTAAAAAATTACATTTTTAATAATATAAGATCGAAATTTTTTAAATACGTATAGCAATTTGCACTTTAAATTTGAAAATGGAGTGTCTAAGACAACATCGTGCAAAGAAATCACATTCATTACCTGTATGCATAATTCATTTTCCGGGAGTGGGATGGGACTTTATTGATGGTGTTAAAAATAGGGTATACAATTGGTCAATTATACTTAAAATATTTTCTTCTATCTAACACTTTTTTATGGAAATTTTATGCCAAATTTATATATATAATTAAAGTGTTCTATAGTTTTATGGGAAGGGGACGGAGACACTCGTAGTATTTGGTTTTTACCCTAAATAATGGCTATCAAGAGGCAGTTTATAGTTATTCAAGTTTAATTATGAAGGGAAAGATAAATTATAACATTTAAAATTATAATTGTGCTTCAAATTTGCTTTTAGAAATTTAAACACAAGGTAAAATAAATATTCAATTATTTACATTGTAACCGGATTAGTTTTGGTTTCTGTAATAATGACGAAATCTAACCTGACAATACTGGAAGTGAAGTTAAATTTATGATTAGCGCATTATTATAGATTTTAAAATTAGCACATTATTTGTAGCATTTAAGAATGTCAAATACCATAAAAAATTAGAAAATTTAGAAAAAACATGCAGTTTTCATTTTTAATCTAGTATTATGTACTGCACGTCAACAAAAATAATCAATATCTTACAAGATGTCTTGTCATTAATAAGTTTAACATAATTTACGCAATACTGAACAATGAATTAGCAACTTAGTTTTCCACGTTTTCTTAGTTTTCGCACCATCAAGTCTGGTTGGGCATACTTTGGGTAGTTGCCCAATGGGCAATGTGTCAAACAGCCTGAAATACTTCATGCGATATCTGGTGGCAGATGATTTGTTTCATAAAATAATTATGTTTAACGCAATGATTATTGTTTAGGCCAGTTGAAACTCTTTAAAACAGAGTAAAAAAAACAAGCTAACTAACTGCGATAAATCTCATTTTTCTGAATTTAAATTTTTCTATACCTAAGAATTATAATTTAAATTGAGAATTCTTATTAAAAAATGGATTATTTTCCTTCAAAATTTGTATAATGAATACTAGCCAAATATTGTTACTATATGCATATTCAAAACCTTAAATAAAATTTTTTTATAGAAGTATAGGTGTATGTAAATACAGATTTAAGAACTATAATCCACTTTTAGGGATCATGCATTCAGTTAAAATTAGTTTCTTGAAAGAATTTTGTTTTTTTAAGATATTTTTAAAAGATTCATGCTTTGTAAGGGCATGCAGCCGCAAGTGATATGAAATGTTTTTTTCTATTCTATGTCAGAAAAGGAGGAGGGATTGAAAATCTACCATAAAGTTATTTGATGACTCCTCAAGTGTATTGTATGCCTCTCAAAGGTCAGGGTTTCTCATAGTCCTGTGGGGACGATAAAAGACGAAGTTTTTCAGCATGAAAGTTTTTAGAGGGTATTTTTCTTCCTCAGTTTTATAGTAGAAACCCAAAGAGAATGTTAGAAGCATCAAATGGGGGTGTCTCATAAAACTCTCTTCATCTGGAAAGCTCCCGAACTGCGAGGGCTGAAGAGGCTTTTTCAGCCCTCGCAGATGTTGATCTCAGTGATAACTTCGTTTATTATTATCTATAATTCTGTCAGTAATCTAACTCGAAATTAACTCAAAATAACACGTTCTTCCTCTTCTCTCAACCAGTTCTTTAACCCTTTGAGGCGCAATCCTTTCCCAATGCTGAAAAAAGGGCACCCGTACGGCTGCCCTTTTTTCAGCATTGGGCAATCTATCCAGCTGTTCTCGCATTCTTCCATTTTTCAGCAGATGTCAGTGGTGTTAAAAATAATCGTGACCATTTTGTTTACGGGAAATGACGTGCTAAAAAGTAATGGATTCTCGTGGAGCTATGTCACCCGCAACTATTTTTATAGAAATCAAATCTATTCTTCATGACTGGCAATAGTCAAAACGTCAGAGTTTGGTGTTCCCAGAGCGGGAACACTGCACGTTAAAAAGTTAAACGGTTGTAGAAAAGTAAATATCGTCTGCTGTCTCTCGGACAATTCAACCGGAAAACAGGCGTTTAACTTTATTTGTTGAAACAATTGATCCTGGCAGAGAAACTTAGTTGCAAATCTGTTCCGCTGGGCGGATAAACCCCTTCTCTCACTAATTTTTTCCCCCTTCTTCTCTACTGAAAATCCTGTTCCATCTTCACACTGATGGCCCACTTGTCAGAATCGGAGATGGGAATTCCGCGCCGCAAGAAAGGATTTTTTTTTACTGATATGGGACGCACTTGATATGCGCCCATGAGTCGTTAAAAATGCATGCTTATTTTCTATTATCCCGGACGGGATTAGACACATTGGAAATTCTGCCTATTCGCTGGTTGGATTAATGAAAATTCGTGTTTTGCTTTCATAATCATTTTCCTGTCGCTTGAGTTATAATCTTGTCTGTGTCAAAGTTTGCTTTGTATTTTCACTCAAGTTTTCTATGAGATTTTCGGTAAGAAGAATAGTTAATCTGAAGAGGGCGAATCTGATGTTTGTTTATCACTGTAGTTTTACAGTGTTATTAAGTAATAGCAGAAAAATATTTAAGAAAATTTACTCTTAAACACTAAGTACTTTGTAATATTGAAAATTCTATAAATACACTATTATAGAATTTTGCAATAACTTATAGCATTAATAATAAAAGAACAATGACATGTTATTGAAATTATAAATTTTGTTAAAAGCAATTCAATTAATTAATTTTCCAATGTTTGGCCAATAAGGATACCTTAAGTATGCACATTGACATTTAAACTAGAAGTTACAAATAAACAAAGTTTGAATGCACACACATCAATAAATAGTTATTAATTAATCAAAAGGTTATGGTAAACGAAAAGATATCGATGAATCAGAAATATTTATTTCTTTAATGATTCATTATACACTAATTCAGTAAATTAAAAAAATGAGAAACTGTTTTTCAATTTCAGTTGCTAAAATTTTTATTATCTTAAAATATGATTCTCCGTGGAAATCTGAAAATTTGTGAAATTTCTCTCATAAAATATTCAATATAAATAAAAATATTACATATTTATTTGATAAATTTGATCTCTTCGATAAAATCCCTCTGCACAATCCTGCTGCAATCCCTTTATCAAAAATGGTAAAGAAACATGAGCATTGTCACCTCTTGGTAGCTGTAAACCATATAAGATGGCATTTCTTTTAAAATTTAACATGCATCTTCATCAATAACACAGAGATATCTTTATTTACCATTGGATCAAGATCAAGCCTCTTATAAAAAAGTTGATACCCTGGCATTTATTTCTAAAACAGAATGGAGTTTCAAATCATGTAAAAATCCCACAAATCTTTAAAAACACTTCTTCATCTTTATTTCATGAAGTCGCGATTTCAAGTGTTCTTTTTCTCGTAAACGTCTGAATGATTTTAGCAGTAGAAAATAAATATCTATCTGTAATTCTTTGAATTAATGTACACAATTTTACTCATTCTTTTTCTTACAGGTGAACGTGTAATGAGGAACCCACTTTAACACCTTTAACGACTGCAACCTACATAAACTTTAGCAGTCATTTCACTTAAAAATCTGTTGCTCAAGCATTTAAAAAGACAAGGAGATTTACATCACAATTATACTTCAAATGACTGCAAAAGTGTAAGAATTATACTTAAATGTTCTCCTAGCCGAAAATAGGTAACAAAAATTACAACTCAAAATACTTAGAGTTAAATTGTCTGTGCGTTTTCCTTTCCAGACAAATTATTTACGACTGCTTTTGCACTAATTATACTAAGTCAACGATGTCACTTAACTGGCCTTTTTTATGTAAGTTTTAAATGCTTTTACAAATAGTTTTTAACATTTACGATTCTACCTATCATTCTATTGCGGTACTTTCCATAACCTAAACATGTTCATTAGAGTTAAAATGGGGGAAGCCATGTAGTACTAAACTATTAATGAAATTATGATTTTCATAATTTGTAAGAACATTTATATAACATGCTAAAGTTCATGATTATCTGATAAAATATAAATATCAGTCCTTTTAAATAATTCAGTCTCTTAAAAGAAACGTTTCTTAATATTATTTAACAGTTATTCAGTCGTACATTTCTTACCCACTGTCCAAACATTGCTATGTTTGTTGTGTTATACAGAATTGATCAGACAGTGAAAAGGAAAAACTTAAGAAATTCTGAACTAGTGATTAGTTAAATGTGACTTAAAATTTCTACATGATAAATACGATCAGGTAGAAATGCTATACCTAAAAGTGCTTCAATGAAACATGTGCTTTAGAAATACATCATTAGTTATTTAGAGTTAGATAATAATTCCAATTAATTAAATAAATAACATTTGAACATCATAAAAAGAAAATATCAGAAAATTTCACTGTGAATGTACAGAGGTCTTTCAGTTTGAGAAAACGGTTTAACGACGATTGCCTGAAAGCGATTTGAACAGAAACCTCAGCTTGCGAAGACTGATGTTGAACATCAACGTCTGAAATAGCCATTTTGATGACTAAATTAAATAATGAGATGCCCATCGACGAGTTTCTGTCCTGTTTGTGTGTTGCTAACATACCTAGAAAATAATCAACAACTTTTCGCAAATCCTAATCCACCTTCAAATTTTACATTTAGGTAATTAGTCCCTCACTACAACAATCTACACAGAGTACGTGGAATCACCCTCGTGCTGAACCACTTAAGACCAATTTTACACAAATTTTACTTGTAATTTCACCAAAACTTTTTTTCATTACCTTTTCTTTATCTGTAATTTTAACTTTAAATTTTATGTAAAATTTTAACCTAGAAACAACATATCTAGTAAGTTTGTCGAGTGATTGGTGAGCAAGTAACAACGAAAACATATGAGATTAAATGACCTGCATGGCAGATTTAAATCATAACATATTGCACCCAAGCATTCCACCAGAGTGTTAACATTTGGAAATTTTTAATAATTGTGGGCCCTTCCTACCAGCTGCTTCGGCTGGACTTGATGGTTGAGATTTAGCGTGGGATCGGGCAATATTAGGAGCTTTTGCGCTATGTTTCTTCCGACGGTAACGCTAACATTAAATGCCATCGGACAGTACAGCGCATGCCCACGAATAAATTCCGAAACCTGATTGGTCAAAGTTCTCCTCTGTATAGCGGATAGCGTTAGCATTAACGTGGGAAGAAACGTAGCGCAAAAACTCCCTAATCAATCGTAAAACTTTCTAGGTTGATTGCCTGCTCCAGCAAGAGACAAACTAATAGTGTGGAGATGTCGGAGATAAAGAGCCAGTCAGACAACAAATCTTGAACGACATGTTGCCATCAGCGTGGCTTAATATTGGGTTGGCAACAAAGTAATTGCGTTTTCTTGTATAAAATTCAAGCAAATAAGTTTTCAACAAGTTTTTAATTACAGGTAAGCTGTGCCTGAACATACGATTGATATTTGTTACATTTTAAAGTAAGAATTTCACTAGCAGTATTTTTTTTCGTCCATAAAGATGGCCACCCTCCCCCTTTTTTCGCTTCTATCCTCCTTAGAGGACAATATTAAAAATGTCCTGAAATTAATTTTTAGGTATACGTGACTGCTGTATTTTACAGAAAGAATTTCACGGATATCTCTATTTGAGATCACACGGGATATGTGAAAAGAACTTTTTGGCCCCTTACCCCCCCCCTAAGATTACGAATTTTGGAAAATGCTCTCTGATCTAGCACCTATGTTGAAGAACTCACGTACGTGCCAAATTTCGCATAATTAACTTCAGTAGTTTTGGCCAGGCGAAATATTGACATACGAAAAAACGCAATTACTTAGTTGCCAACCCAATAGTTCGGAGTGTCATCAGATGTAATGAAAGATCGGCCCTTAAAACGCATCATAAACGTATTTATCACTCGATGAATCGTTGATTCCTTTCGGTATTTCCATCTCCATTTCTTGGAATACACTTCTGACTTCTGATCTTTTACCGATTGCCCATATTGGAACGTGGTTAGTAGTATTTTGACTACTCCGCACCGACTCAATAGGAGGACGGATTGTCGAGGATGATTGAGATCATATGAACTTGTACCTCAAGGGATGCTATCCACACCAGAGTTGGGCAGTATCGCTGAAATATGTTTTTTCAAAATACATTTTATCTTGTATTTTGTATTTTCACTCGTAAAAAACAAAGTATTTTGAGAATGTACACTCTATAACAAAAAAATCGACGCACCAAGAAACAATCATCCGATTGCTTTGAAATTTCGTATGCATGAATGTTTTAAACAGATATGCAAATGATTCAAATTTGGTGTCCAATGAATGAATAGTTTGATCTCTAGTGCATCGGAACTGCGCATCCAGCAGACGTATATAAGGAGCAGTTCTTCAACGGTTGTTATAACTTTCGATTTGATTGCGATTCAGATGACCTTTCAACAACTTAAAAAAATGCCTCGCTGCAGATTCGTGCTCATTACGAGCAACTGTCAGAGTTTGACAGAGGTTGTATCATTGGATTGAAAGAGGCCAATTAGACTAATCGGAGAATCGCTCGTCATTTGAGTCGAAGTGATGTGACGATTCGAAGATGCTGGCAAGGATGGGTGGAAAATGGCAGAGTGCAGCGCCAGGACGGTAGCGGTCAACCTAGGGCTACAACAGATCGTGAGGACAGAGTGATGGTCCGATCAGCTGTCACAGCGCCTTCTTCATCTCTATCAACCATCGCACGTTCAACCCAAACACCAGTGTCCAACATGACCATTCACAGGTTGAGAGAGCGAAATCTACGCTCGCGTCGACCGTTACGCCACCTGCCACTCACGCCTGCCCACTGCCGAGCCAGATTAAAGTGCTGCAGGGCTCGATCAGGTTGGAATGATGCCGACTGGGGACGTATAGTCTTTAGCGACGAATCCCGCTTCCAACTGTGTCCTGACGATCATCGAAGACATGTTTGGAGACGCACAGGGCAGAGGGGGGATCCTGCTCTCACTATTGCACGCCACACCGGCCCTCAACAAGGCATTATGGTCTGGGGTGCCATTTCCTTTGACAGCCGGACCCCTTTGGTCGTCATTAGAGGTACACTTACTGCACAGCGGTACGTGGACGACATCCTAAGAACTGTTTTGCTACCGTTCCTTTTGCAGTGCCCTGGGCCGGTTTTTCAGCAGGACAATGCCAGACCACATACGGCTCGGATACAGACCACACCGGTGTTGCTCTAAACTGTCTCCAAGCTTGTCAAACTCTTCCTTGGCCTGCCAGATCACCAGATCTCTCTCCCATCGAGCATGTCTGGGATATGATGGGAAGGCGATTGCATCTGGCACGGACTGTTGATGACTTCGTTCGACAATTGGAGCGAATTTGGCAGGAAATATCGTAGGAGACCATCCGGGAGCTTTATCGTTCTATGCCACGCCGTGTGGCAGCTTGTATCCAGGCTAGCGGCGGGTCAACACCTTATTGAACTTGTTACTGTAACTCCGAAATAAATTATTCAATTGTTCTGAAATTTTAATCATTTACTATTCCGTACATTGTCTTCCTATCCATCAATTTTCGTCTCAATCGGACACCTCCTTCTTGGTGCGTCGATTTATTTGGTATAGAGTGTATTTTGTATTTTCAAAATACAAAAAATACATTTTGTATTCTGACATTAAATTTATCGTAACACCACACCACAGTTTGCTCAGATAGCATGTGCAAATGAAAATCATAAAATTGCTGATTTTCACTTTTCCCCCTTTCTTGATGTAATTTATGAGCTGCACCAGAATTACACGTAGTACTGTCACTGAAGAAGTGTTAGGATCTCCTAAGATCTTTAAATTTAACTAAACAGGAAAGGGAAAGAAAAGCCTTTCATACTCCTGTTTAAAATACAAACACTATGTTTGGTCTAGGAATGTTTCTAGATTCCTACTGTATATGAAACCAAAAGTAGTAAAAACATTTTTGGGTAGTATTTAGTAGATTCTTTGAAGGAATATGAAATGTGTTGCCAGTTCTTGAAAAATAATGCTGCCAGTATTTCTGCAGTAGTATAATGGATTTTTGGTTATCGTGGTTAAGAGACAAAGCTACACGTAGGCTATCAGCCTTGGGGAGGGAGTTGCCTTGGGTGGAGGACTTTTTAAGGGGTAGTATTGTAATAAAACACCCCAAATTCCAGTCCATTAGAGCGATAGCTTCCTGTAATAGACTGGGGTGAATCAAATTTCCATTCTAGGTGATTTTGAAACCTTTTGTGCAATTCTTAATTAAAAATGTTTCCAAATTTCGTCAATAGATCGAAATGAAAAGGTTAAGGAGCAGTATGAGTCATGGAAGCTGAAAACTTTGATAATATGCAAAATATTTAAATTTACGATAAATTCTAAAACTCATTGAAAGACAAACTTTGAATTTTTTTTTAGGTTGTCATTTAGCTGAGTATTTATATTCAAACATACAACATTCTGAAATTGAATAGTTTTCATTGGGTTTTGAGTATCAATGTAATTTCTCAGAAAGGGTCTGTGTTTCGGATCTTATTGATATAAAGATAAAATTTTGAAAGGCAACATTTAAAAAAAACAAACAGCACCTCTTCCTTAACACAACATTAAGATTGCTTTTGTTATTCTTGTTCAAATGTATTTAAATTTAGTAAACTGAGATCTTCGGTGGAAAATTTAGCTTCTTCTGAATTCAAATGCTTTAAAAATTTTATATGTAGTTTGTATGTATTTTGTATTTTGCAATTTTTTTAAATTCAAGAAGTATTTTGTATTTTGTATTTTAGTGTTTGAGTCAATGTATTTTGTATCGAAAATACATTTTTGGTGCAATTTGCACAATTCTGATTCACACATCATCCGTTGCTTCCTACCTACTGATCACCCTGCATATTTCATCGTTGCTTAAAATTACCATCTCCAATATATGACGTGCGTATTAGAGATGAGACGGGCTCAGCCCGAGCCCGGGCCCGACTCGGGCACGGGCTCTGTAATTCACGATTGCATTCGGGCTCGGGCTCGTGAAAAATTTCTCCTTTGTTGAACATACTCCTTGAAACAGATTTTAAAAAGCGATTCATTGGATAAATAGACGTACTTATTTCAAAAAATAGCGGCACGGGGGACTAGAAGGTGTGTGAAGCTCCAAAATTTATTGTATCCTATTAATGAAGTAGTTAATTTTATTTGTCTTTTGCTGAAATTTCGGGCTCGGGCGGGCTCGGGTTCCAACTTTAATAATACTGCTCGGGCTCGGACGGGCTCGGATTAAAAGTCTTCGGGCTCGGGCGGGCTCGGGCTTCAATAAATGAGCCCGAACTCATCTCTAGTGCGTATGCGCATTCTCTGTCAGTGTATCAATTTTTCTGCGCACTCTTTCATGCTTTTGCATTTTCTATGTAGTTCAGTGGACTGTTATGGTATTTGACTGATATCAATAAGATTTTCCTTATTAAAATTACTAATATATGACATATTTCTTTCAGTTATGTCCCCATTAAAAAGACCTATTAAGTTTTCAGACATGTTAGGTTTTCCCATTAAAAAGGCCATTCATAGATGATTACAGGTATGGGCGTAGCCAAGGGGGGGCGTTAGGGGGGGGGGTCATAACCACCCCATGAGGAATTTTGTCTGTACAAAATGTATATTCTTCACTCCTTTATCACACAAATGTATGCATATATGTGAGTTGCAGTAGTCGTAACCCCCCCCCCCCCATGAAAAATTTCTGGCTACGCCCCAGATTACAGGGGATATCTCTACTTATTATAAAAGAAGGTGTCTGTGTGTCTGTGTGTGTGTGTGTCTGTCGGCAGCGTTACGGACAAACGGCTACACCTAGAAACACCAAATTTGGTACTCGGGAAGATGTAAATATGTAGTTGTGCACCTCGAAGCGATTTTTTCAAAATTCGACCTAGATTTTTTTTTATTTTATGTTTTATGCGATTTTTGGCATTTTTTCTCACCTAATTCGTAATGACGGCGGAAATTACGCTCGCAGCAAAACGGCATTTGTATCATCGGATAGAGGAGAAAATTTTCTTTTAAAAACAGTTTGTTCTGAATACGTAACATGATTTACCGATTTTTAGGAATTTTTTTACTAAGCATTTGCTTCGGCGAATTGTTTCGTAAAATAATTTTAAAACTGTCGCATCTTGAATTCTATCCGTCATAACTTTTTGATATTTTGACAAATCGTGAAACATTCTTTTCTCCCTCTTTTAAAATAAAAACGAAAAAATTATGTAAATTAGATGATTTTTTATGAATTTTAATGCAGCCTAATGTTTAGAATTTAATAGCATCAACGCGATCTTACGCCATTCATTACATTGCGATCACGGCACGAGAATTTATCTTCGGTTGTTGCCACAGAAAGGATTAGAAAAAAGGGTTTTCTCAACCAATCGAGTTTTTAAATGGGATATCGGAATTTCAATTCGCAAGTGAGGATCTATGACGTCAAATGCTTTAAGATACGTAAAAATTACGCCATAATTTTAACTCATTTATTCCAGCTCTATTTTCAACACAGGGAGACGATATTTTGATTAAAATTTACTGTAGAAATAAACTAAGAAATTCACGATTATTATTATTAGAAGTGGTATTTTAATCCGGTGCTTATTTAAAAATTGAAATGTCTTCACGGTGCTGAAAATGTTCATTTTAAAAATTACAAAGTTCGTTTCAAAGCGCGATATATTAAAATTTTTCTATTTACTATTTTTATTTTTGACATTTAATTATGGCGCAGACGTTGCCTAACATATGCATGCAGGCTGCGAGTATAGTTTTATTTTAACGTTGAATTACGTTCCTCCATAAAGGTCCTACATAACGCAAAGTTTTAATGATACCGTTTGAAAACTACTATGCGAAATATCGAAATTAACTCCCTCAACCAACTGGGGTATCCTTTACGGCAGTCAAACAGTGACGTCATAAATTAAAAAAATGCGTGAAATTTGTAAACTCTGCAACTCTGCGCCATGTCACAATTAAAGCGGGAATAAGTAGCTCCTCGAGATTACACAGTTTGATGTTTTTCAGGAGACAGGACTATGGAGGATATAAAAGATATCGCTATATTAGATACATGGATATTTAAAATGGCCTCCCTTGGATATTTTCTCCCCACAATAAGATGAAATGGTTTGCGGCGCTAAATACGCCAATCTTATAAAACTATGTATAAATTAAATATATATGGAGAGTTTCCTTAATGGCAACCATTATGTGAAATGATTATTATTTATGCTAATGCGTAAATTGCAAAGAATCGCCATAGAATCAAAAGATTCCATTGGGGCCAAATAATCTAAGCTGTTTCTTTTAAGGGAGCCTTGAAGAGGGAGAAGCGAAGATAGATAGTATTAATGTACGTAATAGGTAGTATCATTAGATTCGTAAGGATAATATGAATAAATCATAATATACCACGTTAATAAATATTTCATGAAATTAAAAGTGTTTCTCCTTTTTCAACGGTTGTCTTACAACCAACTAAACGAAAAGTAATTCTAATTTGCGTTAATATATCCCGCAGTAATTTCAACAGAGGAGATTACTTGAACTTTTTTAAAAATGAAATTCTGTTTTGTCACATGCAGATATGATTTTAGTAGTAAAATATTCGCTTATTCCCGTATGAAGAGCGGGTGCGCAGTTATCTTAAAAACATCTCTTGAAAATAGCATAAATGAATTCAGAAGACCTCAAAACGTGTAAATACACCAAAATCTCGAAGTCGAATTTTTTCATGATTACAATACTTTCCTTATATGGTACATGTTCGGAAAGAAATAAATGGTTGTCCATTCCATGTAGTGTCTTAGGTATTTAATGCTACAACTTGAGCCTAAAAAACAGTATGATGTAGAAATAAGACATTTTGAAAGCCAGGAGTTCTCTGCAAACCATTAAGCTTTCCACTTTTTTGATAGTGAATGACACTGACGTAGTTTTTTGAGTCATTATACTGCAATGATGCCAGGTTAATACTCGTGACGCAAACTTTACATCAAGAGTCAAATAATTTTGCTCTTTTTCTTTAAATTCCACATCACGAATAAATTCGAATTACACATGTAAGGAAAATTTTCTTTTCCTACCGTGCGAAGAACGGGCACGCAGCTAGTAAAGAAATAAATGGAATTACCATTCATTTAGTAAATCAGCATTTTCATTGAATGAAGGAAGAGTCAACAACAATTTATTATTTACTGAAAATCTTTATATACAAAGTAAGAATGCGTTATACCTGTGTGAAAGAAAGTGTTTTATAATTTACGTGATTGGCATCATTATTATGTTTCAAATAGGTTCAAGTAAGCTGTTGCGTTTAACACTCCAATCTGAATTAGGCACATGCAACAGTCTATCTCAATAAAAACGCATGTGAAGAGAATGCACGCCTTATAGGAATTCTAAACTCTCTCAACAGTGACAAATGATGAGCGAATTAAATACTCGAATGCAAGAGTGAATTACTGGTATAAAATTTAATGGCATTGATCACGTAAAGAACATTACTTTTGCACCTAAAAATCAAAATTTTGGTAGGTGTTTGATCATAAAACCAAAAAATGGTTAAGTATTTATGAAATATTTAAGTTTGATGCGATGGTTGATGAAACTGGCATGAGAAGATTCTTTGTTATTTAACCTTGTGGATAACAATTTATTTTAAATGATGCAATCGTGTTAAAAAGCAAGATGTACCAACTGAAGGATGAACCTGAGCATGTAACCAACATTAGATATAGACGTATTTAGTGTTGTTCAGCTTGAATTATCGGAATTATGCTGAATTTACTTCTGATAAATAGTTTAAAACCTGGTGATAGGAGATACAGTTTATGGATGAAATTGGGGATTTCACTTTCTGTTAAACGTTAACATAAAATAACAAAGGAAATCGTAATTGTTTTCATTTATAAAGCAAGTAAAACATTTTGATAAAAACTCATATTAACCACTCATATAAACAGCTTAGACTGGCAAGTGGATGAATTCAATTGCAATAAAATTCGCTATGATAAATTCTATGGACTGAAGTTGAAATTCGTTACTTGAAAATTTTGTTAGTGTGAAAATTGATGCAGCAGTAAAAGGACTTTCAAGAAAATATACTTCAGCTTGAAAATATTAAAAATAATTTCAACAGGAGTCACTAGTACAATATTTAGTATGAATCTCTAAGTTTATCTACTAAATTTTACTATTTTGTCCCTGTACTTGTTTTTTACGTAACCAATGTACTAAAATGATATATTTTTGATCTGAAAACTATATTTTATTGAGATACGTAAGTAGTTTGTCATGTTAAGCATGATAGTAATGTCAAATTGTTTTATGTTAATAATATTTTTATGTTATTTGCAGAATTATTTCTGCATTTGTTTAGAGAGTTGTTTAGAGTTAGGTTATACGATAAATAAAATAAATAAATGATACTTTATTTATGTATGTGTTTTAAATTCCAGGTCATTTACAAAATGTAATTTTTGGTAAAGAGAAACTGCATGTAAGCACGTATTTGGTGTTCCCCTGGAAAATAGAAGTAATCATAATTTTTAGGGGGAAAATAGAAAATACCGCCAGCATAGAAGTAACAATTTTCTCCGTTTATAAGTCTGATAAAATTCGCTGAATGTTAATTTAACCTAAGACAATCCAAGCTTATGATATCAAAATTTTCGAATATTGAATGTTAATTAAATGAAGTTTATTCACAAGAGAAAAATAGAATTTGAAAAGAAATATTTTAAAAGCTAACTGAAAACTTTGTAAAATAGATAATCGTTGTAAAGAATTTTTTTGTAATATACTTAGTACTTATTTGTAAGAGAGAGAATTTCTTGATTGAAATCGTTTGAATTGATGTATTAATGTCTGTGGGCATGTCGAAGCTAGTCATACGTACACAGAAGAATGAATGTCGACTTAGCACAGTTCAAAATACTCTTACACATGTATAAGATAATTTAGACTCTTATTATTACAATTACTATTTGTTTATTATTGCTTATTTTTGTTAACAGAAAGAAAATATTCATAATTTTAAATATAAACACTTAAGTAGTGAGTGACACGCATTGCTAAATATACAGTGTTCCTGTTAAGGATTCATTCATTTCCAAAACGCCATCCATTCAAAAGTTTTATGTATCCATACAGATTGTCAGCAAATAACACCCTGATTTAAAAGTTAAAAATCTCATTAACATGAATATCAATAGAAGGGTGCAGCAAAAAGAATGTTTATTATGTTCATAGTAAGGGAAAAAAAACTATCTGCACATATAATCCAAAACCATCCACCAGCTCATAACAGCCCTTGAAAACAGAGAACGTAGAAAGTATATGAACACACGTATATGTATACCTACACACGTATATGCAACGAGATTTTGCTGTAGTTACTCGAAAAATATATTTTGCATGCAACTGTCCACCGTTAAAAAAAGGAAAAAAAAATCTCTACAAAACCATGGAGTCACCGCAAAAGTATCTGCAAAACCTTTGAATGTATTCGCACAAGGCGTGCACGCATGCGTCTCCATTACTTGACTATAATATGCTCGCTGTAAGAATGTTATACAAAAGTTTCAAAATAGTAGTAGTGGTAGAAAAGCCGCTAACAGTTGACGTTCTAATAGTGGGCTTCCATAATGAATTGGCCTCCATAGTCTTCCGATCTGACTCCTCGTGACTATTTTTTGAAGGGAATGTTGAAAGATGCTGTCTAGCAGAACTATTCTAACACGTTGGATGATCTTAAGCTGGACGAGGGTAAAAGTTCGAACTTAACAAACCTTTAAGTTTCTGTCCACTTTACACTGGAATAACTTCATAACACTTAATTGCACTGTAAAAATCCTCGAACAAATCTGGTAGAGAATTTAATTGACTACAAAATCTACCCATATACATCTTTTCAATGAGCAACACAGAGGTGCGAATGTAAATTTAAAAAAGCGGAATAAAGGTATTTTTCAAGTTTAGTTGAACTTTTTAAGTTTTTCGATAATAACTTTGGAAACTATGGTTTCTAGCGAAAACTTTAAAGTTAAATAATTAAAGAAAATCAAATTATGCTTCGAATGAGTCCCTAAAGTTAGATTTTCATCCATATAATATCATAAAAAGAGATCTGAGAGGCTAATTCTCATTAATACATCCAATTTCGACTGTCGTAATGGGGATTCGCTTCTCAGATTTAGGCTCAAAGATCATGGAAGGTATGTTTCTAATCAGGAGCTTTCCAAATCTTCTATTGTCTCACATTGTTGGAATTCTAATCATCGTTTTCATTTTTCTAAATCTAAGACCTTACGCGCTCCTCAGTCTTTGTCCCATCTTAAATTTTTGGAAGGCTTTTCCATTAACCAGCATTTGAAACGTCTTGTGAACGGCAGCTCTTTCATTCTTTTTATTTATTCTGCTTGAAAACAATTGTTGTAAGGTTTCTATGTACTTTCTTACTGTATCCTCCCTTTTTTTTAAATTTGGTATTTTATTTATTTATTTTTTTTTGTTAATATATGTATTTTTCTGCAAATATTTTATTTAAAAAATGCTGTCCTGATTAAAAAAAAAGATGTTTTTATTTTATTTTGTTATTTTTTTATTTATTATGTTTTGCTGTTTATTTTATTTTTTTTTTTTTTTGCTCTGTTTTTGATTGTTTTTGCATGTTTCTAATTTATGCGATTTTCTTTTATTTTTTTTCTTTTTATTTATTTTCTATATATATATATATTTTTTTTTTCATTCTACATTTTATTTTTATATGTCTATCCTGTTTCCCCCCTTCTCTTATTCTCCCTGGTTTCTTGCTTTTTTTTATCTCCGATTGGCGACTCCTTCTTTGCTTCTGTTCACTGTTTAGTTTTTTCAGTCCTCCGTCCCAGTCGGTGGGGGCCTTCCTGGCCAGCGCACCTGTCGCTGCTAGCCGCTGGCTTCCGTTAAGCCCATGGATGTATGCGTGTCTAGATATTTTCATTTAAATACTACTTTAAAGTAACGATGAGCTTAGGAGCAACTGGCCATAAAAGAGCGATAAATCTTAAATTCTTTCTTCTTCCTTCCTTCATTCCTTCCTGGTCAGTGCATGGACTTCTGCTGCTGAAGACGAAGTTGGAAACTTTTTCGCCCGAAATACGCGTCCAGATTGATAAGTACCTTTTATGTGTGCTATTTTACAAGGTTTCATTTATTTAACCCTTTAACGCGCAGTGATCCCGCTCTGGGATCACCAAACTCTGACGTTTTGACTGTTGCCAGTCAAGAAGAATAGATTGGATTTCTATAAAAATAGTTGCGAGTGACATAGCTCCACGAGAATCCTTTACTTTTTAGCACGTTCATTTCCCGTAAAAAATGGTCACGATTATTTTTAACAGCACTGACATCTGCTGAAAGATGGAAGAACACGAGAACAGCTGGAAAGATTGCCCAATGCTGAAAAAAGGGCAGCCGTTGCCATCGCTCGACTTAACTACCAGCAAGATGGCGGACGATCGAAACGTTCATCGCGTGCCACCGATCTAGAGACCCTTTTTTGACGACAGCTGGCTGTGCTCATCGCTCGACTTAACTACCAGCAAGATGGCGGACGATCGAAACGTTCATCGCGTGCCACCGATCTAGAGACCCTTTTTTGACGACAGCTGGCTGTGCGCGAGCACAGCCAGCTGTCGTCAAAAAAGGGTCTCTAGATCGGTGGCACGCGATGAACGTTTCGATCGTCCGCCATCTTGCTGGTAGTTAAGTCGAGCGATGGCAACGGCTGCCCTTTTTTCAGCATTGGGAAAGGGTTGCGCCTCAAAGGGTTAATCTTTCAAATACCAGTTTCTTTTGAGTGTTTTGTGTTTACGTAATAAGTGTTTTGAGCTGAAATTGACCCACCGTTGCGTATTCCAGACCTAGCCAAGCTTTACTTTCATCGCACGCAAGTTTTTGTACATTGAGGGATATTGAATTATAAGTTCTTATGGCAAATTTTATGCTCCATATTTTACACATTTGGATACTGTAGGAGGTATTTTTAAAGAAAAATTAAAAATCGTTATTCAGGTGATAATAAAACGAAGTTGAAGGAGCTCTGACTTGGAAGATTTATCTGTATCTCATGACTAATTTAAAACTATTTCGCACACGCAGTACAGAGCAGCTAATTTAAATATTATTTTTGGAAATTCCTCAATGATGTATACTACATATTATGTGTTTATTTTACAGGATAATTTGAAAATTTACTGTTTCGGTAAATATATTAAATATTTCCTTCGTGTTGATTTTTCATGTAAAATTCGCATTTTTTCAATAAGAAAATGTTTGCTTTATTTGTAATAAATCTTAATATATTTCCTATTATATAAAAGCTATTTACGGTTAAAATTCAACCTATTTTAAAATGAATAAAAACTTGTACAAAGGCACACATAAATGGTATGCTAAAAAGTTCAAGCATCCACACGAGTAGAAACCCTGGAACTGAAATAAAACAGATTGAGGCTTCTTAACCAATTTTAATAGATCTTTTAAAATACAATAGCATTATTTGTAAATTCATACTTATTGCTCATCCCCCCCCTCCAAGTAAAAGCAATTTAACGTTGAAAATGAAATTTTAAAACGTAAAAATAAAATAAAATATTTAATAAACGTACTTATCGCTTATAAATCCAGTTTAAATTGGGAAAAAATATTAAATTTTTTTTAATGAGCCTGCTTTTTAAAGAATGAATGTGTCATTCGGCCGTTATGTATCACTGACATTTTCACTGTAGCAGTATGTTGTCATATACTGTAGATTAATATTGATTTTTCATTCCAGTTTACAAATGAATGTTGTTAGAATTAATCGGCGTTGAAGCTTGAAACTAAAGAAATGAAACTATGCAGTATCAGAGTAAATTTCGAAATATATTGTATTGTAAAAATTCATTTTTCAATATCTTCTTAATAACTAATGGATTAAAATTGCCTAAATTCGTAATCTATTAATCAAATCAAACATTTTCTTATCCCACCATAGAGACAGTAGTTTATAAATTGCGACTCAAACAGTGGCTTCGATTTCTCTCTCATTTTTCGAAAATCACGGCAATACTTTAATCCCTGTTCCTTTCACTGACCACCTACTCCCTTGCTATTTGAAAAGGATTGAGGAATTTAAATGTGTTGTGTTTACGGCAAATCTACGCATGAACTATCTGCTTAGGATGAGGGGAGTGCCTTGGTCGGGGGACTTTCTAAGGGGATCTAACCAGGGGTGTAGTGGGCCCGGAACGCACCGGAACAACGTTCCGGTACTTTTTTGGGAGCCGGAATGGCGTTCCGGATGTCAAATAACGCAAGATTATTATTTTGTTGCGAATATTAAAAAGAAAGAGAAATTCTTTTATAGTCTGCTCGCACAAACAATATTCCTGTTCCAATTCTATGAAAACCTTTATAGTTGAAATCATCCAAATGAACAGATAACTGAGTCTAATCGATTAGAAATTCAATCCCCTCTGTTCTCTCTGAGTCTGAAGAAAATAAACATCAACATCATGGATGCAAATAATAAAAGACATAGAACCATTAGATTCTCAAAATCAATGTCGATAACAAAAGGAGCACAGATGTTAAACGCGGTGGTAGCATTGTAGGCAATGAAATTTGTGACAACCCACCTGACCAGCCAGTGGCGGATCCAGGGTAGGAACTAAGAAGCTTTAGCCTCCCAAAGATAGTTAAAGAGCAACATTCTGCTTTATAATACACTTTGAATAGGTAAAATGAAGTTTTTTGAATAAATTATCTTCTCCCAAAAATTTTACATTGCTTTAGACTACACTTCGTGTGGGTCAATTAAGAATTTAATTTTTTCCCCCCTAAGCCTCGTATACATTGGTTACTGACATAAAAAGCGGGGTTTTGTTATTAGTTGTTAGAAACTTGTCGCCCCCTTGCGCGCGGAGTCACGCGTTCCGGGAAAAAAAAATTTTAGCACTACAACACTGGTTCTAACGCGTATTCACGTTACATTTGGAGAAAACCGACAAAAACTCCAGACCGTTAGATCGACAGCTGCTCTCCCGGGACCGAAAGTGAGAATTTTACTCTTCAGCCGTCTACCATGTTCATTTTCTTTTCCTCATGGTCATGGTAGGCCCTTGAGGAATGTAAAATCCTCTTTAGTAATAATGACCACAAAAATCATTTTGAACTAATAAATGCTTATGTTTTCCAAGAAAGCGTCTATAAGGTTTGCGTAGACGATGTGTTGTGAGATACTTAACGTAAAATACGAAATATTTTCTAACATGATTGATATTTTGAAGAAAGATTGCCATATTTATCAAGCTCACTACAGAGCAGGTCCTTGTCCGTTTCGTCTATTGTTACAAAAGAGCAAACAAGTTAAACATGGGGTAAACGAGACCTCAGGAGTTTAAAATCCGATAAGTTTCCGATCTTTGTTGTCTTTCAAAAATTAGTTTCTTTTTTCTATTTCGCTAGGAAAGTTTAAAAGTCAAAATAGTTACTTAAATTAGGGCTGGATGGGAGACGATTTTTTGCAAGACGAGGTAGAGAAATACGGCTTTTTTTTACATAAATACAGCGAGATGAGACAAACATTTTTAACATTACGATATAGGGATTTTGCGAGACGAGACAAAGCCTTCAGGTTGTTTTACGAGACGAGAGACGCCTATTTTTCGTCTAGCGTCTATTCCTACTAAAATTGCACTTCATGTTAATATTTTCATAATGCGCAAGTGCATTCTCTAAACGGGAATAAATAAAATTGCTTTAAAAAATAGCGTCACAAGCCAATTACAATGAACACCTTATGTCGTGAACGGGAAAAAAAAAAATTCCCAAAATAATTTTAAGTACTTCCTCCTCCCTCAATTAAACGATGTAAAATTCTCAATTGTTGTTGATCATTTGTTTTCGAAATTCGCGCATTAACCACAGTACAGAAGAAACATCAATACTTCGTTCTGTAACCGTTTATCAAGAACCTCTCTCGAAAATATTCTATAAATAGATTCTCAGGCCAGCAGTTCCTCGTTGCGTTCGCGTTCAGTTTGTAAATCCGCTGTTTCACGATGCTTGAGTTGTTTTCTGCAGGAAAGAGGCTGGGAATCGGTCTCAGAGGCGTAAGAAAAGCCCTTAATCGTCCCACAGTGATTTTTTGGAATCTTCTAATTCGATTGTTTCTTTACGTTGGCCGCGAATATAAGAGAATGGATTATATGTTTAACATGGAATGTTTTATGAGCAGCTAATTCGGATTTACCATTATGAAAGTACAATGTTTTTGAATACAGTATGTGATTTCAGAACAAACTAAGGTTACATCTGTAAAGAAGTTATTTGCTTGGGGTATTTTAAATTATCAAGTTGCGTTGTGACATGAATAAACCAGGTACGATATACACTTAGTTGCAATATAAAAAAGAGGCTTTAAATACTTGAAACTATTTTATTAAACATATACTATTGAAATATTATTATAACGGCGGTGGTGGCTCAGCGAAAATAAAAATACGTCCTATATGGACAGTGAAATAAAGGTGGAAACCAATAAAAATTACGCCAGCACAGAATTACACATTGGCGAGAACAATAACTTGGCTGAGATTAATAGCGCCAATTCCAGAGCAACCCTAACAGTTAATCCAATAAAATTACAATGACGTAATCGCGAACAAATAATTTTAAAGTCGTCGCAGGGGAACAACTAAATAACTTACGCCAGCAGGATGCCAAGAGGAAACTCAAAAAGGCCGTTGATTTTGCAAACGGACGTAATATAATCTATTTTTAGCACACCGGTCTGAAGAGACGCAGAACAAAAAGAATAGTGCATACAGGGAAAAGTAAATATACAGATTTAAAAGCCGAAATGCCAGAAAAATGAAAACAGAAGTGATTTAGAATTCTTGAATTTTGGATAGATTACATTAAAGAAAGCAAAAGTAAATGATTTTTAAATTAGATATGTGATCTTCATCACATATATACTTCCCTCAGCCAGGAAAAAAATTTTTGAAGAAAATTTTTTTAATTAGTTACAATTAATGTCTTTAAAATTTTAAATAAAATGCTCTGTTTGGCTGGCTTAAACAATTAAGAAAAATCATAAACATATACAGACAAAATTATACAACTGCAAAATTACTGCTGACCACCACCAAAAAATGTTTACAGAAAGAAAAATTGTCATGACAAAATAAAAATAATAAGTGCTAGCAATAAAAAGAAATGTCGACAAAATAAAAAGGGAGCATTTAGCTCACAATACAAAGGGGCATTTTAGCTTATCCTTTTTTTTTTTTTAAATAAGGGGCATTTCAGCACACCCTTTTCTCTTTAATTGAGCATCTCAAGCTCATGTGCACATCAAAGATATACTGCTTAAACTTGCAGTGAGTACTCAAAATTATAACTATAAACCAGCGCTGTTGAATGGTTTGCATATATTATATATCAATAAGGCCTTCAAATGTCAGAATTATGCATCAAAAATACTTCACTCAATTGACAAAATAAAACAATACATTCAAATTATAATATGATACTAAAAAAAATTTTGTTTGTTTGATGGTAATTTTTCACACAGTTCTGTACCATCAGAATTGTAATAATGTTGTAAATAGTACATGACATAACAGTATCTTGACATACAAATCTGTATATCATAAGAAAAATAAGCACATTCAATTGAAAAAATTATACTTGCACAAAATGACAATGAAAAAAAAACCAAAAAAAAACAAGGAAATTGAATATCAATCTGTACAATACCATCAACGAACATCAATCTAAGTACAATTAAAAAAGATCTCAGTAAAAGGTTTAAGTGTTATAGGACACTCACATATTTATTTATTTTAAATTTTCAAGTTAGAGATAATACTAAATGAATCATTTAATTCTATTATTAATTATTATTTTATGACTGTGTAATTATTTACTTTAGAAGTCATCATTTAATAAGTGTTAAGTTTTAAGAACATTATTGAAGAAATGATATATTGACAGACACAGCATGAATTCCAAATACACAAGTGAAAGCTGCTGGACCAGCCAGACAGTACACAAAAGCAATTATACCTCCAAGCTTGTGCGGTACCACACAAACAAGGAAACAAGCATTCAACACATGCATACACTAATATATCTGAATGTCAATGACAAGAAGTTTTATTATGTGAGGTAAGAAAGATTGTTATAAAGAAAAATGAAATTAGTTACTTGCAAGTCTAAAATCTAGGAATTTAAATTGTTGACAAGTACGTAAAATCTTAATTATAGCTTAACAAGAAATTGAAGGCAATTGTGGTCATACGGTAAAAATAACAACTTAAATTTATTTTGTTGAATGTTCAAGAAAAGAATGTGTCTGTAGTCACTCACTAATAAAATATTTTCAAAGTGACAAAATTGTGAAAGAAAAACACAAAAGTACAAATAAAATGCACTAAAATGAAATTACAAAACAATACAATATACCCTAAAATTTCACTTATTAAATGTCTTAAGTGTTAATCTGATCAATACATAAACATTTTATTAATAAAATATATGAAGAAACAACAGTTCACAAAAATAACTACAAATAAGCATATAACTAAGTAATCAGATAAATGTAAATACTCTGTAAATATATTTCAACTAAAGTGGTATTTCATAACACTGTGAGTATTTGACAAAATAATATTGTATCAATTTACAAAAAGGCACATAAGAGTTTTAAATATATCATATTGTAGAAAAAGAAAATAATGAGATATTTCAAAGTATGATGTTATGTTTGTGCGTGTAAACAAAAGAGTGATAATAGACAAATACAATGTGTTCAAAAAATTTGTAATGTACTACAGTACATCATAGTGAAAATGTTTGAGAGAAATGCAACAAATATTCAAAAATTTTGTGTGTACAAAATGCGGAAGGACAAGCACAATGAACTCAAAATGAGCATAACATCAGTGTGAACATATAAGACATAAACACAAGTGTGATGAAAAAAAAAAAGTGTGTGAAAGGTTGAGAGTCAGCAAGTGTAAGCAATGTAAACAAAAAAAAAAAAAACAACATGAAAAATGCAAGTAAAGTGAAAAAAGTGTAATTGTGGACAAACACAAACTTCAAAGATCAGTGACTATTCAAGTATGAATCTTATTTGAAGTTTGAAGTACAACAAACAATGTGTGATATTGTGTAATTGAAAAGAAAAAAAAAGGTAATCAAATGAATACCACTATACTCTTCCAAAGAATGCATGTATTAAACAGAGGCATATCAATGGCAGGAAAAAAATAAAACAGTGTATCTAAAAAATGTAAAAAAGTGTGAACCGTACAACTTATGGTAAACATGTAACATTGTATTAAAAAAGCCAAAAATAAGAGTGAAACAAAAATATAAAGTACTCTTTAAAAAGTATTTAAAACAAATAATGGGTAAAAAATCAGTCAACATGGGGACTGTAAATAATAGCATATTCAAAGAAAAAAAATGTGTAAAAATATATGATAAAAATAGAAACAGTATATTGTGAGGTAAGAAAAAAAAAAGCTGAAAGCATATGTATGTTGTGCCATGGACTTTAATATGCAAAAATGCAGTGTGTCAGTGTATGAAAAAAGTGTGTGCCTTGGAAAGGCCTTGCCATGGACTTAAGTAATGGAAGAGAGTGAAAAGGTATGTAATTGAAGACTGTCATGATTATCACAATATAAAGAGTAAAAAATAAAGATGTATGTGTACCTCATAGAGGCTGAAAAATAAATATAAAAATGTAAAATACAATGTGAGCAAAAGCGAAAACATAATTTAAAATCACAAGAATGAGTATGTAAGCAAATAGAAAATTAAACACACAAAAAGGTCTGTACACAAAAGTAAACATATAAAGCAATGAGTAATAATGATATTTATCGTGAGTGAACGAAACCCAGTGCATAAAGAAGAAAAAAATTAAGAAGTGTATTAAAATAATTAAATGTGTGTGAATTGCAATCCAACAATTGTATTAAACAGTAAAATATTAATGTCATATATACTATATAAAAGGAGTAATTTAGATTTAAACTAATTTATAAACATGGTTGAAAAACAATACTAATTATTTTTTTATAACTCCTTAGAAGCAGTAAAATAATAAAAGAAAAAATTCAGCATATTAAATATTTTCTTTGACACGTTATGTCTAAAAAAACTATTCTTAGCATGTGCTATTTGCATACTAAAAAAAGGATGCCAAGACAATATGAACATGATTATTATTATTATTATCACACTACTTTTTAAAAAAACTGCATTTATAAATGACTTACCAAATTTCTCAAGAATAAAACTTCAGTCATTCAGTAAATAAAAATTTTAGCAAGAACTTTTCATTAGTCATACTTAAAACATAATGTCCATTAAATTATCAGTTCAAACGGCATTGCATAGTATGAGCTGTCGGTGTATCAGGAGCGCGCACATTTAAAAAAACAAAACAAATTGCCGATCACAGGAGGGGGAAAAAACAGTTTTCGCCAAGTTCAGTGAATGGCACACCTAGAGACGCACGAAAAAAAAAACTACTGTAGACTGCAGACATCCGGAAACAAAGTCCCAAATTTGCGGTGATCGGACGGCTTTTCGCACAGTTCAGCATTAGTTGTAAGTTTCACGCGTAAAGCAAGACAGGAAAACATAACATACTCCATAGAGGAAAACAGAAACATACTTCGACAGGAAGCCGACACAATAGTCTCCAAATAGTCATAGGAACGTGTAGAACTTACCTACAATTCGTCGGAAGGTGGTGCGTAGTAAGATCATCGATAAACCATATATGAATTGAGGAGACGATCATCATGGCTATTCATCATTAATGAATAGCCAGTCCATCAAGGAGCTCCGTGTTCCGTAAAAATGAAAGTTACAGCCGGTAGATAAATCACACATGTTCATAAAACGAAAGTCACATCACAGAATAAATGCACTGCGGCCGAATGTCATCCAGCATGCAGCAGAGGACTGGAGTGAAGAAGTGTCTTGATCGGAAAGTTGATTCCGCCATTTTGCTAAGCCACCACCAGAATAAATGCAACTTAAGTGCCTGGGTAGGCACCAATTTATGTAAAGAAGTTATTTGATGGGCAGTTTTAAATTATCAAGTTGCGTTGTGACATGAATAAACCAGGTACGATATACACTTAGTTGCAATATAAAAAAGAGGCTTTAAATACTTGAAACTATTTTATTAAACATATACTATTGAAACATTATTATAACGGCGGTGGTGGCTCAGCGAAAACAAAATGACGTCCTATATGGATAGTGAAATTAAGGTGGAATATAATAAAAATTACGCCAGCACAGAATTACACATTGGCGAGAACAATAACTTGGCTGAGATTAATAGCGCCAATTCCAGAGCAACCCTAACAGTTAATCCAATAAAATTACAATGACGTAATCGCGAACAAATAATTTTAAAGTCGTCGCAGGGGAACAACTAAATAACTTACGCCAGCAGGATGCCAAGAGGAAACTCAAAAAGGCCGTTGATTTTGCAAACGGACGCAATATAATCTATTTTTAGCACACCGGTCTGAAGAGACGACAGAAACAAAAAGAATAGTGCATACAGGGAAAAGTAAATATACAGATTTAAAAGCCGAAATGGCAGAAAAATGAAAACAGAAGTGATTTAGAATTCTTGAATTTTGGATAGATTAAAGAAAGCCAAAGTAAATGATTTTTAAATTAGATATGTGATCTTCATCACAACATCCATTTTTCAATCTAGCGGATATCAAATCTAAATTCTTTTTTAACCTGATACGCCAAATAGCTGAAATGCTTATACTTTTTTATAAATAGCTATACTTTTTTATCAAGTGTGAGAATGAATTTCGATGTGAGCTCCATGATACCAAAAAATAAAAAAAACTTTTAAACGCATGTCTTATAAAAATGTCTATCTAAGTATCAATATCATTATTAATACGGCATTTTACTACAGAAAAGCGGGTTCTGTACCCAATTTCGGAAAATTAGAGGTACAGCTAAGGGAGAAAAAAAGGGCCCATTTGCTCTTTATTTGGTCGTCGTTCGTCGCACAGCAAAGTTATGTATACCATTCATTTAACCCATTTGTGCCTGGATATTTTTGCGACTTTCTTCGATTTTTACTGATAACAGAAATAATAGAGAAATTTCTGATGTCAACTTCTTGAACAAGGGATCATTTCTTTTAAAATCATTATGCATAAAAATCGAAATATCAACATCCTACTTGGTCATGTTAAAATATTTTGTAGAGTTGAGGCTCAATACTCGTGAATAAAGGCTAGGAAAAATAAATAACGTTTTCGACTAATAGCGAAAATGCCGTCCCAAAAAAGGGACACTAGGCATAAATGGGTTAAAATAGCGTACACTTTAAATTGCTATCTATACAATTTGCATAAGGGACCGTCTTTTTATTAAAATACGCACAGACTTCGTTTTTTAAAATGGCAATACCATATTGTGACTTTATTGCACAAAATAAACCTTCAAATTACACTAAATATAAAGTTTTACGAAATTCCAACGGTAAATTAATGAGATTTTACGGATTCTTTTTTGCGCGACTTGAAGGGATCGTTTTAAAATTGAGAACGCATATGGAGGTTCCGAATTTGCCCCTGATAGCAGTTGCGCTCAACAGAAATAAATATGGTTATTATTTACAAGGAAAATAATTTTTATAGTGCTATTTTTTTATAATTAGAAAGTAAAAAGTAATGTCATTTTTCCTTTTGTCTAATTTCGAATCCGCAATTTATTCGAAATTTCAAGGGGATTATGGCAATGCATTATATAGTACTCTAAAATAAACAAATTTAATTTTACTTATAACGTTTGAGAGAAAAAGTATTTTTGAGAAATTTAATATTTAAAATAACAGCTATTAATTACACTACAAACCAAAGATATTAGATGGAAATTACAGTTTCAATTTCATTGAAGTAACAGAGTACTTATGATTTATTTACAGTTAAAAGGCTTTTCTAGTTATACTTTATCTGTTGGTATTTTAATCAATTGGTCATCAGAATCGCCATATTATAACATTTGCAATAAATTTGATAGCGTAGTTACAAAATGTAATATCGTTGTTACGCTGCACATTCATATATCGAGATTTTTCATCTCAATATATCGTACAAGCATTAAATCTCTGTTAATCTTTTAATATGTGACTGTGAGTATATATGCGTGATTGCTAATGAAAGGTCCTATAAGTAAAACCTACAAACAGTCAAGGAGGCACTTGTATATTTGAAAATTTGTTTGAAATTAGTTTATGCCATAACGATATTCATACGTAAATGATAATGAATAAATACTGAAAACGTACAAAAATGAAAGTTTTCTTTTTTTTTTTTTTCAAGAAAGTGAAATGACTGAAAAACGAAATAAAAATGAGCTATGCAATGTTAAAGCATATTCAAACTTAACAAAGCTCCAATTTATTTGCTTAAAAATTTGCTAATTTTTTTTATAACGCTAACTTTTACAACTTTTCGGCAAAATAAATCTACTGTACATTTTATACACATATATTTGCTTTACATAATGTTCATAAAATTGTCATTTTATGAATTGATATAAGGCCCCCTAAATTCATCCAAATAAGACATTTTAATTAATATAAAATCAATTACTGTACGTTAAAACATCAAATTTTGATGAGACATGTAAAATAAATTTCTGCATTTGTTTCCTTCAAAATTCGGTTAGATTGCTATTCATATTTTTTGAATATTAATATGACAACTCATAATTAATATAAACATTTTATTAAAAATTATAATTGTAGTTGTAAATTATGTTTGAGCTATTTACATCTAACAGTAGGATAAAAATTATCTTCTTAATCTATCAGTATTGAATGAGGTGTTAATTAAATTATGACAAACTATTTTAACATAGTCGGAAGGAAATTTTGGGATCTCGTAACTCACTAATTATTTCTTCAAATGTATTGAAAATTGGTATCCACGTTTAAACAGAGCTCAATTGTTGAAATATGAAGTAAAAATTAAGTGTTACCTGTGGAAAAAATTGACTTAATGCGTATTTAACCATGGAGATTGTCCTGTATGCAAATTTTCTCTACAGAAAATTAAAGGGACCGATTTTTAATACGAAATAATTACATCATGGGACCGAAGTCCAGAAGTTTAAATAAAAAAATTTTAAAGTTCAGCCAATAGATGATACTGTAACACGTTAAAAGGAAAGGCAAGATTACGAAGCTTTAAAAAACAAGGCAGAAATCTTAGTTCACTACACTGTTCTATGTTACCTACGCCCGCGCTTTGACGCCCAGTAACAGGCTAAAAAAGTAGTACGCCATCATCAGCAGCTACAAGCAGCATATCGATATCAATGAGGGAGATATGATCGACGATGCAGGTTTCCAACTCTTGCTTCATTAGATACATGTCCTTCATGGACGCGTCCTTGTTCACATCAGCCTCACAGCCAAAATTTATACGGATTCAGATCTGGTGATGTAGTTAGACAGGCATCTGAAAATGTACGCGCCATGACATGCTCATCGGGAAGTTAACTCGAATAACAGTCTTGATGTATCAATTTCTAGAACTTATAAATCACGCTCTACATCGATTTATAGACATACATCCTCTTTCATTCCTTTCCTCCTCGTCCACGTCAAACCTGCACGGAGTGTTGTTGAAGGATTGCTGATATTCTCGTAAACCAGCTTTATTATAAATAAGAGTTTCTTCTTGTCCACTGGCATGGCTATTGAGGGAGAATTATTCCTTCTAACAGCAGGTATCATTTCATAAGCTTACTATATAATACAGCTATATAATTTATAAGCTTACTATAACAAGATAATACATCTTGAAAAAGCAATACCTTGTTAATTAATAGGAATGGTGAGTTTGTTCCTTGTCACATATTAAGATGATTTTAAAAGCGATTTCAGTAAATTTCAATCTGACACAACATCAATTCGATTTTCATTTTGTGTTTTTATCATTACCAGGTGTGAAAAGCCCATTCTGATAACAACTCTTTTGTTTCTCAAAAATCATTTTTGATTTTTGAGCCAACATCATTTTTAAAAGCAGTTTTAAAAGTTTTGAAAATTTGAAAAGTTTTGAGCAAAGACATTTTTAAACACTTTGAAAAGTTTTATCCGCGAACATTTCTAGCAATAATGCATAATACATAGCTCTAAAACCATTCGGTTGTGACCACGAACTTGGATATAGGACAATCATCGACATATTCTAAAGCTAAACGAAAGTTGCCTTTAAAATGGCGCTGTGAGTCGTAATCATTAATGTTATATTGTGCGCATGCGTGCGTTAGTAGTAGACTGCAGCATGATTCGTCGCTATGCCTTATGTAGCTAATCATTAAAAAGGGGTCGAGCAATTTCCTTTGAGAAGTTGATGGAATTTCGACTTTCTGCTGCTAGTCGCAGATCGTCCTATATCCAAGTCCATGGTTGTGGCGAACGTTTTGAACCCTGCTTTCAGCTACATCAGTATCTGGAAAATACATTTTCTATTCTTAAGAGAGCTCAAAAAGATGACAATTATTTTAGCTTTTATAAGGGCATCCAGAGATAAGGTGTTGTTCTAACAAAAATCCATGAAGAGAATAAACCAGGGATTCGAACCGTAATTTTATTCCTTCCGGTTTTCGTTTCGGTTCATCTAAAAGAAAATTTATCGGTTCAGCTCCGGTTTTCATTTCGCCAAAAATAACGGTTTTCGGTTCAGTTCCAAATGAATAATTTTATTTTATGTACCTTCTCATTTGCACTAAAAATATAATTCTATCATCAACTGAATTAAATCTGCCTTCAACAAGTAGTTTCATGCGAAACTGAAACAGAACAGTAGTAGCGAACATCAAAACAGAAAATTGAGAAGCAATGTACCGTCTGTTATGCTAAAGCAGAGCGACTGCAAACAAGACGACTCTACACGGAAAAGGGGTGATCGATAAAGATGGGTATTTCATTGAAGCTCTATTTTGCCTGTCTGTCTTTTTACGATGTTTTCCATTTTGTTTTATTTCAGTTCGGAATTTCAGAAGCCATTCTTACTACTAGTTCAAGTATAAATAAGAGTTATAAGCATAAAAATGCGTTGCTAAACTTCCGTTCACCTTATTTTGATGAAATCGAATCAGATCTGACGCATCAGTAAAATAGGAGGAAGTCTCTGAGAAGCGAAAACAGACTGTACATGTAGTGATGATAATTATGTGATTGATGTTAAATTAGAAAATACTGATTATTTTATTACAGTAACAAAATGATTGAAAACATACCTAACCGAAATAAACCGATATTTTTTTCCCGGTTCATTTCCGGTTTTCGTTCCGACCAAAATAACGGTTTTTTCCGGTTTTCGGTTTTCTGTTCAGTTCCGGTTTGAATCCTTGGAATAAACACTCATCTAACGTTTTTCCTGAACATTGAATAAGGTGCATCATCTTGCGTGTTGCGAGGAGAACCAGTCACTTATCCACAATAACGGAAATCTATCGCAAAACCCCATGTTCAACTGCACACATCTGAGGGTTTACCTATCCCATTTGGAGAAATCCTGCTCTATATAAACCCCACATTGTAAGGCTAAAACAAATAGTTATTGACAATCTAAAGTGCAAGATTCGTATATCGGTGTCCCTTCTCATTAACAACCGTGCTTTTAGTAGCACTAAATTCGGTTCCTTTGGTATCGTAGATCATCGCTTCGAATTGATATGGGCCCTGAAGAAGCGTTTGAAGACATCTGATTCAGGTGAAATACTTATCTTTTTGTATATTTGCATCTGAAGTGCGCATACTTTTGATAGCCCAAATCCTCTGAGTGTCTTTCATTTCTATAGCCATAAAAATAAAATCAGTATAATAAAGATGGCTGTGATCTTTTCTTGACAACTGTTTTCTTGTTACATGATGTTTAGCTTTATGGCAATCCGTAGAAAGGTCAAGGAAAAATAGAGCCATATTTTGAATATTACAGTTATTCTCTTATACAACATTCCGATCAAAATTGTGCAATATTAGTCACTGTGCATAGCACAAAATTAGCACTGTGCAAAATTAGCATTGAGAGTCTATCGCTCAACTACACGGCAACACCAGCGGTTTTAAGCAGAATATTCATACAATGACCATCTCAATAATATGCACTAACAATATTGTTATTTTCCTGAGTGCCAGAGCTTTTTCTAAAAACATCAAAATTTAGGTCTGAAGGTTAGGTAGCAAAAAGTGAGGTGATGCAAACGGCTCCATAAAGACTATAGAAGGAGCTATATTTTGAATTTTTCGACAGTGAAGTTGTAATCTTCTAATTAATTATTTAATAATTTTTCAAATCAATTGAATTTATAAAATCAGTTGACTCGCTAGGACATAAATTATTCATTTTTACATTTTTTAAAATTAAACATTAGCTATGAATAGTAATAGTTATTTAATTAATTTGCAGTATGTTCCAGAAAGACCGTAACGCTCTTTAATTCTTTATCCGTTAGAGGTAAGTGGACAATGTAAATCGAAAAAAATAATCAAAATAAAGTAAAGATACTAAACCACTTTCCAATGGCTCTGAAAGGGAAAAAAATCTTGTCGAATTATCGCATTTCAGAGTTCGTATAGAGATTGCGAAAGAAAATAAATCTTTGCATTCCATCTATAAACATTTACGTTCAAATTCAATCACAGCCCAGACCATCTTTGATTAAATATATCACTGAGAAGTTTTATGAAGAAGGGCTAAAATTTTTTTACATTACCTCAAATGGGGCAAATTTGCTAACTAGAATATTTTTTACGAGTATCGTATGCAAATTTAAGAAGCGTGATTTTGAAATTTATCGAAGGAATTTTTTTCTTACGGTAAGCCATTTTGGTACTTTATTTTGCACATTTTCGAAATCTACATTACTTACTTATCTTTAATAAATAAAGAATTAAGCGTATTTTGGGACACCCCGTACAGTTTCTGATGTCTTAGTTGCTAGTCTTTTGAGCCCTGTTTTATTTTTCTGCATAGTTTTGACTGCAAAACAGATTTTTTTTGGCTAGTTAAACTGATGCTTCAATGCATTCCAATTTTGTAACTAAGAGACGAAGCTGTAAGGTGTTATTTAACAATTATAAGCATATTAGTGTTTTCTATTTAATATTCTTTAATCATATGTTTCTACAACGGACAACATTCACATGATCTATTTAAAGAATTTCACTTTTTCCAGGCTTGTTTTTTTTTTCACCGTATAGTTATTGGAACATTAAAGACACAAAACAGTAATTTGTGCAGGATAAACGATGGGGATTGTTTAAAAGCTGCTAAACGGTTGCTGAAGGAGTCATATTTACAGGCTTAAATTTTTTTATACTATGTAATAGGTTTAAAAATAGTAGTATACCTTGTTGTAGCACCAGACCTTTTTTTTAAACTCCAAAATAGTTTATGTTGTACGAGTGTTTTAGTTGATAAGAAATTCTGATGTATTGCAGTGAAAACTGAAAATTCGTGAGCGGCATTTTAGTCTCGTCGACAAAGTCTCAGGGTAATTTATAACGATACGCAATTTCTTTAGCTTCTTTTCTATGAGTATTTTTAGAAAAAGTTTTTATATGCAAGTGAAATTAATAGTAAAAATAAGAATCGTTGAAGATTTCCGGAAAAACTGGAAAAATATCATGATAATAATCTCTCATAAAATGACTAAATTTTATAAAAGCTTTCATGTTACGATACCAGAAAATGCTGCAGGTTGTTTAAAAGATAAAATTTTATTTAAAACTGAGACTCTATTTTATAATTAGAATAAGCATAAGTTTTAAAAATATATCATTCTATATAAAGTTTGATAATTAAAAATGTATAATGTCCTTTTTTTAAACTTTCACTGAGCACATAATTTAAAACTTCACAAACTTTAAATGCATACTAGCGGGGTACCCGTTCTCCGCACGGTGGGAAAAGAACATTTTCCTACACATATAATTAGAATTAAACCCATTGATGCGGAATCTATAAAAGTAAAAAATTATTTAAATCGTGATGAAACGTTGACGCTATGAGTGCAAATCTGAGATGACTGCAACAGGATTGCACAAAAACTACGTCAGTGTCACTGGCGATCAAAAGAGAAGCAGCTTCTCTCGGATGACCTTGCCCAGGCTTTTTCTCGATGTATCCGGTATCGTAGAGCTGCTTCTATAAGTTGCACACGACGCTGGGCGTTCAATTGAACTCTCTACAAATCTGGAGACTATCCTGCTTCTAGTCTCCACGCATGGGATCTAGGTCAAGGGGTGGGTGTGTCCTCCATGGGTGTCTTTCTAAGGGGTCTTAACCGGTATTTATGCTACGTTTTAGAGGAAACCAGCCATATATAATTTTTCTAACATATGCATGTTGCGAGTACTGTTTTATTTTCTGAACGGAATACAGGAAAACTCCGAAGAGTTAGGTCAGCGGACGCGATCTGTTTTGAACCAGAAACCTTCCGTCTCCCAGTTCAGAGCGCTAAGCGCTCGGCCACTGGTCGGACTAAGTCATTGCTAGGGGAATATTATAAGCAATTGGGACCTTTGTTGTACACATGATTGTAATAATGTCATTCTCGTATTATTATTACTTATCTCATATCATTTGATTTATTTTTGATTTTCATTTCATATTCCCGACTTTTCATACTCTCTTGATTTTTGGGTCTTTGTGCATGCGCATATTCAATTATCATTCCCCATTTCCGTTACTCAATTATGTAGCTCTCCCTATTGGTACTTCTACACCAAAGACGTCAATTTGCATTTTCCTTGTTTCAAGAAAAACGCTTACAAAGTTTCATTGCTTCAGTTTATACTGATTAATCAATTTGTTTGTTTGTTTGTTTGAATTGAGAATTTGTTCTTGAGGTTTCTGACTGCATCTCGAGGATGGTCTTATACCCCTGAATATCCGTTTTTGACATTTTATTAATTCCATATAACATATATTAATAACAAAGAGCACAACAGAAGTACAAACACAGAAGAAGGGGGTGGAGATGACAACCATGGGTTAACGGGATTCGAACCCCAGACCTCACCGCTCGCAGGCGTCTGGCAGTGATGGGTGCGCAAACCCACAAAGCCATGAGATCCACATTTAATCAATTTTCTTGCGAACTAATAGGAATTAAGATATGAGGCTTTGACATGAAATTTTTAAAGACCTTGAAAATGAATTTCGCGTTATTGACGTGGTGATTGTGGTAATGTTCTAATTGTGTCATATCCAATGCGCTTTCATTTTTCGAGTCAAGAGCTGTAGAAATGAGTGTTTTCACTTAATTGTTAAATTTAACAGCTTAAGTGGCAACAACGGATTCCGTAACTACGGAAACTGTAGCAATATTAAAAATAGAACATGAAATGAAATTTATTTATGCTTGCTAGAACTGCCATATTGGCATAATTAACACCGATAGTCGATGGAAAATAGCAAAAATGAATCGTAAATTAAATTTCACAGTAAATGCAATAATTTATAGGCAATACCAGGTATATTTACCAGGCTTAAAAACATTCTCTTTCATCTCCTAAAATTTTCGTATTTATACAGAATTCGGTACTTACGTATTATCCCGGCGGCCATTCCCGCCAAATTGTTTTTTCGTCAAATGAGTTGCCAAACTGCTGCCAATCGTATTCAAAACCATTAATAATTTCATGTGCCCGACATTTATCTCGGCGAAAAATCGCTCGTCTTGGCAGACCGCCGGGATAATACGTAAGTATCCAGAATTCCTATTTTACTATACCCTGTTTGGCGGGATTTAAAAAAATTATCTATCCATCTGCTCGTAACATTGGCTCATCTCAATCGTGCCATAGAATTAGCAATACAAACGCAAAAAAAAAAAAAAAAAAAAAAAACACACACACTATTAAACACGGAGTTACACTACATTTGAATATTTATCGCCAATTTTTCTAAGAAAGGTACTAAAGAAGGAATCCGCATAAGCCATTTTGCGAGATTTTTTCTTTCTTTTTTTCAGAGAATCATTCTAAGCACTGATTTATCAGCAATCAAGATGGGAAATAGTTATTTGTGTATGGCTCGATCGCCAAAAATTAATGCAGACATTTAATTGAAATGTAGCATAGGAGTATTTTAAATTATCAACTATAACGTGTTTTATTTATTCTAATTTACCAAATGCAAGAATTTCATTTCTTTTGAAATTTGGTTGCATTCACCCAATTTAAATCAATTTACTTAATTTGGGGAAAATTCCAAAGATCGATCGCTTAAAATCGCCTTAATAATTGCACTATTTCTGCATGGAAAATTAAAGTTTAACGCCGTATTCTCATAAAACCTACACACACAAACCTAAACCTATTTCGGTTCGCTCGCAGTAAATTGCGCCAAGCCCAAAATTGTGAAAATCGGTAGAACCATGGCTCACTGAGATAAATACAGGCTGTCCGAAAAGCTCCGTTTTTTCGTACGTGTAAATTTTCGCTTCTTCGCAGATTTGTCGCTGTTAGCCAGCTGTATCACTTTTGCCAACTCTTCCGGAGAAAATATGCCTAAAATCAAAATTTAAAATATCCACAAATGGCTAACAATATTTTCAAGCTGAGAAAAACAGTAAAATTTTTTTGGCGTTTACGTGCTTTTTCTGCTGAAACATGCTTATCTGCTAATGGTTTTGAAGACATTTGGACATTCATTTCCGATTTACAAAATACTTCGGTATTGCCAGTTTACCAAGATTTTTTTCTCCGGCAGAGTTGGCAACAGTGATACAGTTAGGTAACAGCAACAAATCGGCGAAGAAGCGAAACTTTTCTTGTACGCAAAATCCCATAGTAGAAACTGGTTTTCGGACAGCCTGTACTTATCCCAGTGAGCCATGGGTAGAACCTACTACTTTCTCAAAATATGCCATACCATTCATTTTATTTTTCGTCAAACTATAAAATATACGGTTTAGTTTCCGAAATCTCCAAATCCTTATTCTTTTACACATAAAAACATTTAATTCCTGCTCTGATTTCCCACGCAGACGATATTTTAATTAAATCATAACCTAGCAAATATTCTATACAGAAAAAAAAACATGATTATTCTTTTATTTTTAATTCAAGTCTAAATCATTTACTAAATTCGCAAACATGGCAACCTCGATGCTTATTTCTCCCTTTTTTGACTATAGTGGTTACAATCGCGGAATTGCGGAGAGCAAAAATTGGCGATTTTGACAGGTTTTTTTTAAATCAATGTCTCCTAAACTAATTCGAATTTCGAAATTTAATTCAGCGAAAGACTTTCCTCGAAATTTTTCGAATCCGGGGACACCTCGATCGAAATTCAACTCCCAGCCGTTTCGGAGGAGATGATATTACAGACAGGCACGCACAGATTTTAATAGTATAGAAGAAGATATTGTTATTAATCTGTAACTAAATTTTAAATTATTATGTAGAGTTACTTCCCTAAAATACGATTTTTTGATATACGAGACATCATTCCGTCATTTTTTTTTATTTTAGATACGAATCGGAATTCCGAATACGAGATATCTAAAAGTGCGGAGTTAAATTATTTTTAAAAAGTGAGAAGTAAGGAAAATTTAATACAGCATGGTTCTGAGAATATATGCTGGAATTTCCTTTTTCACAGTATGAACATATATGAAACGCTGTGGAAGAGGAGAATCTAGAAGAGCTCTTGACGTTTCAAATATTTTTATTTCGTTCTTATATGATTGTCAGTTTACAGGAGAGATGTAAGAGGGGGCGAAGCCCGATATCTTGCCAAATTCTTATGAGTTTCTTAATACAGATGGCAGTAATAGATAAAATGGCGTATTTTTTTATCCGATTCACCGCATATATTCTTCCGAATTACGTGGCACACAAGGCGTTTACAAAGTATGCGATTTGGGATTTCAGTGACATCAGTAGTCGTGAACTTGCACCATATGGATATGGTGCATGGTGGTGGTGGATATGGTGCCCAGGCGGTCCAAGGCATAACTTCAGGGTATATATCGAAGAAAAAAGACTCTGTTTTTAGTCTTGGTACACATATTGAAATAAACTAATAGCACCATGGTCTCTAAAAAATTCCAGCTGGTTTTCCATAAGCTGCTTTACACACTGCAATAAGCGAAAAAGCTGTGGCTTTTATGAAATTTTCAGAAAAAATTCTTAAACATGGATCTGAGCTGCAAGATTTTTCGAAGAGTGACTCGTTTGCGAAAATTTCCGATTTTTAAGAATTTTTTCTAAAAGCTTTGAAACGGATACAGATTTATCGTTTATTTCAGTATGTAGTACAGCTTGTAAAGAGGCAGTTTCAAAATTTTGAAGTGCCTGGCGTAATTAGTTTATTTGTACTTATGTACCAAAATCACATGATTTTTTCGAACAACACCGTTAAGGAGCTAAACAAGTTTTTCGGTCGTCAAAAAAACTGGCGGGAAATCTGGTACGAGAAAAAAAATATTATTCTGGCAAAAACGTCTTGAAACAAATACCCAATTTAATAATTAAAGGAATGCATTTTAGAATGCATACATGGTTTTTGAAAATGAATACTTGGAAAGCATTAACTTCATTCGTCATAACTTAATTTTATACATAGAACTCATTACATATGTATTTTAAATTTTGTATCCATAAAATATTTTTTTTTTCCACAAATGAATTGCAAATTTCGAAAAGGGCTCCTGAAAATTAAAATTTTACAGGTGACACAGAAAACTGATTTTCCGTTAAATCTTTTCACTGATTGAATCCGCTCTTATATTAAACGAGGAATGTTTGTGTGTGTGTGTGGGTGTGTGTGTATGTCCGAACGATCTCGAAAACAGCTCTAAGGATTCTTTTTAAATTTCGTACCTGGGGGTTTTTTGGGCCCCTGAAACGATTGAGCTAGGTCAATTGATTGAAAAATCTCTAAAACGCTCAAAATTTAAAATTTAAAATTTTTGGACGGTAGCGCCATCTATTGAGCGTTTGAAAAACACACTTGATGCAATCTTCCTAAAAGGGACGCTCAAATAAGTTTGGGGCGGATTAAAAATTACACGCCATCGATATATAATAGTAAAAATTAATTTCGCAAAGAAATAGAATAAATGGAACTTGATATTCAGTTCACAGACAAATAAATATTTTAGAAACTAGATATATTCCATTCAGCTACATAAATTTGTTTAGAATTAAAAAGTTATTTTTATTTCAAAATATCGTCCTGGCAACCAGCGAAAGAAAAAGAAAAAAGAGTCTTCGTTGCCATCCCCGCAAGCACCTTGATGTAATATACGTAAATAATTTAATTATTCTTAATTCATAGTTATTAATACAAAACTATTCGTAAATCTTATGTGAAAAATTGCCTGAATTTATTACAATTATCCTTTTGTAACTAACGTAAAGCTAAATGTATTTTCGCGTATATACTAAAACAATAAATATTTTTCATGTATTTTATTGATCCATATGATGCGAATTTCAAAAGTGCATAAAAGTTTCAGCTTAGCCGAATAATTTAAATGAAAATGACACCCTTTTCAGTCATTCACAGTAAGAAAAAAGATCCTGTGACGTAACATGAAAATGCCTTTTTTTTTTTTTTTTTTTTTTAAATAAGGGCACTAGGTCGAATTCTATTTTAACTGCCTTATTCCGCCAAGTTGACGATAAATATTTAAATGTAGTTACCCTGACGATTTTTTTTTTTTTTTTTTTTAATGGGTCAACCGTTTATAATGAAACGATGTTCGAAACTCCGATGAAAAAATGATACGATCGATTCCTAAATTGGGCTCGCAGCCGATATTCAAATTAATTTTGCAGATGATCAGCCATCAGTTTAGTTTTCATTCACTGCAGTTGATGATTTCAACTCATTTATTTTATCATCGTATGGACAACCTTTTAAAAGTTGCGGGCAGAACTTTACGATAGTGGCCTACTGGGCCTGACTTCAGGATGTTAGCGAAATCGCGAGCCGTATAATTCGGATTTATATGGAAGTTTGAATGTTTTATATAGGTTTTATACAGGGTTTTGACTTGTTCTGAGGGCTGGTCTAAAAGCCATGGCGGGCCCCATCCGGCCGCAGGCTGGGAGTTGTCCATATGTGGAAGCAGTAAATTGGGAGGCTGAAATCTGGTTACTAAGATTTTTTCTAATAAATTTTCAATTCTTATTTAGACGTGGATTAGACTGTGTTGTTTTGTGTTGTGTACTATCACTAAACTAAAGGATAAAGCCCTTTGTGGAGACAATTACAGCTGGCGATAGAATGTCTACACTCAGAATATTTAATATTTACCCACTTAAAATCAAATAACTTCATATTCAATTTTTATTATACATCGAAATTCGAATTGTATAATCTGCAGAGACATTTCGTATTCGAAACATTTCGTTTTGTATCAACATCCTCTCCTATATCCATGCTTAATGCGTAGAAAACCGTTTTATTTTTGAAAAAAAGTTAAACTGAGTAGTAATTTAGAAAAGCTATCTTAAGCGAATTGGAATCGTAATTTTTCCTCCAAAGCCTGATAACCGTGACTTCAATGTAACGTCAATGTCACTTGCAATAGATAATTCTTACACTCAAATGATTAGCTTTTTTTATTCTCTTAAATGAAATAGAGCTAAAAATACAAAAAGAAAACGCTTAAAAATCAGGGTAGGGATGGACGCGAGACGAAAAATAAGCGTCTCGCGTCTCGCAAAATAGCCTAAAAGCTTGTCTCGTCTCGCAAAAATCCCTATATCGTAATGTTAAAAATGTGTGTCTCGTCTCGCAAAAATGCTGTAAATCTCTGTCTCGTCTCGCAAAAAGTCGTCTCGCGTCCATCCCTAAATCAGGGAACGGGCGGATTATCAGATCTTTTCTTTCTTTCTTTTTCTTTTTTTTTTCTATTTTTTTCTTTTTCTTTTCTTTTCTTTTTTTTTTACATAATTATGATAATTTTCAGGCTGATTGCACCAACGAACCGTGTAAATTTTAAGTTATTAGACAATACATTTTTAATCTGTTTGGATGGTAAAAGTTTTATTTTGAGTGGTTGAACTCGAATTGTGACAGAGTCTAGGATCAGCGTAACTATATAGGAGCGATGTATTTTTGATTTATTAAAAGTTAGAAGTCCATTTTCTTCAGTCCATCCGTTTGTTCTATTATTGTCAACGTTTAAGTAGTTGTTAGGGTTATTATAAAAGAATATTTTTGATCTATTCTGTTTTTGATTTCATGATTTCGAAGTGTCCTTTTATACTAATAATTTAAATTGTGTTACACTTTTTATTTTCTTAAGCGCGAGTTTATAAAATAAAATTATGTTTAAAGCATATTTATGTAAGATTATACTTTTATGGCATCTATATTTATGTATCTATAAGATTGAATTTACGTTTGTAGAATTTGTTTATGCATGATGTATTTTCTTTGAATTAGAAAAAAATAAGTATTTTATGTTTGAATTGAAGCACTATAGAGAAATTTAAATGTGTGAACGTGCAGTTCAAACGCAAGCAGATGAAACAGATGATTAGTATTTGGAAGGAGAACGACATGGAACAGCTAGACGTCGACAAATACTTTGGGTAAACGGTCTAAGTATCTACAAAGCTGCCACAAATATGGGTACTTATTATCATAGTTTAAAACTTTTTAGCATGGATTTGCATTGACCCTGGAGCTTTGCATTTTTCTGAAGAGTAAAAACAAAAATTAACCGAAACCATTTTGGGGACTGTAAGATTGATGTAGGACATTCCGAATTTCCTAATGAATTGGTGTGGTTATTTCTTCGATGTCACCCACATTTCAAAGAATTCGAAATTTGAAAGCATACTTTACAATGGCTTTGTTCACAGTATATGACGAGTGAAACTATTAACGATTTTGGTGTGTACTGCTACGTTGCGAACAGTGTATAACAGACTTGATGAATTTTTTTTATAAACTCATTCATCTAACAGTTCAAGCAACTCAAATTCTTGATGCTGAATTTGAACGTCCTCAATATGGACAGATATATTTCTGAAGTAAGGAAGACGCTGTTAGTGAATGCATCGCCCAAGATCTTCGCTGATACCCTCGTTGATCTGCTACAGAAGGAAAGGAGGCACCTTACGTTAAACTACTTTTTCCTGAACTCTGATGGCACCGACCATCGAAAATTTAGCATCCCTCTTCAAAACAAAGTATATGCCATTGTAACATTGAATGCCGACCAAAGTTTACCTGATAATGCATGAGTGATCCGACAGCGATGAAAATCTTTGGCAACCATGAAGATTCTTGATACGTGCCAAGGCATTTACGTATTCATTATTTTACACTTAAGGAGCCTTTAGATTCTGAGCATGGCTCGGTAACCTGGTACTCCTTTTTTATACAACGTCATCGAAAACTGTGTTGTATTTTGCCTTGTTATAATAACAAGGCAAAATAGTATCTTTAAAGGAAAATTTGAGGGAGAAAAAGATTACAGTTTTCTGAGATGATTCCTCGAAATTTATGTGAGAATTTGGCTGATTTTAGTAGTAAAACGGCATTGATTTACAGCGCGCGTTTCTTAAAAGAGCATAAAAAAGGATTTTTTTTTTTTAGATATCACTGTATTGTTCATTCATTGATTTTATATTGGGATCAGTGTCTAACCGCTCCAACAAATCGGATTTCCTGATAGCTCTGTCGTCCTCTACTGAATTTAAATTTATTTGCCCAAGGCTTCATGTATTCTGCAGCACTGGTTGTTTTATTCGGACCTTCGTGTACTCCAATCTTTTCTACACCGTAGCGGTCGTTTGGTTTGATAGCCGATACTCTGTAAGGTGCGTGATAATTTTCTTTTAGCTTTAAGCCTGAACCAAATGGTGTTCATTGGATTGCTAATGACCTACCTTATACTTCTTTGGTTCCTTTCTAGACTTGCTTCCTATTAAATTGATTCCTATTTTCCTCTTGAATTTCCATAACACGTTTTCCCTCTCTTCTTCTCTCATATAGTCACGTTTTAACATGTAGTTCATATATTAATCTTATTGTAGTTCATATATCCAATGTCTCCTTAATTCTCAAATGACCCATATCTTTTATTCTGACTAATACTGGTCATTCAAAAAGAGTGAATTTCGCACTTCTTTTTGTAGAACTCTTGATAATTCTCTGTACATCAACTTCGTATTTGTACCACGTCGAACTGTCTTCCTTAGAGAGTTTTGACAGAACTGAAGTTGGCATGGATTCTTTCAGCCTGTCCGTTCCCTCTAGGCAATCCGGTCTTTATCTTTATACGTTCAGTACCTTGCTCTGCACAATATTCTTCAAAATATTAAGATGTGAATGCCGGCCCCTTGTGTGATATGATTCTTGATTGCCAAACACTACTTGCTGTCATTTTAGCTTGCCCACGACTTCTTCAGCTACCGTAGACGTAACAGGATAAAACCACGTAAACTTCATCAAAGCATCTGTTACAGTGAAAATATTTTGGTATCTTTCTTCTATAGATAGCAATGCGCCAATGTGATCAATATGGTAGGTGCTTAAAGGCACATTTTAATTTAGAATTGGATTCAAAAATCCTTCGGCTTTACCGCGTCTTCTATTATGTGAAATGCAGTCAATACAGTTTGCTATTACCATTTCGACTTGCTTTCTCAATTTTGGTATGTAGAACTCTTGCTTTACGAATTCTGTTGTGGAGACAGCAAAGTGAACTCTGCTATGCATCTTCCTAATGATTTCGTTTCGCATTTTTCAGGTGCTACTAGTAACTCTCTTCCATGTTTTCACTTGTACAACGTATTATTTTTTTGTAAGTAATCGTTTTCTTCTCTCTTCTCAACTAAGGTTTTATTGTTTTTATATGTTCATCATACTCTTGTGAAAGGATGATTCTGGTGTTACTTCATCCAAATATCTAGTGACGATCAGAACAAGCATTGTTCCGACTCAGTTCTTCCATGTGTGTTTCGTTCGATCTGCTATTCTATGCTCGATTTCATAATCAGTCTCGTCGAAATAAAGCCTATCTAGCAACTATTGCTGCTAATTCCTTTTTGTTAGCATTTTCTGAAATGCCTAGCATTCAGTAACGGCCTTGAATTATGAACCTAACTGTCAGTTTCTGTGTTTTTTTTTTAAGATTTCGATTACTGCGAGTATCTCTATTCATAACTGCAATACTTTTCTTGTTGTAGAATTGTCTTCTTACTCATGCATTCTATAGAAGGAAATTTTCCATCATATCCTTTCTGAAGTAATGCGGCACCAAAACCTTGGCTGCTTGCATCAGTGTGAATTCTAACGTAGATCCTACACTGCTGGCCATCGTAAATGCAACACCCTGAAGGAAGCATGCAAATAATATGAAATTTACAACATGCATTAGCTGAGGTGAGATATGCAAATGATTAGAATTTCAGCGCAGACGCACATCAAGCGCGCCTGTGGCGCCACCTCAAAGCGCTATTTAAGGCTTGGAGATTTCGACGGTTTCAAGTACAGCAATTGTGTTTTTCTTGCTTTTTTTTCAAAAAAAACGATAAATTATGCCTCGTAGGAAACAACGATCATCTTTTGATCAAGTATCCGAGTTTGACAGAGGAAGGATAGTGGCATACCGAGATTGTGGGTTATCTTTCAGGGAAATCGGTCGTCGTATTGGACGAAACCAAACAACTGTGATGCGGATGTGTGATCGTTGGGTGCAGGAGGGTACGACGGACAGACGTGATCGACCGCATCGACCTCAGTGCACCACGTCACGTGATGACAGGCAGATTGTACGCATGGCAGTGACGGACCGCTCAGTCACATCACGAACCATATCACAGCAGATTCAGTCTGTAACGCATCATCCAGTGTCTGCGCGTACCATTCGACGTCGTTTACAGCAGAATGGTCTGTCCGCAAGACGTCCGTTGCTTTGTCTACCTCTGACGCGGAACCACAGACGTCTCCGCCGCCAATGGTGCGATGAAAGAAGGATGTGGACGACAGAATGGAATGAAATTCTCTTTACTGACGAGTCACGCTTCTGTATGCAACACCACGACGGTCGGATTCGAGTCTGGAGACACCGTGGAGAGAGGATGCTGAACAGCTGCATTATGCACCGTCACACTGGTCCTGCACCGGGTATTATGGTATGGGGCGGTATCGGATATCTCTCTCGCACTCCTCTAGTACGCATTGCCGGTACTTTAACCAGCCAGCGCTACATCTCCGAGGTGTTGGAGCCAGTTGTCCTTTCTTACCTTCAGGGCTTGCCAACAGCCATATTTCAGCAGGATAATGCACGGCCACACGTGGCACGCATTGTCCAAGGGTTCTTCGTCAATCACCAGATTGAATTGCTTCCCTGGCCGGCGCGCTCTCCGGATCTTTCGCCGATAGAAAACATGTGGTCCATGGTTGCTCAACGACTGACCCAGAGTTCATCCCCAGCTGTCACACCAGATCAACTTTGGCAACGTGTGGAAGCTGCTTGGTCTGCTGTACCCCAAGAACACATTCAAAGTCTCTTTGAATCAATGCCGAGGCGTGTGGCAGCTGTGATCTCCAACAACGGCGGCTACTCTGGGTACTGATTTTGGCAGGAACCACGCTTCATAGAATGCTGTAAATTTAATCATTTGTTACTTGGTCAACATGTTATCTACACAATAAATTTTGTTGTGATATCTCTTGTTTTTCTTGGTGTTGCAATTTGGGTGGCCAGCAGTGTAGTTTAAACAAATGTAATAATTGCTTTTGAGACAAAATTTCTTTCAATTTATTAAATGATTCTGTTTTATCTGGACCAAACTTGAACGTGGAGCTTTTCGCAGTAGGTCACTCAATGATCTGGCTATATGAGCATATTGGGGAATAAACTTAAGAAAATATCCACTTACTTGCTTAATTGTTTAATTGCTACATTTTACTTGCTTAATTGTTTTAGGTTGAGAAAACATTTGAAGGGACAATGACTTATTTGGTAAATGTACTATCGTTCCGTCTTCAACGACATATCCAAAAAATTCATCTTTTCAAGAATTAGCACTTTTTAAAATTAATGTCTAACCAGTATTCAGAGGTAACATACAGCACACGTTTTAATTTTTTAATTCCTTCCTCTTCTTTTTAGGATGAAATGATTATGTCCTCCATGCAAATAGTAAAAGTATTAACACGCAATAACTCCCTAGAAACTCTGTATAGTTGACAATGACTTGACAATGTGGTTACCCCAAAAGCATATTTTAATAGTACTTATTCTCCATTCTGTGTAAAAAACGCAGTACATTTTCTGCTCTTCTCATCTATTTCAACACGAAAAAATTCGTTTTCAGATCTAAATCTGTAAAAACTTTCGACCTCTCCATGGTCTTAAACCATCTTCCGATTTAACTTCCGGTAATCTATGCACAACCTGTAAGAGTTGTCTTTTTATTACATAACATCACATATGCAGAAAAATCAGAGTAACTAGGGCTAATTATCCCTTCTATTACCCAATGAGGAATTTGATCTTCTATTATTTTGTGTTCTTTCAAAGGAAATCATCCTGGTCGCTTGTTCAGTGATATAGGGTCAATTAAAATTATGCTTATCTTAACTTCAGTAGTCTTTGTTTTTCTTGGTTTGTAATCTGTGATCATCTTCCTGATCTCTTCTTTATAATCTAACTTTATCAAACGACTCAAATCGATTTCTCAAATCGAGAAAAAAAAAAACTATGGAGGGTAGAGGGGGCCACCGTTGGGAAGATTTTTACTTGTTATGTTATAGTTTCCTTCCTTTTAGTTCAAACGAAAAATTTAATACTGAAGAATATTTCGGCAACTTTTAGCTTTCATTGTAATTTTTTCCCGAATTTATCTTTATTTTATTCTTTACAAAAAGTTAATTTTCAAGAGATACTGAATGTGTCACACTGGGACACTTGCGGGCCACAACAGGACAGGTATTGGGATACAGTAGGACAAAGAGCAAGGCACTTTATTATTATTATTATTATTATTACTATTGTAATTGAATGCAGAATTAGATATTAAACACAGAAGATATGAAAGCAGTTTTCAAGTGACAAGACTTGAAAATAGTTATAAACATTGAACACAATTAAAGTGTTAGTTATAGTTATAAAATTCTTTACTGAATAATGTTGATGAATTGAAAATAATAAAGTAAAATCAAATAAAGACAACAGAATATTTTCAAAAGTTCATTTTGTTACGGAATAAGATCCGAAGTCTAGTAGATTTTTCTGGTGCTTACGTATTATCCCGGCGGTCCGCCAAGACGAGCGATTTTTCGCCGATATAAATGCAGAGCCCATGAAATTACTGATGGTTTGGAATACGATTGGCAACAGTTTGCCAGCACATCTGATGACAAAATAGTTTGGCTAGAATGACCGCCGGGATAATACGTTAGTACCACTTTTCTTTCTGCCCTATCACAAGCAATACGTTTACATAAAATAGGGCACTGTTCCCCTATACCCCAATCAGAATGTCCCACTTATCTACAAGAAGTCTTTTTTAATCAAACACGATTGTTTAAAATAGAATAAAGGACATTAAATATATGCAATCAAGAAAGTTTAAGCTTTAAAGTAAAGCAATGGCATTGATTATTGGATGATAATGTACTGCTCAAATCCCAAACAGTAAAACTTGTCTGATTTTTCCAACAGTGAAAGTAGAAAGAAAAATGTCTGCAACTTCACTACAAGATGAACTGTGACAGTGACTGGTTTTCAGAGAGCTGTAAACCAGGTTAACTAAATTATGGTATTATTTTCTAACTTTTGACCTTTTGAACCATTGAGAAAATGTCTATCGTCCCACTGTGCACCGTGACCAACAGTGCCTACTTTCAGCAAAATGGAGATATGGATGACAGTCACGTGATTTGTTCGGCGTTCTGGGAGGATCTTTTGATATATACAGGGTTGAAAAAGAATGTTCTAAAGGTGACTTGATATAGATGCGCAATAGCAGCATGATAGATATAGTTTTTTTTTCTTCGCTGGCCATAGTTAAAAAAATAAAAATAAAATATTACTTTGGAGTATTTTTTCTTTATTGTACATTTTGTTCAAGTTTAATAAGATTTTTCTTTGTCTTAACTAGATCCTGCTTCCAGCAAATTAATACATCTGCCACCGTTGCGCAACTATATAAAGTCCCTATCCCCCCCCAGACATACGGCAAATATTAATTAATTTATAAATGCAGACTTGAATATTTTTTTCAGCTCACACTTATAGATTTCCCAGGTTTATGGCCAAAATTTATAATTTTCCCTGTTTTTCTCTGTTAAAGTAAAATTTCCTTATTATTCCTGATTTTTCAAAATTTCTTGCTCTCAGGCAATCCTGTATATGCCAAAAACCTCTCAGCATTCCGAATTGATCGTATGATCATTATCTACACCAACATTTCCATGAAAACATGCAATAGATTTTTTGGCGCACAATTTAACTGTCAACATTACTACTGCAAAACTAAAATATCAAAGTTTTTTCTGCCGCTTTATTTGTATGTTTGAATATGTGGGGCAGTCATAAACTCTTCTACGCATGGCGCACCCCAGGCAACGCATTACGAAGTAGTCTAACATTACCTCAATGTCAGGAAATGCGATGGTTTCCTCCAATGTGTTATCAAGAGAGGCTTAATTTATCTTGATACTAGCTGCGTGCCCGTTCTTCGCACGGTAGGAAACGAAAATTTTCCTTACATGTGTAATTCCAATTAATTCCAGTGATGTGAAATCTAAAATAAAAGCAAAATTATTTGACTTATGATGTAAAGTTTGCATCATGAGTACTAACCTGGCAATATTGCAATATAATAACTCAAAAAACTACGTCACAGTGTCATTCGCGATCAGAAAAGTGAAAAGCTTAGAGGTTTGCAGAGAACACTTTCAAAATGTGTTATTTCTATATCATACTGTTTTTTAGGTTTAAGTTGTAGCATTAAATACCTCAGACACTACATGAAACGGACAACCGTTTATTTTAAAATAGCTGCGCACCAGCTCTTCATACGGGAAAAAGCTAATATTTTACTAAAATCATATCTGCATGCAACCAAATAGAATTTCATTTTTTAAAAAGTTCAAGTAATCTCCTCTGTTGAAATTACTGCGGGATATATCAACGCAAATTAGAATTACTTGTCATTCAGTTGGTTGTAAAACAACCCTTGAAAAAGGATAAACAGAGAACTTTTAATTTCATGAAATATTTATTAACGTGGTATATTGCGATTTATTCATATTATCCTTACAAATCTACTAATACTACCTATTATGCATATTAATACTATCTATCTTCACTTCTCCCTCTTTAATGCTCAATTTAACGAAACAGCTTACATTATTTGGCACAAATGAGACCTTTTTATTCTATGGCGATTCTTTGCAATTTACACATTACCATAAACATTATTCATTTCGCATAATAGTTGCTATTAAGGAAGCTCTCCATACATATTTAATTTATGCATAGTTTTGTAAGATTGGAGTATTTAGCGCCGCAAAACATTTAATCTCACCGTGGTGAAAAATATTCAAGCGGTGCCAACTCAAATATCCATGTATCCAATATAAAGATATCTTATAAATACTCCATAGTTCTGTCTACTGGAAACATCAAACTTTGTAATCTCGAGGAGCTATTTGGAATCGCTATAACTGTGACAGGACGTTAGAGTTGCAGAGTTTACAAATTTCATGCATCTTTTAAAATTTATGACGTCACTCTTTAATTACCGTAAAGATACTCCGGTTGGTTGAGAGAGTTAATTTGGATATTTTGCTCAATAGCTTTCAAACGGTATCATATTAAAATTTACAACGACGTTGAAAATTAGAATAGGACACTATATAAGAACGTAATCCAACGTTAAAATAAAACAATACTCGCAACATGCATATGCTAGGAAAGATATATTCCTGCAACATAATTAAATGCGAAAAATAAAAAATTACTTTTTTATTTTTCGTAATTATTTATTGTAAATAGAAAGTTTTTAATTTATCCCGCTTTAAAATGAACTCTGTAGCTTTTAAAATGAGAGCATTTTTAGCCGCGTTAAAATATTTCAATAGATAATTTTTAAATAAGCAACGGATTAAAACACCACTTATAATAGTAATAATCATGAATTTCTCACTTTATTTATAAAGTAAGTTTTGATCAAAATATCGCCTCCTTGTGTTAAAAAAAAAGAGAAGGGATAAATGCGTTAAAATTGTGGCGTAATTTTTACGCATTTTAAAGCATTTGACGTCATAGATCCTCACTTGCGAATTGACATTCCGATATCCCATTTAAAAACTCGATTGGTTGAAAAAACCTTTTTTTTAATCCTTTTTGTGGCAACGCAACAAAATTATCACGTGGCATGATCAATTAATGTAATCCCGTAAGCTCCCGCGCTGATGCAATTAAATTCTAAACTTTAGGTTATATTAAAATTCCTAAAAAATCACCTAATTTACATAATGTTTTCGTTTTTATTTTAAAAGAGGGAAAAAAGAATGTTTCACGATCTGTCAAAATATCAAAAGGTTATGACGGATAGAATTCAAGATGTGACAGTTTTAAAATTATTTTACGAAAAAATTTGCCGAAAGAGATGCTTAGTAAAAAAATTCCTAAAAATCAGTAAATCATGTTACGTATTCAGAACAAACTGTTTTTAAAAGAAAATTTTCTCCTCTATCCGATGATATAAATGCCGTTTTACAGCGAGCGTAATTTCCGCCGTTATTACGAATTAGGTGAGAAAAAATGCCAAAAATCGCATAAAGCATAAAATAAAAAAAATTCTAGGTCGAATTTTGAAAAAATCGCTTCGAGGTGCACAACTTCATGTATAGATCTTCCGGAGTACCAAATTTGGTGTTTCTAAGTGTAGCCGTTTGTCCGTAACGCAACCGACAGACACACAGACCCACACGCACAGAGAATTCTTCTTTTATAATTAGTAGAGATAGCTAGAGAAGAGATCATCCCGGAATCCTAGTTACTACCATTTACCTTGGCATTTCTTGGCATTCCGTTTCACTTGGACCTTACTCAGCATATGTTCTGAAGTCGGAGAGCTGTCCTGTTTGGAGATAATTCACGATGGGGATTTTTACTGATGGCCCAATGAGTGAAATGAATCAAAGAGCCGAGTCAGGTATTAACAGCGATCTTTTTTCTCATGAGGGTCTCCTTACAGCTTTTGAGTTAACGTTTTTTCAATTTTATCCAGGCTGTAATTCTTTCCAACTCTCAGACTGTTATACGAGCATTTGTAAATTTTGTCCAAACACCTACTTACAGTGCCTTTATAGATTGTTCTTTGGGAATTGCTAAGGACCAAGAAAATAATTCTCCAGTGCCTTCCATTTTACTGTGGGATTTATGGTGACGGGGTGGCGGATGATTTGGCAGCAAAATCCACTAATGTCACCCAAGCCTCGTACAGTTCACTACAGATCGGCAGCACATTTCAAAAATAAAAAAAAGACATCTTTTAAGGATTGAGCTGGAAGAACTGGCCAAGAATAAACCATGGCTTCTCCCTATTTTCCAGTTACCCGACCGTTCGAAAGAATTGGCTGTGGCAGATTTTCGACTAGCAATGGCACACGATTGCCCCGCCGCTCAACTCCATACAATCAAAGTCTTGAGTAGCCCCTTGTACCTCCTCTGCAGTGTCCCCGAGCTGATGGTTGCTGACTACCAGCTTAAGTGTCCTGCTCTTCAAGGCATCTGCTTTTCCCCGATATTGGGAAGCTAGAAAACTTATGTCCGTTTAATTCTGGGGATTTTTCTTTATTGTGTATTTCGTTTTGTGTTATTAGCCAAGGATAATGTCTTTTGCGCCTGCTACATTGGAAAGAAAATATATTTGAATATATGCACAGGACTCGGGCTCCAAGTGCCCGTGTGATAATTAGGCATATAATAAGTGCAAACTGACACAATAATGGCGCTAAGCGATGGCTACAGTGATAGGTCGGGAGAGCGTCGTGGTCTTGAACCTAAGTGAGTTATGTCGAGCATAACATTTCCTTAGATTTGAAAATTGCTGTGCGAATGGAAGATTTTAATCGAACTGAGCTATTTTTTTATTTATATTATAATTACTTTGAATAAGGTCAACTGCAGCTTACGTTAGATAAGATAAAAAATTATCATAAAAGCACATTTTTTTAAATCGTATCTTTGCGCACCATATTTTCTGCCCATTCTTTTTCACACATCTAAGGGACTTAACACGAAATCTACCCAGGTACCAGACTAGAAGGAATTTTCTCTTGTTCGTAATTGCCAACACATATCCCCCGGGGAGGGATCTTTCGCCCTAAACCTTCGGGTCGGCTCCTCCGGTGGGTGCATTACACATTACACATATAGGTCTGCTTCAAGAGCATAAAGGTAAAGTTTGAAGTGTTTTCAGATTTCATGAACCATTGCGGGAATGGAACACTGTGTTCCACCAGAGCATTTAAAGACCTAAGCCAAGGAGCAACAATAATCGTAGAAGGGAATTTTTCTCCACTGCATCTTTTGAAATATGAGAGCAAACAGGTTAAACGTGTGCTCAAAATGGAATATTAACAGAAAATAAAAAGTGGCCCATGTTTGATAAAATGTTTCTCCAAACTTATTGCCCCTTCTGCCCTTGAACTTTTCTGAATCCACTTTTGCTCCAGCATGAACAATAACTTTCATAAAAATATTTTCCTGTGTTTGTCACGAAGAAATTACTTGGGCTATTTAAAATCGTAAGTTGGATTAGAGCGTTATTACGACAGTAGATAAGTTCGATACGCTTAGTAACTATACATTAAACCACATAGGCACCCGATGCTTTAAAACACTAACCTATGGAAGAAACAATATAAAATAAGCAATTAAATATCGCGGTCTGGTAGTACGAAGAAATTCGATTACAATCGAAAAGCGGTTGATTAACTTAAAGAAGGAAGGTTCCAACACAGAACACAGCATTAGCGAAAACATAATTTTGGCTGAGATAACCAATGCCAATGACAGAGTTATAATAAACTTAGACAAATAAAATTAAAGTAATCAAATCACTAACGAATAAATTTGAAAGTTGGTGTATAGTAGTAAAATAAAGCATGCCAAAATGAGTGCCAATAGCAGAATCCGTTAAGTTACAAACTGACATAATAGAATTTCTCTTTAGAACAGGAGGCGTCGAGCCACCGAGAAAATAAACAATTAAAAGGCTATTGCATAAAGTGTAAAGCGAAATATAAATTTTGAAAGCCAAAGTGAGGAAAAATGAGAACAGAAACATAAATTAAAATACTTGATTTTGAGTAGATTAAATTTAAGAAAGAGAAAACAAATGGCAATTAATTTTAAATGTGTGATCTACATCACAGTGTTCACGAGTTAAGGGGGATTCTCGGAGTTGAAAAGGATTCCGGTAGGATCCCAAGAAGATCTAGGGGGCAATTGGCAGGAATGTCTTCTTCCGACAAGAGCCATACTATCGCAAGGGCAAATCGGGACTTTGCCCAGGGCCTCCGACTCGAAAGGGCCCTCAATTTCAAATGTTGTTCTGGAATATTCTATTTTTTTAATCAAAATTTTATGAAAAATAAAACAAATCTCATATATGGTGCCCCCAAATCCATCAATGTCCGGGGCCCCTGCAGTTCATAATCGGGCCCTGCTTCCGACCACGCCCCTCACCCCGGAGAGAGGATGCGGCAGAGAAAAACAGTGTCCACCACCCCTTTGCGCACCCAAGTAACTCAAAGAAGCTTGTCCAAGGATATAAACCCGTTCCCGGAGTGCCTGTGCTTTGCTCACGGGAAATCGGGGATTGAGGGCACACGAAGACTGAGCAAAGTTTTTCGGTTTGGAAAGTGAGACGGCCGGGGGCCACAAAATAAAGAGGAAAAAGAAAAAAAAAAAGAGGAATTCGAGAGAGAGAAAAAGGAACGCGCGTAGAAGATGTTCCAGCCTCCCCCGGGCCAATGACGTGTTCGGTACCATGTGACGAACGTCGGCACTTAAAAAGCGCGTGCCGATTCGAAAACCTTTCAAAAAACTTATAACCGGCCCTTTAGCACGAGCTTACCGGAGCATAGCAGGTGGAGAAAAAAACACACACAAAAACCGCGGTGAGTACTTTCAACGGTTGAAAACAAAAGAGATGGAGAGAAAGAGATGTTTATGATCAAGCTCACGTCTTCATCGGAGATTTGGATGCTTCTTTTTTTTTATTATTTCGCTTTGGATTAAGACTGATTTGGATATTCGCTTCAATCGATGGAATGATTTCGCCCCGTCCCCTCTCGCGTACAGCAGAATAGTTATGGATATATATGCTTTAGAGAGTTTGGAAATTTAAAGTGTTTAACTTCTGTCGAATTTTGCAACAGATACATTTGTTGTGTCGCACACTTTAACTAAGAAAATGTTTATTTTGGAATTTTATTAAATGGTGATTAAAAAACAAAAAAATTTAGAGACTTTCCTACCCCCTTCTTCCCCCATCAAATTTTTGATACAATAGTAGCATAGTAGTTCTTTGTCACATTTAGCTGTAAAGCTGATTTTTATTAATTATTCTTAGCATGACCGCGAAATACAGAAATACCTTTTTGTGGATTATTCAAAGTATTTGGCAAATTTTCCTGAAAAATCTTGTAGCAAACAAAAAGCAATAGAAAACATTATATTTGGGTTTGATCGAGCATCTCTCTCTCTTTGCTAATTAAATGAATTTTACTACACAAATATAATATTTTAATATATATTTATTTTAAATCTAGAGATCTAATGCATATGCACGTAATTATAACTATTTTTTAATATATGACTGAATAATTCCTTTTCTGTAATATGCGATGAAACTATGTCTTCCCTTATATAATTTATTTACTATTTATTTAAAATATTATTCAATAATACGATTTTTTGTATCGCGCGATTAAAAAATGTTTTCTCTTATAAAATTTATGTATTAAACCAGTTTATGGAAATTTTTTGTTTGTCTAATGTGTTCCTTCACAAATATTTCGTTTTCCCGCATGAAGATGGGCCTTTAAATATGGTACAGATCAGCTATGAATGTGTTTTAAAGTTCAAAAGTTATAGTATCTCAGTTCAATTTTGTATGATATGTTTTTGATTAATTTTATGATACGTTTTATATTTTTTCTGAATTATCTCCGTTAACTTCTCATTTAAAATTTTATCAAAGGGTAAAAAAAAAAATATCTTCTGATAGCGAATTAGTTTTATCGGATTAGTTCAGTTAGATAGTACATATATTAGGCTTTTTTAGACATAGTCTGATGTCAGTTTAGGCAATTATCGCTTCTTATGGCGAGATTGAATATTCCCTACTGGTAAAAATCCTGTTCATCCGTGTTCAGTCACATTGTCTCGCGAAGTATTTCACCTCCTGGTTTGAAACGAATCCTCGATCTCTAAGGGGCTTTTTCGGTTGAGGAAAAATGTAAAAGTGACTTGTAGCGAGGTCCGTACTATAGGAAGGGTGATCGATGATGTACCATCGAAAATTTTTCAACAGTGGGGTGATCGCTGGACGACGTCGCACGTATATACTGTAGTTTTTGGTTTACCTATTTTAAAATTATTAACTTGCATTGTGAAGCATGAAAATCCAGGTTCGATACACTTAGTTGCAATATAATAAAAAGACGTTAAATACTAAAAAAATATTTTATTAAAAAGATACTATTGAAACATAAACTTATTACAACGGATGGTGGTGGCCCAGGGAAATAAAAAAATACGTCCTATTTAGACAGTGAAATTAAGGTGGAATGAATTAAAAATTACGCCAGCAGAGAATTACACATTGGCGAGAACAATAACTTGACTGAGATCAATAACGCCAATTCCAGAGCAACACTAAAAGTTAATCCAAAAAAATTAAAATGACGTAATCGCGAGCAAATAATTTTAAAGATGTCGCAGGGCAACAAAAATATAACTTACGCCAGCAGGATGCCAAGAGGGGAATCAAAAAGGCCGTTGAAAAAATTCTCAATGATACTTCAAAGTAACTGTTCAAAATTTTCTACTATATAAAGTCCGGTGTTTACATGTATATTTTAAGCAAAGGAATGCATAATTTTGTTGCATTATTTTTTGTGCATTAATAAATTTATGATTACTGGTCAGTAATTATTATATGTTTCGAAAACCAAAGATACTGGCATTAAAGCTTTGTTTTAGAATTTTGAATTTCTCAAGCCAATCATTGAAGGAGTGGTTATGACACTGAAATTGGTAAATGACCAAAGTGTGACAATTAAGCACTCAGGCCTATCCGCGGCTGCTGACCTAACAATCTGAAGTTTAGGGTGGATGTCTCCAGATGTAGCGTGAATACTCGTAAGATCCTGTTAAAAAGTCTTTTCCCCAAGACATTACTCTCTTTGACAGGTAGTCCTAGAGTGCTTTGCCCTAACAAAACCACATGAATTCTTCAAAATATTTTTTTACACTTTTTAAAAAGTTTAAAATATCATTCGAAAACTTTTCTCTTTGTGTATAGTGTTTATTAACTAAATTGCATTACCTTAATTTGCACATTTTTTTTTAAATCTGAAAAAGAAAACTTGAGATTATTTTTTTTTCTGTTTATGCAGAATTTCAGATACACATTTAACCTTATTTTAAATATTTTGATATCAATGTTAATAATTTATGTACTGTGAATTTAATAAATTTCATGAGGTATTCAAACTTTAGATTAACATTTTTCACAAATTTATTAAATTTGATTTTCACATGACGCATTACTTTATTCATGAAAATGTTATTTGCTGAATGAAATAAACAATAATAATTTTTTGTGCCATTTTGATAAAAACTTTAACTAGCAACATTAATTTTGACGGCCCCTTTCAAAATAAATTTAAAATATCTACCCAAGAGTAATCTAAAGGTTTTACTGTGCAATAACATTGTGCAGTTAGAAATAATTAAATTTACTACGCACATTCTTCTGCATTTCTTACTATATTAAAAATTTTTGACACGCACGCATAACATATTCGATTGATATTATTATTTTTTCTGCTATAAAAGAGGCATAGTTTGCTTTACAGAGAGAGACAGAAAAAGAATATCTACTATAAAAAATACACTTCTTAAAATTACCTTTTTTAACACATTGTTTTAGGCGATTCTTTTAGAATTAAAATTTTAACTTCTAATAATAAATACACCAATTAATGTCTGGGTGCAAAAATATGCACCCAGACACCAGATTTTTAAACAGCGTATTTCAAACCGTCCAATCGTTTAAAAAATAAATATAACTTTGATTGTGTTTATATGTTATACATTTTTTAAAACTTTCATTTACTAGAAAAAAATTGCTTCAAAACAGTGCGCATAATGACTATGTTCGTTAAAATATTTTTAAATGTCCCAACTATGCTATGGTTGTAAAATTTCCCTTCTACTGTTTTAATCATTCATCAGTATGTTGGAAAGCAAGCAGTCTTATAATTTTTAATAATATTAAAGTTTTTTTTAAATAAAATGTTGTGTTTATAGAATTTCCCTTCCACTGTTTGAATTATTTAAAAGTATGGTGGAAAGGAAACAGCCTTTTCTTATTACTATATCATTTAATGGATTTCTTTATACAGTAAATATATAAACTTTTAAAAGCTTGAAAGTAAAATAGCTCACTATTTCTGTCAAAGGCTTTGCTTTAAATTATAATTTTAAGTTTAAAAAAAAAGATCACAAATGAGTTTATTAAAAATTTTCATTAAAAAAAGTAAAATAACATGTTCACATTTTTATCACTTGCCAGTTTGAAAAAAAGAGCCTATATTTGATGATTTTAAAAAACTGTTAAATATATCAGAGCTTGCATCTCAAAGAATTGTAACAGATATATCAGAGAATTGTAACACATATGAACACATTTTGTACTAAATATCATGATTATACAACAAAATATGGATGAGAACTACAATATTTCCACAACAAATTACAGTTAGAGCTTTACTATTTTCTTTTTAGTAAAAATCGATTTTTGAAATACCTTTTAATACATAAACTTATTTTAGTACTTTCATAAATTAGTTTTTACGAATGATCGTGTAAGCTTTGTTTGTAAGCAGTTATTCAAATGTTTATCCAATGCAAAATCTCAACGACGAAAAAAGGAGAAGCCCTTCGAATACACAATATTGAAATAAACTCCTTATTTCTCATTCTGAACTGGAAACACCGAGTGCACATGCAAGCAAAACTCAAAAAGCTCAAGTGTGCTGTTACAACTAAATCACACAATGAAAATAATTAATGCAATTTCTAGTGTTATCTTATTTAGTTTGCAACAATCGGTCAAACGTTCTTCAAAGTTCATCAAGGTGAAATAAATAATTGGAGAAAATCATGAAGTGTGGCGAAAACCAGGATAAATATTTATCTTTTGTTTTTGTCGACATAATACTTATCAAAACTGAATTAATTGTGAATATAATGCGAGTAAAATACTAATATGAAAAATAATTAAGAATGATCAATGAAATTATGATTTACCCTTCTGCATAAGACAGGGTGTCCCAAAAAAGGTGATAACACGCCGTAACTCTTTATCTATTAGAGATAGGTGGGATGTGTAAATTGAAAAAAATGTTCAAAGTAATATAATTTAAAAGATTACGTTAAAAAAAAACTCCTTGTCAATTTTCAAAAAGTTACACTTTTTAAATTTGTATACGACCCTAGTACGAAAAAATATCCAATTAGCAAAATGTGCACCATGCACTAATGACGTGATGGGTAAAATTTCAGTCTTTCATTATTAAACGTCTCAGATATATCTTGAAACAATGATCTTGGACTAAACGTGAATTTAAATGTAAGGTTTCATAACTAGAGTACAAAAAATTATTTTCCTTCATAATATCTGTAAGACCCCCGAAATGCGACCTTCCGGCGTGATTTATTTCTTTCGAGAGCTATTTAAAAGTGGTTTGAGTGAGTATATCTGATATTTTTTAGAATAAAATCCACAAATTTTGTTTATTACCTTATTAGTGGATGGAGCACATTTCACTAACTGGAAATTTCTTGTACGGGGGTCATATAAAAATCCAAAAAGTGTAACTTATTGAAAATTAACAAGAAGATCCAAGAATCTATTTACTTAGACGTTTTTCTAACCTTAATTTGGACATTTGTTAAAATTTGCATTGCCCACGTATCTCTGATAGATAAAGAATTAAAGTGTGTTACCAACTTTTTGGCACACCCTGTATATATAAAATGTTTTTTTTTCTTTTTTTAAAGGCAAATCTTAATAGTAGCTTATAGTTCATTTTAGAGTATTCAGTATTTTTAGGCAAATACTTTTTATAGCTTTTTATATACTTTTAGACGCAGTTTGCAGTTTATGAGGTTCAATTAAAATTAATTGATTATATAAATTTGAGACCTTTTAAAAAACTTTCAAATGTTCTGTGAATTATAAATGTGAAATCAACTGTAATGGGGAAGTGGCATTTTTGGATTTCAAAATAATAAAATATTGTTTTCTCAGTAACCTTTGTCGTTAAATATGAACAAGAAATACTTACATTTTCCCAGAATCTGCCTAACTAGAATATTTTATTAAATATCTGAGATAACATATAGGATAACTAACAAACGTTCCCTATCATAACAATAGAACTTAAGGTCTCTGCAGAAGTGTGCATCACTGTGTTTCCCATTTTTATTTATCAAAATTCTTATCACCATTAGTCACTTTTGGTCAGACAATTCTTCAAAGGATTTTTTTTAATATTACATTATTAATTGAAATTATTGATTGTGTTTTTTGAGTTTTTAAAAAAAATGAAAACATGTTTTATCACACTGAATCAACTCCGCACTAAGCTTTTTATTTCGAAAATAATAAAATATATAAAAATCTTTCCTGATAAATCATTTAGCTTTTCATATAAGTATTCCATTAATTTCACTGCCCAACACCAATATTTGTCCGACTCAAACTTAGTTATTTACGAAGTATTTTATCTCGCTAAACAAGAAAACCACCATAAAAAGTTGAGATTAGCTCTTGTTTGCAGGATACAGCAGCAATCTGGGTCATAAAATCTCACTAAGGCTGGTTTGTATGGCTACTATGGGCCGAACAGTATCCCTTTATTTCATCAGCATTTCGGCCCGTTTCTCACTCGGCTAATCTACCAACCTCTAAATAATGAGATTGAAAAAGATGAAGCTGAAGAGGTCACTAGACCCGGGACTTCCTAATGATCCAGATTTCGAGGCACACTATTCGAATGAGTCCCACAGATTAAATCAGACAGAACTGAACGATCTCGTAAGACATCATGACTTGCCAAAGGAGATAGCAGGGCTTCTGGCATCAAGATTGAAGGCATCGCATATACCCCCAACCAGAAGTCAAGAGTGCAGACTACAGGACTCGTAAAAAAGAATCTTCATTTCTTTGTGGAGAAAGGATATTTGGTTGCTTGTATTGATGTTAACGGTTTGATGAATTCAATAAATATAACTCAGATTTAAGTGGAAGTTGTTTGTAGGCTCTTTCAAGCTTATTTGTACATTCCATTCACGTGAAGGAGACTAATAGGAATGTGATATTACTTATAGAGTGAATCAAGTACAGGGATCACAAATGACAGATCCGTGGGGACTTAAAGGATATTGCTGTACTCCTGGGAATGAGGTTATTCTATACTAAGTGCTGCTGTTTTTAGTTCTAATGGAACTCTCGAGATTGAAAATCTCACTACATAAAATATAAATTGCCTTCAAGAAATTTGAATGCCGGGATGAGAAATACTGAAAATGATCTTCTACTAGATCCAGATAACATCCTGACTAAGCTTTCACCCCTGCATATTAAGCTGGGAATAATGAGGAACTTGGATTCTATGAAAAAGGGTGGAGAGGTTACTCAATACCTTATAACTGAATTGCCAAGGTTGAGTGAAGCAAAGGTTAAGGGCAGAATCAAATATGCACAATTATAAAGAACCTTGCTTTTGAAAAAAATTTGGAGGGGAAAGAGAAAACAGCCTGGGCAGCCCTTAAAGGTGTGGTACGAGGATTTCTAGACAACAAAAAAAGGCGAAAATTGTCAGCACTTGGTGAAAAAACGCCTACAAAATCTCTGACTTTGTATTTAATATGCCACTGACTCTTTATTTTTCTCTACTTCCATCTCGAATTTTTTCCCGTAAAAACTCTAAAGCTGTAAGCGATGAACATGGTGAAAGGTTTCATCAAGATATCTCTACAATGCAAAGCAGATATCAAGGTCGTAGGATAAGTCAATGCTGGATGACTACTGCTGTACTATTACAAGAGGTGCTTCGTCTTTGAAGAACAAGATGCAGACCAAAAGAAAACGTTCACAGAAATAAACTAAAATTAACCGCTGCTTCCTGGAAAATGAGTATTTTCATTGAAACAAGATTTTTTGCATTTCATTTATTAAACATTATTTTTTCCCCGTTTACCTTTGAGTCGATGGGTAGGCTGTTGTGCATCTTTCTCCAAGGGGCTTTTGTGTATCTTGAAAACAAGAACTAATAAAAGAATTTCATTTACATTTTCGTTTTTCCGATCAAGAATTGGAAAGAATTGACTACTTAGAACCAGGATACAAACAAAAACTTTTTTTTGTTGCCTAGTTGGTGCCTTTTTTTAATATTTCTATTTTAACTCACAGATATAGTTTTTATGTACTACGTTCATACTTCTTTTGTATTACTAAAAAATTTTCCCTATTTTCTACTCGGTGTAAAATAAAGGTAAAAGCAGTTTTCTATCTTAGAGAACAAATTTTTATTTTGAGACAGTAAAAATAAACTATGAAATCTCGCTAAAAATTACCAACTGTTATCCTAATAAATAAATAAATAAATAAAAAGCAAAATCTATGCTGAACGGAATAGCAAGAAACGGAAAAATATTTCTCTAAATAAATGTTTTCGTTAAATAAATTTCATGCTCAAAGTTTCAAATAATTAAAGGAGCATGAAATATTTTCATTTCAGACAAGTTTTCAAAAAGCAAAGTATCTATGATTTTACTACAGTACGTGGTAGTTTAATGTTTAGAAAGTAAGTAAAGTAAAAGTAAAGTAAAAAAAAAGTAAGTAAAAAACGATAAATAAAAATAAATAAATAAAAATAAAAAAGCAGACAGTCTATTAAGGTTATCTTTGTAACTCCTGTGCAAATGTAATTCCTTTGTAATGCTCCTTTGTAACCCCTTTGTAATGCTCCTGTGTTTCCTTCGAAAACAACAACAACAAAAAAAAAACACCTGTAGATTTACGGATAATCTATAATGCTAGAAATTATTATGTTCGATATGAGGATTGAAATGAATATTTCTTCTATCTATGGATTTCATACAACTATTTTATATTTCCGTAAGCATTTTTCACTTACAAAAATACTATAAAATTACATTTTTCACTTACAAAAAAAAAAAAAAAAATATTATCTTTTAATCCATCAGAAATAGTTGTTGATTCTCGAAGCCAACGTTTTGGAACACTATTTTACACAGAAAATTAAATTTACACTTTGTGCATAATGCATCAGGCTTGACATTAAAACAAAACTTTCAATTTCATAAACATCGATAGACACCGGGGAACATTTTCCTTAGGGGCACGTTTTGCAACTTGCTTTAGTTTTGAAATGAGTCGTGAAATGACACCAGGGAGAAAACTGGCTGAAGTAGCAACACAACGCACATCATCTACGAAAGTTTTAGTTCAATAGCTGCTATCACATTGTCGGTAGAGCCTTCCATTTTTTCATTTTTTAACCTATGAGGAAAATTCAGGTCTTTATACAAACTTAAAATGAATGTACTAACATTAAACTTACTGTTTTGACACTGAATGTGCTAAAAAGGGTCTCTTTGTTCCCGCAACTATACGTTAGTTTTGCAAATAGCATGCACTGCTATTCACCGGGGTAGTGTCAAAGTTTTAATATGGCGGCGCGCCAGGTTTTCCAACAGCATACGGTACACATATTCCGAGACATGTCTTGTGTGTTCGGAAACGTGCAAATAAAGAGTGCAGAAAAGACAATGTTAGATTTTTTGTGAACGTTCACTGTGATTTCAGTTCCTTTCAGTCCCTAAATTAAGTGCCAAAACTATACACAACATTATTTCTAGCCAAATTAGTCTAGCCAGATTAGCCAGCATTTATATAAAAATTCCGTACAGCTTTAAATTGCATGTCCACATAAAATCTTTTCATTTCAGATTCAAAGCAAAACTGAAATTAACTTTTAAGGAAAAATCCACGCAGTTATCATAATTTTGAAATAATAAAAAGGGCTCAAGTTTATATTTTACAAATAAAATTTACTGATCAATGGAGTTTAATTAGTTTTTTAGTCTTTAAATATTTCTTTTCTTAAGGGTGAAAACAGTTCTAAGTATTACAAGTCAACAACGAGGATAACTGCAAATAATTAATTTAGAACCTCAATAAGCGCATTTAGAGCTATTTATAAAATGCATTCACACGAGTTAATTTTTGAATGGATTCGGCTAATATTTTTCCGCACATAAACAATTAAAAATGTTGTTGAAAAAACACTGTCAACATGCTAAATTAATAGTTCTCAAAAGGTTCAACCAAATTTCACAGGAAACAACATGCTTCAAAAATATTTAATTGACGAGATCGATTCATTTCAGTAAAATATCTTGCCAAATTTTTCATGCTTGAAGTTAACACTAAATTTCGTTGTTGCTCGTCATATTTTGTTGATAATATTTTGTTGTTCCTTTAAAATATTATAAGAGACTTGTATATCTTCCACTACTACGAGATATTTGCCACTATTTTAAAACATTGAAGTATGTTAGATGCCTTTATGCTGAAGACAAAGTTGATCCTTTTATTTAAATATTTATCACTTTAAATACACAAGCGTGTATAGATAAGGTTTCATGATAAAGAGTAATACCCTTTATTAAAGAAAAAATGTGAAGATGGATAATATCACTAAATTTTCTTTTTCAAACTTCATCTAACAATTTTGTTTTCTTAATCATTGTTGAATATATGCTCAGTGTATTACACACACGATTCAGTAGTCATAGAAACTTGCATAAAAAGAAAAGAAAAAAAAAGAATGAATCCCATCTATTACACGAGTGCAAATCAGTGAATAGAACACTTTTAATATTCATACGCAGTCAATCATCACAGAAAGGATTAGGGCTTGGTGGAAAGGGTGCCGAAGATATCCTCCTGAGGCCATCATTCTGCTCAAGGGTAGAGCAGCGGTTCAGACAGAATCAGAGTCAATAGGGATTGGGAGCGTTGGGCAAATGGAGCGTTGAAGGAAGGTACTTTCCATCCGTCAGGCTCCGATGCAAAGAATCGTGGGACTTTTAGACTTCGGGGGTAATTTTACTTTTAAATTGTTCCATCTCACTCCGGATCTTACTCACTGTTTCTAGAGCTTCGTTATGCTTCTGCTGGTATTATGAATAGATAATTGGTCAAATCCGCTATTTAAAGCATCAGGAGCATTAATAGAGTGGGAACTTGAGGTGTAAAGTCTTTTACTTCACCCCTGCGAACGATTAGAGATATTTATCTTTTTTCTTGTGTGTATGTTTTAGTGACACAAATCTTGGCTCTCCCTAGAAACTCTACATAAATTTAATACAAAGCGAAGTACTTTAAATTGTAGGTCTTGAAAGGATTCATTGGCAGTTTCTTCTTAAAGTCGGTTACAGGCACAAGATTCGAATATTCAATTTTGCATCTAATCCTCTTAGATTTGAGATAATTAAGTAAGCATAACTATGATTGTATTAAAATTACTCATATTTGCGAAAGTCATGGCTAAATAATAAATTACTTAAGATTATTCAAGAAAATTGTGACGTGAATTCTATATTAGTTGCTACTGGAAGTTATGCAGTCATTCGAGTTAAAAATAAATCATCAAGAAATTTTAATTTTCAAAATAGGGGGAAAGAATATTTAATTGATGAATAAGTTTATTTTAAAGTGAGTAAAAGGTTTTTTTTCTTGCAATCAGAAATTCGTTCAATAAACTTATCAATTTTTGTTTTGCAGAGTAAAAGCCTCATATAGGCGTTATTAGATAACGTGTAAATTAACTCGACAGAACACATTTAAAAAGTAAACTATGAGACATAACTTTAAGATATAAAATGAATAGGATATTGTAAATGCGGACATCTGTAATAAGCTAAATTTTTACTGTAATTTCTCTTTCATTTTAATCAGTTAGTTTAAGAATTCATTCGAGCTTCGCCTGTCCGTATGGATAATGTTCATCCTGAAAAGAATCTTAATGATTCATATGGTAGAGGAATATATAATGGAAGATCCACTGGTTGATGAAGTTTGCCATAGTGGTTAATCTCTTTGAACCAATGGCATAAGATAAGTGATATTTTACTATTTTGAATATTTCCCTCTTGTAAAAAATTGAAATTTTTACTATTAAACCTAAAAAATAAACAAGATTTAATTAATTTGAAGAAAGATAACATTTTATATAATAATATAATAAGAAGCATTTTATATAATTTTTTCTTAAAACAAGATTTAAAGTACCATAAGAGATATAGGCCTGACTATTGTTTGGATGTAGTAGATGGTAGTTACAAGCGACTTATTAAATGTAGCTAAAATACATATAATCTTCTTGATCTGCTATAAAAAAGGTGTAGTTTATTAAAAGCAATTAAATATTTTAATTTCTCACGAAAAATAGTAAAACATCAGTGAAACCCTTTTATGCGTTTCACAAAAATTGTAATGTTTTTTCCTCTCCTTTTCTACAGAAAGATGTACGACAACAGGCTTCTCCCGCTTGTGACAATAGCCCTCCTTTTACTATCTACATGTCTAAAAGAAGTATCGTCTCAAGGTCTGATGGGTGGCTTCAAAGGACATCACAGGGGAACAGGAGCTGTTGAACTACTTCTTGCCACAGGCATCCTAGCTAAACTTCTGAATCACCGAGCAAAGCACGGACCAAGTATCGTTGGAAGGAACGTTCTGCATGCTCTTTTAGGACCTAGATATCCTCCAAGGTATACACACTCCAGGTAAGACACGCAATTTTTCTAATTATCAGATCATTACTTTGGGCAATATTCAACGTTGATTGAACGAAACGAGATAAAATGTCATCTCAGCTGTAGTAGCCGTTTGGCAGAGAGGTGGACACTGGGTGCAAGAAGCTGGGTACTTCAGTCGAAGTACATGCAGAAAACTTGCACATTAAATCTCTGGGTACATATTGAATTTGGTATGAAGCTTTTCGGTTTAATCTGTAAGGTGGTTGAGAGTTTCCGAACAGGAAAGGGCCCCCATCCCGTAAAATTGCAAAATCAGTATTACCTAAAGAGCTCCCACACCCTACAGTGCGGCAATGTTATTGTGAAAAGGGGTCAGCTAAAAATGTGTGGTTTGTTAAGAACAACAGTGACGCAGATATATATCTTTGAGGCCCGTGGCAAATTGACTGGATCGAGCCCTCCCTAAATGCATTATTCCCCCCACCCTTACTGCTACGTTTCTAACGGCTTCATTCACCAAACACTTGACACGCGGATTAATCCAAACATGCATATTTAAGTCAACGGTAAGCTATCTTAACCATGACTTGAATACTCGAGCTTAGATTAATCTGCATGTCAAGTGTTCGTTGAGAATAAAGCCGTTATTCAGTAAATATTTTATACATGGATTAATTCAAATGCGCTTGTTAAAGTCATCGCTAAAATATCTTTCCCATGAGTTCAAATGCATGTTTGGATTAATTCGTGTTTCAAATGTTTGGTGAAAGAAGTCGTCAAAAGTGAGAGGTTCTTTTCTTTTTACCTCACAAATACCTTCAAATCAATCTTGATACATTTACTTTTTTTTAGTAAGTCTCCGCACTTCAGTAGAAAGACTTAAATTAATTGAATACAAAGCTACAAAAATTCCTAAATTTTGCAAGAATATGTTCTATTATGAGCTTGCGGACGTCTCAGGTTGGCTCTCCTTCCGGCGAGTGGCGCGTGGCATCTTGCCTGTCCTGCCATCTTATTGCTACGATACTGATGAGAAAAATTGTCTTTGAAGTAATAAGAATCGCATTCAGCAAATAATAAAAATTTTCAATATGTGAAATGTCTAAGGAAGAGGTTTAGGGTGACACTACTTTGAGGTGAATCACTCATTAACCCTCAGTCGCAAACCTATTAGAAGTACAAGAATAGAAATTTAGAAGCTTAATCCTTCTGTACCGAAGACTTCACTAAGTAAAAGATTCTTAAATTAGGACTATTTTCTTAAAATAAGAGAAAAAACATCGCTCTTCATTTTTCAAAGAAAAACAGATATACCCATATACATGTATTTTCTTAAAAAAAAAAAAAAAAAAAAAAAAAAAAAAAAAAAAAACATCTAAAAATGTATTTTTTCAAATTCACATCGGGGAGGGGGGGGGGGAGAGGGTGCTACATATGTGCTTTTCAGTGTAATAAACAACACATTGTTAAATGTGGAGTGTAAAACAGAGAGAGTGAAATAGACATAGTACTCAACAGATATAAAGTAGCTAATTAAAAAACTTTTTTTTTTTTCATAACTTTCGGCAACACAAATATTAGCGATTTTATTCTTTACAAATCCAGATTTTCATCTTAAGCTTTTATGCATTTTTTTGACGATTGACACTTATAATAAATAGATTCACAGATGTGTACATAAATAATTGTTTGAAAAATACCGAAAAATGAATTTTCATTTAGTAACTAATTTTATTTTAAACAAAAATATTAAATAAATGATTTTTTTAATTCTCAGATTATGATCATTGTGTTGAGTATTTCAGTTTAATATTCAATTAGTCAGAAATAGATGGCAGCACTGAAGAGAACTTTTCCAATGCTGAAGCCATACTTTGAAAAAGAACACATTTTTTAAATATTAATAACCAGATCCGCAGTGAAGGAAGGGGACAGCAGGGACCTATAACAATAGGACCCCCGATCCCGTTCTTTAGGGGACCAGAATTGAATGGAAATTTTATCATTTATAAGGTTTTGTGTATGTGGTCTTCGTTAAATTTAAAGTGTACTAATTCTACACTGTTTAAAAAATATTTAGGGAAGAAAATGAAGAATTATCTTTTTGAGGGGTGGAGGGAGGGGGGTGTCTCAAACCTGCCATGAACTCGAAAATTCAGTCATTGGGGTTAGTAATAACCAGCATAACTGTAATAATAATTACTATTAATAGTGTCATCAATAGAAGATTAATATTTAGTTATGAAATTACACGTAAAAAAGTAACTAGAGCTAATATAATTAAAATTCATAGATATTTTGTTGTTAAGAAATAGTTATTTAAAACTTAAATTATCGTAAAATACTTCCGTATTTTTATCATTTTTTTTATTTAAAATGTCAATGAATGTATTTGTATCATCGGAAATTCAACTATGTTATACTGTTAGTCGTAAAACATATAATTAATTTTAATTTTTTAAATATTTAATTGGAAAATACTTTATGAATTTTACATTGGCATGTTCCGTGTGCATTACATATTTACCGTTCTTTTTATAATTAAAGGAATTGCACATTAAAATTTTTTACTACGAAAACGAATGACCTGCAACCAATCCTAAATCAATTCCTCAATAAGAAAGGAAATCAATTTGAAAAATATTAAGAAGCAGAAAAATGTGATTTTGATGATATATCTTGAGTATTTTAATTACATTTCAATTCTAATTCATTGTTATTATTTTTTATTCAGTTTTCAAAATATAAAAACAAATTTTGTCGAAGAGTGCGGAGTGCTGTAAAATTTTAAAAATAATCGAAATGAGAAATTTTTCGATCGGTTATATTAAAAATGCTCTATCGCATACTTTTTAGTTGTATGGTTAATAGCAATTAAACTCTGTGTATTGCTGATACTTAAATTCAGTAACACAGCGAGCAGAACTGGTACATGGGGCACGATACTTTTTTGGCATTCCCTGCTATTATTTGTCTTATCTTCTTTGTTTTAGGAACGATGTGACACCTCTTTGCTAGTGGGGCATGGGACATGATACCTCCTTGCTCCTCCCATTATGCCACTGCTTGAATTGTGATTTTTAACAATTTAAATATATAAATATTTTGCAAAAACTAATCATTAATTTTAGTACTTACGGATTAATTATTTTACAGTATCAATTTGTACTACATACCTTATACAAAAGTAAATTTTGCTGTAAATTATAAATATTCAAGACTGTAAAACTTTTTAGTAAATTATTTATTACTGACAGTTCAAAGCTATTATTTTTAAATTCAGAGATTAAATCATCTTGTATGTTGTGCTTGTCAATGACAGCTCAAATTAAAAGTTTAACGTTACTAGACTGCAAAGTAGTCATAAAACAAGTTTTTATTTTTAATTTTTTGACGATATTTTTAGTTTGAATTTCATTGCATGTATTTAAACTCGTTAGCAGGTACCCACTAGAAGCTCATCCTTCCTTACTCCAAGATGATCTTATTGAACCCCATGCTTCCATGATCATGCCTTTCCAAGATGAGCTCATGTTGAACCAAGAGAGTGCTCTTCTGGCGGCTAAATCTCCACTGCTGATGAATCCAATGTTGGCAGGAGACAGCCAGCTATTAGCGGAAGCTCAAATCAGCCAGCAGCTGATTGCAGCTAGGAGAGCCAGGAAATTGCTGGAAATGAGGAAGCTTCTAGCTGCTCAAGAGGCAAAGAATATGCTCGTCGCACAAAGCCAGGCCGCTCAGTTACTCGCTGCTCAAGAAGCCGCACAAACAGCTACTCTCCTGGCCGGTCCATCCAGACAGGTGATAAATAATAAAAACCTTTCTAAATATTTCTAATGCAAAAGTTTAGTTTTGCTTATGTTGGGTCATTGGTTAAAGAAGGGGATTTCAGTTTAAATGAGGAATAGTGCAGTAAATTAGAAAAAAAAAAAGTTAAGTTTTCAGTTCAATTATTTTATAAAAATATTTCCATAAAAATTAAGATGTACTTATAGTTTTAGATTATCTTTTGCTTTAAATTTATGAGTACCGATTGAAGTTCGTAGATGTTATTCATTCGTACACCAAGTTTCTTTTTAAAATAGTGCATCTACCATTTATATTTGGTTAACTAGAATAATTTATTTTCACTTAAATTATTTCCAGTATATTATGGTCAGTAATTGTTTTAAGTTCAGTTAAGAGATGTTTATCGGTTTTGAAAGTAGCAAGTAGATTAGTATGCATTACTGAATCTTACGAGAGCGTATTCTCTATCGAAACTAGTAGATTTAGCTCTTATAGCTCTTTCGTAAAATAACTCAAATAAGAAGCAATTTAAATGTAGTAATTGAAAAAAATACTTAAGTAAACAGTTTTATTTGCTTCGCGATTTCGATCGTTACATTGATGAGATAGCAGAGATGCTCTCATTCGTCTATCGTGGACTATTTGTAAATCTTTTAATGTCGGGAGGTACAACATTAGTACCAAAAAAGAAGTGTGGCTGAAGAATGGTCCTGGTACTAAGACCCCTCCTTTGACGGAATGTCTCTTCACCCTTCAAAGAAGATAAGAGTTAAGGAGAGCTGAGAATTTCTGTTCGTATACTACGGCAGAATGGAGCATATTATTAGCCGATTTACTGGGGATTTCGTCCACCTGACAGTCCCCAATACACGTAATAAATTTGAGTTTCTCACGTTCCCTCTCTGCCCTCCTACCAAACAAAAGACAAGGCATGCTCTTTATCTGAAAAGTACGGGATAGAATCTTACAAATTTTGCCGGTCTGAGGGGGAAAAATTTTCAAGAGTGAGCCGGATCGAAAAGGTTAAGAAAATCTGCCAAATGATAGAGAATTCATCAATGCATTTGCCATGGTATATAAGTCTTTTTTTAAACTAATATATTTTTATTTCGCAAAATCCTTTTATCCAAAGGAAATCTGAAGAACCACATTTTATTTTGAATGACGACATCAAGTAGCGATTATTTCTGTGAGAAATCAAGTAAGGTTTTTTAACTTCTATTCGAATACTTTAACAGTATGTCTACACCAAGCATAAGCGATTAATGTAATTACCCAATACCTATCAACATAAAATCTGTTTAGTTTTTTAGTTAATAAACTGTCGATAAATTGCAAAAGGTGTTCAAATGAAAAATTTTTATTTTCAGATAGTTTTAAAATACAGTTATAAAAATACTATATAAAGTTGATAATTAGTGAAATCATTTAATTTTGGATATATTTCCTCTTTGGTTTTTTTGCTTTCTATAAAATAGATGTAGTATTTAATTCATATTTTAAAGCAAAAGTTTAAAATTAAATTATCGAAATCTTTTTTTAAGATCGTATCTTAAAAAATCATTGGTCAATCGACTTTCACACAAAATTATTTACAAATACCTTGCCTCGAACTTAAATATTTCTCCTTTTTTTTCAATAGTTTTGAAACTAGATCCAAGTTTCAAATCTATTGAAACTACTGAATACCCGAAGTATTTTTAAAGAATTACTTGTAGAATCCACAGAGTAACAGGATATTGATAACAGAAGAAAAAATTGATATGGCAAATTCCTTTTATATTAAATTGCCAGTAACTTTCTTTTATTTTATAAATTAATGCTGACAATCTCGTCTAGATATTCACAGCCGCTGCACCTCCAAGAATGATGAATCATCAGATCAACCACCATCAAATGAATCACCAACAAATGAATCACCAGAAAATGAATCACCAACAAATGAACCAGGGCTCTCAAGAACAAGCTGAAATGATGATGGGATCAGACAGAAATATAGCATCTCGATCTGACACTACGCATATATTTGAACTTCCATCCGGCCTTAATGAACAGGAGACTGCCGCAATTATTGCTAAACTAACCAACAGCACTCCTTGAGGTAGACATAGCGACCGCTGGACGGAAGCGACCATTTCTCATAACAATCATCAGAATGTGCATTTGAAAACATATCGTTATCCGAGCATGGAACCCCATTGCGGTGGTTCCATGTTACAGGATTGCAAAACCAAAAAGAACTTCACCTGACTGCTTCCAAGGATTGGTTATTTTAGGTTACTGCAAATAAAAATCCTTGAAATGGGTACAAATATTTTGTATAAAAGAGCTGTGCGCAAGTTCTTATAGCACTGACATCTTACTGTTAAACTTTTTTGATATATTTAAAAAATGATATGTATTAATATTAATAAAACAGTCTAAATAAGTATTTTTAATATACGATGGAACCTGCTAAAGTGACCACTTTCGTAAAGAAACTGCCTATCTATAGTAATTACTTTTGTACAGTTTCACTTTGCAACCACTACACTTTAAAGTGGCCATCTTTATAAAGTGACCAGATTTGTTCGTCCCAAGAGTGGTCACGTTAGGTAGGTTCTACTATATTATGTTTTTGTATATTAACTAAAACACTAAGAAATATTTATTATTCAAATTAAACTAATAATCAGAAAATATGTAAAAATGTATAAAAATATTTTGTTTGAAATTTTGGCTTAACAACTAATAGTATAAAACTCAAATTTAATAGCTTTACTTGAACTATATTTTGAGATCAAAGAATTTACCCATGTATTTTAAATAACTAAGCACACTAGTATTTATATGCGAAATAACTTAAATAAAAAATATGCTGTACGAATTTTGTTAAACTTTTTACAGAAGTGAATTAAGAATGTCATACATATTTACGTGTTCATTCTTTTTACTTTTAAAAGCTGTCGTAAACTGCTGTGGTAACTTTCCATGCATACAGTATTTGTTTGAATATTTATACTTTTTCTCATCAATGAGCTATATATGATTAGTGATAGCTAAGAATTTAAAAGAAGAACTAGAATGGTTTCTACCGATAGTTTTATCTAACAAAATGCAATATTTTTATTTTATGAGGAGCTTAATAATAAAACTATGCTTATTATATCTAAAACTCTTATTCGCCATCAGTACATTTAGTAAAACTAATCTACACAGAATTTAGTTTCATTTTTGGAAAATCCCTCTGTAACATCCATTTTATATCGATTAATCGGAATAGTGATGTTTTAAAATGAAAGAAACGAAGAATTTCAATCCTATTACATGAGAAGCCCAAGCATGCATTCTTGGAAATAAAAGTAATCCTAGTCATAATAATAAATATAAAGTAGCATGGTAGTCCATTTTTTTCTTTTTAACTATGTAATGTGTTACAAGCAATATTAAAAACTTCAAAAATTTTAAAACGTACGAATTTAATAACCTATATTAATGATATACGTAAAGAATGACTCTTTGGAGATTCTATTTGTGTTTCATTTAGTTACTTCTATTCTTTCATGTGATACCGTTCATACCTTCTAATAGATGTGTCCATATACCTCTTACAGCTAATTTCGAAAATATTTCAAAGATTATAAGAATCTTAATATGTTTTCCCTTCAACATTGCTCCATTTTGAATGTTACTCACAAACAAAATAGTAAAATGAACAGAATTTATTTTTTCCATGTCATGTAATCTTTTTTTAAGTTGTAAGCACACATTTTCAAGAAACTATTTCTTATTGCCAAAATACTAATGCTATACATAACAGAAAGTAATTCGTACGTAAATATTGAAGTCTGTTACTATTTCCTTTACAATCTTCATTTCTTATGCATTTATGTTTTTGGGTTCGCTGCAAATGAAATTCTAAAAATTATAACTATATTAGTTGCTCTATATTCTTTCACTTTTCTTTTAATCTTTAGTTGTTGTAATTTGTGTGATGCCCTATATTACGTTTTTGTACATTTTAGATTTCTAATTCTTATTTTATGCTCTTTCTCCATCTTTAATTATCTAAAATTCTCGCAAACATATTATGAATAAAAATATCATATTTTTAAAAATACTTACAATGTATTTATGACACATACTTTCTTAATTCTTTTTATTGTTATACTATTAAGTTACAATGGGTTCCAAAGCAATGTATATGCGGGATTTTACTGCAGTGAATTTTGTACATATTGAACTATGCTACTATTGAGTGTACTACATTTGTATGGTCTTTCAAACTCTTTTGTAAATAATATTTTCTTACATGTTTGTATATTATTATGTATGTGAAAATAAAAGAAACATGAAATAATTTAAGTTACTTCATTTAATTAACGAAAACAGATTAAAGAAGTGTAATATATTCATAGAGAGCATTAGTATATGTAATGATTGGTACATGAATTTTTGTGCACAGTCCAAAGAAAGCAACCAATTTTAAAAGTATTTTTATTTCCATAATGATTTAAAGATTGCTAATTTTGGAAGTGAAAAAAATGGAATTCTTGAATTTTAAATAAAATACCATAATCTTCAGAATTTTTATACTGCTAAGGTTACTATACTACTTGTAAAAATGATTGTTTTATACCATTGGTACATTGAAAAAAAATGTACTAAATTGTTGTATACGAGGTACCTTCAGTGGATAAACTTAAGTGTAAAGATACATTTATAATGCCATAAAATCCAAAAGTTAGACCATAAGTACGATTAAAGCCTCAATTGTGAAAATAAAACAGAAATAACTTTCTATATGGTATATAAATCACTAACATCAAGTACTATTTTTAAAAAAAGACTTCAACTTACATCAGCATATCGAACAAAATTATTCACAGTGTAACATAGTAGGGTTGTGCAATTTCTGGCCAAATATAGAAAATATCGCGAAGCTGAATCAGTTTTGGGAACTCATTTTTTGTCGCCTCAACTTGGCAATGAATCATCAAAAATGGATGGCTAACCTTTGGACTTTCTATGTAAATCTACGAACGCCGCTACTATAAACACCTTTGACAATGGTTTAAAAACAGTTTTTGTTTTCGATTTTCTAATGATAATATAATTCCCATAGTAAAATAGTTATTAGTTTCTTTCCCAGTATGTACATGATTGATAAATTTAGTCTATATAAATAAAACAGACTGTAAAATGTTAGTCCGTTAGTCAGTTTGTCTGTGTCTCGCGTAGCTCCTAGACGGGTTATCCTACACCTACCAAATTTTGTATGGGAATTCTCCAGGACGGGTTCCGACATACCTCGAAGCTATTTTTTCGAAAGTCGAATTACTTTAGGAGATATCGATAAAAACGTGTCGCAAAAGGCTAATTTTTTATCTCCGCCATTTATCAATTGTAACCCCGCAGTGGAAAAATTGAGAAAAGCATATCTAGGTGCCCATATTTAGCAAGTTTATTAAATGTTTTTAGTTAGCAAGTTTATTAAATGTTTTAGTTTATTAAATTCATAAGTAAAGTAAAAATAGAAGAATAATGATTTTTTTCTTTTGATTATTTCTAAGGTTATTTTTTAATTAAAATATCGTGTGCATGTGAAATTAGAGCAGGAATGAAATGTTTTATAATCAAAAGAACACCAAAACCTGATCATCATTGAAATATTTAAAACAATTTTTTGCATCTAAAGTCTACATTAACTTGCCACATAACATAATTTCAATTTCCGCTCCATTCCATTACCATTTTTCAATCTCAATTGTTTTTTTTTAATGTGAAGTACTTTGAAGTCTACAGTTTAAGTTTTATTTAATTCCCTTCAGTGATTTATATATGATAGGCAAACAAATATTTACACATTTTGAAAAAATTTCCTCAAAATTTCAAAATCTTATCCACATTTAAAAGAAATCGACGGCTATAATTTAAGTTTCATTTTCACCCATCATATCACCAAACTTTATTTCATTCCATTTAAACGTTCTTAAATGATGTGTGAACAACAGTTTACACATTTTCGCAAAAAATATTTTAGGAAAATCTCAAAATCTAATGGAACTTTAAAAAAAAAACGCTGCCTATAGTTTTAGTGATGATCTATCATGCCACCAAATTTCATTTAATTCGCTTTAGGTGTTATTACGCGATGTTCGAACACATATTTAAAGTAAAGTCAGAAGTAACATACTTAACATACGAACACATATTTAAAGTAAAGTAAAGCCAGTAAAGCGATTTTGACAAAATCTCAAAATCTAATCATTCAAGAAATTCGACTTTAGAGTTGCAATTTCCTTCAAAGGATTATATGTGATAGACAAACAAATATTTACACATTTTTTTCCACATTTATTTACACATTTTGTTAAATTGATGTTCACCTATTATGTAACCAAATTTCATTTCGTTTGCTATAGTCGTTCTTCCGTGATGTGTGAATTTTTTTTTCACATTTTAAGAAGATTTTCAAAAATTCATGTCTAAGCCGTTACGTGTTACCATGTCTTTTCGTCGTAATATCTTTTTAAAATAATAAAATAATAAAATTATAATTTTAAAACTTATTCAAGGAAATCGTACTGCGAAAATAAATTCTTTAAAAACGTTGTAGATAACGTATAGGAATTACATTGGTAAAATACAGGGTGTGTCACAATTCCCTTCCCGTGTTTGGAAGGCTTATAAAAAATAATATATTTCCAATACAGCAAATAAAAGTTGTTACTGGAGAAAGAAACATTACACGTTTTGTTTCACAAATAACGAGTTCCTCGTTGTTGGATTGGTCGAGGTTCGGACGCCGACAATCACCTTCTTCCGTCCGTGGTCACCTTGCTCTTCAGAGCTTACTCCGTGAATTTTTTTTTTTTTTTAAATTGTGTTACATAAAAAATCGTGTGTCCGTGCCCCCTATACCTCATGATTTAAGATTTACCCCAGAGGATCGTAACCGTATTTTCTACCATTGATTGCGGCATGTTATAGCGACTATGGGAAGGGAAGAATTTCACTCAGACTTGATATCTGCCGCATCACGAATGGTTCACATATTGAATCTTTATGAAACAAAACTTGTAACACTTTTTTATCCAATAAAGTTAACTCTGTTGCTGCATTGGTAATACAATTTTTTATATGCATTCCAAACCCGGGTGGGAATTGTGACACCCTGTATTCAGCGATGTTAATAATGCAGCTTTTGGTACATAAAATGCGCTTGTTGTAAGAGCAAAAGCAGATGGCATTCACATTATTTTGGCAAATTAATAAAATTCAAATAAAAATATCATGGACTTTCTAAAATGAAATTTCTTGATAGCATCACAAAAATTGATAGTTTCGGTAGAACACATTCTGTACTTTACTAACCGGCACATCACATTCTGTTCATACTTCTATTCATATTCAATGGCTTATATTTGAATGTATCAAATTTTTCACAGAGCCTTTATCGAGATAGATTATAAGTGACATTATTTCTCATAATTATGAGATAACTTTTGCATTATAGCTTGCTTGCCTAATCCTTAGTATAAAGTTCATATGTAAAATGCGTTCATGAGAATCAAATACACACTTTTGAGATTAATGTGTCTTACATATTTTTGCTATTGCTGTATAATTCTCAGTACATAATGAAGATTCTATAGTTTTATTGTAGTATTCCGTTAATTGCATTTAAAGAATTGAATGATTTTGTCATGGTTTCACTATTTTTCAATCTATATTACACTTAAAAAGTCTTTAAGAATTAATCATGAATTTTATCAAGCAAAACAAGCGTAAACGAGTTTTCTTTTCATCCATTTATTTAATACAAATTTACTTAAAAGAGCTGTACCACCTAAAGTTGTATCACAGAACTTTGTTTGCCATAATAATAATAATAATAATAATAATAATAATAATAATATAAATACTACACACACCGCAATAAAAAAATGAACAAATAAAATGAGGTTTCTCAATGTTATTGATCTAGAATTTAACATCTTTCTTATCTGTGCATCATATATGTACTCTATCTGTACTTAACAATTTTATGCTTTCAAATCTGTACTCATAGAAATACGTGTACACTAATTGTGACCATGAATTATTAGACAATAATGCGGGCTGATATTTCTGATAACTTTTAAAGCATCGATCGGGAAAAAAAAGAGAAAAAGAAAGAAAAAAGAAAGAGTTTTCCACTTTAAGTCAATTCAAAATAAGATTTTTTATTTCAATTCCATAATTTACTTTTTCCATTGTTTAGCAGGTATTTTTGATTCAATCTCAATTAATATTTCAAATTAAAAAACTGTACTACACATTTAGGTGTAAGGCATGACTTGAAGTTTGAAACCTCTTTTCTAAAAGTTCATTATTCGCTATTTAAAATGTATTTGACTAATACCAAAAACTATCTGGCAGTCGGTTAAACTAGGTTTTCATCAGAGCACCGAAAGTGAATCAGCGGCAACCTTGATCAGGGCAGGGAACTAACTGCCTTCCCTAAAATGACCGATTTAAAAAAAAATCGTTTTTTTCATTTTTACTATTGTTTTAAAGAGCAGTTTTTTTTTTTTTAGTTTTCCAAAAGTGCGTTTTCAAAAGGTGCCAAAATCAAAATGTGTATCTAAAATAGGTTTCAAATGTGTTTTTTTTTAATGAATTGTGTGAGGTTTATATATATATATATATATATCGAGTATAGCTAGAAAACACCTGGCGAATACCGTAAAATATCTTTAGTAGGCGATTTTAAAATAGATTTTAATTCCGAAGAAGTGTTTTATAGAACAACGAAGACAAATACGGTACACTGATAGATTATGATACACTTTCCAAATGGTATTTATAAAGGTGAAGTATAGTTTGACTATGCCTGGCGAAAATTGTTTAACAGTTTTGGTAGGCGATTTCAATATGGATTTGTATTCCGAAGAACTGTTTTATGGAACAAGGAAGGAAAGCACGGTACACTCATGGATTATGATGCCCATTCCAAACAGTATTTAAAATGTTTACGGGATATAGTTGAAATTTGCCTGAAGATGATTGTAAAACAGTTTCAGTAGGCAGTTTTAAGATAGAATTCGATTCCAAAGATGTGTTTTACGGTACAAGCAAGAGTTGATTCCTATTTTAATGCCCCGGCTATCGCCAACCTAAAAAATTCCGCACTTTGCCGACCTTTGCAGTCATGGATCTCTAGGACTTATACGCAAGTTTCAGCACTCCCAAAAGAACTATATTAAAACTAAAGTGAACAAATTAGTGATAAACGCACCAGTTAAGGAATTTGAAGACACTTAATTATTAAAACTACATTAATTGGCAACCCAAAATAAATAAAAATGTAACGGAATGCTTTACTTACAGGTTGTTCCAAATCGCCATTTTAATTCTACATTACGATTGCCACATAAATACAATAAATCGTCGTGGTAGCTCCATATGTTTAATGATGGCCACCTTGGCGAGAGTCGGGGCGTAAAAGTAGGAATCAACCCAGAAAGAGAAACACGACACACTCATGGATTATGATGGACATTCGAAACAATATCTAAAACGGTGAAGTATAGTTGTAATATATTTGGCAACGATTGTAAAATAGTTTAAGTAGGCGATTTTAGGATGCATTTCGATTCCAAAGATGGGTTTTACGAAACAAGGAAGAAAAATACGGCACAGTCATGAATAATGATACACTTTCCAACTTAATGGAATAAGGAAGAAAAATAGGGAGTCGCATAACTTATGATACGCTTTTAATATATAGCACTTTGGTGCGTATTTAAAATCTGAAAGTGTTTCATATTTTCTTCCCTTTTTAAATATATAATTCACCCCGAGAAAGAAACTCAGCTACATGCAGTAATAGAAAATATTTACCAAAATAAAATAATAACATGTTTAAAATTTCCGTGCTTCAACTAGACCTGAATTTTGTTTTAATTTTGACGGTAAAAAAATAAAATACTGGGTCCGTTTATCTTATACAGCTGCAGCAGGGGCGTAGCCAGGGGGGGTTAGGGGGTTCATACCCCCCCCCCCCAGAGGAATTTTTTGCCATACAAAATGTATATTCTACACTCCCTTATCACTCACATGTATGCACATATAAAATATGTGAATTGCGGTTTTTAAAAATGATTTAGTTACGATTAAAAGAAAAGGTCATGTAATTACTTTTAACTGCAGGAATCTTTATAATATATTGAAAAGTCGAGTAAATGAGTGATTGATCTTTTTCTTATCAAGGAAATTCCGCAATAACTTTTATATAATTGGCAAGTAAAAACGTTTTTTCACTTGAAAGTAAATTTAATTTTATAGATGAATTCCTTATGCTCTCACGCATGTTGTTCTTTTAAAAGGACAACATGCAATTTTCTGCTAACGCACTGCTAAAGCACTACTTATTTTTTCTTGAGATTCAAGATAACACATTTTTCTGGCTAATTATTTGCCACAAGTGCCCAAGCTCTAGAAAATTAGAGTCAATTGTCATCTAGGCAAGATAACGCGTACACGGACGAACAGTTTCTTTCATTTCTTTCAGACATGTAATGCGTCATCACGCATGTATAGATACTCAATTAGAATTGAAAACCTCAGCTATTAACAACTCCTTTCACTTTCTTCCTTTGTTTATTCTAGAAAAAAAACGTTGACACTTTCAGCCAATCGTAAAAATCCAATCACACTCAACGAAACTTGCATTCGAACCCTGCAATAGGAAAGTAGTGAAAGTATATTCCTTTTCTTTCACTAAAGTGATTTTTTCTTAACAGAAAATGAAAATACGGAAAATGTTCTCCAGTTCTATCACAGGTTACAGTAATTCTGTGCTTTCTTTGCATTAAGATGTGTTAGGTCGTGCATTTTCTATGAAAGTTACATATTTTTATATCTCAATTGTAACTTTCTCGTATTTTACAAAATATGCATATTCTTTTAAAAACCCATATAATTTTATCAAAAGTATACAACTTCCTTTAACACTCTCACTATTTTATTTAATCTTGCAAAGATTATGTTGTATTAAAGCAACAATTTTTAATGGAAATCAAAGCTCAAAGTATTAAATTCAAATGCTTTCTTTTATTCCTAGTTGTTTATCGAACATTAAAGAGAAAATTATCTGTATGCGGTAAGGAAGAAGGTAATATCCAGAAAATAGCATCCAAAGAGTTTTAATTTATCAAAAAAAATCACAAATTAATTGATGAAAGAATGAATGATAATATATCGTAAAAGTTGAAGTAGAAAATAATATTAATTGTCTGTCTGTTGCTATGCTTTACACTAATTCATTCTAAAAGAGGACTATTTTTTTTAAATCATTGCAGCTATAATAATCACGACAATATTTTTTCAGTGACACTGAAATTCAAATTATTCTTCTTCAAAGATTATGATAGATATAATAGTCACAGTTGTGTGTATGCAAACACGTATTATGCTATGCAATATGTAAACATTGTTTCAGAAAACTCTGCTTTGTTTTCGTGTTCGTAGCTTAAAAGTCGAGTGCAAATGGAAAGTTATAATAATAAGTCACTTGTGAGGGCGAAACAGTAAATTTTATGGATTCTAAAACTTCGACGAACAATCTACCACACACAATTCATAGGAGATGTAATAAGCAATAAGGCGTTTTATAACAGTCAGCTTAGCGCAAAAACTTTTTCAAATGCTGTATTTCTCACATAATAAAATATTTTCGCAGGCTAAAATTCAGTGGAAATTCTCGAGAAAAACTCACATCTATTCCTCAACGTACATCAATGAAGTATTCTCTAACAGCATTCAAAAATAAGCTTCTCAAAACATGCGAGATGATCGCTTATCATACCTCGATAGAACGAAGCACAGCTTCTCAGCACAGCTAACATTTCTCTGCTCGCAACAGCTGACAGAACTGAACTGCTGGGCACAATCTTCCCCTCCTTATGTAGTCTCTCCAAAATGCCAAGCAATTTCTCGAGATTCCAGAAAACACCCAATCAATCGGATCTTTGATTGCTTAACAGGAATGCCGTTGAATAATACTGGGCTATCTTGTATAACACTAATGCAGGGAAGCAAACAGTACAGGCCCTATTAGAAAAACAGCGCCAAATGCCAAAAAAAAAATCACCAAGTTTGGGATTGTCATTGACTTTTGGGAGGAAATTCGCCAAACTTGGAGCTGAAAATGTCTTCAAAACTGAAGTCAGCGAAGCGATAGCACCAATATTTCTCGCGAATTCAAGTTAACCGATTTTCATGCAACTAAATGCAAATTTTAATTATTTGACGCACAGAATATAAATTTTATACCGTATTTAACCCTGGAAGGACAGAACAACGCAAAAATTCTACACCGGTTATAAACTGATAATTGAAATTATAATTTATTTAAAGGAAAAAATAATTAATTGTTACTGAATCTATGATTATGCATATATACATTCCAAGGCCGTAGCCAAGGGGGGGTTTTGGGGGTTCAAACCCCCCCCGAAATTTTCAGTCACATAACTTACTGTTCGTAGAAAAAAAATTATCCCTTGTATCGCCAACTACAATTATTGCACTTCAGTTCATTCAAACCGCATGTAATTTTTTACTTGTGTTTCTCTGAGGATCGCAAAGTGATAAATTTCACTTAAATATGCTACTCTTTTCTCTGTACGTTATATGCATACCTGTCTTCTGAGTATGGCCAAAAGGAAATGCAATTTCCGTGGCACTTGCAAGCAAAATTTCTCATTCTCATCAAATAATTCTTTAAATAAACAGTGTTTAATGTATCATAGTAGTAGGAATTTGTGAAGGTGGTAGCAAAAATGTGCCCTAAGTACACTATGTACGGCTGCTTTATTTACACAATTTTACACAGTATTTACATTTCCCATAATTAGAATGCAGTATGATCGGAGCAAAAGCTCACATTCGTCTCAATGCTTCTCCACATTGGTTCTCTCTCTTCTTCTTTCACCCCCCCCCCCCTTACACGTAGAGAGAGACAAAAAAGAAATATCGTAAATAAAAAAATTTCTTTTTCCACAAAAAATAGTGAGTCATCTCTCGATTCCATTGGAGATCGAAACACGAAACAGTTTCACAGTATCATGTTTATGACCTCTATAAATAAAAAAGTCAGAGTGATAAGTTTGTGATTTTTGGAGTTTGGGACATGTAAGCTCCAGTCTCGACCCATGTGGACCGGGAGAGAGATCCTACGTTGCATTATTCACGTAACCAGTCCGCTACTCCTTAGAATAAAAAGAGAGTGGCACTGCGGACAGCAGGAGTAAAAAAAAAAAAAAAAAAAACATCCGCTGCCTGGCTAGTGTCGCCCCTCAGCGCCCTAGGCAGTCGCCTAGTTTTCCTATATGGTCCAGCCGGCCCTGCTCTGTCACACAGTGCATGTCATTCTTTAAAGGCTGCACTAACACAGAGGTTCGCTACGCCCGATAGGATATTGCTTACATAGCACTGTTTCAATTTGGATGCATTTTTTTTCGCGTTTTAAATAAAAATGAAAAAACACAAAGCTGGAGATCATACTTTGTTTAATTTTAATTTCAGTGTGCTGAAAAAAGTACCATATTAAAACATAAAACTTGAAACCCCCCCCGAAAAATTTTCCTGGCTACGGCCTTGATACATTCGTAAGAATATTTGGAAGCGAATTCTCTAAAATTTACTTCGAATCCACTTTCATTTTTTTTCTTTTTTCCCCCTGTAAATCGCATAAATATGTAAGTTAAGTATTAAGTTTCAAAACAGAATACCCAATATAGCTGATTCAAAAAATAATGTTTTATATAATTTGTACAAACCATGTTTTCCTGTTGAAAATCTTTAATTTCAGTGTAACTTCTTTTTCACGAGAACTATTCAAAAGCAAGTTTTTTTTTAAGTTTTTATTTAACTGAAACCTATCACGCATTATTTATCTGATAAGAAAAACAAGAAGTAATGTTTCTAGTTTCATCAACTCAGATTTCATAATTATCTTATTTACGAAGTTATTTGAAGAACACGTTTTTATATAAAATATCGGCTTCCTAAAATTCACAACAAAAGTAAAGAAAAAATATATGAATTTTCCCTTGTGTTCAAATAAAAACATTTATCTACAATTTACGTAGTAATATATTTTTTTTCGGTTTGTATTTTTTAAAGATGTATACTACTTTGGAAAATTACTTGTTTATAGAAAATTTTAAAAATCTGCATCTGAAAAATTCTTCGGAAAAGGGTGACACACACACACATATGTATATATAGATATATGTGTGTGTGTATAAATTATTTTGTTTAACTTTTCGAAAAGCAGAACAAAGGGTATTAACATGCAATTAAAAGCCTCAATGGTTTCCTCATGCATCACACCAGAAGAAACGAATTTCCTTATTTTGAAGTTTGATTCAAGTTCTAAAAAGTGCATTGTAGAAGGAAATAAATATTTTATTTTTAAAAAAAGGTGTTAAATGGCGTCATTCTATAAAACTCATTCTTTCGGACAATGAAAACATCCTATTTGAAATTCATGCTTGATTTTTATGACTGATGACTCAGATAATATCAAACTTTTTTACTGTCGAGTATTTCATGAAGGAAATGACGCATTTATTAAAATTCTTGTAAGTTTCTTTTTCGAAGCATATAAAAATTTATAGTAGGAAGTAAACGTCTATTTATATCTTTATGCCTAAATTATTTATGAAGAATATTAACACTTTACCGCTGGAGTTAAGACTCAATCGAAAGATGCTAAAGCGTAATTTTGTAGCTTCTAAATCTCAAAAACATGCACAATAACAGCATGACAGCATTTTAGAAATAACCATAATTTTTTTACACGCATTAGAAGCTGGAATCAAATTATTTGTAAATTATCTCTGTATTTCATCACATTACCTTATAATCTTATTTTTGCCTCTTTGGAGACAAAATTAGCCATTTTGTCTCCATGGAGGCTTGATGTTTTGGGGGAATACTTAACTTTATAGCAGTATTATACAAAAGCATGGTTAAGCATGCTATTCAAATGCACTTGAAAATGCATAAACGTTCATCAATTTTAATTTTAATAATTTCCAGGAGCACTTATAAAATGTTACTGTAAAATTCAGACCAAGACGAAAATACTACACAATTTGGATTTGACTAAGTTCGTGTAAAAAGTTTTTTATATGGAACATATTCAAATTAGATGGAATATCATGATAAATATACAGTCAAATTAGAGTTAAATAAAAGATATACTTGCCTAATAATTAGAATATTCATAGATAAATGATGTATCAAACAAGAATGTTGTGTTAAGGTAAAGCTACGAAAGAGCTATCTGCTTAGAAGGGGTGCAATGGGAGGAGGACCTATAATGCGTATTCACATTACATGTGAATAATTGAGATTGAAAGAATTTTACTTAAAGTATTTTGCTTTAGGAGTACCCTTACGTACTACGAAACAAAAACTGAAAAATTCTGCATAGTAATTCAGCAAGTTAATTGCTAAAAAGTGAATGTAGGGTAAGTGCACCATTAATTGATACTTTGCCCGATAATTTATTATAATAAGCTTTTATTTCCTAACTGTTATCAAATGGTGCTATTTAGTATCCATTTAGACATTTGTCTTAAGTTTTATTCCATTTTTTTTACTTTCAGGGGGTTCTAGGTATCAGAAATTATGATTATAAATTGAGTGCTAAATAAACGTCTGATTCTCAGTAGCTGGCTTAATCCTAAAATTAAGATTAGCTCATTATCAACCTGTTTCTATTTGAAACACATTTCTTTTTATAAATCAATACAAACTGAATAGAACTGGATAATTGTACATAAAGTAAATATTTAGAGGTATTTTTAAGAAATAAACTTATTTATTTATTTAAGATGGGATGTCAATTATTGGGAAAGAAAAAATTCATTTCACCAGTAATTGACACGTTATGTTAGTTACTGGTGTTTTAGGTAAGTTCATAATAATTGCAAACATTTTCTAGTAAATGCCGTTAATAGCTATTAAGAAGGTTATCTTTAGATAATTTTTAAAATGCAGTATATCCCCAATAGGTGGTAACTCGCTTTAATTCGTGTCTAGTAACAATTTAGGCATTTATCTTGACTTTTTTGCAACATTTTTTTTTAATCCAGGGCCTCTGGGTATCAAAACATGATATTTTATACTCAGTGCTAAAAATATTGGGATCCTCAGTAGCTGGCATAATGTTCAAATTAAGATAAGTTCATTATCAACCTGTTTCTATTTACAGCAAATTTCTTTTTAGAAATTACATTAAATTGAATTGTATCAGATAATTAGCTGTACCCGTCTTTGACTGGTTAGAGTATAATGCAGATTTCCAAAATGCCTGACATTTTGCCGGCATTATAGGAGAACAAAGTACGGAAGTAGCATATTGACATAAGTATAGAAAGAAAATAATTTTAACTTCTGTCTATACTTAAATGATTCCTGTTTAGACAGTAAGTGCTGTGTAAAATTCCCAATAAAGAAAATATTTTATATTCAAAATTAACGTTCTATTTTAGAGGAAAAGTGTTTCATGGCAAGAGGTCATTCCTCTCCTGTAACTAAATTTTGTTTTATTCACTACAGATATTTTAATTTTATGCCTCCAGAATACAGCAACATTTATCAAAAAATCTATAAAGGCAAATAAACATTCAAAAAAATCGAAATTTTTAAAAAAGAAATATCTAACTAATATATTAACTCGCCTTATAGAGATTCCATTTTTATGAAAATGTAATTTCGCAAAGTTTTAAAATGTATTCAAACTCAAAAGGTAAAATAAAATAGAATCATGCATTTATTGTTTAGTTGGTACTGATCGTCATATTACTAAATTTCATTCTATTCTCTATAGCTCTTTTTGGGGGATACGAGAACAAACATTTACACAATTTTTACAAAACCTAAAAATTTTTGAAATATGTGAAACACTTTTGGTATCTATAGTTCGCACAATAATTTGCCACATAACATAATTTCAAATTTCATTCTATGCCATTTCAATTTTCCAGATATGAAACAAACATTTTTCTCAATTTTCACAAAATTTCAAAATCTGTAAATATATATATATATATATCAGGGGCGTAGCCAGAAAATTTTCATGGTGGGGGTTACGACTACTGCAACTCACATATATGCATACATGTGTGTGATAAGGGAGTGAAGAATATACATTTTGTATAGCAAAAATTCCTCATTGGGGGGGTTATGACCCCCCTAACCACCCCCCCCTTGGCTACGCCTCTGATATATATATACGAAATACTTTGACAGCTCTAGTTTCAGTGACCACATATGAAGATGCTAAATTTTATTTAATTCCCTTCAAAGGTTCCTTTCTGATGAACAAATATTTAGCCATTTTAAACAAATTTTCTCAAAATCTCAAAATATTAATCCAAATTTTCAAAAAATTGGACGGCTATAGTTCAAGTTGCATGTTCACCTATTGTGTCACCAAATTTCATTTCGTTCGCTTTACTCGTTCTTACGTGATGTGTGAAAAAAATTGCACATTTTAAGAAAATTTTCAAAAAATCTGAAAATCTAATAAAACTTTTTTAAAAATCCGTTGCCTACAGTTCAAGTTTAGAAACCACCTATCATGCCATATTTTCATTTCATTCGCTTTAGTCGTTATTACATGATGCGCGAACAAATATTTACGCTGTTTGAAACGATTTTCGCAAAATCTAAAAATCTAATCAAAACTTAAAAAAAAAAAATTGTCGCCGATACTTTAAATTGAGTGACCTCTTACCATATCACCCAGTTTCATTTCAGTCACTTTAGCGGATATTATATGATGTGCGAACAAATACTTACGCAGTTTGAAACAAGATTTGCAAAATCTCAAAATCTGAACAATTTCCTTTTTAATTCTATATTGTAGGTTAAGTGGAGTGATCAACTATCCATGTCACCAAATTTCAATTCATTCGATTTGATCATTATTACGTGATGCGCGAACAAAAATTTAATTAGTTTAAAAAAATTTTCGCAAAATCTCAAATCTGATCATTTTTTTTAATTCGATGTTATATTAAATTATACAATTGGTGACAAGATAGAAGGTCACTGTACTTAAATGTACAGTGACCTTCTATCATGTCAACAAATTTTATTTCATTCTTGAGTCGTTTTTACGTCATTACATTAAAAATTAAATGAATTTCTTAGGTGTCAATTACTGGAGCAGGAAGTGTCAATCACTGGAATCAAAATTTTGTTTTTGTGTCAATCACTGGCGTCGCCACCATGATAACATATAAAATGTAGAAAAAAAAATAGAAATTTCCTGTATTCTGCAATAAATTATATCTTACATGAATTTTCTAAGTTCACTTAACTTTTGAAACCAAAAGTTTTGTTTCTAGATAGTTTAATAATTAGCAATTACTAGTTAATGTTTATATTATTGCTCTTAAAGTGACAATTAGTGGTGCCCTTTCCCTACTATTTAGATCAATGATCCCCAAGCGCCTGGCCACTGACCGAAATCTTGTAATTATTTTTAATCAGCTTATTGTTTATTAAACATTTCAAGTTTGTGAATTAAAATTGCAGTCATAAAATCGAAAGTAAAGGAGCTTTTCTGAAAGAAAGGAAGTAAAAAAAATGAAACAACTAAATAAATAAAACGAGTTTTATTTATTTATTACTACTGCATTGTAGTTATTACTGTACGGTAAATTTACTGTATTTTCTTTTGAAAGCCTGTTTAAATACAATTAAATTAAAATTATTAATTCAAAAGATTCTAAAATATAAACACTCAACGTCAGTCCCTCAGCCGGCTGCGTAAAAATTATCAAACGTTGACCGGTCGGTGGCGATAAAAAGGTTGAGATTTAGTTAAATGTTCAGAGCGCATAACAACTACCAAATTTTAAAAAGCAAGGAATTAAATACAGAAGGAGATTGGGCTAAAGTCGTGGTTAATAATGCAGTTGAAAGACACATGAAATAAATAAAATCATTCAATATTAAATATATGTATGTATATAAATATAATTAAAAGATCAGTATAATACTCCTAGGTGAGATATCATTGTATAAAGAAAGAAACAAATTTCATTAAAAGAAACTACAAACTTTACTATGAAAACTGCTTCTGTTTTCTATTTTAGCCGTTTTCTTATGTTTATGTTAAGACTTTTTTTTTGCAAATGATGAATTGCGGACCTATTTAAGAACTCGAAATGATGAACTCTTTGATAAGTAGCATTTTTGTGTGTCAGTATACAGAGATATTTATTAGATTCACAAACCATGGATTTGAAAATCAATGTTATTGCAAATGTAGACATATAACTCAATAAATAAAAACACACGCAATTTGTAGTGAAAAGACCATATCTTAAAATTAAGGTCTGAATAAGCATTTTATTATCTGACAAAATTATATATACTCTGACCGACAGATTTCAAGATGTGACAGTTTGAAAATTTGTATATAATTCATACATACATAACCTTGAATTTCCATCAATGTCTCCTCAGTTAATCGGAAATTTGATGATTTTCTGAATTCGTTCATGGCGTGATCTTTTAAATCCAGAATCTATTAATCGGAATTGATTTTGATCGTGTGTTTAAACTCGCGACATCAAAATAGATCTCACTTACAATTTAAAACTCGGAACCACGTTTGAATTTTTTTTTCTTTTTTAAAATGCAAAGTTTTCCTACTTGCGTTACCAAGAAGACGGAAATCAAAATGTAACGGGTGAATAACGAAACTCCTATACAACAGCTAATTGAATTTAAAATGTTATTTCACTCTAAAATTCATCGAAAATCTCCTAATTTATATTTACATTTTGTTTAAAGTTTAAGAGGGTTGAACGTGCATTTTACAAATTGACCAAATATTAAAACATTCTGACGGATAAATTTTAAGATGCGAAAATGTAAAAATTATTTCGCGAAAATTTCCGGTAAACGTGGAGTTTCTTTGAAAAAATCTCAAAAAACAGTAAATGACATTAAACATTCATAATAAAGTGTTTTGGAAAGAAAACTTTCTCTTCTGTCCGATGATGTAACGACTGTTTCTTTGTAGACATTATTTCTGCTACTATCACTTAATATCTGAGAAACATTGCTCAAAAATCTATAAAATATGGAATAAAAAAATTTCTAGGATTTTTAAGGTAAAAAACCGGAAACTAAGCATAGTTTTCTGCAACAATATCTAGTAAGGATTGGAAAATTTTTTTCAATATTGTTTTCCTACGTAATGATATACGTACATATAATCTTTAAAAGGATTGAATAACTTCAATAAATGCTTCAGTTAATCATTTTATTTGAAATATTTTTAAACTGAATAACCTGGAAAATTTTCATAAAATGAACGCCATTTTAAAGAAATTTGAAATAGTGGATTACATTTCATTTTTTATAAAATATATAAATACATAAAACCCTACACTCTCTGATGGAAGCACAAACTTTTGGCTGTAGAGAATATTATGGCTAACTTGTTAATTATCACAAGTGTTTTCGATTTAACTTTAAATTCAAAAAAACGATTTTATTAAATTTATTTCACTAAAAAATGATATGCTATTCTTTTAGCTATAAGGAATATTTGCTGCCAAGTTAATTATCTTAAATCTTTTTACTGAACAAACACTCTCTCCTTATATATATATATATGTATGTATTTTTTTCATATAAAATGACAAGAAATAGAAAAAAAAGAAGTATTGTTATTTTATCATACTTCTCTTACAATATAGAAACATCTAATCAACCGTGACATAATTACTGTAAATAACTTCTTACTGTGAACTCATCGGTTCGTTAATCGTGAAAGTCAGTTATTCACAGAAATGAGATTTTCGTTATTGTGTTCTTCACCTATTGATAAAAACACACGATTAAGATTTTTTAAAAAAGTGATGCAATTCTGTTTTTTCCTTTTTTTTTTTTTTTGGTAATGCATGGTGTAAATTTCGCAGCGTGGCTATGCTTAAAACGAGAAAAAGAAAAGATAAAACATAACAAAAAATTACAAAATTTTAAAGACTTAGAATGATGTAATCTATTTTGCTGTTTGCTGTTCTGAAACTGACGTTCGACATTTTAGGATGTCTACCATTGTCAGGAGGGGAAAATAGTAGCATCAGAAGCCTCATCAACTTAAAAAAGTATCCAAAACAGTGTACGTTTTCATAATTTTAGTTGCCAAAATAATAGCTTTTACCCTCGCACCCCCCCCTACACATCAATAGATGTTCATAAGTGTATTATTCAGACGACGCAATTTGAAAAAAAGCAATGCACAAAGTAAAATAATCGTTACACACATGCCCCCATGCCCACACACATATATACATTATAAATATTTTATCAGTATAATTAAGTTAAAAATTTTGAAAAAATTAAATAACAATTTTCGTTTTTATTATATTTTTTTAGGTTTTTCCTTTGCATAATAGTTTTAGTAAACACAACAATGTATTATGATGTCTATTACTGCTTGGTTCTCCAAGATAGTGGTGGCATGTAAATAAAAGGTCCTTGGGCTGGCTTCTAGGGAGCACTTTGACATCAGGTAAAGCTCGCAAAGAAAAGTACAATAAAGAAAAATTGCTTTTTATAATTGCCAAATTAGTTCCCTAGAGTACAGTAAATGTCATCAAAATTTGAAAATAGTATATGAAAATAACATTTTTTAAAGTAACAAGAAATGTTAAAAATGGTGAAAGCTGACCAAAATTTTGAAAAAAAAAAGAATGTTTCACCCAAAAAAAAGGGGATTCTTCCTAGTTTTTTCTAGCAAGTTGAGTTTTCAAAATCGGACAGTTATAATTTTTTTTTTGTTAATATTTTAAGAAAAGTCATCTAAAGGATTGGTATTAACATCATCTTTCTCAGTTTCGAATTTTTCGACTGATCTGTATCTTTGAAATGCTCCAAGCACTTCGTTTTTAGTCATATTTCTTTCAAACAATAACTTCTTTCAAAGAAGAGGCATGCATTTAACCTGGAGAATTTTCATGTGAAAGTAAAATAATACGTATAGTGTAAGATCTCATTTATAAAAAAAAAAGTTCAATTTATTTTCTTTAATCGGAATTTTAAAAATATAGGATTTTCTCCTGTAGTTCGGTGCTATTTTATACACAGTACCGCCAAAAACGCCACCTGGTGGTTCATTTTTGAGCTAATTATTTTCCAAGTAATTATCTCTCCCGTTTTCTCAATAAGGTTACTTACAAATGTAGTAACATTCTGACCATTTGTTTTCGCTGTATGTACACCGCTCTGAATAGGGGGACTTTAATTTGAAAACATTGCATTCCGACGAGGTCCAAACTTTGGTCTCAGGCCAGGATCATACGTATTTCACTGCCAACTGCTATGACAAATACTAACACTCTATGAACTAACACTCTTGATATTTTTCGTAGTTTGCGATAGTTTAATTTAAAATGTTCAATGTGCAGATAAGGAGTATAATTCTCAATAAGAATAATTTTAAAGATATACTTTGCTTAGCGCAAACATATTATTTATAAAATGAAAGAAAATATCGACTCGATCCTAATAATATACTTTCTGTTTAATTTTTTTTTAATGAAACTCTCAGCCCTGAATTCCTATACTTTATTTCTCCTTAAACGGACAGATTCAACGTTGTGCTACAAAACTAACGCTAAACGCCACTTTTTCCAAATTAGAAGTTAAACATGTAATATTCGTTCCTCAAACTATATAAAAAACAAATTTTAGATGTATTACTATAATTTTGGAATCATTCGGTAAAACAGGTTTGTAACCATAATTTTTTACACCAGAGTGTATTCCGAATAAAATCCGTCACCCCCTATGAATTAATTGGAGCTGCAAAACGATCGTTTTATTACGTGCACAAAATAAAACTGAAAAAAATGTTTCTTTACTACTTAGTCTTTACTACTGATTAAAGTAAACAAAAGAACCTGTCTATTGAGAGTAAAATTCAAAACAATTACATCTTTTAATATTTCTTTCTAGATTTTGAAAAATACTTTTGCGAGAGTTTATAAAAATAGACTTGTCAAATTGTCGCTTCGTATTTTATGCAAAACAAATGCATATTTCTCAGCTTTAGCTAAAGTAAATAAGAAATTAAAAACACAGGGATTAAAATAAAATGAAATAAAAACAACTTAAGCTTTACACGGAAGAACACGTGAAATATAAGAAAAGTATATTTCCGACAGCTAGACAATATTAAGCACTTTTAAAAAGTTATATACAACGCTTCGGAAATAGCCGTGGACCGGTTTTAATTTACACTTTTTTTTTATATAATCAAGTTCTGCTTGAAAATAAAAGGTCAAATTAAATTTCATAGCAAGTTTAAAAGCTTGAAATATCTACTTGGGCCGACCAGATTATATGGTGGGTAAAGTACCATACTGCGGCTTCGGATTCAACTCCCGGCGGTCGGGGTTCGATCCCCGACTGGGCATGGATGTCATTGTGTCGGTCCCTTCATAGGAGGCAGCGTTGGTCCACCTACTAGGCGCCCCCTTAATAAAGTGACCAACAACTTCGGCCTGAACCCTTTAACGCGCAGTGTTCCCGCTCTGGGAACACCAAACTCTGACGTTTTGACTGTTGCCAGTCACGAAGAATAGATTTGATTTCTATAAAAAGAATTGCGGGTGACATAGCTCCACGAGAATCCTTTACATTTTAGCACGTCATTTCCCGTAAAAAAATTGTCACGCTTATTTTTAACAGCACTGGCATCTGCTGAAAAATGGAAGAATGCGAGAACAGCTGGTTAGATTGCCCAATGCTATAAAAAGAGCAGCCGTTGCCATCGATCGACTTAACTACCAGCAAGATGGCGGGCGATGGCAACGGCTGTCCTTTTTCAGCATTGGCAAGCTGGCTGTGCGCACGCACAACCAGCTGTCGTCAAAAAAGGGTCTCTAGATCTGTGGCAGGCAATGAACATTTCGATCGTCCGCCATCTTGCTGGTAGTTAAGTCGAGCGATGGCAACGACTGCCCTTTTTTCAGCATTGGGAAAGGGTTGCGCCTCAAAGGGTTAAAGAACTGGTTGAGAGAAGATGAAGAGCGTGTTATTTTGAGTTCATTTCGAGTTAGATTACTGACAGAATTGTAGATGATAATAAACGAAGTTATCACTGAGATTAACCTTTGCGAGGGCTGAGAAAGCCTCTTCAGCCCTCGCAGTGCAGGGTCTGATATGCACAAAACTTCCGAAAATTCTGTGTTTTATTTTTTTCATCATTAATTATTCGGGTAAAAGCATACAAACAGAAGTTTTTGAGCATATCAGTTTTCCTGCGTAATTAGGGCTCATAAAGTTCCAGTATTCCAATGACTATGCTGTGTTTCGAATGTAGCGCTTGTTGTATTTTACTTTTCTTTTTTCTCCAAAAGAATCTGATATTCTTAACACCAATATACAAAATTTGCATCTTGAAAAAATGGTGCGTAAAAAAACTGCGCTGAAAAACGGTTCAGCTACGGGGAAATCTCTCGGAGTCCAAACTGGGCGCGGCATTACTACGCAACAAAAAGAAATTGGAAATCACCAATATTTTTTTTCTTCTTTTTTTTTTCTCTGTCGTATTCAAAACAGCTATCGTTTTAGTTGGTCAGCCGTCATCTTGTCAAAACAAGAGAATTGGAGGAGTGGTAGAAACAGGGGGAAGTAAGGGGGGGAAATAGATTACTCACTCAGCGTAGCATGCGACAGATAACCCGAGCATGGAACACTTTCAATAGCGAAAAAGAAGAATAAATCGTTCTCTTGTAGTCCCCCTTTCCTCAAACGGTGTTTTCGGTCAATTAAGCGTCCGAAGACCAAAAGTGTGATGCGCCCTTTTCCGAGACAGCGCACTATCACATGATGCCATCGGAGGAAAGACAGAGGAAAAACTTCCCTGAGAGGCCGGCACGCAGACAGCAAAAAAAGAGGATGGGAAGGAAAGACAGGCTTCCTCTCTGCAGGCCAGCACTAGTACACACCCCCGCACCCTTTTCCTCCAGAAGTCGGAATGAGTATATATAGGTTCCCGCGGACGGTTATGGTGAACCCATAACGTTTATCGCTGCGGAATAGCTCCCAGGATTAAGAAAGTAAGTGCAAGGGGGACTTTTTACTGTTATACTTTCGGAAGTTGCAGGGGATTATCGAGAAACATTCATAGTACATTACAACTATTTCGATTTTATATTTTCGAGGCATCGTTAAGTATACTACAGCTTACGTCTTATATAATATGAGATTAGATTTTTCAAAAATTCAATAGACAGTTTTTTTTATAGCTTTGATTATTAAAAAATCAATAAATAAATAAACAGAAAAGAACGCAGAACGTGAATTTTTCGAATAAAGTGATTAGGCTATTATTTTATCCCGAAAACATATACATTTAATGGGCTTATTCATTTAAATTTAAACAATTTTCGATAAATGCTTATTGTATTTAATGTAACTCTTCACTGCATAGCAGTTGAAATATATTTTTCAAAATATTATAAAATATACACAATCTAAAGCATAAAACTCATTGTACTTTATTGTCATTTCGTATTAATTCCACAATTTATTCAATAAATGTAATAAAAAAGTGTCATATAACTCATAAATTAACAAAATTAATATTATGAATAAAAATCTGAAATTGTCCAATTAAATTTCTTTCTTTCCTGAATTGAAAAGAGCATTTGGATTGTAACTCTTTTTCTATTATTTATAAAAAATAAAATGAATTTCAAAAAATTATTTTCATATATATTTATCGGAAACTTTTTTTACACTTTATTACTTTTACCTTTTACAGCTAGAAATGTAAACAGAAATATTTTTGAAAGTCTTTATATTTGTGTTATTCAAAGTTCAATATATATATATATTATTTTTTACAAAAAAGTAAAAAGCAGAATTTTCTTTCTCTCTTTCTTGGTATAATTTTATATAATTACCTGTGTATAGTTAAATCATTGCGCGTCATATTTATGTTTTTTCACGAGTTTTAGAGCATTGAAATTAATTTATTAACCATCTTATTGTTTCATATTAAACATATTTTTCTTATTATTGTCATATAACTAAGTAGTTTATTATATTTTAAAAGACAGAAGAACGATAGTATTTTACGTTAATAATATATTTTAATATTTATAAGCACTATTTCTTATGCGATCATCTATAATAATAATTTATTTTCGAATATGATAGCAACTTTATATTTCGTCTTTAAGATGAAAGTTAAAAAAAGAGAAAAGAAGAGCTTGTTTTTAATATATTAACATAGTGCTATCGGAGCTATCAAATATCCATAAAATAGCACAAATATCTAAATATCGTTGCATTTTAATAATTTAATTATTAATTTTTGCAGTGCAATATAAAATAATTGATTATGTACTAATTATAACAAAAATATACTATGCATTATCATTGCTCATAATATAGAATATCGCAGAGTAAACTATTTGTAGTATTATTGTTGATTTAGATTTTTAAAATTGAAATTATATTCTCTTCATTTAGAAATTATTTAAAATATACATAAGTTTGATAATTATAGTTAGATTTCTTATGCAAAAGATATTAAGTTAAAATAAATTAAAATATCTTCTGATAAAAATTCTAAAGTGCTTGCGGCTGGAAAAATTCTAGAGCTAATAATACTTAAATCAATTGCATAAAACTAAACCTTTTGTCATAAAAGTATAGCAATTTCTGTTGATATTTGTTTTCACTCTACCATGGATATTTAAAATAAATCTATCAATAAACCTTTATTAATTTGGCAGTCATTCCTAGACACCATAAAATATAATGTTCTTAAAATATATTACTATTTGTAAAATTGAAATTCTAGTATTCACAAAATAAATGCATTGCCGAATTTGTGATAAAACCTTTAGTGAAGAATGGAATATACAAACATGCATACAAATCTTGAAGTATATTAATTAAATTTCTCTTGAACACGTCTCTCTGAAACACGTTCTTAACAATTGGGGCTTATTGAAAACTAAGATAAGTATTAAGCTATTTTCTCTCCGAATTAAAGGCAGTGAGGAAATACAAGAGGAGAGTCATGGAATTGTTTAAACTAATGTACTTTAATTTGTTAACTTGCTAGTTTCAAAAAACACAAATGCGAAGATTGTCTTTCTGTACCCAGTGTTGCTATTCATGTGCTTTTCTTTGAATACTTAAAGGTTGCACCTTAGCAGCGAGGAGTGTTAACGGGTTAAATTCTGGCACAAGATTTAAATGAAAAAATAAAGGTTAAAGCTTTCGAAGAATTTTGACCAAACTATGATTTCAACCGTCGTTAATAATTTTAAAAAAGACCGCTACAATCAAAAGTAGCTTCCATCAAAAGTAATTACTTCTGATGGACGCGACTCTAATTAGAGAAAATCAGTGCTATATACCACCTTAAAGTAGTATAGAACATATAGAGGTAAATTGAATTATAGTGATTTAAGTTTTAAAGTCTTAAAATAGTACGTTTGTTTCAGTTATCATAAAATCATGAAAGTGAAAGTTGACATTTCGTGAAGACACCCAGAGTGTTACATTAACTTTATACAACATGAAAATTTAAATCAAATTTTAATTCGAAAAAATCAGGTAGGCAGGGTAACGCATTTTAAAGCGATTTCCTTGTTTTTTTAACAAAAGTATAGAATATAATAAATATTGCCTATACAAGATAAAAAATGTTAATCCTTAGAAGCCAATAAAATTTCTTAAAATCTACGCAAATATTCATTAAGAGGGACCAATGGAAATTTTAGAGTCGCTCGGACTTCGACAGATGCAAACTTTTACTGTGTTTTTTCTAAGAAAACACAAATGTGTTTAAAATTTTGATATTTAAATTTTTGCTTCTGTTACTTGTATATATATATACATTTACAGCACACACAAACTCTAAACTATCCAATGAGCAATCATGTGATCTTCTGCAAGTTATAGCATGTGAAAGTACTAGACTTTGGTGGAGTAAAATCAGTAGGAGCATTTCTTTTTTTATAGAAAATATAAATAAATTATTTTTGATTGATCTTTCACTTTTAACCCATATTTTTAGCATTAGTTGGCAAAATTTATACTCATTAAAAAAGTTTATTAACCGCATTTGGAAACATAATATTAATTGTTGTCTGCTTTCTGAATCCATGTTTCTAAAAAATACTTCCAAGACTCTTCACATATTTCTATAAATGTAAGAAGTTCTGTTATTATTTTCAGTTTAGAGAAGGTGCAAAGATTTTATTTTCTGAAAAAAGTACGAATTTTTAAAATATATCTTTCGATTTGTGTTTTAGTGTGATGGGATAAAATGGGTATAAGTTACGCTTAGTTAACATTATCGTTTCAATTGCTCTTAATAAATTTTTTAATGAGTATAAATATTGTCTACTAATGCGATGAATCTATGCTAAATAGTTTTGATGCATTTTATCTCATTCATAAGGCGATTGTGGTACAATAAAAACGCTATAGCCTCTTTGTCGGTCCAAAATCCAACATACGTTAATATAAATGACATTTTTTTTTCTTTCTACTTTGCGACTTGGATTTTCGTGTTACCTTCTGATACACGTATGGCTTTCGGTTTAATTGTTCTTGCTCTTTGCGATCTACTGATCAAAATTTTGCTAATTTAATTTCCGTCTGAATTCTTCCAACGATATTAAATTTGATTACAAATTTAATGTTGCATGCGGATCATAACGACAGGGAATTCGAACAACGCACATTTTCAGATAATATACTCCTGAATCATTACATAAAGCTTAGTACACGAATTTGGCGATATGTGGCACTTCAGATTAACAAAACGTTTTACAACTGTTATTTACATCATTCAAAATAGGCTTGATTCGTTCACAAAATATTCCACGGCCAAGCAGCATCATCGACAGAGATTCACGCAAAGACATGCACGCGATTTTGCATGCATGAAAGACGTGAGTATGTTGGTCCTTAAAGCAAATGCAGCTAATTGATGCAAGATGCTGTTATTAATGTATACGAACTATATGTGTATACTCTGTTTCAGTGCTTGTCGAATAATGAGACGGATTTTGCATTTTGCCCTGCAAAAATCTACAGTTTCATCATCTTCCCGACTGACACGGTGCAAAATTGAAGATTCAAATTGATTGGGTGATTTAAAATAGATATTACAGCGATTATCACGCTTAAACCGTGAGTAATCAAAACGTACTTGCAGTCAGGAAAGTTAGTCAAATGTAAAGTACCTTTCAGATACGGCAATTTTTATAGAGGGGGGGGGGATATATATTAAAAAGAAAAATTTAATTTTCAAGCAGCCCCTCTTATCTTATATGAATAGTATTAAAAAAATTACTCCGTATCTAAAGTACATAAATTATGTGTATATATAGTAAAAATTTGAAACACTTTCAAATTTTAAATATGCACTAAAAGTCTTTTTCTTCCTTATTAAATTGGAAAGTGCATCAATATTCATGAGTAGGCCTTACTTTTCTTTTGTGTTCCATTAAAAACAATTTTCAGAATCGAAATCTATTTTAAAATGGTCTACTAAACCTCTTTAATAATCTTCCCCAGGAATATTCTAGCTATACTTCCCCTTGTAATAAAATGAAGGGTTTGCCAGTTTTTAGCCGAATATGGAAGATATCACCAAGCCAGGTTCAGTTATGGGAACTTACGTTTTGGCACCAAGTTTGTGGATAAATTATCAAAAATTGCAAACATTAGCGAACTTCAACATTTTATCCCCCCCCCCCTCGCGCTATCATATTCCCAAAAATATGTCGACAAAAAAAAAAAAAAAAAAAAAAAAAAAAAAAAAAAACTCATAGTTTCTGAGATATAGCACGTTGAAAATTTTAGCATATGCCACCAAACACTAAGGAGTTATTTCAAAAAGAAAAATCTAATTTATTTTCAAATGACGTTAATGTATGTTAGTGGTCATTTGTCAACTACATTTGACTTCTGGAAATTCTATTTTAGCTAGAATTCTTCTTATAATGTATGTTAAGCAGCTTCTAGTGAAACATTAACTCACACAAATTTTTATCTCATAAACTGTTACACCTAGAGCCACATCTCTGTAAGTATGAAGCAATTGTTGTTGTTATTGTGAACACGTATATCAGATTTGTGTGCTTGGCTCGAAACACGCTTATAAATACTCGTCAGAAGGACAACACAAGGGGGGGGGTGCCCTCCGGGGGGTCTTTCTAAGGGGTCTAAGCCGCGTTTACGCTAAGTTTCGGAGAAAACCACCGAAAACTCCGAATCGTTCAGTCGACGGACGCGCGATGGGACCCGAACCCGGGACCTTCACACTTCGCCCGTCTACTATTTCCAGGGACATAACCAATGTGCCATGGTGAGGCTTGACGTAATTAGGGGATGATTCCCTAAAAGACTAACTTGAGGATCATTTCATAATGCAGTACCGATCAGTTGGGCTAAACTAAACCTGTTGAGTTCGCGAGTTTAAATGAGTTTAATTGCCGTTTTACAACAAACAATGATTATTTAACTTATATCGACTGATAATTTTACTTTTAAAATAAATAAAAGAATTTGCTAAAAAACGTACGATAAAACAGCAGGGTGGTGTCCGTCATCAGTTTTAACTTTGAATATCTCGGAAATTATTCCACTCATAGACATGGAAACCTTATCTTGTTAGAAACAAAGCAGTATTTTACTAAATATAACGTATAGAAAAGGAGGGTCTGTCTAAAAATTAAAGGTCATATTTTGATATGCAGACAGCCCTTTTGTAAAAAATTGCCATATTTGAAAGCTACTCTTTATTTAACTAACACTTCTAATTGAAAGTGTGTTTCGATCACTCAAATCACTCACGTTCAAGAGATAATCGCTGTAAAATCTATTATGAATAACCAAGTGTGTATATTTATATATATATATATATATATATACGTATATGCACAGAGTGTTCCAAAAGAGTCCTGGTGGCAAGTTTTAAGGGTAGGTCAGGCAAACAATAGGGATTCAGAATCTGACTAATGGATTTTTTCACAAAAAGCATTTGACTAATATTGATTATTAACAGGATTGAGTATTAAATAAGGTATTATATATTGATTACACGATTGATTATAAAATTTGTTATTTTAAAGTGATTATTCACGTCATTGAAAATGGTGTTCCTGACACTGCATTGCTATGTGATACTGATTCTTTATTATGGGCTCTACCTCCTTTAAAGAGACAGAAAAAAAGGACAGGGACATATATATATATGATTCAAAATTAATTTTTGATCTTTCTTTCTTTGTTTTTACGAACACTACAAGTACTTGTATTATTTTTCTCGTATCGGCATCATTTGGAGACTCACATTTGTAATTTCTTCTTTTGCTTCGCACTACTTTCTGTAGCGGGATAAGGCCACAAGTTGAATTTTTTAGCTTTACCGAACTTATCATAATCCCGCTATTTTTGTCTTTATATTTACAGTCTTCTGTGTGTGTCCCCGAATGAGAATCGCAACGACTGTAATCTTTCATTAAAAAATTATTTTTTCTTATACTTCATTTTCCACCCATTTGACAGGCCTACTGCTTTTCTGTTTCTTAGTGGTATGATGGTTTGTTTCAGTCATCAGTTTATTTTACTTTTGCTATACAGTGGACGCTCGTTTATTCGAACTCAAAGGTTCTCAGAAAAAAATTCGAATTATCCGAAGTTCAAACTGCCCGATCAAAAGAAAAAATATAGACTTTGAAGTATATTAAAGAAGAAACATTTCTAGAATGCATAAATCCAGAAAATATATTATACTATGTTATCTAAAATTAAGCATATTAAAAAGGAATCTTCTTAAAAAGTGCTCTGCTCAAGACATCCCACACTTTTGTCAGATATCGCTTGTGTAGCTTTGCCTTAGCTACGAAAACAAGCAAACAACAAAAAAAGCAATGAACTTACCTTAATTATAAAAATAAAATGAAGCAGAAGGTATGCGGTAGAAAGTAAACTTTAAGGAAAAATTGTATGACTTCCACTTTTAAGAAAAATAAAATAAATATTTGGTTTCGTTTACAGTGCCTACATTTCCCAGCAAACTTCTAGATTTGAAGTAAACATTTCAATTCATTTTCTCCCTAAAATCTGTATAGTATTTTTTTTAATTCTAAGAAAATAGATACAAATAAACAAATGATTCTCTCCCTAACCTGGCACCGCCCAATCATAAAGAGTTCTTAATGAATCCAAAAGAAGGCTAAGACCAGTGAGCTTTAGAGAAGCAAATAGTACAACAATAACCAGTAACATTTAGTGGAATTGCAATAGCCTAAAAATTCATGCATAAGAGTCTTTACACACACAAACACACTAAAAAAAGAAAGAAAGAAAGAAAAAGAAACAGCAATGAACTTACCTTAATTATAAAATAAATGAGGCGGAAGATATGTGGTAGAAAGCAAAGTTTAAGAAATTGTGTGAATTACACTTTTAAGAAAAACCGTAAAATAAATGCTTGGTTTTATTTACTTTGCTTACATTTTGATACACACAAATCGTATTTTCTCCGTTAAACGAGAAAAAATCATTATTATTGTGATTGTGTGTGATTAAGGCAGACCTGCTCGAGGGGTATCTGCCTAAGATGAGGGATGCCTTGGTAGGAGGACTTTCTAAGGGGTTCTAACGCGTATTCACGTTACATATGGAGAAAACCTACCTAAACTCGTTAGATCGACGTGAAGTTAGATCGAAGACCGTTAGATCGATGACCACGCGATGGGACCCGAAACTGCGACCTTCACACTTCGGCCGTCTACCATTTTCAGAAAGTATTATTATTATTATTATTATTATTATTGTTATTGTTGTTGTTGTTGTTGTTGTTGTTGTTACTACTTATCAAAATAATTTTTAGTTCAGATTAATCGATGTTCGAAATTTAGTTCGAATTAATGAGGTAATTTTAACATGAATTCCAATAAAAGTTTTAGGAGCCTCAGGGTTAGTCCGAATTATTGATCGTGTTCTAATTAACGTGCGCCCACTGTATATGTGTTATCATGAAAGTCCGAAATCTTTAGAATGTCGAAATTCACATCGTTGCTTGGTGTATGTCCGCTATATTTCCCAAATATCCTTATTTCTAACTCAAGTCGGCAAATGTCGATATTCACCATGCACTAATGACTATTTCCGGTGAGGAGAGGGGCTTGCCACTCTATAAAGGAGATTTTACTGTAATTTAAATGCCGTTGTAGATATAAAAGGAAGAGAGGGATTGTCTTTTTTTTCCGGGGGAGGGGGGGGGGACATGTAGCTTTAAGTTCTAGCGTGAGAAGAAGAAAGACGTTCGATACTCCATGTTTTCTTAATAATAATAAGAGCTGTACTTAATAATAAGCATTACGTTTTACATTTAGACAAAAGAACTTAGCATTTATACCGGACTTTTCTTCTTTAACCACGGGAAACAATTATTCATGAGGAAATAACCTTCCAAAACAGAATAATAATATTTTTGCTACATTTCTGCCTCTCTGTTGTCCTCGGGTTCACTTTTCGGTCTCCGCCAGATATATCTGTGACAAGCATATCTGCCCTTGCCGATATACGTCGGTGGTAGTCCGAATGTACCAGAATATAATCAAATATTCTATCTTTCACTGACATATTTGGTATTTGATAGCATTCACCGCGCAAGTCGACATTCATCAATTTCGGTCCTTCTTACATACATATCACAATTTATTTACTAATTTAAAATGTTGATTAATCTAAAGAACTCGACACCTGTTCTACTGTAAAAAAAAAAATGTAATTTTACATTGAATGAATGGATTTAAAATTTAAATAAATGTAATAATTTAGAATCAGTTAATATATTAATTGTCTTGAAACAGTCACTTTACGATTTTCAATAATTAGTTTTAAATTGAGCATTCATTAATAGATGGCAGCACTACAGTTTACAATAAAGAGTCGCCTTTGAAAATTAGTTTCCCAAAGTCAAAAGGGGGAAAAAAAAAGAAGTTATAAAATATTAAATGTTAAATATACCTTATTCCATTAGCTATTTATTTATTAGTTTATTTTTGGGAAATCTTTTCTGTTTGCTTTTTGTTTGCTTTCTTCTTAAATTGTTGTCATTCTCAGTAGTTGAATTTTCTATGTAAGTGTACAACACGAGGATTACATAAACACAGACAATTCACCTTACAGAAATTTGTAAAAATTTATCTGCAATTTTAATGCAATTTTGGATAGATTATTCTGCAAACTATAAAATAATCTTAAACGATCTCTGCCGTACTGCAGGGTTTCTGCTCACGGGGTTATGATGGTCATTATTTTTGGTAGCAGGCACGATTTTTATTTATTTATTCTCACATTTGCACATAGAAAATGTTAAATTAGAGTTATTTCAAATTTCAAATTTTACTTTAAGGTATCGAGTATAAGCATCTTCTCGAGGGAAAACTCTGACACGTGCACCTTCCTCGTCTTTTAAGATTTTCAAGGCAGTCAGTGTACCTGTCAAGGAAATTTGCAAGTTCAGTAACACTTACTTTGATTCTAAATTTTACATTTAAAAAATTAACTAAAAAACATTGCAATTTGAAATAATTATTATTTCGCTAATATAGAACTTTTAGTTGAAAAAAGAAAAATGCCAGTCTCTGATTGCGTGAAATTATGTCAGTCTATCTTATTTCAAGAACTGCACTTTTTATTAAATGTATATTGTCTGCAAAATTCGAATTAAAACATTATTTTTTATTTAATTCAATTAAAAAGTTGTACACTTTTATAGTTTTTAATCAGAAACTCAGCATTACCTGTTTCAAACTACAACCGTTCACAATAAGTTGACTAAACTCCGATTGACATTAATAATTCTTTGTACCATACTTTTCTTAAACTTTGAAAAGTGTGTTCTTATATTTTAACATATTAATCTCATTTTCAATCATACATTGAATAATGTATTTTTATGTCAAAATATCTCAAATAGTAAAAAAAAAAAAGAAATTTGTGTGCATTTTTCCGCCCTACTTAACTTTATTTTTCAAATGAAGAATAATCAAAAAACAAATTATGCTGTTATAAACATTTTAATAACGAAAAAGCAAGCAAAAAAGTAAACGGGTAGAAACAAATGAGTCATTTATGGTAGTTAGGTTGTTCGCGATGTACGATAATGGTAGCTGATGCACGTAAAATCTGTTCGTAGCTTCAATGTCCCCGATGCTCAAACGGTAACTCTGGGGATGGCAGCTTCAGGTGCTAGGTCTCTCATCTGAAATTGATACAAAATTAAGAGACCCTGAGCCAAATCGGACTTCCTCCCACTGGGGTTCATTATTGTAAGTCGTCCCCTTTCGCACATCGCCGTCCTATATGGCGGTTCTGCCATCGATTCGCGATTGGCAGAGGACATAAAAATCCACAACAACAACACTGTTCACGATGAAATCGCATCACGAACATTTGAACATATTTTCTGGTTGTACAACTTAACAGCATGATTCGAAGTAATATTTTCTGAATATTCTTTTCGTATATAATAATGTCACTCGCATTCCTTTCATTTTATTTTTAGGAAGAGCTGCATTTATAATTACTCATTTTTTGTCCTTTGCGCTTGCTCATAATTGAACAGATTTTGCATCACTTTGTTATGGGGGAGGGGAATCTTTTGCTTAGAAATATCTGCTTTAAAAAAATATATTTTTTTAATGAACATAGTACATTCTGTAGATCAGGAAATAGTACATTCTGTAAATCCTTGAGAATCATCTGGGAAACTAGGTGTTATAATAGGTTATAAAATATTCCCCACGTTTTACAAATGAAAGAAAAAAAAAAGAATTGACGGGGGGAACGATGCATAGTTAAAATGTTTCAACTGAACGGAAAACTCTCTCGGTTGATGATTAGGATTTGAAAAAATAAGATATAACATTTAATTAACTTAATATAACTATATTATTTTTATAGGTATTGCTTCAATAGCTAGTAAATTTCATCAGACTTTTAAAATATATGGATAAATTAAAAAATCTGTAATTTTAAACTCAATTTAAATATTTAGTAATTGTTGATAGGTACTTATGAAATTGTCACGTGAGAAAAGGATGAAAAGAGGGTAGTGATAGTGAAAAATTAAAACATCAGAAAATGGATTCTATCTTTCTAACAGAGAGAAAACAAAAAAAAAAGAAGACCGAAGAAAATGAAGAACGACACTGGAAATATTCCCTACAGTATTAAATACTTATTTAAAAATACTCAAGAATCCTTCCATTGGCGCAGCATTTCCCACCTAACAAGAGCAAAAAACATGAATTCATTAACTTTTGCTTCGTTTCCTAATATGAATTCTAGATATCATATGCGAAAAATACACATTCATGCACTTTTCCTACATTTAAGGTGCTATTTGTTGCCGCATGATATTAATAAGCCAATAGCATTTAGTCGACAGCGACATCATGTTGAAATTATCCGTTCATATCTGATTGCTGAAATGACGAAGAATTTATAGGGATCTCTATTGCAGGAGGTTGACCAATTCCCATAAAACTACTAACAGTGTGCTAGAAAGAATAATAATAATAATAATAATAATAATAATAATAATAATAATATAGGAATACTCTATTGAAAAAGATGAATGCTTTAAATCATCTAGAGAAACATGGTTATCAGAAACATAGCAGATATATTGCGAATTAAGAAAAAAAAATCAATATGATTTTTCTTTTGCTAAAATCATCGAATTTCTTGTCTTACATTAGTCGGATAACGGTTACATCTATGATTTAATTGGTGTTAATTGAAACGGATGATATAAGAAAAAAAATCACTTCAAAATGAGATCTATTTTTTTCTTTCTTTACCGCATTTTAATAATACTCAAATCAATACGCTAATCTAGATGCCCGTAGAAATAAAACAACCGAATAATAAATCGAAAAAATATAAAATTTCGAAAAATATAAAATAAAAATGAGTCTATCTAACTGCATTCGCTTAGTAAAAATTTCTAAATTACGAAATCCCTGTCACGCATATCGACTAAAAACTGTTGCCATGACCTTAAAAAAAAGAGTTTTTGAAATTGATGATATACGGCACAATCGCTTATACCAAAAATTTGAATCATAGCTTAGACATCATCTTAAGTGCTGGTTGGAACGAGGGAAAACGTGGAAAGCAAATTCGGGAGCGACGTCGAAGAGGAATCTTTGCCGCAGCGTTTTTGCAGCAATGGGAGCGAACTAGTTAAACCTGGGTTTAAAACTAATAATTTTTACCACTTTACCGAGTTCTGCCTAGATTTTGATGAAAGAAATTACTGATAGAGAAAATAAGCTATTAATACATCTTGGAAAGGAAAAGCAGATTATCCAAGAGATATGTAAATTATGATAATAATAATACTTGATGAAACAATGCGTTTTAAGATACTTCACATAGATTTAAATACTTAACAAAGCATATTAAAAGGATGCAAATTACGTTGAGAAATTGCGATCGGCTGGTTAAATGAAGACAAGTGTTTGACCGTACTTGAAATAGTTAATTTGAAAAATCTATGCATATGAAAAATATGACATAAAAGATGTATTTCATATTGCTATAAATTCAGTAAAAACTAAAATATTAAATACTGTATGCACTCTTCTATGTATATGTACTCTACTGTATGTACTTTCTTTCTGTACTATTTATATAAATTCTTATATAAATAGTTTCCATTTCCCATTCATTCTGGATAATCGAGAGTCTAACGTATTTTAAAATATTTTATACTGTGCGAAAGTGAAGAATTGGATTCAGTGAAAAAGTTTTTCAAAATATCAAAAAAGTACTAATAATAGCTAAATTTTACTAGATATACAAGATGTTACCATATTCTGCTGATTTTTTAGACAGGCTAAACAAGAATGAACATTTTCTTTGTATACCCTTTACTAGTCACTCTAATGAATCTTTCATGTGTTAATCAAGCTTCCCAACACAGTTTTTTAAATAATGGGACTGTTCCTTCAAAGTTTAATTCATGAAAATAGCGTTTCATCTTAAATTACTATTTGTAATTTAGAGTATTTTCCTTACACTAATATTAATAATTATCGCAAGCCATTGTCCTTAATTTAGCTGATATTTCCAAATGATTATTAACTATTACAACATTACAGCATTTGCCACCATACATTACAATGTGATTATAATTCAACTTGTACACTGTATGTTTCCTAGAACTTTGTTCATGGAATATGAGACCACTTTATCTATTTTGCACTCATTAAATTTTTTTTTTCCTCAAAAAAAAAAAAAAAAAAAAAAAAAAAAATCATTAAAAATGAACATCATTAATCGAAAGCACAAATTTCTAAAATAAAATTTCGAAACTTTCTCGAATATATCTTAACCCTCTCGTCACTCTGAACCTCATATGAGGCTCCTACTTCAAATAGCAATATTTAGAGAGAAAACAATTGAATTTAGTATTTTTTTCTTTCGGTGATATCAATATCATTAATTCATGTAGAAAGTATATGAGGCTCTTAACTAGATGCATAAATCGTGCCTAGATTGCAGTACTAGTCAATTTAGATCATTTTTTTACAGTTTTCGCTTCATTGTTTCAGGAGAAAAATTAAGAAAATATTTACGCTGCTTTTTTACCGTTTTTTTTTTCTTTTTAAGAGTTCTTCTTCTCTCCTATACTAAGAGATTCTACTTCTTAGTATAGTTTTTTCTTATTCCTCAACCTTTACCTAATATGTGCATCCTTTTAAATTAATTTTAGCATAATAAAATGCTTCGAAAATGCAGAACTTAATATTAGAAAAATCTAATATTAATCGACATTAGAAAAAAATATTTTTGCATGATTTATAATAGTATTTCAGATGCATTAAATGCTAGACAGATTTTTTTTTCTCTGATTTTTCATAATTCGGTGACGAGAGGGTTAAGTCTCGACGAGTTGCCAAGAAAGTTTGGACGCATTGAAAAACAAATTGTAAAATTCAACAATATTTTATTAGTATTATTTTAACTAAATTATTTTCTTGAATCAATCATTATTCTTTCCGAAGATATTTTGTTGAAACAACAGTGTTTTCCTTTTAATTCATACGCTGAACTAAGAAATTTATTCAGTTAAAATAATGCCAAACAAAATTTTGTCGAATCAAAAATTTTTTTTTGCAATATGAAATAATGGGCGGGAAAATATTTCGAGAAAAAATTCATACGTACAAATTAATGACGAAAATATTGTTTCTTCATTATAATATACAAACTGTGAACGTATCTTTTAGTGCTTTTGTAAATTTGGCTGCGTATTTTAACTGTGCATGACGGAAACTTTCATGTACTTACAGACAGGAGCATACCTGTTACGCATTGGTGCGACCTATGACCATTTTAATCCTGCTATCGGTGCCCACAGATCATCAGAAGCGAAAATATGTTCTTGTATATCATCTTATGGCTTAACATGTGTTTGGAGATTTTAGCACGGTCTTGCACAGTATTTCTTTGAATATCGCGTAAATCAAATTTCCGCACTTGTCTAAATCTCTCCACAGCTCAAAAGCAGACATTTTGCAATAAATATCTTTCAAATTAAAACTATTTGAATATAGTTAAAGGCGGGAATGACCATATTTTTATGAATAATATACAGGCTGCCCAAAAAACACTGACTTTTATTCCTTAAATATTGATCATAGATATATACAATAAATTTTAAAGTTACATTAAAAAGGGTACAGAATTTTATGGTATCGATTAAAAGTTTCAGGAGATTAAATATAAGTAAAAACAGCATTTAAACTTTTATACGTTCCCCGGACGAAAAATTTCCCCATTCAGTAAAATGTACATCCATCAATTAAGTGATATTCAAAATTTCAGCCTTCTGTCATAAAAAGACTCAGAGGTATGAAAAAAATTGAGTGGTGAGTTAAACCACTTTTCGGTGGCTCTCGAAGAGAAAAAAATTATATCAGAAGATTGCATATTTCAGGGACTGTACACAAGTTACGAAAGAAAACAGTAATTACATAAATGCATAATACATTTGCTTTTATTGGTGGTGTATAACCCTTACCAACTATATAGCTGAGCCCAGTGGTGTAGCCAGAAATTTTTTATGGGGGGGGGGGTTATGACTACTGCAACTCACATATTTGCATACGTGTGTGATAAGGGAGTGAAGAATATACATTTTGTATTGCGAAAAATTAATCATGAAATGGTTGTGACTGTCCTTACGCCGCTGGTTGAGCCTTTTTATGATGAAGGCCATTAACTTTGTACATCATCAATCTAATGTATTGAGACTCATTTTGCTAATTGTGAATTATTTTGTATGGAAGCAGCATAAAAATTTAAATACTGTATTTATAAGGGCCGTAGTAGCCCAGTGGTTAAGGCGTTGGACTCGTAACCGGAAGGTTGCGGGTTCGATACTGACGTACCACTAAAGGCAACCGTGTATATGCGGTGTACGTGCACGTTAAATCTGTGGTTCCGAAAGTTCTCAGGGCGGTCGCTAGTAGTTTCCGAGGGGTACCAATATTCAGAAGTCCCCTGCCTTCTGATGAGGATCAAAAATGAGGCGGGAAAATCCGGAAAAGTGTGAGATTGCATATTTCAGTAAAGTATTCTTCGTAGCTCTAAAAGACGCATTCAGTGACGTGAACTGTCCTCTCCTGACAAACAAACAAATACTATATTTCTGTAAATTCAATCTCCAGAAAAGTTCCATTGATACCAAAAAAAATCTCTACTGTGCCTTTCCTCATGACTACACAATCAGACGTCAATGCTACTTCAACGAGTTGGGCACGCTTTCACTAAAGTTTACTCTAAAAAATCTCTGAAAGTCGGAACACGAGTAGATTTTTAAAGTTGCTGAGATTTTAATCTGTATCGTTTCACATATCTTTGCAACCTCTCAGAATGATAGACATAATCTAAATTTTGCATGAAACAAAGTAAAATACTAACAATTGTTTTTGCTATATAAATATAGATTGCCAATCCAATTTTCCTAATTCATTAAGCATTCCAATCTCATATGGCTCTGATAAGTAATAATACTTATTTTTTTGGTTTTTGTAAAAACTTTTCAAAGGAAAATGTTTATAAAATAATGAAAAAAAAATGCTTTTTTCAAACTTTATTTTTAGGTCTAAGTCTATTTTGGTAACTCAAATTTAAAAGATATTAAACCCCGGGGAAAACCGACAGAAACTCCAAACCGTTAGACATCCGAACGGTAGGCCCGAGCACGGGACATTCACACTTCAGCCGTCTATCGAGTTCTCTCCGTTATCCCCTCGGCCATGGTGGGGTCCTTCAGTATTTGAAATGCGTGCATAAATAACAAAACATGAAGTTATACATATTTATTATTTGTAAAATCGAGATACATTTGCTCTGAGAAATTGAATTAATTACTTTTCTTTAAGCAATACATTAATCCCTAACTTAAATGGCACAAATGCATTTGATGACTTATTTAATTTCTCTTTTTTACAACTTTAAATAAGCATAACTGTATAAATTTAAATAACCTCATTTATTTATCCTATATATGTATTAATACTACCAAAAATACGTATGATTTTAGAAAATATACAATAAAGTTACTAAAAGAATAACTCGTTAAAATGAATTGTCACTGACATAACAGTTCTAAATTTATCACTACATGACTTTTTAAAAATCCTTTTTAAAACTTTTCACATCAATGCTGCTTTTAAAAAAACACTACTAAGCGCACGTTTAGAATAAAAAAGAATCAAAAAATAGATTCGATCATTTAAACCATTCAGAGCGAGTGTAACAAGAAAGCTCTTTCTTAAAATTGATATCTATTATACTCTAATAATGAACGAGAAAAAAATCTGGTTGAAGAAATCATTATCAAACATAATGGTTAGATGATATCTTCTTTTTTTTTTCACTAACTTCTACATAAACATGCCCCGTTGAGGTTGAGCGAACTCTTCTCCCTCACAGTATACCAAGTTTCGGTTCAATGAGCCGAAAAGTTCGTTTTGAAATGTTTTATGAATAACATCCTCCTCTTTGGAAGCAGAGGAAATTTTCCTAAAAATTCTGGGACCCTTACCCAGTACCCTACGCCGGTAGGATAAGCTCACAGTTATTATTGGCCAGCTTTTCAAGTCCTTTCCTTCAGATTTATTGGTCGGCGATGAGAAATGTTTTTGGGGGTTCATTGTCCACATTCTTGTTTTCTTTTGCAGGGCTCTTTTTTGCAAATTCGAAGCGAAACACGTCCCCCGCAAAATTAGTCATTCTAGCTGGCGAAGGAAAAAGAATCTATCGATGGGTTATTTTTTGTTTCTAATGGATGCCGTAATGTTGCCAATAGACACGCGGAAGTTCTGCGCTTTGGGAAAATTAAGGAAATCAGGATATTATTTTGGGTGCTATGGTAACTAGATTGGTGTGACGAATTGCGTTAAGGAGTGTGAAAAAAGATTTCGTTTTTATTTTGTGAGGGGGATGTATTTTTCTCTTGCAGTCTTGTTTATTTTTCCTGTCTCCGTTTTTTTTTTTTTTTTTTTTTGTAAAAAACAAATGGGCGTTTTATTGGATTAAAAATATGAAGTAAATTGTCTTGCTCGATGACAGGAGAATTAAGAGCAACATATTTTGGCGAACGCATGCGCAATGCAATGGGACCTGGCAAAGCAAGCGCCTTCACTAAAGTGTCCCTTATTCTAGCAAGATTTTTTTGCGCATGCCATCTCACTTTGTTTTCCATGTTAAAACACTCAGAAATAAAATTTCTTGCAATTTAAACTGCGTTAACACGAGCCAAATCGCATTCCAATTTGGACCCTTAACGTCAGTCGGTGGCCTTTTTTTTTAAAAATCCATTTTGCATACCCTCTAAATGTATTCTATAAAGCAGTCTACAAAAATCTGTTTTACAATGTTCGTCAGGCATATTATAACTACACTGAATCTTTATGAATACTGTTTGGAATGTGCATCTTAATCCGTGAATGTGCCATATTTGTCTTTCTTATTCAATAAACCTTCTAAATTGAAATCCATTTTAAAATCCTCTGAAAAAATTGTTTTAAAATCCTCTCCAGGAATACTCTATCTATACTTAACCTTTGTTTACATGAATATACAGCCACCAATATTCCAATTAAGTAAACATCAGCGATAGGCAATTTCTCGTAAAATATGGAAGAAATCGAAAAGCTGGGTCTAGTTTTGGGGATTTATTTTTTGGTGTCGAACTTTGGAGGTAAATCACCAAAAAATGGTAAACCTTGGCGACTTTTCAAATTTTGCCTGGCAACCTTTGAAAAGGGATTCGTCAGGAAGACAAAAATCTGAAATTGTCAGCACTCAAGAGCTAACAAAAACGTGAAAAGCACCTTTTTTGTCAAATATCCCCTACTGAGGTCAGTAAAAAAAAAAAAAAAAAACACGAAAAAGATTTTTAAGAATTTGTGTTCGTAACATTTTAAAGCCAGATTTTTATACGTATCTCCATTTTCTTTTATACATGAAAGCAAATAGGAAAAAAAGGTTTTGGCACCTTACACCAGTTTGGGCAGGAATTCTAAAAAAATCTTAAGATGCATTTTTAGGAATTCGTGTTCGCTACGTTTTAAAACAAGAATTTTATGACTATCTCATTGTCCTTTAAGAAATGATGGTAAATTTGATAACAAAGTTTTGGCCCCTTATCCCTGTTTGGATGCGAATTCTAAGAAACTTTGAAAATTGATTTTAGGCATTTGTGTTCAGTACATTTTTAAGTAAGAATTTTACGGCTATCTCTTTTTTCTATTGAGATATCAAGGGAAACGTAGAAAGAACGTTAAAGAACATTTGGACCTTTTATCGCCGTTTGGGTGCGAATTCTAAAAAGCCCTGAAAATCCGCGGCACAACGTACGTAATGCATATCAGCCATCTCTGAGTTAGTAAACCGATTCATCAATCTCCGGCATCCTAGGCTGAAATGATCACCCTTCCACAAGCCTGCGGACATCGCCCTCTAGCGGTCGCTGTTTGCATTTCTGGACGCAAGTTCATACGTAAATCTTGTTTGTCATTTTATGACAGACCAGTAAGTTAAATTTGACAACGACCTTTTGAGACATTCTGTATTAAGTACTTGCTTAGTTGTGTGATCAAAGACACTTTTCTATTAAATTTGATTATCACTGTCTCATCCTGACCTATATATAAACTGCTAAGATAAAACAATAAAAAGAAACGACTTTAAAAAAAATCCATAACTAAACTTAGATGATCTGAAAAGTAGAGAATAACCCACAGTAAGATAATAACACTATGTTCTTATGTATATCACCCCTCAGATCTTTGAATGATCGTATAAAAAATATATGATTTGGAACTTTAATAATTTATTAACTTTACGCTAGTTCCCTTTAATAAATATATTAATTTTGACCACATTTTATTAAACTAATTCATAAATAGATTTTAAAAATTCACCCATCTGAAAAGCTAATTAAAAAAATGTAAATTTCATTAAATAAATAAATTTAGTTAATTATGAATCATCTTACCAGGAAAAAACTAAGCTCGAAAGGTTTTTTTCCAACTTTAGCGTAGAAAAATACGCAGCGAGCGCATCAACAATAAAAGTTATGTTTTTGCATTATTTTAGTACACTAGATTGCAGTATCTAGTCAAAAACTTTTAAAAGTGCAGTAAGGATATTAAGAAAAAATTAATTTTCATATTTGAATTAGAAAATTATTTACTGGTTTTAGTAAATTAATGCGTTATAAGCTAGATATACAGCAATCAGTTTCAGTAACAGTTGATTTTGTGCATACATTTCGTGCCGTATAACGATAGCAAAGACTAATATCATACAAGGGAATCAAAATGGTAACAGAAGAAAAATAATCCATGTTGAATTATTTATTCTAGGAAAAAAAAGAGTAAAAGAAATAGATGCGGAAAGTGAAAGTAACATTCAACGTAAAGAAACGCGAATATAGACGTTCTTCTGGTTATATTTCATTTGGTCTGATTAAGTCAAATGATTCACCTTTAATGTGACGTGCGATTAAACTTGTCTGAAGCATTAGACCATAAAATGAAAACTTACCTTTTGCAGGTATCCTTCCTCAATCGTGGAAAACGAAGGAAAAGAAAACAAATCGTTTCCTTGTTTGGAAGGGATTTCTCAACCATATTTCAATATACTGTCTCTATAGTTTTCTTTTATCAGTACCTACTCATAGTAAAACAATTCTAGTTTCAATTAAAAGAAAAAAAAAGCACTCAGGGTGACATAGTTACAAGTTTATAAACGAAAAGAAAACAGCACCTGTGTATTTCAGTTTTCACAGAACTACACAGGTGCTGATAAAAGACAGTTTAAGTTGTTCCTTCGAACATTATTAATCTTATATAGATCAAGTGTTATACAATGATGCTAAAATGTTATTTATCAGTCTATGGGAGCCAATGTGGCAAAAATTCTAATAAAAATTCAAAAAAAGAAAAACATTTCATCATCCATACTTTCAATATTTATTTACTATCCGCCACCATCGACCAGTTGGTTCGCCATCTTAATAAATCTTGTTCAGAGAGAATCCTGTTTCTCCTGTGTTCTGCTTTCTTAGCATTGATATCGCTCAGATTCTGAATGGAATTTAAAATTAAAATGATTACGATCAGGGGCGGTCCTAGGGTAAGTGCCGCCTCTTGATAACGTAAAAAAGAAGCTCCCTTTTATGCTCTACTTAGTTTATGAGTTAGAAATGATGCCCCTTCGAAGTCGGTGCCCCGATGCGATGCTTACCTTACTTACCGTGTAGGGCCGCTCCTGGTTACAAAAATAAGAGGGTTTAGTGATAAAAACTTACAAAAAGGTACAAATTATTTTCGTACTATATTAATTCTGAAGAGCTTTTAGATATAGTGGCCGTTATAAAAAAAACGAAAAAGAGAAAAAAGAATATAATCTGAAACACTTTCAGATTTTAAATACGCACTAAAGTGCTATGTATTAAAAGCGTATCATAATCCATGCGTTTTCCCTATTTTCCTTCTTTATTCCATTAAGTTTGAAAGTGTATCAATATTCACGACTGTGATTAAACAAAATAAAAATTGATATTTCTAACATCCTTTTTCTGGATGTAATACAATAGAAATAGAATGGAGAAAAGCTGCGCAGAAAAGTGCGTAATTCGAACTGAATGAAAGTTTCAAAAACTTATTTAGGTGAATTCTTTATCCAAGTCAGGCGTAACAGACCATAAAATATTATTTTAGCATCATTTAACAATGATAGACATCAGTCACATGATACAGTGGATTTCTTACAAATGTATATTAAATGCTGCAGATATACTTGTTAAAAAAGGTTGTATTTTTGCACGCCGTGAAAAAAAAAGCATGCTGATTGTTTGTCACATGACTCATTCAATTAAGATTTTATTACATAAAATGAAACCGTCTAACAATTATTTGAAATTCGCACGCGGAAAAGGAAATCTGATGTTTCATTTATTAAACTAGGGGCCAAGGCCCCCAGACTCGCTACGCTTGCTTTTCATATGAGGCATTCGGCCCCTAATCGGGTTTATTCGTAAAAAAGACATAATTTCAACAGAGAAAACCCGAAGATTGGATCAGATAGAATGTTACTGAGCTAAGCTACACATTGCTTAGTTCTTGTATCTTCATTGGTACATAAAAACTTAAACTTCACACTACAGTAGACCCCCTACCCCTCATAACACGGAAGATATTTTGTTATGGGAATCCGTGTTGTACGGGTCCTGAGCTATACTCCACCTGGAGTGCGGACTCCGCTGATAATCGCTGGAAAAAGTATTTGTACTCCTCAGAAACACAATGATATTTAATGTGGCCATTCAAAGGTTATACTAATTAGGAGCTAAAGCGTAATAAAATAAGAACATATGTTTCAGCTGTATTTTTAATAATGTAAAACCTATTGCACACCTTGCGAGTTTGCCACCCATGGCGATTTTTCATTATTTGGCGACTTGCGTACATGTAAAGTTAATAAAAGCTACGGAACAGAAAGAATAGCCTGCCACCAATGGCGACTTTTCATTATTTGGCGATTGAAATATACTCACAACCTATATTTACTGTTCATTTAAGGTTACCGGAAAACCGTTATCCATACTTTCATTTACATAATCGTTTGCAGATTGGCGTACTTAACACCACGAATTATACCATCTCGTCGCGCTAGCAAATATACAAAGTGTACTATAACTGCTATAATGGCATAGTTAACGCCAAATATTTCTACTGGTAGCAAATAATCTAGCTGGACGAGAACCGGCTTTAAAATAATCTGCATTTTAATTATTTTTCATTTTCAAGATATTAGTTATCCTGTTTTGTAAAAACGAATAATCGCTAATTCTAAACTCCTGCTATCTAAGCGAACTTACTATTTGAAAATTGTCAACTTTGTGTAACACATTTTGAGTTACTTATTTCATATAGTTTTTATTTTGGCGTAAAATGGGCGTAATTCTAACTCATGTTTGTAAATTTCACGCGATTCTAGATACTTGGAAACGCTTTGTTGCAAAGGAATGAATGATTTTATGCCAAATCTGGCAACCATTCTGTTTATTTTTTCAGTTTTTTATTAATATCTTCTAAAATAATTCGATTTTCGAAATTTAATTTAGCTCATCAGGTTCCTCGGAATTTTTCGAATCTGTGAGCACCTTAGTTGAAACTTAAATCCCCACGGTTTAGGAGAAAGTAGGCCAACAAGCTTTGACAGCGCCAGCGGCCTTTACTTTTTTTTAGAATAGAGAGATACCCAAATTAAATTTCATGCTGTTCTGGAAACTCGCGGAATCTTTTCGCAATCGAAATATTTCGTTTTGTGTACTCAGCTATTCTCATGTCCATGCAAACGATTTATTTGTGAAAAAAAAAATGATAATAAACTGTGTAATCTGGAAAATCTCTTTTAAACGAATTTGAATCCCAACTGTATGACGTCATATTCACTTGAAAAGGGTAATTTTGTCACGCAAATGATTTACTTTTTTGACTCTCGGAAATAAAATAGCGCTGAAAATAGCAAAAAATCGCTTAAAAAGGAGGGAACGGTAGATTTTCAGATGTTTAAAGAAGCGCAGATTGTTTTCTATATTTTTATACATGATCATGAAAATTTTCAAGCGGATCGTGAAAACGGTGAAGAAGTTATTAGGCTTTTTGTGTTAACTTTGTAAATTTCACGCGATTCTAGATACTTGGAAACGCTTTGTTGCAAAGGAATGAATGATTTTATGCCAAATCTGGCAACCATTCTGCTTATTTTTTCAGTTTTTTATTAATATCTTCTAAAATAATTCGATTTTCGAAATTTAAATCAGCTTAGTAGGATCCTCGGAATTTTTCGAATCTGTGGGTACCTTAGTCGAAACTCAAATCCCTACGGTTTAGGAGGAGATAGGTCCAGAAGCTTTGACAGCGCCAGCGGCGGCGACAGCGGCCTTTACTTTTTTTTAGAATAGAGAGAAACTGCGTATTCTGTAAGTTCGCGCCATCTTTCGACGGCTTTGTGAAATAAAAACTCAATTGCTCTTTGCTTTCAACATTGATAATATTTTTTTGTCATGCATTTTAAGAAGAAACTTTTGAAAGCAAATATTTATGTAAATTAAAAACTTTTCAAAAAAGTCTGTTGTCATGCTAGATAACAGGGAAAACTATAAATAGCAAATCTAGATATCAGCAAAAGATTAATAATCAAAAATTAAAAGTTATTATTTGTAATTTTAGGAAATAGATCCTAAAAGAAACTTCTGAAATCTATGTTTTGTTTTAAATTTACTTCCTTTAAGAACCGGTCTCCTAATATTAAGGCGCTCTATTCAAATATCCCTATGTCATGAATTCCAATCATTTTTTAAACAAAAACTATATCGCACATTAGTTAAAGTAACCTCCTTAAAATAGATAAATTCAAAAATGGAATTTAAGTTCGTTTATAATATTACTATGAAGAGTAAACATAAGTGACTTATTAGAAAGCCGTATTCCAAGAGAAATATATTTTAAATAAATATTTTCAGTGAAGTATCTCCCGCTTTTCTTTAAAAATGTAAAACATGTTTTAGATAGAAATAATTTTTATAAAATACGGATATTTTAGAAATCGTTTTATAAATAGTACTCAACCAGTTCAACGTTTTACACTATTACTAGGACTCCAGGTTCACTAGGATGTGAGAAAACAAAAAAATTCGCATGTGTGAAATGAACACTTCAAAGTAATAACACTACTTAATATTTTGGCCGTTGACAAATTAATATGTGCATCTACCGGAATGTTATAGAAGAGTTGTAATTAGCTAGGTAATAATTCATAATGAAGCAAACACCTGAAAATGATATAGTATTCCTCTTATCATATCAACAAAATACAGTATCGATTTTCAAAAATACGTTTTACTAAATTTGATCAAAATAAGCAAACGATATTTGTAGGTGCTCACATGTACTAATAGGTTGTTTGGAAAATACCATAGCACATAACGTCTCATTGAATCTGTAATAATACTTTATTTTCTTTAATCATTTTATGTAGCAATGTATCCTCAAGTAGCACATTTCTTTTCAAAAGTGGTTTATTATTGATGTTTCTAACATGAATTATACTCTTTCTTTGTTTTAGTACTCAGCGAATTATTAAAAAATCTAAAAATTAGTTGGAATAACATGTAAAATATGTTTCTAAAATAACACTGAAGGAAAACCTTACATTGATTCACTTATTTTAGATTAAATTTAGTAATTTCCTTTCCTTTCCTACATTGCAAATAATTTTTATTTGGTAAACATAATTCATATCTTATTGCGTTTAAAAAAAATAAGAAATGTGTCTTTTAATAAATTTGTACGACATCTTAACGTAGTTAACGTAGTTAAACATACCATTAAGCAATTTAGATATTTTTGAATATATTATGAGCAATTATACCGTTTGTAAATCCTTTTTTTTTTTACAGTTTCCAAAATACCTTCAGATAATATTTTGACTTACCTCATATTCCCATTTACCTTCAACAAGAAAGTATTCCCCTTATTTTTCACTTCCTGAAAATCAGATAATGAAATATTTTAAATTTTTTGCGATCACACAAAATGGCGATTTCGTTATAATGTGTGCGAACTGAGTTTCTAGCTATATAATTTTTTAATAACGATTTTCTCATAAATCTAAAGTTATATCAACTATTTCTGTCTTAGTTATGCAGTGCTTTCTGTTGATATAAACTTTCATATAAGTACAGACAAGAGTCTAATTATTTCACATGGAGCCATTTACAGCATTTTAAATCTTTTTGTAAATTTCCCGCCACAATAAATTCTAGATCTTCATTAAATGTTTAGGAATATCTGAATATAGGCACCTTTCAGAAACTGCTATCAACTGTCAAGAGGTCTTCGGAACTATGTATTTACCGTCTGATTCATCGGAAGTCAAATACGTAGTCCCTTATGGCCTTATCACACTAAAGGGAAAATCCGAGCAACTTCGCGCTGGACCAACTTTTCCGACGGACCTGAAGGCGTGGTTATCTTTAAGGGTTGCAAAAGTAAAAAAAAACTCTCTCCGAAGCCAAATAGTCATCGCATCGCTGATTTGGCGTGCAGTTCTTATTTTACTTATCGTGCGTTGGTATATTTACATCGGATCGGCAGCAATTTCGGCAGCATCGGATGGGCAGCAATCTCTAATTCCAAAGTCCACTTGAACGCGGCCATAATTTTATTTACATGTGATTCTGACATCGAGCCAAGCTTCGAACATAGTAGTAGTCGCCATTGCTCGAAATTGCCTATGACGTAGCAGGAAGAAGTACTCTGATTGGCCGAAATTTCGTCCGACTCGGATTTTTTCCTTCGGAAAGGAAAAAGTAGGAGTTCGCGGTCGTCAAGGTAACGGCGGAGAAAATCGGCCGGAAACTTTATTTGCAAGGAAAGTTGGTCGGTTTTTTGTCAGTGTGATAGCCCTATTAGTTGCTAATGCGATGCAAAGTGTTTGCTATGGCAAAGCTACGCAATTGCTATTTCCCAAGGATGGAGAGTGCCGTGGTCGGAGGACTTTTTAAGGGTAATTATAACGCTTATTTATGTCACATCTTCAGAAGTTCAATCAAAACTCCAGATCGTTAGATCTACAACCGCGTGATGGACCATAATGCTTCACCTACACACTTCAGCATTTTGAGTATCTTATCCACTCGGCCATGGTGGGGCAATAATTCGATCGATTCATTCAGGCCGCAGATTTCCGTCATAATTCATCGTTGTGAAACGTTGTCCCATCTTAATGTTTCTTAGTACACAAATAGCTCCCTCCCCCCCCCTCCATTTTAATAGTTAGATCAATAAATTTAGCGTAAAAACACAACTCTTTCTATCGTTACCTAATGTATACGGTAGGTAATGGAATTTCTGTTCTTTCCAGATATTCTGTAGTAGCACGATCACACCCCGCCCGATGACTGTCAGTAGCTCGGTGACGTCATCGCGGAATGGAGCAGCCAGTATGAATCCAGTTTTAGTCACTTTTTCTGACTTGTAAACTTTTGAGTTGATTTATAAACTTTTTTTTTCTTACAGAGATTTCCTCCGACATGCTTTCCCCAAGACATGTGGCGCCCCTCGCTTTCCTGCTGCTTTCTTCACAGTTATGGTTCCAGGCCTTCGCCGGACACCACGGTCAGGGCGGCTTTGGAGGATCGGGCATAGAGATGCTCCTGGCAGCAGGGATATTGGCGAAACTTCTCAACAAGCATCACCATGGGCACCACCAGTCCCACCCGATACCCATCCCCATCCCGATGCCCGTTCACCACGGGGGAGGCGGACACGAAGTCATTCACCACGGGCACGGTCACCATGGACACCATGATCACCATGGACACGGCAGCCAGGTTTATTATGATTACGCAGCTTACATGCCTTATTATGCAGCTGCTCCGTCCAACTACATGCCGACGTACTACAGATTGCAATGAACGGGATTTGTAACGTAGCACGTAGATTTGTAAATAAGAACTCCATTGTTTATGACGGTTCTTCATCATGTACAGATATATATTTCATGGTATACTATGTGAGTGTGTGCTTCTCATTATTATCTATAGTGTGAATATTCTAACATGTTAAAGCCTTGAGATGCATTTTTGTAATTTAGATGTAGGATTTTTTACTATATTGCTGCTAAGTCAAGTAATAGCCCTGTATTCTCGAAGTAGTAGCCCTGTAGTCTTGAAATTTTCTAAAAAACATTACATAATTTTTTTAAAGTTTATTATTAGTTTTCATGTTTTAAAACTAATAAACTCTTTCATACTAATTTTCCTAACATTTACAATTGGTTATAAGTAAAAAAATTTCACTCCTATGATTAATATTTTTAGGTCATCAGCCGATTCATCATGAATAAAGTTTTGATTTTCATTGCGTGCCTTTGCAAGTAAGGCAATCGTATGCAACTAACAAAACTAACCATTATACTATGCATTTTATCTATTTTACTATTTCTACGTCCAATTTATATCTTCTTTACTTACTATTCTGGTGGTTCCTTTTTGTGTTAGCCCACTTTGAAATATTAAGAAATGCTTTTTACCTGAGCATGCATAAATACATATGTATACATAATTCACAGATAACCACAACTCTACAAAGCCGAGTTAATAGAAAGTAACGTAACTAAACAGCATATTTTAATTTACTAATTTTGTTGAAAATTTCTAATGGAAATAACGTGACTTATTAAAGATATTATTTACAGCAGAAATTATCACAAAACATGCATTTAAAAAATGCATGTTTTGTGATCAGGGATAGCAAGTAAGGATGCAGCCAGGAAAATATTTCAGTGGGGGGGGGGGGGGTGAGGTATGAAATTAGTCATAAGTAAATAAAAGTTATTCCTGCACGACTTAGCTTATGCTAACTAATTCAAAAATTTCGTTGGTCGGATAAATCTCGATATCCTTTCCCTGGCTACGTCTCTGATAAGAAGAAATAAGATATTAACTATACATTACTTTCAGAAGTTTAATTTAATGTATCTGCTAAAATATATCACGAGATAACAAGGCATTTCCAATATTAAAAAAAAAAAGGTGATTGGAAATCTTGCTCATATTCGATATGATTTTATCACAATTTTACTCATGATTCAATACACAAGAAAAAAAAATCCTTTTTTAAGCAAAATGCGTATAAGACACTGTAAGTTCTCAAGACAAACAAAGCAAAATATATCTTACTGGAAGTATGCAATGATTTTATTTGCTACTTTTAAGATATTGTTATCTCGTATGTTTTAAACCTTAACTATGTAAATATGTCTATATGATATTAGTTCCTATGTATATCTGTAGAATTATTCTTGTAAAATATTGTTGAATTTCAATAAAAGTATATAAATTAAAAAGAACTCGTTCTTTCTTTGACATTTTCTATGCATAATATATAAATAAATAAATAAATAAATAAATATTGTCTGTTTTTTTCTCTACCATTAGAGAGTAGTGCTTAAGACCGGTCGAAATAAAAATTCAAATAATTATATACAGAAAATGTGAAGAAGCATTTTACACAACTTTACAAATACAAAATCTTCGGTCTCTCATTTTAAGTTTATATTTAACATTTTAAGGATAAAAAATAAAAGTACATACTTTTTCCAATTCTAATTATCCACTGTACAAAATTTACCAAGAGTCTTGAAGCATTTGTTAGTTATTGTTGTTACATACGAACAAAAATATTAACATTTTATTCATTTGATGGAGTACAGGGCGGATATTGTAAATAATTTTTCATATAAACTGAGTTCCTCAGTTAAAATGAGTGAACAAATTGTTTTGGTGTATGGACTATACATGAGATGAGTTCAAGGAATTCAGAAATAGAAGAAAATTTAATTTTAAAATATCCACTAGTTGGCGTTTTGTATTAAAGAAGAAATGGAAATGGGTAATACAATATTTATTTAGTAGTTTTTGAACATTTGTTAGCTAATTCAGGTCATTTTTCAGTTTTTCACCATGCAAAGCACAATCTAGCTTGCATTTTTTTTTTAACTGAACTTTTCAAACATCTTCCATAAGCGCATCATGTGTACAATCCATGAGCCAAATTTTGTAACAATTGGACCGCCCTGTTTAGCATTAGAATACTTTTACAGAATACATTTCATTATAACCACCTTGCACATATAAAGGTACTTAAAATTGTAACAACGAGCATAAAAAATATAGCACAATAACCAAGAAATGTTTATTTTTTAAATAGCATTTCTTACATAACTTTAAAAGAAAATGACATGATCTCTTTGTATAATTTATAAAGGTTGTATAATTTTGCAGAAAATGTATAAGATGCAAAATTCTTGTTCTTTACTGTCTAAACATTATGTAAAAGTGTTTAAGAAATTTAAAGCTATTAAAACAATTTTTTTATACAGGCTTATTTTTTCTGCAATATATAATGACAGTTCATTTATTTCAAACACCACATGAGTATTTTTATTAAAATAAATAAATGATATACTTAAAAAACTTATCGTTTAAATGGGTGTTTGATATTATTAATTTAAATGAATTTTTACTTATTTAATTTTAAATAAATTTAAAGGTAATCCACACTAATTAAATTTTGAGAATTGATTTGAAAATTATGTATATTTTTACCATCATTCTTTATTTTAACTTTGAATTACATTTTTTTTAACGCTCACTTCCAGTTTATCTGTTAAAGAAAAATAGTTTTAGCCTCATTTCCAGCAATAATACTGTCTATAAAATTGTTTTTTAAAAGATAACTACAGTATATAGCTTTAAAAAATGGCCTTTAATGAATTTTTAACAGAAGTAGGCCATTCTAACATAGACAGTAGAAGTTACTTTTAGAAAATACTAAATATAAGAAATCTAACAATATTACCTTAAAGCACTCATAAAAGTTTTAGATAAAGAAAGAAACCTATATTTTCCCCAAATTGCATTATACCGCTATAAAAATGGCGAATAGAATAGCAATTATGTAAATGAAAACGTACTTCTGAAAAGAAAATAACTATGCAAGTGCTGCCAAATGTCATTTCCAAAATGTTTATAACGTAGAAAAATTTGGAAATACTAAAAGTGTGCAAATACTTGCTATACAGAAAAATAATATCTTAGCGGATTAGTCTTAATATGCATCTGTGTGTGTGTGTGTGTCTGTTACGTTAATCCTGCCAATGTCGCAATAACTTTCTACTGAGCAAACATGTGTTATCTTTCAATATGTTTTTAACTAGCACATAATTTGGAAAAATAAAGTAAACAATTAGTAATAGGAAACTTCTGCAATGTTAAGTTTTGTAATGTTAACTGCAGATGCGTTTAATGGGACAGAGAATAAATAATTCTTCTCCGAAGTATATTTTGAGAAGTGAGAATCGCATGGAAGCTTAGCATATTTCATAATTTATTACTTCTTTCAATAGCATTTGATATATGGCGTAGTTTCACTACCTATACACCATCATCCTTACTCCCCCCTCCCCCTTCAACAAAGTAAATAAATAAAATAAATAAATAAATATGAAATCTATATAAATAAAATTAGACTTTTGTCTGTACATTTCTTGGAATTCAAGAATTTTGCGATTTCTATCCGTTTCAAGCACTCGGGAATCCGATGCGACCCTCAAAAAAAAGTTTGTCTATCTGTCATTCTGTCATTCTGTCCGTGACGCTTTTTTTGTTTAAGCATCACGTAAAAATGACTGAAGCGAATGATATGAAATTGGGTGTCATGATAGGTGGTCACTCAACTTAAAACATAGGCGTCGAATTTTTAAAAAATCTTGATTAGATTTTCAGATTTTGCGAAAATCGTTTCAAACTGCGTAAATTTGTGTTCAAGCATCACGCAAAAATGACTGAAGCGAATGATATGAAATTGGGTGTCATGATAGTTGGTCACTCAACTTAAAACATAGGTGCCCAATTTTTAAAAAATTCTGATTGGATTTTGAGATTTTGCGAAAATCCTCTTAAACTGCGTAAATTTGTGTTCAAGCATCACGTAAAAACGACTGAAGCGAATGATATGAAATTGAGTGACATGATAGGTGGTCACTCAACTTAAAACATAGGCGTCGAATTAAAAAAAAATCTTGATTAGATTTTGAAATTTTGCGAAAATCATTTCAAACTGCGTAAATTTGTGTTCGCACATCACGTAATAACTGCAAAGGTGAAAAAATGATATTTGGTGAAATGATAGGTGGTCACTCACCTTAAACTATAAGCATCTAATTAAAAAAAATCCATCAGATTTCGAGATTTTGTGAAAATCCTTTAAAACTGAGTGAATCTTTGTTCCCGTATTACGTAATAACGACTAAAGCGAATGATATGAAATTTGGTCACACGATAGAGGGTTGCTTAACATAAACTATAGGAGTCCAATTTTTTAAACATTTTTATTAGATTTTGAGATTTTGTGAAAATTCTCTCAAAATACGTTTATATTTCTTCAAACATCACGTAATAACGACTAATACGAATGATACGAAATTGAGTGATATGATAGGTAGTTGCTCATCTTAATTTATAGGCGTTGAATTTTAAAAATATTTTGCTACATTTTGAGATTTTTTGAAAATCGTTTTAAAATGCTGAAAATTTGTTCCAGCATCACGAAATAAAGACTGCAGGGAATGAAACGAATTTAGGTGACATGATAGGTTGTTACTCAACTTAAATTCTAGGCTTCAAATTTTTCAAAAATGTTGATTAAATTTTGAGATTTTGCGAAAATTATTTCAATATGCGTCAATATTCGTTCGCGCATCACATAATTACGAGTAAAGCGAATGAAACGATTTAACTTAGTGACTCACTAACCTGTAATATTTTAACAATACATGAAAATTATAACTTCGCTTTGTTTACTTTGGCAACATACTACATCCATTCTGTGTACTCCTACAATGCTAACGAAAGTTCTTGCTTTTTGGAAATTTTCATTCACTAACCCGTCAAGGACGGGTACTTCAGCTAGTCCATATAAATAAAATTAGACTTTTGTCTGTACATTTCTTGGAATTCAAAAATTTTACGATTTCTATCCGTTTCAAGCACCCGGGATTCCGATGCGACCCTCAAAAAAAAGTTTGTCTGTCTGTCATTCTGTCCTTCTGTCATTCTGTCCGTGACGCTTTTTTGTTTAAGCATCACGTAAAAACGACTGAAGCGAATGATATGAAATTTTGTGTCATGATAGGTGGTCACTCAACTTAAAACATAGGCGTCGAATTTTTGAAAAATCTTGATTAGATTTTCCGATTTTGCGAAAATCGTTTCAAACTGCGTAAATTTGTGTTCAAGCATCACGCAAAAACGACTGAAGCGAATGATATGAAATTGGGTGTCATGATAGGTATTCACTCAACTTAAAACATAGGCGTCCAATTTTAAAATCTTGATTGGAGTTTGAGATTTTGCGAAAATCCTTTCAAACTGCGTAAATTTGTGTTCAAGCATCACGTAAAAACGACTATAGCGAATGATATGAAATTGGGTGTCATGATAGGTGGTCACTCAACTTAAAACATAGGCGTCGAATTTTAAAAAAATCTTGATTGGATTTTCCGATTTTGCGAAAATCGTTTCAAACTGCGTAAATTTGTGCTCAAGCATCACGCAAAAACGACTGAAGCGAATGATATGAAATTGGGTGTCATGATAGGTGGTCACTCAACTTAAACTATAAGCATCTAGTTTAAAAAAATCGATCAGATTTCGAGATTTTGTGAAAATCGTTTAAAACGGAGTGAATCTTTGTTCCCGCATTACGTAATAACGACTAAAGCGAATGATATGAAATTTGGTCACACAATAGATGGTTGCTCAACATAAACTATAGGAGTCCAATTTTTTAAACATTTTTATTAGATTTTGAGATTTTGTGAAAATTCTCTCAAAATGCGTTTATATTTCTTCAAACATCACGTAATAACGACTAATACGAATGATACGAAATTGAGTGATATGATAGGTAGTTGCTAATCTTAATTTATAGGCGTTGAATTTTTAAAATATTTTTATTACATTTTGAGATTTTGCGAAAATCGTTTTAAAATGCTGAAAATTTGTTCCAGCATCACGAAATAAAGATTGCAGGGAATGAAACGAATTTGGTTGACAGGATAGGTTGTCACTCAACTTAAATTCTAGGCTTTCATTTTTTCAAAAATGTTGATTGAATTTTTAGATTTTGCGAAAATTATTTCAATATGCGTAAATATTCGTTCGCGCATCACATAATTACGACTAATGCGAATGAAATGATATTACTTAGTTACTCTCTAACCTGTAATATTTTAACAATACATAAAAATTATAACTTCGCTTTCTTTACTTTGGCAACATACTACATCCATTCTGTGTACTCATACAATGCTGACGACAGATCTTGTTTTTTTTTGGAAATTTGCATTCACTAACCCGTCGAGGACGGGTACTTCAGCTAGTAATCTATAAAAATTTAATTAGACTTTTGTCTGTACATTTCTTGGAATTCAAAAATTTTGCGATTTCTATCCGTTTCAAGCACCCGGGAATCCGATGCGACCCTCAAAAAAAAGTTTGTCTGTCTGTCATTCTGTCATCTGTCATTCTGTCCGTGACGCTTTTTTTGTTTAAGCATCACGTAAAAACGACTGAAGCGAATGATATGAAATTTGGTGTCATGATAGGTGGTCACTCAACTTGAAACATAGGCGTCGAATTTTTAAAAAATCTTGATTGGATTTTGAGATTTTGCGAAAACCGTTTCAAACTGCGTAAATTTGTGTTCAAGCATCACTCAAACACGACTGAAGCGAATGATATGAAATTGGGTGTCATGATAGGTGGTCACTCAACTTAAATCATAGGCGTCCAATTTTTAAAAAATTCTGATTGGATTTTGAGATTTTGCGAAAATCCTTTCAAACTGCGTAAATTTGTGTTCAAGCATCACGTAAAAACGACTGAGGCGAATGATATGAAATTGGGTGTCATGACAGCTGGTCACTCAACTTAAAACATAGGCGTCCAATTTTTAAAAAAATCTTGATTAGATTTTCAGATTTTGCGAAAATCGTTTCAAACTGCGTAAATTTGTGTTCAAGCATCACGTAAAAACGACTGAAGCGAATGATATGAAATTGAGTGACATGTTAGGTGGTCACTCAACTTATAACATAGGCATCGAACTTTAAAAAAATCTTGATTGGATTTTGAGATTTTGCGAAAATCGTTTCAAACTGCGTAAATTTGTGTTCAAGCATCACGCAAAAACGACTGAAGCGAATGATATGAAATTGGGTGTCATGATAGGTGGTCACTCAACTTAAAACATAGGCGTCGAATTAAAAAAAATCTTGATTAGATTTTGAAATTTTGCGAAAATCATTTCAAACTGCGTAAATTTGTGTTCGCACATCACGTAATAACTGCAAAGGTGAAAAAATGATATTTGGTGAAATGATAGGTGGTCACTCACCTTAAACTATAAGCATCTAATTAAAAAAAATCCATCAGATTTCGAGATTTTGTGAAAATCGTTTAAAACTGAGTGAATCTTTGTTCCCTTATTACGTAATAACGACTAAAGCGAATGATATGAAATTTGGTCACACGATAGATGGTTGCTCTACATAAACTATAGGAGTTCAAATTTTTAAACATTTTTATTAGATTTTGAGATTTTGTGAAAATTCTCTCAAAAACGTTTATATTTCTTCAAACATCACGTAATAACGACTAATACGAATGATACGAAATTGAGTGATATGATAGGTAGTTGCTAATCTTAATTTATAGGCGTTGAATTTTAAAAATATTTTGCTTACATTTTGAGATTTTTCGAAAATTGTTTTCAAATGCTGAAAATTTGTTCCAGCATCACGAAATAAAGACTGCAGGGAATGAAACGAATTTGAGTGACATGATAGATTGTCACTCAACTTAAATTCTAGGCTTCAAATTTTTCAAAAATGTTGATTAAATTTTGAGATTTTGCGAAAATTATTTCAATATGCGTAAATATTCGTTCCCATAATTACGACTAAAGCGAATGAAATGATATTACTTAGTTACTCTCTAACCTGTAATATTTTAACAATACATGAAAATTATAACTTCGCTTTCTTTACTTTGGCAACATACTACTTCCATTCTGTGTACTCCTACAATGCTGACGAAAGTTCTTGCTTTTTGGAAATTTTCATTCACTAACCCGTCAAGGACGGGTACTTCAGCTAGTAAATAAAATAAAATAAATAAAACAAAATGAATCTCATTCTTCAGCCAAAAATTAAGATGATGCAGTTAAAGGGGATTTTAAAGGGGGTATTTTTGCATTCCTGTTGTATTCTGAATTATCTTGATTTTCCCAATATTTATAAATGTTACTTAGAATGTGCACGGCTGCACATTTATTTTCGCCAGTAATATATGCTTTAAACTCGCGAAATATCTTATTGAATTCATTTGAATTGGCTTAAAATGCACGGAATTAAATGTCGTAGTTTGTTTAAATCAATATCTGGGTCTGAAAATTTTGGATTGAACAAAAATGTGCAACGAGAACAATATAAGATGGGTTCAAAATAAAGTTCCACCGTTTTCCCCAAAACAGACACAAAAAAGAAAATCCTTAAATTATAAAACAATGGAACCATTACTTGAGTAAAAGTTCAATATTTAAGCATCGCCCCAATACTTCCATCTCAAAGTATTACATAAGAATCATAGTTCCTTTGTCGGGTGTTTATTATTTAGAATATGGTTGCAGTATCTTTTTCTTTGAGTCCATGTGGCTGTTGAAAAAACACGTAAATGTATAATATCTGACACAGTTACACAGTTTTTTGTCAAAGCAAAATGCTTACCGAAATTCTATATGATTACTTCCTTCAAATGAAAACAAAGGAAGAAAGTATACACAATTTTTATACTATACAGCAATGAAACCTATAGGCATGATTCATTGTCCATCAAATCAAATTGGCTTAACACATTTTAGGGACAAATCCATGTTTAGCTCAAATAGAACAAACTTCCGATAATTTGTTGAATTGAGTAATTTAGTAATCGCAAGCAAATGAAAACTGTCAAAATGTCTTTGAATCAACTCAAAATAAATAAATAAATAACTTTAGAGTACTGATATGTGCTTGTGTAATGTCAATCTCAGCTGTAAACGACTCAGAGAAAAATGTTTCACGGTCTTCAACACTACAGTTTATAATACTTGGCATCAATAGCAGCAACTAGTTTGTAGAGTATTACAAGCATGTTTATGCGTGAATACGCTTTGAAATCTAAAATCCTAGTCCAACATCTCAGAAGGTGCCAATTCAGGTCCTAGGTAGTTCCAAATTTGGAGACCACTCATGCGGGACAATGTTAACCTGTCAAAAAGGCGTCCCCATAAAGAAATGACCAACATCACGGGCCTTCGTAGTAGTCAAACCTACAGTCGCAGCTGACAGGCCACTGGAAAGAAAAGAAAGTATTATTATGGAAGAAAAAGAGCTAGCTTTACGAAACATGAGCGTTTTAATAAGTACGGTTGTATTTTTAAGTATTTTCGTTGTATTTGAAATAAGTTACCATCATATAATCCATGTAGTTTCCTTATTTTTTACTCATTTTATATGAACGCATGCTCTAAATTTTAAGAATATTTAAATGTCGTCCATTATCTCCAGAACTATAGACAGATTTCAATGAAATTTGTTGAAAGTAGGTTGATATAATTAAACAAATAACCTTTTAACTTTCAAACTCTCTCTTCTATCGTAACATCTATCGTACTTTTACTCTCTCTTGATCGTATTAACTCCCATCAAAGTCGGAAGATATGAAACAATCACGGAAGTTGAGGGAAGGGAGTGGTTAGAGGGTCTGACACCCCACCCCCCTTTAATCTACGCAAAAATGCTAATTTTAACCGAATGTCCACCTGTAAACTCTATATTTTAATGGATAATAAAAGGAATTAGTATAAATATAAAAAAATGTGTGATGTTTACTGAAATTTTTTAAAAGTTATTTATTGTAATATTTACCACCAGTGGTAAGTACAGTGGTTTCAGGATTAAACAGAAAAATACTTCTTACAACATAGACCTCACACCTTGATTTTATACTGAAAATATGACAGCTTATGAGCTCTCTCTTCTAATGGTGAGATTATTTTAATATACACGTTCAAACAAAGGGAACTTAGTAATGAATATAGAAAGTAATTTTTGAGTGACAAAAAATAAATAAATAAAATAAAATAAAGAGGATTCCAGCGATTACGGGGGTAGCGTAAAGAAAGAAGATAGAGACTATTCATTCTTTATTAAGAAAATACTTTAAAGATTATTGCTTGCCATTCATAACTGATATAGTGATACATGTGAAAATATATGAAGGTAATAATAGCCCAGTAATGACTAGAACACTGCACTAGTGAATAAGACACAGAACATTTGTAGATGGCTGAAATGTGAAAATCAAGGATTCTGACCTACTGTCGATCTAATACTCTGGAGTTTGGGGCTGTTTTGAAACGATGCAACGTGAATACGTGTTAGACACCCTTAAAACGTCCTCCGCATAAGGCCCTTCTTCCATTACGCAAATATTCCTTCAGTCACTTTGCCTTAACAAAATCAAAACACTAAGTTAATAATTCGTAGACAGGCCCGACACAGAAAAGAAATCTAAAACTTCTAATGAACTAAGGTAAGAATTCATATACCTGTTAATACAATACGCAGTGGCGAGCCTCTATAATTTTCCATTTCAACGAAAATGCATACATTTAGGAAGCACAAGGATTTTAAAAACTGTGTAAGGAACCGCATTCAGTATTATGAATATCCCCTTCTCATTATAGCATCAAGGCACGCACCTCAAAACATTAAAAAAGAACATAACGTACGTTTTATTCGGCGTCTCTTCCCTAAGCCTGTTTGAATTATAAACAACGCACCAGCACATATAATTTTTCTGCTTCAGTGAGTGGCAAAATGAGTTTAGCAGATACACATCGTCTTTCGCTTTCAGTTCCTTCTGAGTAGAGAGGCTTATTTTCCAGAACTGCTCAGAATCGAAAGCAAGGGATTAAGATATACACTAACCCTTTGCGCACCAGGCTAATTTATCTATAAACGGACCATGATACGAGATTATTAAATTCTGTTTAATTTACATAGATTAATTATGTTAAGCGAGTGAAAATGGAGGTTAAAAATATCGATATGTGAAAAAATGGAGGTTAAAAATATCGATATGTGAAAACTGCAAATATATTTTGATTTCACGTAAATTTAGACATGTTTAATTTATGACGTCTTGCTTACGACGGTAGTAAGCGAAATCCCAGTAGTTAGTTCCTTTTTGTACACTAACCAAACGATGTTCTAACTTACGACGCCGTTGGATTTTTATTTTTTATTTTTTTTAAATAAAGCCATTATGGAGGAACGTAACTCTGCATTCAAAATCAAAGTTTAAGTGATGTATATGTTTTCAGTGACAGTTAAGGTGTATATACATACAAAAGAAATGAATTGCATAATGTCAGTAAAGTGTGACACTAGGAATAAATCAACAAATCAAACATAAGTCATGATTTAAAAAGTTCATTTGCAACTATAAATTTGTGCGTTTCTATGAATTTTACATAAAAAGTCAGTTCATTTTAAGAAAATGTCAATTTTTACAAAGTCTGCAAAAATGAACTAACATTTTTTTTGTACACTCATGTCCATAAATTAAGGTTAATGAAGTTCAGGCAAAGAAAGAGAAAGAATCAAAACAAATTTTACTTATTTGTAAAGTCTATTTATTAAACAAAAAGTAAAGAGCAAAAAAGATGCTATATGTTTGACATAATTAATAAAAATTGCAAGTTTTACTCCCTTGACCAAATTTAAAAAAAGAACCTATTTACAGAAAACAGTATAACACGGTTAGTAGGATGGTTAATACGGAGTATGTCTCCCGGACGATGCAATACAGGCCTGACAACGCCTAGGCATGCTGAGTATCAAATGATCAATCTGATCTTGCGGAATATTACACCACTCATCAAGCAATGCACTCCGAAGTTCCGGTAGACAGGTGGGAGGGGGTTGACGGGCTGCAATTCGTCGGCCAAACATATCCACACATGCTCTATTGGATTCAAGTCCGGTGAGTATGCTGGCCAATGCATACGGGTGATATCCTCCGATTGAAGGCATTCGTCTACAATGTTTGCACGGTGAGGACGGGCATTGTCATCCATAAACACAAATTCAGCACCCATGGCGCCCCGAAACAAACGTACATGTTGTTCCAGAATGACATCCCGATAGATGTGGCCTGTCATCGTTACACTCTGAACATGCAGGTCAGTTCTGGAACCAAGAATAATTCCTCCCCAAACGAGCCATCCTGCACCACCGTAACCGTGTCTTTGAATGGTGTTCTCTTGGTGGTAACGGGTGCCTGGCGCTCTCCAGATGAATGTCCGGCGAGAATCAGACTCCAAACTAAACCTGGACTCGTCGGAAAACATCACACAAGACCACTGTTGCGGTGTCCACAATGCATGCTCTCTACTCCAGGTTAATCGCAGGCGACAGTGAGTTGCGGTAAGTGGAACACATCTGACAGGCCTACGAGCATATAGACCAATGTGCCCTAAGCGTCTGTACACGGTCTGCCTTGAAACTGTCGTACCGGTAGCTGAAGAGAGCTGACGAGACAGGTTTGATGCTGTACTCCGTCTGTTTCTTTTGGCAGTAACTGCCAAATAGCGGTCCTCATTCGGCGTTGTAACTCGGGGGCGACCTGTGCTGTAACGTCTACTCACATTACCATCATCTTGGATACGTTGCCAAAGCCTGAAGATGACACTCTGGGCGATTCCAAGTTCCTCGGATACTTCCAGCTGGGTACGTCCACATTCCAGTCGTCCGATAATTCTGCCACGTAAAACATCATCCAAATGCCTCCTTTGTGCCATAACTATGCGGTTTTTGCACTGAAAGGCTTTCACAGCGCTTGTGAACAATTTTACTTCTTTGCCACCATTCCTTATATACCCCCTCTCTTACACTCTCGTCATTGTGACGTACCATTAACGCCATCTGGTGGTTTCCTGTAATTTGCATATTCTTCTTCAAGATGTGTGTGATCATTCCACAGGTGAAATTTTTATTTTAGAGATCAATTTCTGTGTGATTCTGAATTATCCTTAATTTATGGACATGAGTGTATAAAACGAAATTTAAACATCAAGATGCTCTAGTTAGATACATACAACTTTTTTTAATATCGTTATTTGAATGAGGTATATTTCCGTGTAATTTCTGTCAAATCATAAATCATGAGAGTCCAAGCACATTATTTGCGCTTTTTTAAAAAATTATTTTTTCATATTATTATGAACTACTAAATCTTATTTTGAAAATTCATTCATTGTCTTTTCATTTAAATAAGAATGACTCAAATGTCTATAAAATTAGTTTGTTTATTCAGACCATTAGTTCTTAAAATATTCGGGCATACACTTAAAATAAAGACTTAACCATGCGTTTGAATCTCTCTGGAGGGTTAATACTGATGTTTGCATTTTAATCTAACGTTCTCTACATTGCCTCACACAGCTTACTGATTGGAACGATTCATTCTCCATTCCTTTGATTGATGCACCATTGATACAGTTTCTAAAAGCAGTGCTCAACTTTTCAATTTTATTCTTTTCGTATTAAAATTTTTTCGCTCACCTACAATTTCATAATAAAATAATGAAATTTATGTTTAAGGGGAATAAGCTTCGAGAGTTATTTGTAGTATATAGGCTTGTGTGAAAAATTTAAAAGTCATAAAATTCAGTTCGTAAATAATTAAAACAACTATTAAAATAAATTGTTTCCTTCTGTGATGCTTGCATATCGAAATGTGTCTTGCGTTTGTTTCCTCAATGGTCATCTTTTATGAAAGGTCTGGAGGTGAATTGCTCAAAAATCACATTGTTCGCAATTCATATTCATACCCTTAAAATTCAACGAAATTATCTCATAGTTCTATTTCCCGAGACTTAAAATTGAAAAAATATTGGCACGCATGTAATACCTGTAACTTATAAGTTTCCTAAAAATCTACAGATAATTTTGACATACATTTTATGATAAATCTTCAAAATTCAATTTCTGACATTTTTCTCTAGAATTCCGAAAAGCAGATTTCAAATTGTGAACGAAACTAGAATAGGGTCAGGAACTTACTCCTCTTTACGATGTTGAAATTTGAAACCATATCATGAGCAATGCTCATCGGAATTTATATACATCGTATATTTTCTTATAGATAAATTGTGTAAAATAAGTCTACTTCAGATTGCATTCTGAGACATTAATGAACTAATAATAGTAATAATAGAAGAAGGTTTTGAGCGGTTCTATTTGACTTGAAAAAAAAAAATGATGAGACTGAAAAATATCTTTCAGCCATAAACGCAAGTAGATTCACTGTCTCTTGTTCGCACAAAAAGACTTCTTACCTAAAATAGCATGCCGTGTGTCATTTGTTGTTTACATCACAGTTTTATTTGGAGGGATTTAAAATAACTGCTTACGTGATGTTTAATAGTCTCTAAACTTTCCAAATAATAAAAATAATTTCATACGGCCTTCTCACTAATGACACAACCAATTACGTTGGTACGGACCGCAAGTGCTTTGATCGTAAAACGCAACTTTCGTGGTCCGCAGTGCCCTGAAAAGTAAGATTCTTTTTTATTTCAATAAAATGAAAGCATAAATAGAAACAACGATAAAAATAAATACAAAATTCCGTGGCAACTTCGCCGCACGAGGTTCACCCTGCGGAATTTTCATGCTTCAGTTGATTGCAGAACTCAGTCAGCAGTTCAAAACGTACGATCTCCGAATTTGCCTTCCTTGTTTTCAAAGGCAGGCATTTCCAAGATTAACCCTATGACCAAAACAAAGGATTAAGATAGATTCTGAGATGGTTGAGATCGGTTACCGGGACCGCAGTTTAACGAAGATGTGAAACTATTTATCATATATATTTAGCGAGATAATTTCTTGTTTTCATAATGAAGCTACAACTTTTTTTCCTACTCTAGAAGCCATTTGGATGTAATGGAGGCTAATTGATTATTTACATATTCCTCTCTGTATTTTGCTTGAAATTTTATTTGAAAAATTACCATACAAAATAGGTGCAAGAGGTAGACTAGATTTTAAAAAGGAATTATTTAAACAGCATTTACTAGAAATTAAATTTTAAAAATGGATTGCTTGCTTAATTTGCTCTCTCGCGACATACATATTTTAACAAGAACTAATTTAATGCATGAAGAAGTAATCAGAACTAATTTTTTAGAACTAACTAAATGAATGGAACTGTGCCGTAAAGAAAAGCTTTATTGTAAAAAGGAACATTTAAAAGTAAAATAGAAATATTTATGCATTACAGAAGTAAAAGTTTTTCTTTAAAATGCATTACTCATAGGTGATATAGCAAAATAAATGAAATTAAAAAAAAATTATTACAAACGCTCAATTTTTTTCATACGAAAAAGCTTTCACAGTTGTTTTTGGGAGGGGTGGGGATTTTCCCTAACAATTGGGCCATCATCACTAAATATTTGTTTAACATAGGTATTTTCCAAATTGAAAAGTTACTGGCTGATTTCGAAGATTGTATCGCTATTAACCTAGTGTGTTTAAACCAGTGGTTTTTTAACCTTTCAGGTCTATATCACTTTTGACCATTTTTGACAACTGAAATTGATTATTAAATTTATTTAATATTAATCAAATATATTTTAGCAGCATGAATTAAAAATAAATTAACATAAAAAATGTACAAGAAATACAAAATAAAAAAATATAATATAAATAACATAGCGCAAAATACAACACAAGTATTTTAATTATTTCTTACACAAACTTCTTATGCAATTTTTGTTGAATTTAAAAAAAGATTAAAAATAGCAAGTTTTGATGTTGTCTCCAAATTTAGAAGGTTTTGTTTTTTATTTTGGATTATTATAAACTTGCAAAATAATCTTTCTACTTATGAAAAGCTGGCACAATAGTTCATTATTAGATGTAATGCGAATTTAACAAATTTGATATCAATTATACAAATTCACAACTTATCTAAAAAGTATTGAGTTATAAAGGATATTTCCTATTTCAGCTTTGCGAATAATTATGTTTTTGAAAAAAGCATAACTCGACTGAAATATGAACCCTTATAGTTATACATAAGATATATGCATTATAACTGTACATAAGTCATATCTTGGGAGAAGTAATTTTTAATATGCGAAACCAACGTAGGAATTTTGGCTTTAAATCGAATACGTTTTTGAGAGGGTGTATTTGAATCACTTCCTCAACACTAATAAGCTCACTAATAACAAGCATTTTATAAATTACAGCTCATGTTTCATGTTTTTAATTCAGTTCATCAGGATTGTCCTAATTTGTCTGGTATGAAAAACAAAAAGAAAAACTATACCCTACTAGCAATATTTCTCGGGCCATCACCGGCCAGTTACGTGGCCGATGGTAACCCGATCAAAACTTCTATTAAGGGTATCAACCAGCAAAATCTTATAAAAAACCATCCAGAATAAACTGTTATCTTGTCCAATTTGTGAGCACGCACTTTTTTAAAACTTTACATCAGAATTTTGGTTATTGGTCTTAGTTGCGAGTTTAGTTTAAGTTCTGATTGAAGCTTGGACCAAATCTTGTTATATTTTCCTAAGCAGCATGTCGTTCATTTTCAAATGAAGGAGAAAAAAAAGTTTACTTTTAGTTTTGTTTTGGGGCAAAACATATTTAGTGTGCTAGATGGTTTTGGTTTTCAAGTGAAAGAGAATCAAGTAAAAGAAGAATATATATATCGATTCTCACAAAGTTTTTAGAAATGAAATTCATTTTAAAAGAATACTTGCGGAATCGTTAACACTTAGTATTATTAGGGAGTTTGTGCATAGCGTTTTCACTCGCGGTAACGCTAACGTTAAATGCCATTGTACAGTACAGCGCATGCGCACATATAAAGTAAGTTTCATGATTGGCTCGAAACTTCTGAATAGCGGATAGCGTTAGCGTTAACGCAGGAAAAATCGTAGAGCACAAACTCCCTATTAGGTTGTTACGGGGTCATCGTGATTCTACCGGGCCGGATTGTACGCTCCGATGAGTCATCCAAAGAGGCCTACGGATACTCACTTATTGGTTCCAGCACTTAAATGCATCATCTAAAGGCCGAATCTAATCAATGAGAAAACGTCCGTAGGCGTCTTTTGGAGTGCACAAGCGGGCGCGGTAGAATCACGGTGGCCCCGGTTGTTACCATGTTCATAGAAACAAAAATGTAAGAATAAAAAGTATTAAAAAAGAAATACTGTTTTTGTGTACATGTACTATATAGTCATATAATTAATACTGAACAGCTAATTTTTTTATTTATTCAATTTAAAGCATACTACAGCAAAGTACACCCACCAAAAAAAGTATTCGAGCAAGAGAGAAATTTCCTATTTTAGATTTGCCAATAATAATTGAATTTTTGAAAAACGCACAACTTGATAGAAATATGGAAAGTCATATTTATAAATAGCCTAATTCATATTCTATGATAACTAATTTTTAATATACGAAACCAACGTAGGAAATTTCTCTCTTGCTCGAATACTTTTTTTGGAGAGTGTACGCTCTAAACTTAATTATACCACATTATAATTCAACTTTTCTAGATAAGAATTAATGCCCTAATGGCTATTAAAAGTTTTACACCAGGAAGAAATGTAGATAACAAAATTATATTTATTGGACAAATATATTATACTGTATTTAACAAGTGTTTATAATTTCAAGAAATTTAGGTGCATAGATCCTGAGAAATCAGTACCCAAAACAACCACCTCTGACAATAATAACAGCACTTTCACTTCTGGGCATTGAGTCAAACAGAGATTGGATGGCATGTACAGGTACAGATGCCCATGCAGCTTCAACACGATGCCACAGTTCAACAACCGTAGAGACTGGCGTATGGTGGCGAGCAAGTCACTCGGCAACCACTGACCAGGCGTTTTCTATTGATAAGAGATCTGAACAAAGCGCTGACCAGGGCACAGACCAGCCGAACATTTCCTGTATCAAGAAAGGTCCGTACAATATTGACAACATGCTGTCGTGCATTATCCTACTGAAACGTAGGGTTTCCTAGGGCTCGAATGAAGGGTAGAACCAAGGGTCGTAACACATCAGAAATGTAACGTCCACTGGTCAAAGGGCTGTCATTGCCAACAAGAGGTGACCGAGACGTGTATCCAGTAGCACCCCATACCATCACACCACGTGATTGGCCAGTATGGCGAATGCACGCTGCCAATATGCGTTCATCATGATGCCGCTACAGGGATGCGACCATCATGATTCTGTAAACAGAACCTGGATTCATCTGAAAAAATGGCAACTCTCCATTCGTGCGCCCATATTTGTCGTTGATCACACCATTGAAGACGCTCCTGTCTGTGATGCAGCGTCAAGGGTAGCCGCAGCCATGGTCTCCGAGCTGAGAGCCTATGCTGCTGAAAACGTCGTCGAACTATTCGTGTAGACACAAAGGCGGAACGAGGGGGAGGGCGCAGAGGGCGCGCGCCCCTCCGAGAAAAGTATATTTATACTAGATAAATGGGGCTTTCACCAATATTGAGTATTCTTTACATTAGATAAAATGAGTATTTACGATTTGCGCCCCCCTCCGAAAAAAGTTTCTGGGTCCGCCCTTGTGTAGACACTTGTCTGGCAAACGGCCCTATTTCTTGACTCAGGGCTCGTGACGTGGCTGTACGATCCATTAAAGCCATGCGGGTAACACACCTGTCTTCTCGGCTGCTACTGATAGTGGGCTGTTTAGATCCAGCATATCATCATAATCATCATCGAATTGTTCTTGAAAGGAGTGCCTGTTCCATGACGGTTTAACTCCAGTTGTTTGATGAGTAGTTATACATCGATGGGACATGTAAGAGAAAATGCAGTATCAGAAAATACATAATAGAAAAGGTAAATAGTAATATATATTAGAGCAAAACAGTATGAGAATAGTGCAAAATGAAAATAAATTATATACAATATATACAAGGGACTCTAGAAGACAATGTCAAGGGGGGACAAGATCAGGACTCACAAATAGGGAAGTCGTAATTTGGAAGAAAATATACTGAGAATTTGTGCTATAATCCTACTCATTAAGCAGGAGAACAGCTTTAGGCCGTGTCCCCGTCCGGAACCCATCGGTTCCATATTCTGCTAACAGTCATTGGATCTCGACCGACCAAGCAGCAATACTGCGATGGGATAAACCGCAATCCCAGTAGGCTGCAATTCGACTTTTATCAAAGTCAGAAACGTGCTGGTGCTCATTTCTCCTTCGTACACGAGGTATCACATTAACTTTTACCAGGCAACTACGTTCAATTTGTGTTTGAGAAACTTTCTGTACAATTTCCTCTTTTAAACACATTGTGGGTGTCGCCACCGGCTTCTGCTTTGTTTGAATGCTCTGAAAAGCTAATCAAGTGTATATTACATCGTCTTCTTCCTGTGATTCAAATTTCACGTCTGTAGCATGTCGCTTTCTTGGTGCAGCAATTTTAATGACCAGTAGAAAGGTGGGAACACAGTTTTAATATACAATAGGAATATGCAAATACATATTCAAATTTAGTTGATTTTAATTTAGCCCGTTGTTTTCCACTTTTTATAATTTCGTCGAGTACATAGAATATTTAAAAAAAAGTAGACGAACTACCAACCCTAAAATTATTTTGAAATGCAACTAGCTTACATTTTTCAAAATTGCATGGTTATTTTTTTTTATTTCTAACAATCGTATTGTATTGTATAAGCATATTTTACTAATGATCCTCATAAACTTGCTCATGTAATATTTTACTTATTAAGTTACTTTTAATTGAAAACAAAAATCCATATCAAAACCGTTTAAAATCATTTCAACAGATCTCACCATTTTTGACCAATTTAAGAGGTTAAACCACTTTTATCCACTGTCCTGGTCAACATCAGATTTTACTGGTGAAAATTACAGCCCTACTGATTTCAAATAAAATTTGCCTCTTATTCAGAAGGCAATTATTGTACAGTATTAATAATATTCATAATAACTCTATTTTATAAAAATAGCACATTAAATAAAAAAATGTATTTACAAAATTTTCAGAAGCATATGCATAAAACATTTCATATTTTGTTAGTCATTGTTAGAAAAACTAAAGATATTTCTAAATATCCAATCTTTAACTGTTTGAATGCTACACGGTGCGATTTATAAGCGGTTCCTCGTGACCAAGTACACAAATCCGAATACATGTTCCAACACAACTACATATTCAGCATAGTAGTTTAACTACCTATAATTTAAGTAAACAAAGAAATCTTTTAAAAAGGTCGGCCTCATTCTTATTTTTCCACATACTCTGGATTATTCGTATATTTATTTCTTCCAACATTTTATTTTATTTTTATTATTTATTTTTTTTGGCGCATTTCCTTCAAGAAAAATGGTGGAGGGACCTTTGGGGATTCCTGCCCTCAACAACTCAAATGAACAATAACCAAATCAATTCACATACCAATCATCACTCAATTGAACCAATGAAAAGCCGAATCAGTCCAAACCACCAGCATGCCAAGTCGTTAGCATCTCCAGTCCTGCAGGGAAAGGTGACTGCATCCCGCTAGCCACCTACTGCCGGACTGGGCCATTTGCTGACTGTATACCAGGGTAGGACTGGTACTTATTCCAGGGTAGGACTGGTACAGAAGCCGGTACCTCCTACGTGAAACCAATGTTGAATTCAAACCAGTCAAATCCATTTACATATCAATCACCAGTCTACTCGAATCCATCCCAACCCCATCCCAAACCCCATCAAAATATTGGAAAGGGCTTTTTATGAAATATAAATAATTTGGATCAAGTCTGCTTTTAAAAATTTCTTTAATTCCAAGGGTAGTGTGATTCTATTAGTCCGATATCCTTATTAAGATGGTCACATATCCTAGGTCACATGACTTTTCGAATGCAAAAGTGTGTGACCAAAATACCAACGTCGTAGTCTGTACATCTTGTCAGCGATGTTGAAGAAGTGGATGAGGATTATTTAGGAGGGACCCATAGTGCATGAACATGGTGCGGTAATCTTGGAAATCGCTATAATGATCCGTGGTAGATCTGTGTCAAGTTTTTGGCCTAGAAACGAGCTCATCTCTAAAAATTGCAATGTGCTAGCGTTGAAATTTTCTCGAAGCGGACAGTATCCTGTTTGAAATATAAGTCCAGAGATTATTCTCTGTGAAATTGTCTTCCGAAGACGTGTTAAAAAGTATGGTTCTTCTCATTGGTACCTTCGAAACTATATGAACTAATGATAAGATGTCGTCGGCATCATTCGAAGACTAAAAGTGGTGAAGCAATTCTAATCAGAAAAGAATAATCTTCGCTGTTCCGTCTTTGGAATGATAAAAGTGATCATGATAAATAGCATTATATTTTTACGAACTTTACTTTGATCTCATTTCTTAAATTCTGATGTCATTAATCCTATGACTGCTTGATTGCTGAACCAAAATCGCTTCAAAACTTGTCTTTTTTTTGTTTGTTTTTGACAAACGCCTTTAAATTAAAGCGGTAGAAAAGAAGAAAGGTGATCTTGTGCGGACAACTATGGTCATCTCTAAGCTAAAATTGAAATCAAATGTTAAATAATGTGTGTGTTATTACCATTCAGAAAGTGAACGAACGCAATTTCAGTATACCTCCCGAGCATCTCAGAGCACCAAGGCCGAGCCTGAAGAATTACATGTTTTATCTCAATTTTGTTTGCGTATTTTCACGTTTGAAGACGTTGTTAGTCGGTAATCATGTTTAAAAGACCTGATCAGCTAGCCAGCTGTGAAGTAAGATCCGTTAATAGGATTTTTAATGTGAGAAATGTTCGGCCTTAGGAAACTTATTGTCAGGTAAGTGAAACTGCGGAAAAGTGAATCGGAGTCGGCTTCTGTGAGTGCTTTAGGGTGACAATCTCTCTGGGCTGGACTGCTGCACAACCGTGTACGCTAGAGGTGAGACGGGCTCAGCCCGAGCCGGAAAGCCCTAGCCCGAGCCCGGGCCCGAACCGGGCTCGGGCTCTGTAATTCACAACTGCGTTCGGGCTCGGGCTCGTGAAAAATTTCTTCTTTATTGAACATACTCATTGAAACAGATTTTAAAAAGGGATTCATGAGGAAAATAAAAGTACTTATAAAAAAAAATAGGAGCACGGGCGCCTAGAAGGTGCGTGAAGCTCTTTGGGTATTTCAGAACGGCGGCTTAAATTACTTAGTTAGTCATGAGATCCGACATTATTTGATAAATATGGATATAAAGAATTAGAAAGTGCATTGACAGTTTGCAACTATATTTGTCTTTAATTTGCATAAAAGGCAAAATTTATTGTATTCTATCAATGAAGTAATTGAATTTTTTTTTAAATCTTTAGCTGAAATTTCGGGCTCGGGCGGGCTCGGATTAAAAGTCCTCGGGCTCGGGCTTCAAAAAATGAGCCCGAACTCATCTCTAAACTACAACTATCCACTGGAGACTTCCAAGATAGCACAAACTTGTTCAAAGGCCGTAATTTCCACGTTCAGATTGCACGTTACCATCCTGTACAGATTTACAGTGTCGCTTACGTCAGAATGTCCGGACAAAACACGTACAATGCTCGTCAAAATCTGGGTCCCGTTCAATGTTCTCCACACGTACTTAAAACGTTGTATGGCTAATTATACAAGACGTACTATAAAATTAAGTAAATAACCGATATACTATAGCATTTTTTGAATCAATTTCCTTGTTTATTTGAATCGGCGGCTAATTAATAGGATTGATGTTGCTAATTAAAATTTTTGAATTGTGAATCATATTTTGAATTATAAATGTATCACAACATTGTTTGTGTAACTTGCACTTACTTTGTTAAGGAACAGAACAGCAAAATGTCCAACCACAAGTCTTTGGCGGCAAACAGCACTGCTTTGGTTGAGGTGTCTTTGAACTTCTTCTCGCTGGTTTAAGCCATGGGGTTAATTTCGGTAGTGGCCATCTAGCGGGTACTTTTTCCGTCGTTTTGCACTATATTGAATCTCTATAGTATGTGGTAGCCTACGTGGATTATAGAACGGTATTGTAAAATCTGCTGTCTGTACGTTAAGCAATCCTAATAAGAAATTCTTTCATAGTAGATACTTCAGAGTACTGCAGTAAAACGTGAAGCTCAATTAGCCGAAGCACAAACTTTGAACCAGAGCGTGTTTTGCACAATTTAAGACGTGGTAATCACGTCCTGACAACTTGTATGTGCTACCTGGGTTATTGGTTTCCTAAGACTAAGGTCGGAGAGAAACCACGATATCCTATCAGGTTCACCAAAAATTTTTGGCCAGATTTTTAGATACTGTATGGCACTTTTACTATCAGTTAATATACAGTTACTACTTTTATCGGTTGCAAGGGCATACTCCAGAGCCTTACCAATAGCTAAAATTCCAGATTTGAAAACAGAGCGGTAGTCAGGATTACGGATACTAAGTTTATATTCCTCTTACGAATCACGAATTACTGATGAAGACTCCACTACCAGCTCTACCGCCCTCAAATTTGCTACCGTCAGTGTTGATAACTAAGGCCTCGGATGGGATATCATTTGACTTCCAAGGCGAACTGTTTCAAAAGAGTCGGATGTTCTTCTTGTTTACAAACACGGGTCTTCAAATCCTCATTGAAGATAATACGTGCAGCGATCTTTACCGACTTATTGAAATTATTTTTTTTCTGGTAGTGGTTTGGAATCATTTTTTATCTTTCTTATGTTTTTCAAATCTTTGCTGCAGAGAAGACAAGCCAGTGCATTGATGCCATCACTGTGGGAACCAAATGGAAATGTTCAGGCATCCAGCTTGTAAGCGGAAGGGTGACAGTTCGTTTGCCAACCTATAAGACACCTCGTGTACGCAAACAAAGACGGTGGTATTGAACAGGGCCCGATTTAGAAAATTCTTAACGATAGGCACAACTCAGGATGGGGGCCCCCTAACACTGATGTAGGCAGCGTGTAACTTCCAAAGGTAAATTACAGTCTGTCTGTGGTCTGCACCCCCCCCCCTCAAAAAACATGGCGATCGTCTATTATTTTTCATGGTGAATTTAACAAAAAAATTCAAGCTGTACATAAAATACCATGAAGAAGTTACAACTTTTTTTCAATACCTGAAATGTCATCCAGCAATCGAGCAGATTGACGATTTGTTTAAAATATTGTTTCAAAAAATTTAATAATACATATAAAAATCTGCTATTAAAAAGGTAAAATTAATAAAAATTGAATTGGATTTTGTTTGTTTGCCTCCCCCCCCCAAAATTCGGGGGTTCTAGATGCGAGCCTATTAGGCCATGGGGAAAATCAGGACCTGATTGAAAGTCTTCCAGGAGGTCGCTAATAATTATTGTTAGAAATTATTTCTATCGATGTCTTTTAAAAACATATTAAATCAAAAGGCATCGTATGAAAGGCTATGACACTATACGTTGAGAGCTAAGATAAATAACAAATACATTTATTCACATGTCAGTCAATTTCAAAAGAAAATAATGATAGATATGCACGGTATAAACCATAAAAAGTATAGAAAAATAAAACCTAATTCATTTTAAAATAATTCTAATAATACCGTAATGTGGAAAACTTTAAATGAATCAATTTAAAAATAACACTAGATTATATAATAAAATGAAAAGAAAATATTTTGCGCCTTTTGACTGTATAGCTTGATCTAATGAGGTTAAAAAATTGGAATTCGAAATGTTATTTGAGGAATAAAAATTCTCTTGGAATGGTTTGGCTTACTGATTTAATGATTTTAGCATCATAAAAAGCTATCTTCAAAGACATATATGAAAGCATAAAAAACCAGAAAGAAATGATTTGATTTAAAGAAGGTATACATTTCAGTGCAAAAGGAATAACACATTTTTAAAAAAAATCATAAAGACACTCATATTCTTTCATTCGGCCATGTGATATTGACCCCAAAAACTAATTTAAGACAAGTTATGAAGTGGACTATCATAACAAAATAATAAATGCTTAGGAACTCTTTAATCAGAACCATCTGAGGAAACTGTTTAGGTAATGAAATATGCTAAATTATGTTTTAAAATAAAATGTGTCAATATATGAATGATAATTTATCATAGTTTTTAAATGTTATAATAAAATGTTCTTATTTCTGAATGTATCTGATCAAAGTGATTTACTTTCGCGAAGCATAAAAATGATATTAAATTTTAACTTGTTATATTAAAGCATATTATAAAATTTACAATGTTACATAAACAGCAACAGAAGAAAACTTCCCGATAACACAGTTCAGATAGAAAATTACTCGGAAATTTTATTTATCAGCGACTGTTACAGGTAACTATCTACGTTATATCACTATTCCTCTCCACGCCGTTAAACATATGAATAACTATCGAAACGCAATGACAACACAAGCATCCCTAATTAGCTCCTCTTCAAACGCTTTCTTCCAACAGGACGAAAACTGTCAATATACTGGACAGACTTGCCTCCGAAAGAGATCAGGAAACGACCAAAAGAGTAGTGAAAGTGAAAAAGCGTTCGGCTTCACGTGCCTCCGAGATCGTCGATCCTTCAGAAGCTTAATCTTCCAGGCTGCCATGTCTCAAAATAGAGTCAATATGCGTTCGTCAGATCGGAACGAAGTGAGATTTCACAACCCGCGGCGGAGGAATAAAGTTCCTAATAAATCCGATAATCCCGAGGTATCCAAACAGCGGTTTTTTGTCGAGGATCATTTTCGAGGAGTGGTGGAAACTAACCTTCCTTGTTGAGGGCGTGACGCAGGAGTGGTGGATGTAATGTGCGTGCATATAAATATACTCTTCCACTTCTTGAAGCAGCGACATTTCACTTACATTCCTCCACTTGGATACACACAACAGCAACCAGCAACTATCCTACCTTTGGATTTTTGTTTTTTTGTTGGATTACTCCCGACAGGTGAGCATGAGTCGACAGCGTGATTTGTGGATACTTCGACAAAATACTCGCGTGACATAAACGATAACTGTAGCAAACTCCTAAATCATTTGAAAAAGGATTGAGAAGAGATAAAAGAAAGTGTTTAAGAGTTATGGCAGAGTTGCCCGCAAAACTTTGTAGTTTGAGAAAATATTTCAAAAATTCCAGATTTAAAATGAATTTTTAAAATGAAAAGCCTCATAATTTTACAATACTAGACTACAATTTTTTTAATTTTTGCCTTATGAGCTTTAGAAACTAGCAATGTCTGGTTCTGACCTACATATAATCCTTCATATAATCAATCCGGTAACGAGCTATTGTAGACTTATTTCTTTTTAAAGTAGTTCTGAACCAGTATAATAGAGTTTTCGTAAGTGCATACTTCCAACATTTATTTTGCTTCGTTAGAATATCTGAAGCAGTCTAAAATGTTTCGTATTTCTGTAGATTTAAAATCAGAATACTTACCGTATTTATAAAATAAATGATAAATTTATTCACTTCAGCTTTAAGTTTTTGTACATTTTGCAGAAGACTTTTACAGTTAGATGACTTAAAAAGAAAATAGAGAATGTGCAGAAGCTATTTTCTATTATTTAATGTAAAACATTGCTAGAAGTATTTTTGTTTCCTGTAATTGTATGTAGTGTAATTGTATTTTGTTTCCTGTAATGTATAAGTCGTTCTAAAATCACTTCATTAATTTTTAAGGTTACATATCTTTTACGTTTCTGATAAAGAGTTACAAAAGTGAATTTATAAATTTTAATCGAAAATAAAACAAAAAAAAATCTATACCTTTTCTTAAAACATAAAATTAATCAAAATGCACTTTAGATAAATTATTATTCAGTCTTAATAACTAAAAGAAAGATAAAATACGGAAAAAAAACATTTCGAAAAGAGCAAACTCTCACGACAGATCAGAAAATTGCAAAATTCTGCATAAGTAATTGCATAATCTGTCAAAATATTAAAAATTATAGTAAAGATATACAAAACCTGAGAAGAAGAAATAATAGCATAAAAATTTTAGAAAATATGAAAATTTAAATTAAATTGTGAAGCTTTAAACAAGTCATGCTAAGATTAAATTTTAAAAACATTCAAAATACATATTCCTATTAAAATATTACCGATTAACTTTAATTTCAGTTTATAGCAACTGTTTAGTTGCTAAATTACTTTAAAAATTCTTCTTTAAAAAAATACTAATTATATATTATTTGTGATCATAGAAGAGTTTCTATAAACCATTTATGCCTTCTGCGGTCTAACCTTAGAGTTTTCTTTCATTCTCGGAACAAAAACTCTGTCCCTGAAGCTTTTCATGAAAAAAAAATCAAAAAATCATTGCACCTTTGCATTTTCTCTACAAAGGTTTTCATTAACTTTGTTAATACCTCCGCAAAATCCACAGAAATATTTTTAAAAATTTAATTTCAAAATTCAAAAAAACTATCTTCAGACCTTTTAGATTGAAATAAAATAAGTTATGAATTCATTAACAAATAACAAAAAATAAAATAATCTTTCAGGTTATGGCAACAAAATTTCAATTTAAATGTAAAATTTAAATTTTTAAGTACCGTTTTCTTTATTTTGAAACAGTAAAAATGTAAGGTTCTATAGCGCCGAAACACTTCAGAAATAACTCAAATATACTAAATATTTGTTGACATCAATTGATTGCTTGAACACAGTATGAAAATTTTCAAATCCCCCAAAAATATTTATTTAAATATTAAATTGCAGCACATCATTATGTATAAAATTTTAATTTTACAATTTAATAATTTAAAACAACTGTCTTAATGTTTCTGAGCTTGTTAACTTTTAGAGTGCAATAGTATAATTTTCTACTTCAACTTGTAAAGGTAGAGTAAATTATAAATTTTGTGATAGCTAAAAGAATTTTATGTGCACATTAATAGCAACTTGAACTCAAATTATTTCCGCTAGATGGATTTTTCTCACATTTGTGAATCATGTGAGTTAGGCTCAATAGTTTGTAGGTTGAAGAAAAAGTCAAAACTGATCATTTAACAGAAAAAGGGATTTTCTATCTTTTAAAAATTTATTTACTCATTCTTGTTTATTTAATGTAAAACTAAAATGAAGAGCGTGCTATAGCCTTTGCGAGTTGCGAAATTTTCAGTTCGTTTTTCTTTCTCTCTTTTTTTTAATTAGAAATATTCTGTAACATTTCATGAAATAGTGCAAAATAATGCATTTTTACTTTTTATTCCCAATGAAACCTCTTATGGATATAATATTTTAGATTTCTTAGATATTTCATATTGTAAGCAACTTTATTAAGATGGAAATTTTTCTGAATATCACATGAGTAAAATAATTTAAAACAGAAAATAATAAATTCTGATAGTCAAGAATTTTTTTCTATTTATTTATTTATTTATTTATTTTTTACTGAAACATATTTCTTGTTGCATTAGTGAATTGCTCTATTACTTATAATTTAAATAATTACTTTTTTATCAATATACGTATTTGAAGGGAGAAAACTAATTATTTTTTAATTTCTGTTGAATTGTCAATTTATTTACTTTTAGAAGAAACTAAAGAAACATTCATTTATATTATAGAATAATAATTAAACTGTATTTAATTCATTAATTAATTTTTATATACAGTAACCATCATTCATTTGCAAATGAAAAATATAGTTCCTTCAATTAAAAATTAAGTTTCATTTCTATCTCAAAAATGCTTTAAAAGAATATTTCAGTTTCAATGCACTTAATTGATTGCTGTTCTTTCAAAAATATTTTCCAGGATATTGTTCATAAGAATGTATCCAAGTGTATTTTTACTAATTTTTTTTAAGTTTTCATAGGATTTGGAATTCATAAAAAAACTGAACTGTTTTCAAATGTCGCATTGTCTTTTAAAGTAATCAATCTGTACATGATATTTTAGATCATTATGGTATTTAGACGTTTAGAAAATTAGTATTCTTATAAATGTGCTAAAAACTAGCAATTCTTCTATTATAAATAATGAGCAATATCTCATTATTAGGCAATTTAAATTAACAGTTGAATTTTCATACGCTGTATGACGTAAGTATCTTTGTTTTTTTTTAACTTTAGTTAGAAATAGAAATCACTGTCTGTTTTTAGCTCACAAAAATTAGAAAAATAATTTAAAACTTTTCGAAATATCTTGATTTAAACTTAACACATTAACGCCAAAAAATTATATTAAATTATATTTCCCTAGCTCCTTCATTAATCCAATGATTGATGAATACGTTTCAGATTCTTCAAAAAATGCATTCCAAAAAGTACTTCGCAATTCTGGTGGTCGTCTGCATGCTTTCGACAGACTTCTTAATACCGGCAGTTCTGGCTGGCCACCACAACAGAGGAAACCACGGTATTGAGATGCTTTTGGCTGCCGGAATACTCGCCAAGCTTCTGAGGAAGAAGGGCGGTGGTGGACATCATCACCATCACCATCACGGTCACGGTCACGGTCGCCACGCCGGCGGCGGGGAACATCAGTATCACCATGGAGCCGGGACCAGGACCGTCGAAGTGGTTCACGTGGCCCCTCCAATGAGCGGATATGCTTCCCACTATCCCACAACCGCCCAGTCTTCTTTTGGAAGTGCAGGGGCTGCAACCACTTCTTTCTCTGCAAGCATCGAATATCCATTCTCTCCAGCGGCGTCTCATCCTATGCCGATCCACCACCTTCCTTATGGCGGACCGTCCTCAGCTGCTTCATATATCGGTTATGAGCCTCAGCCCGTACAGGTATACCCGCCCATGCCTATGCCAATGCCAGAGTCGGGACCATCCCATATGTAAAGAGTGATGCTAATTATTCCTGGACGGAACATAGAAATGATTTAGGTAACAAGCAACCGTGGGTTGAACGGTTACTTTTGATGTACGCTCGTGCATCAGCTGAAAAACTGATAACATTGGGACTACGGTTAGTTCTGACTAGTGAGACGTAATTCTTAAAAGCATCGCATTTTGAATGGAATCCGTTTTCCTTTATGCAGATAAATTTATTCAAAAGCAAGGATGCTCTAACTTTACAAGAATTATTACCAAGATACACAGATACGATATTCAGTTTATGATTAATTCTTTCAGGATATCATTAATCTAAAGCATACTAATGACCTTTTTTAAACAGTAATGTCAAAAGTAAATTTTAAAAAGGCTTTAAATTAACCCAAATGGCATATTACATGCTATACAAATAAATGTTAGTTTCAGTAATAGGATTAAATCTCGTACAGAAGTCGCCACTACTTAAAATTAATAATACGTTTTGAATGCAAAAATTTTCTAAAAACGTTATTAGATGTCATGGAAATGTAAAATCGCTATTAAAACTAAAAAAATAGGTATTATTGATGAACCAATATATTCCTCTTTCCGTGGAGTTATTTGCTATGGGCACATTCAATCTTTGTAAACTTTAAAAAAGGAAAAAGAAAAATCATACTTCTTAAAATCAACAGTAATTTGGTAAATAGCATAAAATTAAAGTTTACTTAGGAACAAAAGCAGGGTAATAATTTTAATCATGTTTATTGTTTTGTAGAATGACATTAAATGGCCTATCGATATCAAATACTTTGCTTTAGAAATTAAAATATAGAGCGATGTAGCCAACATTCTGTGAATAACAAATTATATGTGTATATGAAGGTGAATGCCACACGTTTATATATGTTATCTGTTGTACATAGTGTAAATATTTTTTGTATGAAGTATATTGTTCTTTTATACCTTCTGCTTTACGTTCTGAGACACGGAAGCGCGATTTTCGTATATAGATATGTTTTAACATTCGCTAATCACTATTTCCATTTGTATTCATCATGTGCGGGACATTTTCATCTCCTGCATAAACCTTGTACATATCTCCCATATTGTTTGCCAGAAATAAAGAATTTATATTCTGTTTCAAAAAAAAACCGTGACTGTTATTTTGAAGGATTATAACATACACATAACACGCACACACACACACACACACACACACAGTCAAAAAGTTCAAAAAAGTTAAGATATAATCTATGGACGAAAAGTTTAAACGTATATGCTGACAGTTAATTTTAATAATGCTAAATGCATATCCTAATATGCTAATGCATATCCTAAATGTTACACTGAAAAAAATTAATTACAGCACAACGCAGTAAAACGCCAGCAAATTGTGGTGTAAATTTAAAGAAAATTGTTAAAAGTAAATATACGGTGGCATACATGCAAGTGTGCTGTAAATTTACAATATTGTATTATGCATTTGTAGCAATTTCTTTTTCAAGCAGACATATAAATTTACAAGACAGTGATTACAAGACAAGTTTAGTCGGAAAAGAAACATGAGAGATCTTGGCTTTAGCCTCTGTGTTTTTACACGATTGGTATAAAAACTGAGCCGTTCTTTTTAGTCTGAAGGAGAGTCCTCAATTTCTCCATTACCAGCTTGGCGTCTTTCTACTCTGGAGCAGCATTTCATGCATTCGCAGCTAGTGTTATAAGCTGACTGACTTTTAACGGTAATATTCAAATTTTGTAAGCAAAGCTTGATTATCTTTCTTATTCACTAAAATGATCAATTTCAATAAATTTAGTCTTTTTTTTGCTTTGTAATATCTTAAAATGTAATACTGAGTGTTTACAAACAATCTAAATAAAATTAGTAGTTATATTTCGTATTTAAAGATACATTGAAGAAAAATAAGACAGTGAAATAGAACAAAAGAATAAAATTTATTAAAAGGGAAGTTGTATCTTGCTTAAATCCTTAAATCTAACAATAAATTAAACACAGCTGAACAAAGGTAAAAAATTTGGACAAATTTTGTCTAACTCTCACTCTCTGCCACTGCCCCTACTCCGAGATTATATAAATCGGTACAGTTTGGATCAGGGGCGTAGCCAAAGGGGGGTTAGGGGGTCATAACTCCCCCCCATGAGGATTTTTTTGCCATACAAAATGTATATTCTTCACTCCTTCAACACACATCTGTATGCATTTATGCGAGATGAAAAAGTCATGACCCCCCCATGAAAAATTTCTGGCTACGCCCCTGGTTTGGATAGTTGCAGCCTAAGGTGAGAAGAAATAATTCGTGGTGCTAAATACGCTAATATCCAAAAGATTATATTATATTATATTATATTATATTATAAGAATATATTGAGACTTTTTTAATGACCATCTTAAAGAGAAATAAATATGGATTATGTGCATGCGTAAATCACCAAAGAATGAAAAACTCATTGTGGGCGACAAATATCCAAGCTTTACCTGCATGTATTTAATATGGAAAAATTCATCTGTGAAATGGTATTAATTGGATGAATAATAAACAAAAATTATCATAAAAATTGATTGCTTTAAGAGTGAAACATTGATGAATTTCAGTATCCGATTTCTTGCAAAGTATTTCTGTGAACAAATACATGCAATAACTTGTACTACTAACCATTCAAAATTTTTGTTTCTTCTAATAATTTCTCTATTATTTTGAAATCGTAAAAATTACTAAAACTGTTAAGAGCTTGTTCTACTGTTAAACGATTGTTAAGATCTTGTTCTACTGTTTAAACAATAATGTTTTACTAATGTAGTGAGCAAAAATTATCTCCTCTTATAAAAGTTTAAATAATTCGTAATTGCTAAAATTATTCAAAATTGCCATAACAAAGATAAAATTCATTTTTGTTGCTTTGTGACTGCAAAAAAATTTCTTTCCTGTGTTAGAAAGAAGGCAAGCAAAAATCACAGATAAATTTTGAATGTTTTCTATGTTGTTGACTTAAATACATACAGAAAGCAGAGGAAATTAATACCCATACAGCAATCATGATAGTCATGACGCTGTGCGACGTTACATTTTGTTGCGTTCGTCACATCACCAATGTGTTGTAAATTCACGCCTTCTGTGACGTCTCTTCGTGTCATTGACATACAATCTCTCTCTGACGGGCATTTGTTCGTCGCCACAACATTTCTGTGCCTTATACATAGTGTCATGTTGTGACGTCTCAATGCTATATTGGGTGCTGCCTACATGTAGCGATCTCAAGTGTTCACCCTTCCAAGTACTGCCTACACCCAATATAACACCATAGGTAGTTTCCGTGTTATATGAATTGAAGTTGTACGAATCTACATCTACGAACATCTGCCTCATTCCTTTATCGTGTTGTGCAAATATTTTTATGTCACGAACATGTACAAACACAATTTTATGTACAAACACAAAAGCACAAGTATTTTATGTACAAACACAAAAGCAAATTTTCTTCCAATGTTATATGAATTCGTCTTACATGAACAATTGTTTGTGGGGAGGCTCTACTGTTCTCATATTCCCAGCCTGGTATGCCTGTTAACTAGCATTAATTTATAAACATCACTTAGTTGAAATTACTTATTAAATACGGATGAATTTCTTAATTTGTTTTTACCTAGACCCACTTTCTTATTGGCTGAGTGGTGTATCAAGATTAGAGTACAAGCAAAAATGCTTGAATTTGTGTTTAACTTGAGTAATATGAAAATTACAACGGTAATTGCAGCAATTCTCATATATTGTTAGAACCAATATTAACATGTTACAGGTATATCTTTTTACAACTGTCAATATTCAAGAAACAGAGATTTTGACTACAATCCTATATTCTTTTAAAATATATTTCAAAGTTCATGGGCTATAAAAATTTTTATGTATACTGCAATGGATATTAACCAATCAAATAATATTGCCTATTTTTAAAAAAATATTCTTGTTTTGTTTATTATATACAATTTTGAAGAGATTGGCATCTCTCCAAGCATCTTTTCCGAAATAGTAAAACAAAAAATAAATTCAACGCTTTGAATTATTTAGAAATATAAGTAATATAAAATATTGTATGTGTTCGTGTTCAGAAATTGTGGTAATTAATTTTACAATAGCTTTTAAATTGTTAAGAACGCATCTTCGAAGAAAAGTGAAGTAATAAACATGAAATATTTTATATTTGCATTCAGAATTTATGATAAACAATTTTACTATAAATTTCGAATTCTTAACAACATATCTTCTAAGAAAAAATGTAATACTTTATAAGTGTTACCGTAAATTTACAATAATAATATCTAAATAAATAAAAAAATGTTTTGAAATATTTATTAAATGACATAAAACATTTTTTTCTGGATAAACAGTCAGTTTAAATACACACTTAAAATGTAATAATTTTTATTTTAAAGACTGTGTAAAAGAGAGAAGCTAAGTAAAAAAATAAATAAACACGCTTTAAAGAATTTCTGCCCATAGAGCGCAATGTACTGAAATTCATTTGGCAGGACCTACGAATGAACTATCTAGTAGATTGAAACTATAAAAAGACGTGCACAACTAGATGTTACAAAAATCCTATATATAAAATTTCAGCATTCCACTATTAATAGTTTTGAGAGATGCGAGTTACGTACAAACGTAGGGGAGTGGGGGGGGGGACACACAGTGGGACACTTTTTACTTGCTTTGTAATAACTTTTCCCATTTAATTAAAGCTTTTAATAAAATTCAGAACAATATTTTGACAACTCTTAGCTTGCATTGGATTTTTTTTCGAATTTATCCTTATTGTATTCTTTGAAAAAAGTTATTTTCCAAACGTACTCAAGTTGTGATATTTTGACTCTTTGTGGAGCATAGTGGGACAGGGATTGGGGTACAGTAGGACAATGAGTAAGACATGCGAAATCAGGTGTAATATGCAACGCAATACTATTACTGCAATTAAATACAGGTTGAGTTAGTTAACACATAAGATATGAAAGCAGTTTTTTAATGGCAAGCCTTAAAAATAGTTAAACTGATGAAACACTTTTAAAAGTTGCAAACTTCTTTCCTCAACAGTGTTTAATGAATTGGAAATAGTAAAATAATATCAAATTAAACAGTAAACGGAAACAAAATGTTTGAAGAAGTTCATTTTATCATCGAATAAGATGGAAAGTCACAGGAAATGATAGTTAAGTCATTGTTTTTTATGTACCTGTACAAGTCATAGGTTTGCACTACAGACTTGCATATAGGACGATCATCGACGTACTTTAAAAGAGTTAAATGAAATTTGCCTGTAAGATGGCATTGTGCTTTATAATCATTAAGTTCATGTTGCCAACGACCACATTAAAGTTTTAGTTTCAGGACGTAAAACTGCTTACAATTTCCGGTGGTTTATTCACACACAACAACATTCTAATAATTTGAAATAGGAAATTTAATTTTATGAAAAATTTAGATTATTACTCATTACTAATTATACATTATGATTAGATAATGGATTATAATGCATTATTTGATATCAGAAAGGTATTTTAATTATGTTTAACTTAAGATATCATCTAATATTTATAGCATTCACCCGAAATTTTAGGTTTTTATCCCGTGAAAAGAAATCTTTAGATTACATCATGATTCATCGCTAGAGGGCGCGTATTCAGTTAATCATTTAAAGGCGGTAGAGTATTTGAGAAGCTGAGGCGATTTCGCTCGTCTATCGACAGTCCATGATCGTCCTATGTGGCTAACACACATTGCGGCACTGTCCTACAGTACCACTTACGAAGTCTTTTTAAATGCAATCTTTGTACAAAATGTATCAATAGAATAAAGATTTTTACATGCATGCAATTAAGAAAGTTTAAATTCGAATTAAAAAGGTACTGATTATTGGATAACAATTTACTGCTCTAATCCAAAAAGTAAAACTAGCTTGATTTTTCCCAAGAATGATAGTATTAACAAAAGTGGCAATAACTTTCTTGCAAGATGAAACGTGATAGTAACTGGTTTCCACAGTGTTGCCATACAGGTTAACTATATTATGGATCGTTTTTCAAAATTTTTGAGCTTTTGAATCATAGAAAAATCGTCCCACTGTGCCCGTCTCTCCCCTACATACCGACGTCAGGAAAAGAAACTAGTCAAAATGTGCATGCATTTATAAGAACATGTATACATGCGTACGTTGAGACGTCTCGCAAAAACTCTTCGAAGTAAATTTAGAGGTAGTCAAAATAATTTTTCCTTCAAAATCTGAAATTTTTCGTGATCACTTCCTTCTACTTCGTACAAGTAAGTAAAAACGGTACAAAACTAGATCTTACACCATCCCTAGATACAAAATTTCGATATTCTACGGCTAATCGTTTTTGAGTTACGAGCGTCATCACAAAATAGATTCGCAGTCAAAGTATTTCGTACATATGCATAAATACATTCATAAATACCTAGTACTTGAGGCGTCACTAATAAACTCAAAGTATATTTACAATGGTCAAAATCAATTTCTCCGTCAAAATCTAAACTGCAAAATTTTTCAAATTACAATATTTCATTTACTTTTCCAGGAAGTAAAAATAAGTGTTTCCAACATTAACAATGGAAGGCTTCTCATAATCAATCCATTTTGAATGATTTCTCTTTTTAGTAACTCTTAACTAATCGCTATTCTCTAAATTGAGATCAATATGAGTATAGCAGTGGTAAATGTCTCATAATCGTCACACTTTACATATGATTTTTCGCGCTGAAAGCTTAAAGTGCGCAATCCCAATAATCAGAACGACCCTTGGACAGATTAAAAAATGCAAACGTTCCATACATTGTGGTCTAGTGTGAATATTCAAAGCTGAACTAGATCACTGCTCGCGTAATGTTGTTATCCTTTGGATCATTGCTGATGACATGCCTTGATCAAGTTTAGCCTTGGGCTATCTGAATATCCTAAAATTCCTCTCTAAAGTACAACGTAAAATTGTTAAAGCATTCGAACAAATGATAATGAAGAGAAAGGATCTCACATTCCCTACATGAAATAAATAACTTCGAAACACAATCCCGTGCATTCCACCAGCGATAGGTTACGTCTGTGAAACCTCATTCGATCTCTCACATCCATTTATGAATTTCGTATTCAAAATATTTTATTCTCTCTATATCTATTCCCACTATTTCCAAGCACTTCGAAAAAAATCGTCTGCTTATAAACTAAAACAATAGATAGCGTTTAAAAACTCTCCCTGATGTTTCCTCCATAAGTTCACAGCCCTCCCAAACGAAATAACAATTGAAAATACTTATAAAGTTTGAATAGAGAGATTGCAATTTACAGAATAAAGGCTGTCGACACCGTTTGTTAATTCTTCAACGAATTTCCCTCCTGTCTCCAACGGAAGAGATTGCAGATATTTCATTTCCCAAATGGTGAAATGAACCTCGGAGATTCTGATTAAAACTTTGGCTGGACTGAATTCCTGTAGCCCTTTACATTATGCAGAGATTTCTCTTTTATACCTTATTTTACTAAGGGAATTTCGGGTTGTTTTTTTTTTAAGTAAAACTTCTTTAGTCGCGACTAAGGAGTAACTCAGATTTATTTTTCTGACGGAAGTAACGCTCAGTAAAGGAAGTGACGTATATGTCATATACTCCACGGCAAGCGTGCCTGAAAAAGAACCGCGGAAAATCCTACATTTTCGACCGCTCGCTCCTTTCGCCGACTTCATTGTTGAAAATGCATTATCATTATTATCATTATTTAGTTTTTCTTGAGATGACAACGTTATCCACAAAATATGTATTTAAATATCTCGTTTTGCCGATGGCAACTAGTTGTAAAATTCTATACTCCCTGAGGATTTGTAAAGATTTCCGTTGGGAAATTACTTTTGAATTAAATTGTTTTTAAGAGGTCTAACGCTTATTTTCTTGATTGTGTATCGTTAGATTGTGGCTAGTACTTATTTTCAGACATAGAATTATTACTGCCGTGGTGGTATTTGATGAAAATACAAATGCCAAACGCGTTTTAAAATAAACGACTTGGTGCAGTGATTAATATTTGGCGTCCGCTTACTAAAAAGCTGGGTTAGTATTTTGACTAACTCTTGATACGACATTCATCGTGTAAAAATACGGGGAACCTGTTAAGGTTCCCCGTTCTTTAAAGTTCTTTGAGACATCAATCTTTATTTTTTGCGTTTTGGAGGTACATCCAACATAATATTTTACATGTAATCCCAATCTCACAGGAGGTTGTCGATAACCCTTATTTTTAGATGAATAATATACAAGGTTTTGGAAAAGCACAAAGAAATGGAACCTGTCTGCAATAGAACCGGAAAAGTAGTTGGAAACGTCAGTTTAAGAACACTTTTCCTGGATTCTAACCCAACTTCAAGACAAAACAACGGTTTGTCTTGAAGTTGGACCACAATTAAGAATGAGGAGATGGACCACCACAATTAAAGGGACAGTGGCTGCAAATGTACCTAAACAGCAGAGGGAAATTTTCGTTTAAGAACACTGTTGGAGGATCATACTTCGATCCCACGAAGGTAAATTTATAGGAGGGGACACTTCGCTTAGAAAGTTAGATAACTCCATTGTTGCAAACAGATGGCGCTACGCACACTGGGTAACTGCGCATTTCAGGTTGTTTATATTTCCATCGAGAGGAAGTAAATGGAGATCGTTGAATTATCAAAACTTCAAAAAATTAAATGCATAGACTTATGAGCGTGATATATAGTAATTACTGGTTTCAGATGTGTTTTAATTACATAATTGTCTTATAATACTATTTCGTAGTGAATATAGGCAATAGTTTCGAAGTGAAGTGATATTATTATTTGTCAAATGCCAGTTGCATTGGCCGTTAGGCCATTAAACTCCTAAATATTATGTATGTCGTGTCTGTTATTATTTTGCCCAAAAGATGTATTTTAAGAAATGTTAGTATGTAAGAAACGGACCCTGGCTGCAATCAATCCCAAACAATGGACAGAACCTGCAGTTTAAAAACATGGATACATAATAATAATTCGAAACCTACTAGCAGACGAAATCAACGCTTAAGAACACTGTGATAGAAAAACACAACAAAAATTACACTACCTGCATTCGAACCCCACAAACAGAGGAAAACATCAATTAAAGAACACAGTTAAAGTATAATACTAGACTACGGACATCCCCCACCCATTATACCCAAACTCCAGACGACGGAACAATGGTATACGAAAACATGTTAAAGAATAATACTACAACATGGACACTTCCTGGATTCTAAGTAATTATCATGAATGACCGATGATTCTTACTGGAGATTTTAATGTTAATTTTCGCTCTGAAGAATCTCAGTCGTTAGTTGATTTTTTAAAAGAAAAATTTGATCTAACTATGAATACTTCTCGACTTCAATCAACAACGCGTTTCGGTACAACGATAGATGCTGTATTTTCAAGAAAATTAGCAAATTTAGAGAGTTAAATTTATGTTTCACATTATAATTACCACAAACCTATAATTTCATACATAAAAATTATGATGACATCCAAGTACCTATTTCCAATGAATAATATCAATATAACATTTATATAATCTTTGTAAAGTACATGAATTATAAATATAATTAAATTATAATATGATATTTATTTTAAGTTTAATCATTTCAGTGATATGTGTCGTAAACGTCAAAGAAGTTTTACTTCAATCGCGCGTAAAGATTACACGCATACACTTTTTTTTTTGGAAGTCATTTGTTCGATTGTTCGATAATTTTTCCCTTTCGGGATTTTTTCTCTATTCACCTGGTGCTTTCGGAAATCAAAGGAAATCATGCTCTTCGCATTCATTTTGAAATAATTCTCCAACGTTCCTAACACATTAACACAAAACCATCCTATCCTAAACATTGTTTATGGAACAGTTTTCAATATTTTTCAGAGTCCTCCGCCATTTGTAGATAAATCTGTCGTTAATATACAGGGACACCAGAAGGATTTCCGATCAGCTAAGATCTTTTAGCAGTAGTAGTAGTACTGAACAAAATTAGGATTTGTTTTTGGGGTGTATTACTTCATTCTCGCCATTGGAAAAGATACACGTACCATTCATATACAGGGACACCCAAAACAGTTCCGAAATGTTACAATTAATTATTAGCGAAAGTAATAGGAGAAAACGATTACGATATTTATGTATAAATATTACTTACAAGATTTATAGAAAACTGCATGCTCGCTATTGACAGTGATAAACCTGTTAGTATTAATATACCGGGACTCCTCAAAAATTGTTATATGCTAAGGTCTCTTGGCGATGTGAGAAAGATATCCAAAAGTTCAAATTTATGATTGAGGTGTAGAAGTACACGTTTGCCATTTAGAAAGGTAAACATCACATTATAGTATACAGGGATACCCAAAAGATTTACGTTTTCTGACAGACTGTTTGTGTTAGTAGAATGACAAATCAAAATTGACGTTTATTATTAAGCTGTATAGTTATATGTTCGCCATTTAAAACAGTAAACGTAGCACTGATATACAGGGACATACAAAAACTTTTCCGATTTAAGTGGTGTTGGTGGAAGTAGTATGACAAAACAAAATTCATACGTTACTAAAAAGGTATATAACTAATTACAAGTTCGCCTTTCAAAATAATAAACGTAGCACTGATATACAGAGACACACAAGAGCTTTCCGATGTATAAAGGTTTGTTAGTGTTAGTAGAAGGACAGAACACGCAAAATTGATAATTTTCATTAATGTATAATAATTACATGTTTGCCTGTCAAAATGGAATACGAAGCACTGTTATATAGGGACATTCAAAAGTTTTCCGAAATGTTAAATTCTATTGACGTTAGTTGTAGGAAAAAACAAAGCTTATTATTTTTAAAAAGTGTATAACTAATTACATAGTCGCCATTGAAAATGGTAAATGTATCATTGATATACAAGGACACATGCAAGTTTTCCGATTTAAGGTCTCTTGAAAGTAGTAATAGGAGAAAACAAAATTCACATTTATTATTAAGGTATATAACTAATTACTTGTTCGCCAGTAAAAATAGTATACATAGCACTGATATACAGGGACATACAAAAGTCTTCCGATATACTAAGGTCTGTTGGCGTTAGTTAGAAGGCAAAACAAAACTGGTATTTAGTGTTAAGGTGTATAACTACTTGTTCGCTAGATCAAATGGTAAACGAAGAACTGATATACAGGGACATAGAAAAGTTTTCCAAAATGTTAAAGTATAATGACGTTAGTTGGAGGACAAAACGAAATTAATTTTTATTATTAAAGTGTATTACTAATTACATAGTTGCCATTGAAAGTGGTAAATGTAATACTAATATACAAGGACACACGAGTTTTCCGATTTAAGGTCTGTTGATAGTAGTAGTAGGACTAAAAAAAATTGGTATTTATTATTAAGGTGTATAAATACAAGTTTGCTATTTAAAATGGTAAACGCAGCATTAATATACAGGGACACACAAAAGCTTTCCGATGTATTAAGGGCTGTTATCGTACGTAAAAGGAAAAAATAAAATTGAAATTTATTTTTAAGTGTATAATTACATGTTCGCCATTTAAATTAGTAAACGTATCTCTAATATACAGGGATACACAAAGTTTTCCGATATATTAAGGTCTGTTGACGTTAGTTGTAGGACAAAACAAAATTGGCTATTATTATTATTGTGCATAATTGCATGAACGCCAATGAAAATGGTAAACGTAGCTCAAATAAACAGGGGCACATAAAAGGGCTTCGATATATTAAGGTCTGTTCGCCTAAGTTGTAGGACAAAAAAAAATTGGTATTTATTACTAAGGCGTATAAATGCATGTTTGCTTTTTAAAATGGTCAACGCTAATCTGGTATACAGGGGTACACAAAAGCGTTTCGTTATATTGAAGTCTGTTGGTGTTGGTAGAAGGACAAAACAAAATTGGTATTTATTATTAAGTTGCGAAATTGCATGTTCGCCATTTAAGATGGTAAATGTAGCACTAATATACAGGACACACAATATTTTTCCGATATATTAATTTGTATTCGCGTTAGTAGAAGTACAAAGCAAAATTTATATTTATTATTAAGATGTGAATCAGTTAAAATGGTAAAAGTAGCACTGATATACAGGGACACAGAAAAGCTTTCCGATATGTTAAGGTCTACTGTTGTAAGGCAAAACAAAATTTATTATTATTGTTGAGATGTATATAACTAATATACATTGATACTCAACTGTTTTCCGATATATTAAGGTCTTTTAACGTCAGAAGAAGCAAAAACCAAAATTGATGTTTATTATTAAGTGTGTAATTACATGTTCGCCATTAGAATGGTAGACGTAACACAGATATACTGGGATACACTAAAGTTTTCCGATATGTTAGTCTTCTGACGTTAGTTCTAGGACAAAACAAAAGTGTTATTTATTGTTCATGTGTATTACAAGTTCGCCATTTACCATGATAAATGTAGCTCTAATGTACAGGGACACACAAAAGCATTTCGATATATTAAGGTATGTTGCCATTGGTTGTAGGACAAAACAAAATTAGTATTTAATTTTAAGGTGTAAAATTAAATATTCGACATTTAAAATGGTAAAAGTAGTACTAATATACAGGGATACACAAAAGCGTTATGACATATTAAGGTCTGTTGGCATTAGTTGTAGGACAAAACAAAATTGTTATTTATTATTAAGGTGTAAAATTGCATGTTCGCCATTTAAAATGGTAAACTTAGCACTGATATGCAGGGACTCACAAAAGCATTACGATATTATGGTGTGCTGACGTTAGTTGTGGGACAAAACAAAATTCGAGTTTATTATTAAGGTGTATAATAGCATGTTCGCCATTTAAAATGGTAAACGTAGCTCTAATATACAGAGACACACAAAATCTTTTCGGTATATTAAGGTCTGTTGGCGTTAAGCGTAGGACAAAACAAAAATCGTATTTATTGTTATGGTGTATTACATGTACGTCATTTAAAATTGTAAACATAGCACTGATATACAGTCGGTACCCAATGCAGTATTTTATTACACAATACATAATTAGTGACATTCATTTAATGAATGGAGATGTCACTAATTATGCATTTTCATACATTTGGAAATTTTAGTACTTGGCATCGCCACCTTGGCCAACATCAGCTTTTATGATGGCACCCAAAATTTGTAGCGACCCTAAACTAAATAAATTGAATGACGAACACTGTTAAAACAAGGAAGCATGATTTTCGGTGAAATAAGTCCAATAATGTGGCCAAAATTGCACTGAGTATAAAGAACTGTAAGGTACGGGCGGCGAACTTGACAGCCTTGACGGATAGTATTTAAAATTTTTCCTTCTTTAAATCTGAAAATTACACTAAAATGAATGGAAAATTTTTTTAAAGGTTAATCTGAAACTAGAGTGCCCTCAGCTCAGCATAGCTCCGTAGCAGTAATTAGATCATGAGAAACAGAGATTTGAAATTTTATTACGTTTATTATTTAATGCTAAAATTTAACAAGCCTTAACTCCTTTTTGAGAGAGATCTAGTGTGCTTCGCCTTGACAACAACAGCAGCAGTAACAACAATGCAGCTTCCCTTTAGCCCGTTGAGGCGCAACTCTTTCCCAATGCTGAAAAAAGGTCAGCCGTTGCCATCGCTCGACTTAGCTACCAGCAAGATGACGGACGATCCAAACGTTCATCGCGTGCCACAGATCTGGAGACCCTTTTTTTGACGACAGCTGGCTGTGCCGCACAGCCTCTGCTGATCCGCACTGATCTGCATCCTCTCAAAAAGTGTAAGTCATATTTCCTAAGTCGATTTCATGCACACACACACACACACACACACACGAAACCGTATTCTTCATAAGAAATGAATCAGGTATAAAGTAACGCTGTCTCATATTTATTTTGAGTTGTGAGATATTCGATAAACTTAATGCGTTCTTCACAATTAACTAAAGTAATAAATTTACCTTACACTCAAATACTTTTTTGAAATAAAAATAGTCCATATCTTAAAGGGGTTAACAAGTTCACAGTTTTGGAGAAATGGAAGATTTTGAAAAATTATTCATACCAATTAATGTTTACGTGTAAATTTAATCAGTTATCTATATAAAATATTATTTTTAACAATCATAAAATAATAATTGATGTAATCAACGTTACTTTAATACAACTGTTTTAAATTACTGTTAATAGAATCTTTTTAAGGACACTTTAAAAAACTATAAATCTTTTAAGCATTTCACAGTATTTTAATCAAAATATCTATGGACTAAGTTATTTTTTTCTGAAAGTAACTGATGTTTTTAAAATACAATGTTGATAGAGCATTTGAAAGCAAGAGCAATAAACATTTTATAGACAAATTCGTAAATCAGAGGAGACGTAGAATGAAATTATTTTACAAATAGTTCATAATGTATCAATCTAAACTTTTCATATTACTTCCTTTCTCTTTTGTTATTATTGCTCTTGCATGTGATATAAAATTGGCTTTGGGAATGAATGGTAAAATTATAAAAGTTTGTTAACTGTAATATTGGCCAATATCCATCAAAACTGTATCAGCCAACGTTTAAACTTTTTTTTTTCCCCAAAGTTTGATGATATTGGTGATCTGCATTCATGATTCTATTATTTTAAGTATTTTTGTAGAATCTGACATTTTGCTACATTTGTGATACGCTGTGCCTTATTTTCACTGAGAAATGCAAAGAAATATATATCGTGCGTCCCTAAGTCTGTAAACGACTTTTGACCTGGAGCAGAAGATTTCTGCTTCAGTAAGAGGATTCCATCTGAAATATTTGTACAGGTTTCTGGGAAAACTGCATTGTAAAAAAAAAAAAAAATCTTTCTATTTCCGCAGAGGATAGATATTTTGAAAACATTTTATTAAATTTCTTCAAACTCTAGACCTGCCAGTAGCAGAAATTCGTAGTAGAGCTTTTAAAGAATTCTCTCTAAGATTAACAATTTTCTCTGGAACAATAAGAAAACTTTTTTATGGGCTACTACTTTTATTTTACTTATTTTCCCAACAGATAATTTAATTCTGATGTACACTGTAGCAGAGTATCAAAAAAGTATTTTGAAACCTGAAATTTCAATTAGATTAATTTAGAGAAGAATTTACGGTTTAAAATACTCGTGCATATTAGAAAAATGTCGAATAACAATATATGTCTTACTTTATTATGTGCATAAAAAATAAATATAATTATGTTCAATTTTAATTCTAAAAATATCTGTATTTTTTAGTTAGTTATAACTTAAGTGCTCGTACTCTTATCTGTTTACGATGAAAGAAAATACAGACCGTACTTTTTTTATATTACATGCCTTGAAAAATTTTGACTGGCTTATTCACGTTTCCCGAAAGCAAATATGCTAAAAATGGAGATAAAAATAGTAATTTACATCAGTTTAGACAAAGTGGTTTTCACCAATTCCAACTGATAACTCAATATCGTGTTCATTCATGCATTCGCTACGCCAATCAATTTGATGTCAGAGTAAAGATGAATCAAAATAGCCTTTTCACAGGCACGAAATCTCATAATCATCTTAAGCCGCTTTACACAAAACGCCAAAGGAAGGAAAAATCTGCGCAGCTCTTTCTTATCGTGTGGTGGACAAGAAGGATTTATTAGTTAATTGCAGAAAAAGACATTTTCGTCTTCCCAGCGCGTGCGACTTCGAATGAAACAAAAACAACAAAACTTAAATATCACGTGTGCATCATTGAAGATTATGAAACACTTTCCAAGACAATTATACCGGGTGTGTAACATTTCTCTCCCGAGTTTGGAAGGCATGCAATAAAAAATTATTCTACCTATACAGCAACAAAGTTGACTTTATTGGATAAAGAAATATGTTAAGTTATGTTTCATAAATGTTCAATATGTGAACTGTTCGTGATGCGGTAGATATCATGTCATAAAATCAAATTCTTCCCTCCCCACACTCGCTTTAACATGTTACAATCAAACGTACTATAAACGATTGTGATCCTTCGGTATAAATCTTGTAAATCACGTGGCATAGGGGGCACGAACACGCGATCTTTTATGTAACCCCATAAAAAATCGCATGGAATTAGATCCGGAGAGCGAGGTGGCGACTGAAGAAGGCGATTGTCGTTGTCAGAACCACAACCAATCCAACGACGAGGAAGCTCGTTATATGTGAAACAAAACTTGTAATTTTTCTTTCTCCTTTAAAGTCAACTTTGCTGCTGTATTGGTAATATATTATTTTTAATAAGCCTTCCAAACCCGAGAGGGAATTGTGACACGCCCTGTATTTTATCTACACAAAAGTCTATGTAAGAAATAAAATATTAGCATTCTTATTTTCATATATACATGCTATTCTTTTATTACACATAAAACTGCGTAACAAAATTCGAAAGCAATCTCATTAAAGTTCCGTTACCACCACTAGAATATTGTCTTTCCTTACACATTATATTAAAAGCAAAACAGAACAACAGATAAAATATTTGACAGATATACAAATTTTTCTGGAAGTTTTGGGAGTGCTTGAAACGAATAGAAATCATGTCATTTTTTTAATTCGAAACGATGTACCTACGAAAATCTTATTTCGCTTGAGTTCCCATTCTGCACACGAACAGGAGAGTTTTCATCGTTAAACATACAGAAACCTGAAAAGTGTACAGGGTGGTAACCAAATACTTATATTTATTCGTTATCGATTTTTCCCTACTAAATTTCCTGACAGTCTGTATCTTAATAATAGTCCCATTTAAAATATTCTGTTTTTACTCTGGAATAGTGTTTGATAGAGCTACAATCAATTATAAAACATTATATAGGCATAATAAGCTAATAACATTTATTTATCACACTGTAACAGATGGTAAAACAGTACTATCAACGTATCAACCAATGGAACATAATTTCCAAGCAGCATTGCCGTAGGGGGAGGGAGAAACCACACATCTACGGCTGGGTAGACGAAAGCAACTTGCTGTGAGCCGCTACTACAGAAGATCGTGGCAATGCATGTGAGCTGACACCATCGCTATCGCGATGCGATAGTTGTTCGCTGAAATCATTTGGGCCTCGATGCAGAATCCTCTGAATAGTGTAAGCTTCGAAACGACGCTTCTGTGACAGAGCCACATTGTTACTGTCGTCGAATGAGAATGCCTGATGCAAAACACCGCCTTGTGAGCTTTGTCCACTTCCTATTTTAGTCCACCTAGGCATCTGCAGTATTGTCTATATCGTATGTGTATTCTCGTATGCACCCTTTCAAGGTGCTGTGAAGTATGTCTATGTGCTCCATTAATATTGTAAAAATTATCAAAATAAAGTTGAATTTATTTTCGTTTTCCGCCTGGTCGCTGATATTTGACTTGGTGTTTCAAAAGCATGCGCTCGCTATTTAAAGCACGTATTAGTAATCACACGTATAGTTTATAAAATTACTGCGCAACAATATACATAAATACTGAGTGAAAAAAATGCAGCACTTTAGCACTAAAAAACTAGTATTGATACTATCACTTACTCCTTAATTTCCAGAATACTTAGGTATTGGGCAGGAATACTAAGTATTCTGAAAACAGGTAATTTTTAGAATACTTAGATAGTTTGTGAAATGAAATAATTTTCGGCACTTAAAGGATCATCCTAGTTAATGTGCACACTACTTAGATAATCTGTAGATTATCTGATTTCTGCACTAAAGCGGTAACACCTATAACAAAAAATAAATGAATAATCCATACTATGGAGGAGAATGAAAAAAGAATGTGAAAAGTTTAAAAGCAACAAATTCATCTATATTAATAGAATTCCCAAATACCAAGCACATTTAGCTTAGCTCTGAATACAACTCACCTTACTTTTCAGCCCACGTAAGTTTTTTTTCTATGCCTTATAAATCACGTGAGTGCTTAAACCTTTCTACCTTGATGAAAAAGAAGTGTTTAGTTTACCTGCATAGCAATTATCAACCCAATTTGTATAGATTCAATATCTATACCTTAGGAATTATTTCCTGTGAATCTCAATTTGTATATTATTAGTAACTGTTACTGTAGAAACTTCATATACTCTCTGCCTGACCTTTCGGTACAAGCCGATTCCATCCATTTAGGGTAGAAAGGTCAAGTAAGGACAGTTTCATTAAAAAATTCCAGAAAAACTTAACAATTTTCAGAAAATTTCCAGGACTTTTACGAATTTGGGAGTTTGAAACTGGCAGGTGTTTTAAAGAGTGCCGGATGGAGGAAGCTGAGAGAGCTTTGTGAATCTGTTAATAAACATAAACAGGTCACTGTTCGGGGACTAACCAGTAAATAAATGCGAAGATTCAATTTTTCTATAATCTTGAAATGCATAAGTACAGAACAAAATAATAGGAAATCTGGTGAAATAAAGAAAAATCCTTATTAATTAAAGATTCCTTATTATCCAGCATGGAAGATCCTGTTACACAATTTGATTTAAATGGAATTCTGGAGAAGTTTATTTAGGTTGAATGTTATTTGAGTCAGCGATTATTTTACATTTTCTGGAGATTGTGTGTCTTAATAGATATCTATTCTGATTTGTGATTGCTTCTAGTTTCGTCTCCTGCGATTTACCTTCTTACTACCTTTTACCAATGCTGTTTACTTGCGCCTTGCACATCAAAGAAGATTTACTGCTTCCATCAAGAATACGATGGTTTCGAATGAAAGACAAAGTAATAGAAATATCTGTAAAAGGTTTTATACCACACTTCACATTGCAGGATAGTCAGACTACCAGGTATAGATTCCTACAAACCAGCGACTAGGAAGAGAAATGCATCAGTGAACCAGTAGCTCTTTCATGAAATGCATATGCACGCGTCGTCCAGTTTAAAAGAAAATTTGCGATGTCATGCCTGGCAAAAAATTATGAAGAAGAATGATTGTTAGAACCTCATTCTCAGAGTTCGGTGACTGGAACAGCAAGTATTGTGGTGTCAGCAATGTTTGCTTTTATGACAGCATTCGTTGAACATGGTAAACTTGCATTTTGCAAAACGCGCAAAGGATGAGCGTCGAAATTAAATGATTAGGATAGACGGCTATTAAAACACGTTGTAGTCATAAAATACAAGCAATCGTTAGTCTAAATTAAACCTCTACCAAACCAGTGTGAAGAATTCGTTGCGATTTTGATAACGATAAAAATTGAATTGATAAATATTTGTTTTATTGCACTTGCTTTTATTATTTCATCTTTATTATTTTGCTTCGAAAAAAATATCATCTTTTCGACCATAAGTTATTTAAAAAAAAATTAATATCTGTGAAAGCATGCTCCCAAAAATGATTGCTTAGAAATTCTCGAAGTCACGTTTACTGAACATGAAACAGTTAAAAATTTGACGAATACTTTCTCTGACACGTCTTCTGAAGGGATTACAGTCGACGCTCGCTCTAACGGACTTTTTTTTTTACGAATGCACGAATGCTTGCGATTTTACGAAATAGCTAATGGTCCCGAATACACTACTGTAGAAGTTTTTATTACTCGATTTTACGAACAATTTGATTGATCCCTACGGGTTCGTAAAAACGAGTGTAAACTACGTTGTGCTGTGGGACCCAATTACTCCAGTGTGTACGGCCAATTATCTAAGCCGGTGAGTAGGGAGCCCTCCGTGGAGGTCTTTCTAAAGGGTCCTAACGCGTATTTGCACCAAGTTTTGGAATACACGAGAAAAAACTCCGAGCGGGTACGTCGTCGGACGCGATCTGCTTTTGAACCAGGCACCTTCCGTCTCCCAGTTCAGAGCATTATGCGCTCTAACACTGGGCAGCGTTGAATGCGATATCAGTGCATAAAAACTACGTTTACAACCCCACATTGCTGTACCATTCTCATTTAGTTTATTTTAGGAATTTTTTTGCATTGGTAGTGAATCTCTTAAATGCCTAAATATGTTATCTGTGGCAAAATATGTTAAATGAGATAAATTGTTCGTTTCAGTTCGTTTCTTTTCTTTTCTTTCTTTTTTTTTTGTTGTCTTAAACTATCTTAAATGAAATGCTTTTCATCTATGATCTAGAACTGATTTTTTTTCTCTGGATACAAGTAGGATTCCATATGTTTTTAGCTATAAAATATAACACTTAAAAGCCTGAACACTAGTTCATAAATAAAACAGTGCTCGGCTTCTAGGGATTAATAAAATTACCGCTGAATGTTTTTCATTGCGGAAATAAAGCAATATTGATTTAAAATTCGACTGCGTTATTCAAGTAATCTGAAAACTTTCCTTTTGCATCATTATTACGTAAAGTACTGAATTTATCGTAACATTACACAATATGCCACAGAATATCATACAAGGATATAGTACAGGTTGGTACTCTTTCATTCAGTTATCAGTGGAGACTGGAGCCCACACGCTAACGATTTCCCTGAAATCAGTGACCCAAACTTACAGGAAAAAGCACACACACTTTAAAAATCATGATGAAGTAAAACATAAAAAATGTAGAGTAATAATATCTTGATTTTCATTCATTTACGATACGCATTCAGTGAAAATATCAAACAGATATCTTGAAGGGAAATATAATAAATTGTCTAAAAAATACTAAAATAACGGCTAAATGGTTTGAAATTTCTATCAACAGATATTTACTTTTTTCTACCACTTTCCTTTTTTCCAATTGAGAAATATTGCCATAGAGTAACAATTTTTTAAAAATAAATTTTTAGTTCAAAGCAAATTTTAGGTGTTATTTTTTTCTAATATTTGACAAAAATTAGAGAAAACTTTCAAAATGCATAAGTGAATCAATATTGGCAAACGAATTTATCGGACCAGTAATTTTACTCGATATCTTAAAAAATATATCACTTACAGAAAATATTAGCTATATACTGCAGCTGAGTAGCAAAGCAATGAAATTTATTTTACTCAAAAGAATAGCCATATGTTAAACAATGTTAAAATATTGTCCAACGATTTTGAAATCCAAATGCATGCCGTCCAACAATATTGTTAAACAGTTAACCATATATAGTCACTTCCAAAAGTTAAGCGCGCAGCAGTAAAATGCAAGAAAATGGACAAGTACTGCTTTGATTGATACGAAATGCTGCAAGTAAGTAGGCCTATGTTTATTCAGGAAACTAAACGAAGAATTACGTACAGAAATTAAAAAATATACTGAATTTTCATAAATTATATGAGGACATCGTATTTGTGTCGGTAACCAAATAACGTTTAAATACAAAACAAACAACAAAACCCGGCATCTATATCTATATAAATAAAACAAAGATGTAAACTGTCTGTTTGTCTGTCTGTCTGTGTCTCGCGTAGCCCCGAAACGGGTGATCGTAGACCTACCAAATTTTGTACGGAAATTCTCCAAGACGGGTCTCGACACACCTCGAAGCGATTTTTTCGATTTTCGAATTATTTTAGGAGCTATCAATAAAAAACGTGTCGCAAAATTATCATTTTTGTTCTCGCCATTTCGCAATTGTAACCCTGCAGTAGAAAGAGGGAGAGGTTAGCTATCTAGGTTGCCATGTTTGGCGAGTCTATTAAATTATCCAGATTCTTAAAGTAAAAATAAAAGAATAACGATTTTTTTTGTTTACATTATTTGTAAGGTTATTTTTTAATTAAAACATCGTATGCATGTGAAATCAGAGCAGGAATGAAATGTTTTATACTCAAAAGCTAAATAGGATTTGAACATTTTCCGAGACTAAAACGTGCAACTTTTTAATTTGGCAACAAATAAAATGGTTCATATACGATTTTGAGGAGATTTGATTCTAGCGCCAAGAGCTATTTATCGTCTGCTTCTGCTACTTGAATTATGAATACACCTGAATGAGTTTTTAAACTTTATTTCAGTTCGAATTGTGCATTTATCTGCACAGCTTTTCCCATCTATTTCTGATGTATTACATCCAGAAAAAGGATAGAAATATCAATTTTAGTTGTGTTTAATCACACTCATGAATAATGATATACTTTCCAACTTAATGGAATAAGGAAAGAAAATAGGGAAGACCCGTGGATTATAATACGCTTTTAATAAATAGCGCTTTAGTGCGTATTTAAAATCTGAAAATATTTCAGATTTTCTGAGTTTTTTTTTTTTTTTTTTCCTTTCCATTTTTGATAAAGGCCAATACATCCAGAAGGTCTTCAGAATTAATATAAGACGAAAATAATTTGTTCCTTTTTGCAGGTTTTTATCATTTTTAACCATCTTATTTTTGTAATCAGGGGCGGCCCGACACAGTAAGCAACACATCTGGGCGCCGGCTTCGAAGGAGCGTCATTTCGAACTCAAAAACTAAGTAGCATAAAAGGGGGCGTCTTTTTTACATTAGCAGGGACGACACTTACCGTAGGGCCGTCCATGTTTGTAACCATCTTCATTTTAAATTCCATTCAGAATCTGAGAGATTTGAGTGCCAAGGATGCCGGTGAAGAACAGGAGTCTCTCCGAACAAGATTTATTAAGATGGCGAACCAACTGGTCGCCGGAGGCGGCTAGTATCTATATAAATAAAACAGTACATAAACAAAACAGTGTGTAAACTGTCCGTTTGTCTGTCTGTCTGTCTGTGTCTCGCGTAGCTCCGAAAAGGGTAATCGTAGACCTACCAAATTTTGTACGGAAATTCTCCAAGACGGGTCTCGACACACCTCGAAGCGATTTTTTCGAAATTCGAATTAGAAAATGTTTTATTTTATGTTTTGTCCGATTTTTAGCGATTTTTCTTGCGTAATACATAATAACGCCGGTAATTGCGCTCGCAAGAAAACGATAGTTACATCATCGAATAGAGGAGAAAATGTTCTTTTAAAAACTGTTTGTTCGGACTGTGTAACATAATTTGCAGATTTTTGGGAATTTTTCAAATAAAATTAAATTTGACACTGACTTTCGTAAAATATTTTTAAAACTGCTGCATCTTGAATTCGATCTGCCATAACTTTTTTATATTTGGGCAAAAGACGGAGCACACAGTTCGCCCACTTTTAAAAGAAGAACGGAGGAAAAATATAAATTAGGAGAATTTTTACGAATTTTTAAGTAAAGAAGGATTTTCATTTCAGTAGCACCTCTTATAATTTTCGGTTTGATATCTTGCGGTTCGGTTGTCATGGATACAGTAACAATCATTAAAATTGCCAGTTGAAAAAAATAAATAAAAACAGGTCCCGCGAGCAGACGATTTCTTTGCTTGGCTCGATTTCCTTTTATAAATACTGGATTTATTTGTGAGAAGAAAAATTAAACTGATATAAATAGCGCAGCCTTATCTCTTATCTCTTTTCTTTTTGTAAAGGGTTGCAAGAGAGGGTGACGTATTTTTAAAATTTAAAAACAAAATGTCCATTTCATGTAGTGTCTGAGGTATTTAACGCTAAAACGTGAACCTAAAAGACAGCATGTCGGAGGAAATAAGACATTTTGAAAGTGAGAAGTTCACTGCAAACGGTCCATTTTCACTTTTTTGATACCGAATGACGCTGACATAGTTTTTTTTTTGCGTGTGTGTCATTATATTGCAATGATCTCAGGTTATTACATATATGACGCAAATTTTAAGTCAAGAGTGAAATAATTTTGCTTTTTCTAGATTCCACATCACTGGAATTAATTCGAATTACACATGTGAGGAAATTTTTCATTTCCTACCGTGCGAAGAACGGGCACGCAGCTAGTTAATAGGATATTCTAGCACGCCTCGCTTTCATACGAAGTCCACAGAGTGTGATAATGCTTGTTATGAGGTGATCAACCGCTACAGAGCCTAGTAATCGCCATTCCTCCTGTAGGGCAGTTTCTAAATTTCTGAGAGTGGTTAGAGAGGTTAGAGGAGGGAAACGTCTACATACAGAACGGCGAGGGCATCCCAAAGATTTTCAATTGGATTAAGGTCCGGCAAGTAAGAAAGCCACCCCATACGCGCAATTCCCTCACTCTCTTAAGTCGTCGATGATAGCAGTTCTATGGGGACGTACATTATCGTCCATTAAAACGAAAGGACCAACTGCTGCAGTGTACAGTTTCACAATGAAGTCTGTACGGTATCGAGGTGAAGTCTAGGACTTCATCTCGATACCGTACAGCCGCCACAGATCCTCGCCTGTACATGTGCAGGTTCGTGCGATATCCGAATGAAATCCCTGTCCAGACCATCATGCTGCTGTGGATTGCGTAATATTCGTTGATGTTCTCGGTCCGATTGCGTATGCCTTGTGCCCTCCAGACCCTTACACTCTTATCATCGTGTTGTGGGGAATTTCTGCACTCATCTGTGACCATAACGTTGTCCTAGTCGAGACATAGTCCAATTTACATGCTGGCGGCACCATTTTAATCCTGCTCCTCTGGATTGGACGAGTAAAGGAACACAAACTGGAGGCTACAAGTCTTCGGACAACTGATTGGCTGCTTTGGAATTTTTTCCATAATCGTGAAAGAACGGAATGATGAACGCCGAAGAAAAGAGCAACATAAGTGATAGACTGTCCTGCTTCAATGCACCCGACAGCCCGCTAGCGCTCAGAATCGTGCATTTGTCGTCTAGAATCCACAGAAACACGTATAGCTTGAAAATAAATCGTACGAATGTTCTAAACACCTGTCATCAGCACTTAATGCAACTCCTATAGTCCTTCAACTTGCCGGTTTCTTAAACGACTGCCTGTTTTGCACATTTCTCGACGCGAAACCGTGATTGACTGTTATCTAACATATTTGCATACTTCCTTTTACCTTTGTAGCAGATTTCAGCTTCTTTAATTCAGATTGGCTTAGTGAAATTAGCATTTTTCTCTTCGTGCTTAACTTTTGGAAGTGAGTGCATTTAACAGTCTACGAGAAAGCAACTAAAAGTATTTCGCTGAAAGTACACGCTGAAAACTTACCGAATGTATGTGCACTATTTGGTAAATATTTAAATGGTAGCAAGGCTCCAATATTAGTAAAATATTTTGAGTCAGCATCCTTATGAAATACCTAGGATTTAACACTAGAAATGTAATGACATCCGTATCTGAAATCTTAATAAAAACATGTATATTCAGGAGATATTTTGTCACATATTTCAATAAATATTTCAATAGCAAGAAACATATTAGCTGTGCACTAGCAGCCTATGAAAACAGTAATTAAAATTCTTTCATTGACTTAAAAAAAAAAAAAAAAAGCAATGCTGGGGTTTGACAGTAGATAAGTGAATTTGCCAAATGTCATCATTTTTTGTCTTATTTTCACTAAGACTTTTTGATTAAGATGGTAAAAATAAAAATAAGAGTTTTTTTCTGTACATTAGTACAGCTGAAAAGACTAGAGAACTCTCTCATTCAAATTGAAACATCAAAGAAGTTTTTTTGAAATTTTTATGCAAAGGATATTAGTGGCACCAAAAATATCCAGTATATTTTTACTCTCATGAAGATTTTACGACTGGTATTGAAAATAGTTTGTTACATTGCCCTGTAATAAAGAAAATTCTTAATTTCAATATGTTAAACAATTATTATGAAATACTATCTATATTGTTTTACTGACTTTTGTATTTGCAGTAATTTTACGGTTTAACTTAACTTCTGAGTTTATGAAAAAAAAACATAGAAATTTCAGTAAAAAATTTCAAAAGTTTTAAAAAATGGTGTATGCTTATAATCAAATAATATTATTTTATTATTATTTTATGTTATGGGTAGGTATAGAATTAAGTTTTACATCAGGTTCAGATATTCTAGGCTTCGAATCTTGACATAAATAAAAATGATAAACATTACATAAACAACACAATTATTTTGTATTATTACAATAATACAATTATTAAAAAAATCTGCAGACGTACCCAATTCCTGACATTTAGCTATACAAAATACGTCGGTATTTTTTATCTTGCAGCAGCCTAATCGCTAAGCTTAGTTCTTATAAAAACACGGAACGTGAAGCGGTACCGACTTTGGAGGGTGACAAACGTCCCACGGCTGGACTGCTGTGGAACCGTGTACGCTAATGAGAGCTGGTGCACGTAAAATTGGTTCTTCGCTTCCAAGTCCTCCATGTTCAAGTGTTACCTCTGGGTGTGTCGGTCAAGGTTCTTGGTTTCTCATCTGGAATTCTCTTAGAATTAGGAGCTCTGAGCTAAATCAGTTTTTCTCCCACTGGGGTCATTAAAATGGAAGTCGTTCCCTTTTCGCCCATCGCCGTCCTATATAGAGGATCTGACCCCGCTCCTCGGTTGCCTGAGTGCCTTAATAAAAACAACAGCAACAACAACTTCGGTATTTCTTAAAAGTGTGAAAGATGAAAAAAAATAGTTTGTAGCCAGAATTTGAATGACCTTTTTTCGACATAATCTTCGGTAATATTCAGGAATTTATCACTGAGGATGGTTGCGATACATTCTTCGAAACACGCTAACCTTATTGAAACGAGATAAACTTGAATTTCGTTAGGATGACCCTCATGCATCTGACAACCACTTGGCTCTCAATCAGCTTGAAACATTAAAGCAATCTTAAATAGCAATGAACTCAAGACTTATATTGGGGAGCTAATATTTCTAGATCTATAAGAAATTTCGAAACAACTATCAAGTACATCTCGCATCGCTGATGGCAGTTTTGAGGATATCCGAAAAATTGTTTGCTGATATGATAACACTTCGCTGCAAGACTTTTTTCTTTTCTTACAAAATAAATCTGGTCTTCTAAAACAGCCCTGAATTCAGGAAAAATTATTTAAAAATTCAAATGAAATATATTGGAATATGAAACAGACTAAATGGTATGTGCCATATGTGGCTGGCAGAAAGAGCAAAATTTTTTAATTGTCTTAGAGAGCAACAAAGAAACGGAATGGAAAACAAAAATAGCAGTATTCATGAAAAATGTTAAAAAATTAAGCACACATTTATTTTAGATGTGCTTGAAAGACGTATAAACTACAGAATTAATTATACATTTTTAGAAAATATTTTCACGCTGTTTTAATGAGCTGAAAGTTTGATCTCTAATTAAGTGCAAAACAGAACAGTAAGAATCAGTATAAGAAATACTTCAGAATATTTTTATTGGAAAAACAAAATGTTCATTTAAGTCAATTTTACAAAAATGACGGAATATCATCTGCTTTCAAATTTTTATGCAGAATCCTTGGCTTTAATAAAAGCGAAGCAAGTGAAGGAAAGTTTAAAAAAAAACAATTTTAGATCTCATTTTATTTTTATATTATCCAAAATGACTGTCCAATAAATCTATGCCACCGATACTTTTATTACAACGTTTTACTGCAAAATGATAATTTATTTCGATTTTTTGCTTGTATTTCTTCTAACGTGAAACCTTTTCGCGTTGTACATTATGAAAATATCTTCCTACTCTTTTACTCTTTTTACCAGATCTTGGCACATTCAAAAAACTCTGCTTAGAAAAGTTGTATGGAAATATAGATATTTTAAAGTAACTTGAATAAAGGTAGACGCTGTGTTTAAATCTAAGATTATATAAACGATATCCAATCGTTTTCAGTTATGAAAAAACGTACATAAAAAATTTCTTTCTTATTGTAACAATCATTTCTGTAGTGGACGCAAAGCCAAATCGCAATCGTAATGCAGTTGTCAGGTTAGTTAAAAATAAACTAACCTGCTATTTTATCGGTACAGCCGTAGCACAAAAATCCAATTGCCTAAATTAAGTATGAAATTGGAAGGGCCTTACTGGTATGTGCTATTTATGGCACGAGGTTCAGTAAAGGGATGAATACCTTAAACTTTATGGCTAATATTTTCAAAAAGTAATCAGAATTGAATTTAACCTAATATATGCACATTATTTTTTTTCTTGTAATTTCTTAATGGATCATAGGACATTAATAAAGAAGCAAAAGAACAAGAAGAAAAAAAGCCACGTACTTCTTAGATATAAGCTCAAAACAATTATTTGAAACTTTAAATTTGAAACTTACTCTCAAGACCAGAATGCTACATTTGAACCATGGCATCATGTGTTACAATGATCCATGACGTCCAGACATTTTACTCGAGTCATGACCGTCTACGAGGATGTTTCACATTTCGTGTCTACAAAGATTAAGTCAGGGAAAGCGCATTAATATAGTCTCAAAGGATAATGATAGTTTAAGCAGATTACAAACCAACGCTTGCGAAAATCTACGATTACAAACTTTTGTTGTAAAAAGAAATATAGACATGTGCTTTTGTTCTGCTCTCTTCAGCTAAACGGAACGCTTAACTATATAATTAGAAACGTTTAGACATGAAAAAACATTAACGTCAGATTAAAAACTTTTTTTATTATTATTAAGATGTGAGGGAATCTGTGCATTATTGTTCCCAAAATATTATAAATATGAATTTACCGGGTAGGGGTATTAGGCTTTTAAACAGAAAATGCTAATTTACATACAGAAAGCTGAAATATAAGTATTTTTTTACTCAGAAAATCTCTATCAGGCCAATAAACTTTGGACAAAACAGCAAAAATAAATAAATAATAAATAAATAAAATTATAGAACAAAACCTCATCTACAGTGGTGTCCAAAAATTTAAGAAAAATGAAAAAATACCGACAACTTGCTCAAAATTAAGGCAATCCGTATGGAATTATAATATACAGAGTGTCCCAAAAAGGTGGTTACGGGCTTTAATTCTTTCTCTATCAGCGGTAAGTGGGTGGTGTAATAAATGGAAAAAATGTTCAAAATAAGGTCGGAAATAAAAATCTGTTGAGAAAAAGGTTATCTCGATCATTTACAAACAGTTACACTCTTTAAATTTTTATGTTTTTTAAATTTGTACGAAACAATTCACAGCTAGAAAGTTGTTATTTTCATCCAACAAGACTAATAGAAAAAACCGCATAACTGTAACTTTAAAAACTGGGAGAGTTATGCTTAATTGAAATGGATGGCCATACATAAAAATATAAATGTAAATTTGTGGGATATTATAAAAGATAGAATGTATGAAGATATTTACATTAGAGCTATTTTTTCGTTTTTAGGGTAGATTCATGGTTCCGTTGAAAAACACCATATTTTTCAAAACAATGTTCTAATACACGAACTCTGTTCTAATACACGGACGATTTTTTAATTCCTGTAAGTGGTATTTAACCATTTCAAATGTTTATGGTAAAACAATTTTTAAGAACTGCATAATGAAATGCAGACGGTTTCTTTTGAGTTTACTCATTTGTTTCCAGTAGTAACTCTTATCAGAGCAACTCAACCAAACTTTTCTTGTACATATCAGAATATCAGCGATATTTAAGTTCATATTTTATATGAATATGAACTTAAAACATATAACTAACAGTACTGCATATTGTTTTTTTTAACGAATGACGAGCTGTTTCAATTAAAAATGATTTATTCTAAGTGCAATAGAAATAATGCAGAAACTGCCCGAGTATTCGGATTACGACATCCGAATTCATCTGAAATTTTTCGCATGTTTGTTTACCGGACGATAAGCGATTGAGAACTGCCAGTGCTTTTCACCCAAAACCTGGCCCTGGGAGAAATGGCTTGTAGGGTGAAAACGAAGAGACGGATATTATAGCGTATTTTTCTGCCAACCCACGTGCAAGCTTTCGAAAAGCATGCGCGACTTTGGGACTATCTAGAACATAAATTGATCGAATTTTTGAAAAACATAATTGACATCATTTTGTATACATGGACTGCAAGCACTCCATCCATTTGATTCTGCTCGACGTCTAGCATTCTGCAATTGGTTGCTAATTCAAAAGGTAAAAATGAGAATTTTGTTCAAAATATAATGTGGACTTGTTTACGAAAGATGGGTCAATAAATACTCATAACGATCATTATTGGAATAACACAAAACCATATTTTGTGCAAGAAATACACTACCAAAGAAAATTTTTCTGTCTCCGTGTGGTGCGGAATTTGGAAAGGAGAAGTAATACCGCACTCACACATCTTTGTGGTGCTGTATTACTTCTAGGGGGAATCATATTCAATGTTGAAGGAACTTTTTCTATACCTTACTCACACATCGAATTTGTTTATTATAACACCATGTGTATTTGGTAATTCCTTTTTATGTTATTTTGTGGCTTACAAGCTGACGCACATTGTGGGTCAATTTCAATAAATTTTTCATGTAACTTTTTGAGTAATCATAGTTTTTGCAATTTTTCCTTAAGTAATGATAACCAGCGTATTGAGAAAATTTGAAAATGCTGCAGTCATTCGAATTTTCTACAAGTTTAAAATACACATTAAACTATAGAAGGAAAAGAAACAATTAAAATTAAAATTCTTCTTATTTGTGTGAATACATAATCCCACAGTAAAATTGCTCTGCCTACTGTTACCTCGGATTTAATTTTTTTTTCTTTTAAAAAAGCACAAAACGTGATTTTCTGAAGGTATCGTAAATACATCGCAGTAAAAATAAATACATAAATAAATAAAATAAACTATGCAGAAGCTACTTTGATTACTCATATTCATTAAAACAGAGTTATATGTTTCCCTCATTTTTCTCTGGAAACCAATTTAGATTATTCACATTACTGCAGTTTATAATGTCACTACCGTTAAATAAATTTTTAAAGCAAGTTAATAAAACTAAATTAATCTGAGCATTCTTTGATAATTTACCTGATTTTTAGCTCAATATAAATCACATTTAGATAGGTAATCATTAATGAGCTGTTTCATACAATCACTTCTCATTGGTAGCTGAACGTTTCAGAACATCAAGTGAGCTTGAACCCTCTTTTACCGGCTTCAAATTTATGGTATATTGGATTCTAGCACAACTTCGAAACAAAAATTACGTAAATTAATGCTTCATTTGAAATTCATGATAAAGGCTACTTATTCGATAGTTAACATAATGCATATTCATACAAACTTTATAGTTAAGCATTTAAGTCTCGGTTTACAGAAGAGCGAGTAGAAAATTGAAGAGATTATATCCACAGTGTGTAAAGCTTTTTAAGCTCCTTAATTGTTAGTGTAACTTAGTAACGTAAATGACACGCACGAGTACGCAGGTTTCACACAATATTCTGATATTTATCTTCATGCAAAACGAAAACAAAAAGTCATGAGGGAAAAGGAAACTACCTGTACGTTTTGACATGTTTTAAATATGAGTGATGAGTTAAAATCCGGAAAATTTTACTATGATCTGCATGCATGGAAACTTTTTCCGTGCTCTGAGTTGAGAATAACACTTTTTTGTTAATCTCTAGAAGCTGTTTTCTTTAAAATCATGTTCACGATAAAAAAGAAACAACCCTCTTATTAATGCATATGATATTAAACACTTTCCATCTTAACTGTGGTTGAATATATTCTCTTTTAGAATGTCTGTCGCATTAGCCATAAATGATAAAACTAGCAATGGGGCAGAATTCTTGCATATAGCATAAAAGAAAAGAATATGATTGTCTGAATTGCAATTCATTGTACTTGATAGAATTTTCGAACATTAAAATTTTTAAAAAGATAGAGAAGTTTCAAACTCTTTTAGTAGCATATAAAATAGTTCAGAAATCCTTGTTGTTGTTAGAGTACTTAATTTGTGATGCTGTTATATGCACCATTCTATGTATAATATATGAGGAGGAATGTATAGTGATCTCAAAAGGTACTAATTTACACTCTGATTACAAAATATTGCGTTTGGGATGAGACCCTTCTGCCAAGTTTATTTTTGTATTTGAAAGTTATGAGATTATGATTCAACTCGAGAATCATGACTCGAATTCCTCTGTAAAATGCTTGAATTTCAGGCAATAAACTGAATCATAAAATGATCCACTAAGCACATCAATCACCGTAATACAACTCATACTTACTAAATGCTCTTTTATAACATTTTAAAATAGCGGAGCCCCATTAGCCGTCCTCTTAAGCTTACTACTAGCTATTTTAGCTTGAGCTACTTTGGAAGGTTTTCTTCCAAAGATATTTGGTTTAGAAGTGAGTTTAGAAGTGAAAAAACATTGAGGTGTATACAAGAATGATCTTCGAAAATTGCCAATGCAGTGCTCTTTTACTAGGGCGAACAAGACAGCTTTAATTCATTTGGTTCTTTGGGAAATTCTTAAATGAATATTCATGATTAAATGAACCTTTCGGCGACTTTGAATTGATATAGTGTTTTCCTTCGCCGCAAAGAAATCAAGATACAGAGTTCGTACGAGTCCCGAATTTGCTGAAATTTCGAGCTTTTGAAAAATCATCTAAAATGTCCTACTGCTTGAGATACTCGAGAGAACATATTTTCGTGTTTCCTAAAATATAGTACAATTTTTAAAGTGTCAGACTTCAAAGTTTTTCAAAGGCTAGGAATGTTAGCAAATACAGGACTCGCACGAACCCTTAGATAGCTATTTAGTTTTTGTTTTCAATGGCGCTTACCGACTTGGGTCTTCTGGTTCCTCAAGTGTCTCACAGTCAGCGCTGCAATTTAGCAAAAATAGACGAAGGGAGCGAACAGATTAAGTACTCGTCCGGCAATGGTATATGGTCAAATACGATCAGCATTTAGAAAATATAAACTCTGGCTACTGTTATGCTGTTATGCCGTGCTTTAGACAATCTATCTAGCAGCAAGATAAAGGGTGTCTAAATCAAATACTTTGACAAGTTAAATTATTCTCCTTTTTTTTTCAAACGAGTACTCATTTTTCGATATTATAATATTTTCTTTGAGAAAAGCCTACCTATTAAGTTTAAGGCTTTTAAATTACTCTCAAGGGGAAAAGTTTTACCCCCCAGCTACGAAACCATTCCAGCAACGAGCTGGGCAGAACCACATTTATTTATTTTTCTTTTACAGATTTTGCTTTCTTTACAATTTACAGTTACATCAGTTGATCTTTCCTATAGGTTGTTCATAGTTCTCAGTTTATTTAATTAAACGGAAAGAAGGAAAAAGATATTTATAAGAAACCAAACAGAAGAAATAATATGAAGAATTTTTTTAACAGATATATAAATAAATTTTGAAGAAATGACAAAAACCTATTTATGTATAGAAGAACATTTGAAGACGTTTAATTTAAACGGCAAGGAGCCTAATCTTATATCTTGAGGTTTCTGAAGTTTATTATAAACTCTAAAGATGAAAATTTACATTTAGTCTGAATCAGAGTCGCTAACCGGATGAGATAATCTTATTGAAGTTGTGAAAATATATTTAGCTTGGTTATTTTCTATTTCTGATATAACAATACTTATTTTATTAAATTTATGATTGTTTTAAATAAATATTTTGGTCATGCATCGCCATTTCCTGAGGGGACCTCTTAATATGATATGTGTTTAGTTAAGGGCCATATTATAAGCAACGAAGTGAATTTCCAAAAGTATTGCAGATACAGTTAGCTGTTGGTCATTTATTAAATTTACAAAAAAATGATATAAAAGGGCATGATTTGTAAAAATAGAGAGATATTTCTGTGCTCTAGTAATTAAACTTCAGACACTGTTTTAAAGTAATTGTATGTAAATCTTCTTTTTCTGATTGATTTCATCTGAATCGACTGTCACTCTTTTTTTTTTTAAACAAATTTGCCTAACGGTGAAAACTGGAGTTTCCTTTAAACTAATTCGTATAAATACACTAAAAATAAAAATGTAAATTGCAATGAATAGATAAAGTAATTAGACTTACCTATGAAACTTTCAAATAACACAGAAAAAAAACATTTTAATTATTTTGTATTGGATATCACCCATAATTAAACATATTAGCAGACATTAGTGTAAATGCTTTTTTTTTTTCGTTTAACACGGACTTTATCTTCTCCCCTCTCTATGGCTTACACTGTTCAGCGCATGTCCTTGACGCTTGTGTAAATTGGCTATTCAACGATTTCAAATGTTATTGGGTCTAACAGTTTTGGCGTTTCTTTAAATCAAAAAGGCATTTTGTTAAATCAATTTCGTTGAATCAAAAAAAACGAAACTACTAAACTGTTTAAATAAAGATACTTTGTATATAAATGTTCCTTGCATAAAATTGTTACTAAAAATCACTTGTAGGAAAAATCAATTTATATGAAGGTACAGCATTATGATGCTTTTAAGTTACCATCATATACTTTTCATTTGAGGAGATCAACTCATTTACTTAATACTTAAAAAAATTACAATTTTATTTAAAAAAATTACAGAATAAAAAAATCTTAAAAGGGATTAAAAAATACATGCTTTTATTTTACTTAGAAAATTTTGTTATTTCACACCATTTAACATCTATTGATTTTCCCCCGTCTAAAGTAAAATATTCGAGTATAACTGAAATTTTCTATTGAAACTGTATGCATAAATTCTTGTTTTTCATAAAAAAGTGAGTCGTGTATAGCATACAGTATCAATTTATTTTTTTTACAGTCAAGAAGTTTTTTTAATTAAAAAAAGTTATTCATTAAACTGAAATAGAAAATATGGGCTGCATTTAAGCAATTTTTAATTGGTGCAGTCTTAACACACCTTAACAAGCACAATTTCGCATTTCAAAAGTAAGCTGAAAGCAGAATTAATAATAGTATTTTTAATTTACCTATTAGTTAACATTTTTATTGAAATCACTTCTATCTTCTAAAGAGAACACGAGTAAATGAATGCACTGAAAATAAATTAGATTTCCTTTTTATAATTCATTCTTAGAATGCACACATTTCATTATACAGAGAGTATTCTCATCGCTATCACAGCTGTGATTTTAAATTACCGTTGAAATTTCCGCCACACAGGAAAACTCGGTGTAGGAAAACATCGTTATAGGAATAGTCATTGTATTTATTTAATTAAATTTGATCAAATTCGATATTTCAAAAGCTTCTCAATCAATATAGAAACAATTGACCGATTGAATAATCAAAACCTGTAAAAAGTGTCCGGTGGAAATATGCATACAGACTTTGATCTGTCTTAGAAAATTTATTTTCAAACCTACAAGTATAAATTTCTGGAAAAAATAAGCTTATAACGAAAAATAAGTATACGTTCTTCTTAAATTTATTGTTCCAAATGGTGGTTAAAGTAAATGTTCAAAATAGTGGCCTTCAACATCGATGTATCTTTGAGTACGAATCACGACTGATTCCGTATTCATAAAAGTTCTTAAGGCATTTCTGAGTACATCTCTTGAATTTCATCCCTAAGTGTATCCAGGTTAGGAGATTCAAGACGGTGCACGTCATCTTTTACTGTGCCCTATAAGAAAGCCTGCGTGCAGAAAACTCCATTGTTTACACATAACATTACATTTTTACAAAAATTTAGCCTTGTAGGTAGAAGAATAACTTTTCTCTGTCAGTTTAAAGTGATAGTAGGTACACATATTTTTTGGCACATCCTACCTAATAAAAGACATTCGCATAGCAATTTATTTTGTATAGATTATTTTTTTCTCTTTAATATGTGAAGATAGTGAAGGTCCCACCATGAGAGAGTGGATAAGACACTGAATACGGTAGGTGGCTGAAGTGTGAAGGTCCAGGGTTCTGGCCTACGCGGTGTTGTAAATCCTATGGTTTGAAGTTTGGGACGGTTTTTAAGGGTTGGACGCCAGACGAAAAACAAATGTCTCGCGTCTCGCAAAAAAATCCAAAAAAGCTGTGCCTCGTCTCGCAAAATCCCTATATCTTCATGTTTAAAATGTTTGTCTCGTCTCGCAAAAAACGTATTAAACTCTATCTTGTCTCGCAGAAACTCGCCTCGCATGCACCTCTAGTGGTTCTTTACAGACTTAAGGCTGTTTAACCTGACGAGCGAATGTCGAATCGGGGACTAGGGAAAAAGCTTGAAATATGGGTGGTTTGGGGGTCCAAGCATACATGTCACGCCATCTTTATTCATGTAATGGACACAATTCTTAGCTGTATTTTTTAGAATTTCTCTGAAACATTTTAGAAATATAATTATAACTTTAAAATTAAAACGATAAAATGGACTTTTCTTGATGTAAAATATTGTAGTAAGTATTAGAGATCAGCGCGAGTTGATTTTTTCAAATGAAATTCGATTGAAACGCGATAAAACTGCTGAAATTCTTTGAATTTCCATCTGAAATATCATCTTCATTTATTTACTGATTTTTTTAATTAATTTGCTCCTATGAACTTAATGTTCATAAAGCATCGTGTTTCAGAAGAACCAATGCAGCAGTAGTTTCATGCATAAACCCAGAGCAGTAGTTTCAGAAGAACCATTATAAATTTTTCAGTAGCTTTTCTACTATAATTTTATTTTAAATCTTGATCAGAAGTCATGTTCATTAGGTTTCATAAACAATTACGAGTTTCAATTATAAAATTTGTGAAAAGCAAAATGCAGTACATTTTTGGCCCCAAAACATTCTTAAATACATCTATAAATTTATACTTGAAAGTTACTTTTGAAAGAAAATTTTTCAGTCAGCCAATTTTGAATTTGAGTTTAAAAAACAATGTTTTTCCTTCTTTCTTTTTATGAAAACTGACTGGTTATTCAGATTTTTAATTTGCAGTAGTCCACAGTACAGTTCCCGAAGAAATATTCTGAAAAATTTCATTGTTCTAGGAATGTAAGTTTATTTTTTATCTGTAGTGAAAGTTAACCAGAAAGCAGACTTCTTCGAAAAAGTGGCATGTTTAATAATTTTTTTTCAAAAAATGAAGTAACTTTTCAAATTTGAAATTTGTTTCAGTTCACAGTATGGTTTCTGAAGAAACAGTCGAAACATTTTCATAGTTTTAGCATCATAAGTTCATTTCTGATCTTAAGTGAAAGTCTATCAAAAACGTTTTCCTCTGAAAAAGTGCCAAGTTTCACTATTTGAAAAAAAAAAAATAAATTGTTTTTCAAAATTTATCTAAATGTCAGTTCCCAATCTAGTTTCTGAGGAAACATTCTGAAAATTCTCATAATTATATCATCGTAAATTTATTTCTAATCTTGGGTAAAATTCGAGAAAATAGCGTTTTCTCTAAAAAAGTGTCAAGTTTAATAATATTAAAAAAAAATTAAATAACTTTTCAAATTTTTTCGCAATGTCAGTTCTTATTCTAGTTTTAGAGGAAACATTCTGAAAATTCTCAAAGTTATGTGATTATAAGTTTACTCCCTGTCTTGGTCGAAAATCAACCGAAATCCTCCGTTTTCAGGTAGAACAGCCTTAACGTACTTAATAGGCGTTAGAACCCCTTAAAAATTCCTCCCCCAGAAGCAACCCCACTCCCTAGGCAGGAACCTCTCGTGCAGGTACTGTACACTATTTCGTCATACTGTATTGTACTCGTTGCACAATGACGTGCGTTGTGTGTTGTGGGATTAAGGCCATTATCTGCACGAGGAATCTAGGCCTATAGGTGGGGTGCCCTCCGTTGGAGTTTTTTCAAGGGGTCCTAACCCGTATTTACGCTAAGTTTCTGAGAAAACCACGGAAAACTCCGAACGGACGCGCTATTGGACCCGAACCGGGGACCTTCACACTTCGCCCGTCTACCATTTCCAGTGATATAACCACTGTGAGGCACACAATGACGATAGTGATTTTATTTTCCTATTACATGCCTTTTTATAATTCTCATTTATTTTTATTTTTTTTTAAATATCAGCTGTATCGATGCCGATATCTTGTGTGGGCTAGAAGTCAGTATAGTAATTTACTAAAACTAATCATCAGCTCTATAAAATTCTATATTTCATGAAACACAACCTATTTAGCTATTTTGCGTGGCATCAAAGTTACTTTATCGGTCTTAGATTATAAAATTTTAATATAATTCATTGCACTCTTGATAGTAAGTATTGATAGTAGTCAAAGTAATTGATAGTGATATTTTTAACACACTGTTAAGCATCTCTCATCGTTCGTGAGCACGTTTATAACACTGCAATCAGTTACAAACAGGGAAATTCTCGGTATGTCTAGTTAAAATTTCTCACGCATCTTCAGAGGAAGAAACACGCTGATGAATGTGAATTTAGCATTTCTTCTAGCAATTTGCTTCAAGTTGATTCGTTACACAGATGAATATTTCTCAGAAAATGTCACGATACATTTTTGTTTTATTTTTACAAAATAAACTTTCACTATGGCGCACAAAACTTAATCTTACTTTTTAAGAATTTTTCAGTCACTGAACTTCAACTTATTTTTGTTTCCCAATGTAGCTAAAAACTTGGCACAGCTTCTTTTATGAAACATACGAAATAATAATAATAATAATAATAATAATAATAATAATAGTCGAAGAAAAATTTTACCACAAATAAAGATGATGTCGTAAGGCACATGCTTTTTTAATCCAATGGCCTCACCATGGCGCAGTTGTTATGTCCCTGAAAATGGCAGACGGCCGAAGTAATGAAGGTCCCGGGTTCGGATCCCATCGCGCGGTTGTCGATCTAACGGTCTGGAATTTGGGTAGGTTTTCTACAGATGCAACGTGAATACGCGTTAGAGCACCTTAGAAATTCTTCCTACCAAGGCACTCCCATCCTTGGCAGATCGCCCTAGCGTAGCGTTGCAATAACACAACACACATTTTCAATCCAAGTTTTGTGAAAATTGGGACCGAGGGGATAAGACACTGAACATGATAGATGGTAAAAGTGTGACGGTCCGCCAGTGTTCTGGCTTGCTGAATGACTGCTCATCTAGCCTTCTGGTGTTCTAGACGGGTTTCTCCAGACGTAATCTTAATACTCGTTACAGCTCCCCTTAAAAAATCTTTCCCCAAGATATAACCCCTCCTATACAGATACCCCCGTCGTAGGTTTGCCTTAACGCAATATATACTATACGTAACGTGAACATTGATAGATGACTAAAGTGTGAAGGTTCGGGGTTCTAACTTATTGCGCGGCTCTCATATAAACGGTCTGGAGTTTTGAGCAGTTTTCTCAGATGTTAAGAGAATACGCTTTTGAATTCCTTAAAAAGTTCTCCATCCGAGGCATTCTTCCCTTTTGAGATAACCCTAGTGCGTTTTGTCTTAACAGCATTCGCAAACCAATGCTATGCAGTATTTTTAATTTCTCGGGTAACATTTTTCTTTTTTTACTAGGGGCCAAGGCCCCCAGACTCTCTACGCTCGCTTTTCGTATGAGGCATTTGGCCCCTAATCACGCTTATTCGTAAAAAAGACATAATTTCAAAAGACAAAACCCGAAGATTGGATCAGATAAAATGTTACTGAGCTACGCATTGCGTGGTTCTTGCATGTTCATTGGTACATAAAAATTTAAACTTCACACTACAGTAGACCCCCTCCCCCTCATAACACGGAAGATATTTTGTTATGGGAATCCGTGTTGTACGGGTCCTGAGCTATACTACACCTGGAGTGCGGACTCCGCTTATAATCGCTGGAAAAATTATTTGCACTCTTCAGAAACACAATGATTTTCAATGTTGCCATTCAAAAGTTATATTAATTAGGAGCTAAAGCATAATAAAATCAGAACATCTGTTTCAGCTGTATTTTTAATAATATAAAACCTATTGGACACCCTTCGAATTTGCCACCCATTGCGATTTTGCATTATTTGGCGACTTGCGTACATGTAAAGTTAATAAAAGCTACGGAACAGATAGGATAGCTTGCCACCAATGGCGACTTTTCATTACTTGGCGATTTACACATGCTCACAACCTATAATTACTGTTCATGTAAGGTTACCGGAAAACCGTTATCCATATTTTCATTTACATAATCGTTTGCAGATTGGCGTACTTAGCACCACGAATTATACCATCTCGTCGCGCTAGCAAATATCCAAAGTGTACTGTAACTGCTATAATGGCATAGTTAAAGCCGCCAAATATTTCTACTGATAGCAAACAATCCAGCTGGACGAGAACCGGCTTTAAAATAATCTACATTTTAATTATTTTTCATTTTCAAGATATTAGTTATTCTGCTTTGGAAAAACGAATAATCGCTAATTCTAAACTCCTGTTGTCTAAGCTTACTATTTGAAAATTGTCAACTTTGTGTAACACATTTTGAGTTACTTATTTTATATAGTTTTTAGTTTGGCGTAAAATGGGCGTAATTCTAACGCATGTTTGTAAATTTCACGCGATTCTAGATACTTGGAAACGCTTTGTTGCAAAGGAATGAATGATTTTATGCCAAATCTGACAACCATTTGGTTTATTTTTTCAGTTTTTTTTAATATCTTCTAAAATAATTCGATTTTCGAAATTTAAATCAGCTTAGCAGGTTCCTCGGAATTTTTCGAATCTGTGGGCACCTAGTCGAAACTCAAATCCCCACGGTTTAGGAGGAGATACGCTGACAATCTTTTGACAGCGGCGGCAACAGCGGCCTTTACTTTTTTATAGAATAGAGTGATTACAAGAACTACATATAAAATAAAAATAAATTTTATATTATTTTGGCTAAATGACCGAGTTTTTCTAGTTTGTTTAATAACAACAGAAATATGGTAAAAATAGCGCCTTATTGTTCAAAATTATTCAAAACAATCCATTTAAGATCCGAAAAATAATGACACATCTATTCTTGCAAGCCTTGAAGCTCGATATATTATTTATCAGACTTCTCTCTCAAGGTGTCGAGTATTCTCTTAAGAATTCATCTTCAATAACACGTTTTAAATTAGCACTTATATTAATTGTTATGGACCTCGTCTTCATTCTGGTGAAGAAACTTAAACTTTGAAATACCTTTCACAGTTTACTGACTTTCTGTAATTTATTACTTTCCGAACATGTACCACATGTAAGGAAAGTATTGTAATCATGAAAAAATTTGACTTCGAGATTTTGATGTATTTACACGTTTTGAGGTCTACTGAATTTATTTATGCTATTTTTACGAGATGTATGTATGTATGTGTGTGTGTGTGTGTGTGTGTGTGTGTGCGTAATCAAAATAATAACATAACCTCAAATTAATTTTTTGAGTGAACACGATTGCTCCTAAACGGGGCATTCGGTTATAAACCACCGTCGCAAGACCGGTACTGATTTTGGTGTGTATAGGACTTAGTTTTTCTACAGGGCTACGACAAAGATTTCTTTTACATCATGGCATATGTGGAGAAATTATTGAAAGTGCGATAGCGTTTAAACGGCGCATTCGATTGAGCTTCAATTTGGTATATATATTTGAATTATTCATCGATTAAAATTTATTTAAATGCTTGGTAATGATCTTAATCGTAAGTGTTCGGAAAGTCGAGTGGAGTTAATCCAGATTTTTTTCCTCAGATTTTGCTAGAAAAATTAGTTTGGGGCAAAATTTATTTCTTAAAAACATACATAAAAAATAATGTATTTTTCTTTCCTGTTACTTTTGGCTAAATGACCGAGTTTTTTCTTTTTTTCCAATTTTTAAGTTATTTTCGAGAATTTTGCTTCCCTCTCTATTTTATAATTTTTACAATTTATTTACTTAACAAAATCTATTATCAAAATAATAATATAACCTCAAATTAATTTTGTCTGCATAGCTTTTGAAGGAAAACATGACAGAATAACGGAGGTACATCAAAATTTGGAATGTATCGGAAGCGAGATATACGAGACTGAAGCTATGGAATTTTATACATAGGTAGTGTGATGAAATACATAAAAATAGAAAAAACAAAATGGCCGATTTTTTTATTTACTTATTTATTTATTTATTTATTTTGAAAACTTCATCAAATATGTTTCAATTTGATTAAAATTTTCATATACCGCACAAAAAAAAAAAAAAAAAAAAAAAAAAACACGCAGAAATAAAAAAATTACACAAAAAAAGAACGCTCAAAAACAGGTTTAAATGTAGTTAAATTGTTTATCCAAAATATTCATTTTTATCCCAGAGAATCTTTAATCCATCATCTAACCACGCCAGAACCAGTCCTCCATTAGAAAATACCTATACTTCAGCCCTTAAAACTTATCCCTAGCACAAAAATAACAAATGAAAGTGCTTTGTCTAGGATCCAATTTTCTCTCCCCCTCGATTGTTGTCGCACACGCTGGCGAAAAACAATATCGAAATAAACCCCTCCCAAGACAGATTACATAAATTTGTCGACAGTTGTAACGTGCGCTCTAATATCGTCTGGATTCTTCCCCTCCGGGCAGCCGTCACTCAAAATGATCAGCTCTGAAAAGGAAAGCAGAGGCGATCCTTCCATCCCGCGAGTCTCGATTATCATTTGTTTTCCCGCGATTAAGGTTGATTTTGGCGGCACAATTTTCCGGCTCTCCCGGAATGAGTGGCTCTGTCGGAAAGAGGTATTTATAACTCCTGGAGGAAGAAAATATTCCCCTCAAAATTGGAAAATCCGGCGAGGAAAAAAATTGCGGAGTGGTGGGCATTCGTGTATATAAAGCACACTTCTCCATTTTCACACCGATCAGAATTCATTCATCCATCATCAGCATCGGATTTGGATATCCAACTGACAAATAACAAAAGGTAAAGAATGATTAGCATGCATTTGTGAGTGTTTCACATTGTGGTGTTTGGAAATGAATTTTCTTGATAAATGATGGATGAGTAAATGTATTGTATTGATGCACTTGATGTATCTCCCTATCTCCCTCCTATGCTTTTTTGAACAAAGGCAGAAGGATTTTTCCAAAGCTCTGTTTAATGTTTCAACTGCAAATATTCAAAAGAAAATGACTAAAGTTTTTCAAATTCAGCTATATCGTTTGTGCTCTTGGATAAATTTCGACGAATTTGGGTTTATTTAGAAGCATTTCATATGCTTTCAAATGTTAGATAGCAATTTAAAATTTGCATTTTTATTTTTTTTATATATTTTTTTTATATTTAGAATTAAAAATTTATTAGATTTAAAAAAAGTAATTCATCGAAATTAAGCTGTTTTAATCTATCAACCAAATTTTTAAAATTGTTAGCATTCCTATTTAAATGAAGTTTATCATTCTTGGTAAAGCATTTACATAATTAATGATTTTCATCGCTAGTTATCAGGAGCTCTCCTAAAAAAATTAGCTTTAATTTCATGATTACTATAATCCTGGTAAATTAAGATACAAACTTACTTGAAGAAACCGTGTTAATCGAATTTGCTTTTGATCTTAACGATTCACATTTCACTATTTTATTTTATCGATATTAAAATTTAAAAAAAAATTCTACAGCATACATAATTTTGAAAGAAACACTAAACCACATTAAGCATTATTCAATATTTTCTTTTTAGAACCAAAATATTTAAATCAATGTCTTTTTTATGTTGTGTTCATTATTTCTGTAAATTTAATAAATTGTAAACTTTATAGTAAACAGAAAAAATTACAAATTGGAAAGATTTTTAAAGACTTTCACTATCCAAATAGCATTCATGAAATAAATTTTTTAACTAATTCCTTCAGTTTAAAATTTCTAATTTTCATTTAAATTATAACACATTTGTGCACCATGAGCCGACCAAAAATATTCATTTAAAAGTTTGCTCAATATTCCATTAGTATTATTTATTTATTTATTTTTAAGGTTAAGGTTTCTCTCTCTCTCTCTCTCTAAAATATTTCACGAATGATGAAAATTACATACTTGATCTATTTTTAAAATTAATTGAAGTAGCTTTATATTTAATTTCAATGTAACTTTCTGCGTTTAAGTTTTTATGTACGAAATTGTGTGGTATATAATCTTTAAGATCATTTTTATCTGAAAATTGTACATTTATATAACATTTCACCCTTAAACATAAACGTGAACCAAATGTTCGCTCATGAAATATTTCTCTTAACTTACAATGTTAAGACAGCTTCAAACACAAATTTATCTTGAAATTAAATATAAAATTAAAAATTAAAAATCGTCGTATTTTTATATGTTTTTGCTGTTCAGCATTTTCGAATTTAACTGCTGCACTGGAAAATAGAAAAAAAAATAATTTTTAATCTTAGTGAAAATTCATGATCACATTAAAATGAACAACTCTTATTAATGTGTCATGGCTATAATAATTTATAAAAGAACCTAATAGAACTGTTTCGCACATACAAATAGCATTTAAGTTGCAACTTTTCAAGAGTAAATACACACTTCTCAACGCACATACACCTTGATCTTTTTTAAGGCCTTATTTTGGTTTATTAATGTTTTAAAGTATGTAATACTTTTATTTTATTAATATTTATATGAAAAAATATGTGTTTGAAAAACTGCGTTTGCAAAGAAAATGTCTTGTTCTTTCGAAATACTTCGTTCTAGGCCTTCCACATACTGTGTGGTGTTTGAAGTAACCAATTTAATTGTTCTACATACCTGTTTAAGCATCATTGTTGTATTAATCATTTTTCTCTTTTGCCCCATGTCTTGCTCTGCACAGAAGAAAACATGCATAGATAATAATATACTTTATTACGCAAACTTCTCTTAATACTTGTATACACGAGCAACAACAGAAAGAAAAATATTACTTTATCGGCAGTAGTATCAGCAACAAATTTACTAAGTCTATACATTATATATTTCTTTGTTCGAATTTGTTTTACTTAAAAGATATTTTGTGGGTAATATTTGACACAAGCTCGTTTTGTCAAACAATCGCCAAACTCTCTCCCTATAGACTACAGTGCATTTCCACGAAACTAGCCTTTCTAGGACGGATCCCCATTTTAGGACAATAGGAAAAACTGCGCAGAAAGGATGTGTAGCAGGCTTTCACTCAGCTGATGTCACTGAAACGTCATGTGGAAATAATGCTCCATATGACGTGAAGTCATTTTACTGGGTAAGAGCAATTTATTTGCATACGGAACGGTACCTCTCGTTTTCATTCGCTATAAAATTTTTTACTAACTTTTGTTTATTCATTGAGAACGAACAGGTTCAGAAAATGTTCAACATATTTTTCAAAAAGTCCTAGAAGCAACTTTTACACTTAGACAAACTGCTAGTGTCTCACTCTGTAGTCAGTGTCCATAAAAATGATAGAAATTATCCCTTCTTTTTTAAATGACCTGATTTTTAAAACTCTTAAAAAGATGAAAAAAACGGAAAGATCAGCTTCAAAAAAATATTTATATTTCATTAGTCTAGTGTTGAGCTAAAAAGGTTTTAAAAAGTTTTTTTAAAGCTAAAACGATCGTTTTCGATATATATTCAAAGCTTAACAATATGACAACTTCACCAAAATTTGCAATAAACGGAATTGTTGTAAATTTCATTGTAACAGTTATTCCTTCTATCAGCCTTCTGCAAAATTTATAGACATAAAAAAAATTTATGGCAATTTTAAAAATATGGATATAAAAATTTAGCATAATCTAATACTTCATGTATAACCTTGATTATAAATAATAAATAGTAGTCACACGGCTGCATTAGTTTTAGTATTTAATAATACAAATGCAAATGAATTTTTAAAATAAGATTTGATCCTCACTGAAGTATTTTGAAAAGTTAAAGCTTTCTTGAATTTCGCCAATATAAATATAGGATAAAGTTTTGAAGAAGAGCTTGATTACTTCAAGAATTCAAATTTTTATGTTTTATGTCTTATACAACACATTTTATTTTCTTGAATTAGATAACAAAATAAAATTTTTAAGTGCAAAATGGTTTTGATAAGAATGTATCTTAAAATTTCAAATGATAAAAATACATTTTCGAGTACAAGAAAGTAAAATATAATATTTTGTAAATATTTTTAAATTTTCAATTACAAGAGAATAAAAAATAAGAGAGTAAATATTTTAACAATTTTTTTTTCTTTGCTTTAAAATAAACTTCATTTACTTGAAATATTATTTTTCCTGGAATATTTTCATCTTCAAAGTCAGGTGTTCTTGTAAAACTTCAGGAAAGAGTAAAACAAATTGCTCTAATATAAGTTTGTGAACAGGGGAAAGTTTCCATTACTAATGTTGCTTGCGTTTCATAAAATCTTTATTCAATGATCACTAGTGGTCACTTCTTGGTGAAACATTATCTGTTTAAGATTTAAAAAAAAAGCCAGTTTCCTTCGAAATTTAAATATTACTAATTGAAAATTAATAATTCAAACTTACTAATTGGTCAAAAATTTTAACGAAAATAAATTCATGAACCAAGAATGCAATGCAGTCTATATAAAATTTGTTTCAATCCCACAAATAGAGAGATTATTTCAAATCAAAATCATTTGCTTTAGCGTAATTTGCAACACTTTTTTTTTTGTAACCATACCTAGGATCCCTATATATAGATCTATTTAGATGACGAAACAATTACAAACTCATATGTTTGATTTCACTCTTCTTTATAAAAAAAATAAAATTGTGGCAATATAGTTTTTACTCACAAAGAGTCGGAAGAAATTGATTTTACAATAGAAAAATGGAAATATTCTACTCTGTAGAGGAACTCACTTTTTAAAATAAATCTGTAAGAAAACAAGCTATAACAATTTTAATAAAAATAATAGAAAGGATGACATAGTTTTGTTGTTAACAAATATTGTGAAGGGACAATAATTCCGCAGCAACGAAATGGTCCCTCTGCTATAACGGTTCTAATGAAGAAACATTTGATCGCAAACACGTAGTCTTACACTAGAACTTCAGCAACCAAAACCTCTTCGAAACAAACTTAAAATATACATTCTTGAGAGGAATGCCAAACTTTATATGCGTAGGAAGAAATACGGAAGGTTTTTGAAAGATAATCAGCATGCATTTAAATATAGGTATTCCTTATGTTTTCTTACATATTTTATAACTAATATTTAAGCATGCCTAATGCTTCAAAGCCCTCTTAAATTAGCATCTGAGTGCGCGAACGTGTAAATATTTAAATAATATTTTATTCATTAGTTTATGATATGTCAACAAGAAAACACGTATACACAAAAGTTTAAAATATTATCCTTTCGCTTACAGTTTAAAAACGAATACTTTACCCTTATTTTGAGAAGATAAAAGTTAAAAATAGTCCCCTGCTTCCAAAATAGTCATAGATATATGAAATTTCTTCCTCTTGATAGCCTATCTCAATGACGAAATTTCCCACATTTACTTAATGGTTACGCACCACGTGTAAATAAATAATTCTCCCTTTTCCTTGTTTAAGCACACAGCCTGGAAATGATCATTTTCTTCATACTCAAATTATTAATAATCCGGGGATTAGAAAGTGCATCAGTGCGAACAGCCGATAAAAATTTACAATAGGGAAACGCGTTCTCCGCCAAAAAGAAGGATCATATTGTCTGGACTACAAGGATAAAAAAACAAAAACAAAAGCATTAATGAAATAACAGTTATTCGCTAGTTTACATTGTTGATATTTTTCAGTTATTGCTTTGTTGACTGCAAAAAACATAAATGTTTTGCTTTTAACCATTTTAAACTTATTTTTAGATTTTAATGTGTGGATTTTTTTTCTCCCCAACTTACGATAAACGAGTCTAGGCAGTTTTAAGAAACTTTTTGAATACTTTGGTTCAAAAACCTTGCTCTAGAATCTTATAGACGGCGTTTGTAAATGCGCGTTTACAGAAAAGGGGAGAAACTGCAATGGCCGTGATGCCTTTAAAATTTCAATTATAAGAAATCTTTCTGAACAGGTTCTAATGTATTATATCTTGCATACTATTGGATTTTTGACTTCTCAGAAGATCTTAAAGTTTAAAAAAAATGTTGCTTTCCGTAATGTAGAAAAAGATTTTTATGCTTTCGAATTTTATCTGTACCGTTGTGAAAGATTTTGAGAAGAAAATAAATCCAAATTATGAAATCTTTCATTTCATATCAGATAAAGATAAACTCACAACTCGAAAACAATGTTGAGTTATCATCTGTCCTCGGATGCTGATAAGTAAAAGAGGTAATACATACCTTTTTCTCCGAGTCATCTTCTACCACATGTGTTCGTGTAATAAATGAATTGGTTGAAAGCTACACGAGAGCTATTTGGTAAAAGGGAAGGGATGTGTTATGCAAGGGACGTTCAAACACGTATTCAAGTTACGTTTGGAGAAAAACGCCTAACCGTTCAATGCCTAACCTGCGCAGTAGGGCAGAAGCCTGGATCTTTAACTTCAACCATCCCCCAATGCCATCTTATGTACTTCAGAAAAACTTCGATGCCTTCAGCCATCTTCATCACTCGGCCATTGGTCGGCATGTCTTAAGTGGAAGAATTACATAACACTAGCGAATACCCAACCAGTTAGCTCCGTTTCTCATAAATGCGTAATTTCTTCCTGTGCCCACAGATGCTTACTATCAAAGAGTCTCTGAAAGAAGTTCTAGCTCTACAATCCAGAATTTGCAAACGCTCAAGACCATAGACGATGCATCTACGGACTTTAGCCGAAAGACAAAGTAACATTATGACGCAGACATCTCTGTCCAGAATCTACGACAAACATTCTTTAATAACTGCTTATTCTTTGTTTCATTATAGGAACTGAATATTACATCGAAAAATAGAACAGCTTTATGAAATTATTTTTTACTTGCATTAAAATACACACGCATATCTATATAAACGTCAACCTTTTCATTTATATTTTTAAAATTTATATAGGTAATGATTATAGATGAATCATCTCTTTTAAAATTGAAGTAATAAACAAAATAATTTGTTCGTTTTGAAGCGGGGACTAAATACTTCGTTCATCCGGGATTGTATGTATCAAGGCCCTGACATCAGATTAACAGTGAAAATCAATAACACAGTGCGAAGTTAAATTTTGTTTCTCAAAAAGAAACATAAGCGTGACTCCATTTATTACAGCATTAAACTAATATTTTATTCACTCATTCTTCAACTCTTTTGTTCGAACTACTCCGAAAGAAAATTTTCAGACTTAATAAAAACTTAGAGAAAAAGGTATACAAATTTCTTTCCAAGAAAAAAAGAAGATCTTTATTCATATTAAAAAATAATAAAAAGTGATTCCATATAATTACTGGAATGCATTTTTATGTAAGAGATTATTAAGTATTTGTGTTAAAATACAAAGTAAAGTGTTATAGTTTACCTGGTGCGAGTTAATAAAATACACAAAAATAAAAATTTTAAATTTATTAAATACTCTTAAGTGTAAACATAGAAGATATTTTATTAGGAAATTAGGACTCATCCCTACTAGCAATTTTGCTCGGGTCGTCATCGGCTGGCTGCGTGGCCGGTGGTAGCCCGAGCAAAATTGCTAGTAGGGATTAAAGTTATTTATGACACAAGGTAAAGAAAATTGGTCAGATGAATGAACGTGTTTAAAAGTAATTTTCTTTGTTAGAAAAAAAAGAAAGAATATGCAAAATAGTTTTGAAACATAAAGCACTGCATCTTTTTTTAAAAGAAAAGAAGAGCGTATTTGTAAAATGCATGTTTCCAAAAAAACTTCAAGCACGATCTCGAGATTATCTCGAAGTTGTTTAAGTAACATACTAACATGGTAGATGGCAGCACTACCGCAAATAAAACAAGTTTCAGGATGTCATACAATGCCAATGCAATTAAGTCGAAAGCACGGGCTTGAAAACTATTACAGTAACAAATTAATATATTAATTAAAAGCACTACGAAAAATATTAAACACGAAACATTAAAGTTACTTTAAAGGCGTACGTTTTGAAAATATATATAAAATTTCCTGATTGTCAGTACACATTATAGTAAAGAACTTATATACTAGATGGCAGCACTCCTAAAAATAGATAGAGAAGAAAGGGAAAATATCAGATTGCACCAGTAATGTTGTATAATCCTTGGCGGCTGAGATCGCAGTCAGCCTTGGTATAATCAAAGTGTTCTTAATTTGCGTAGTGGCGTTTATTTATTTGTTTTTTAATAATATGTTTTTAGTAGAATTAAATATTTCCTACTATTAACCTTGACAATAATTTATGCCGCATTCTCGTTGCACTTTTAGTGTCTAAACAGCCTTTTTGACTTCTATTTTTAGTTATTTAGGTTTAATCTTCTAAGTGTTACATTCTCTTAATACGTAAATGATTGAAGCACAATTCCAATGAGGAAAGTTTGTCGAATATAGAGTAGCTTCAAGACATTGCAATTTTTTTTCAAGGGGCTGTATACATATTAAAATGCAAAATTTAATTTTTATATGGTCTCTCATTTCCTAGCACTTATATTTTCGAAAATGTTGTTCTGTGTCTAAGAAGGTAAATAAAAAAAGAAATCCCATGTATCTGAATGGAACAGTTATCAAGCAATCGTATATTGCAGTTTCTCTATTTGCTACCAAATACTAACGGGATGTCTCAAAAGTGAGAAAAATAATTTTAATTTTCAACTGACATTAATTTACGTTACTGGTCATTCGACAGCTGCATTTGACTCTTGGAATTCTATTTGAGCTAAAATTTTCCTAAGAAGTTTGGCAATTTTTATTAAAAGTTAACCCACACTATTTTCTCTGTCATTTTCTAAAAAAAAATTAGAAATTCTTTCTCAGAAAGCATTAAGTAATTAGTGGATGATTTCTTAAAGACGAAATGTCGATAATTTCGTCCAAGCAGTTCAAATAAGACTGAACGTGTTAATTTCATGAGTTTCAATGGGTTTACATTTCCCAACATTGAAATCATTATTCATCTTTTATCCAGTCATAGGTGGTGCTTTAAAATAAATATTTCTTTTGCCTAAAACACAGCATCTAAAGTGGCGTAAATCGTCAGTTTCAACTGTAAATATCTCGTTAACTATTTCACTAAGAGACGTGGGACTTTTTTAATTTCCCATCTTAAGAATAGAACAATATTTTTAGAAATATTAATGATAGGAAATGAGAGACCGTAAAAAAATTTAACCTTCGCATTTTAATATGCATATAGAACCAACCTTGTAAAAAATTACCATACCTAAAATCTTCTCCAAATTTGAAAATTTTTTCTGAGTAAAGGTATGTTTCGACCGCTTACCGATTACGAGATAATCGCTGTAGCATCTACGTTGAATCAACCGGTATATATTCATATACAGTCTCTTGTTGAATAAATAGACATATATTAGTTCGCGAAATTTTTGTTTTCCGTACAAACTTGCCAAACCCAGGTATTCAAATATCAGAGTTAGGCAGCAATGCTGAACAAATGAAGAAAATACCAGCCCTGCGATTGTGACAAAAATAGATACAAATAAAAAAAATATTTATGTATTCAATGCTTTAATAAAATACAGGCCTGTATTTGACATTTATCTCTTTGTTGTCAATGTTATGTCGATTTACTACTTAATTTCTATCGACTACTCATTGTCGATTAACACTATTCTTGATAGAGCGCACACTTTTATGGATTTTAATAACATAATTTTGCTTTCTTTAAAATATAGTTAAAAGCTTCCAAAAAACATTGTCAGAGTGACTATTCAAAGTGCTTAATCTTTTGGAGCTCTTTTGGGCTATCTTATAAAAGAGCTGTTACAAGTTATGTACACCATTTTTGGATAGGTTACATCATTGATCCCCAACTCCCGGTTCGTGGACCCAATGGTACCGGGCCGTCCAAGGAACGTTAACTTGTTTCCATTTTATTGACTGTGGTGTACTTCTCTCGGGTTTCGATTTTGTAGGGTTTGCACAAATGTACCTTTGTAACTGAATAAATCTTGTAACTCTTCTAAATTAGTTTATTGTTTATTAGACATTTCAAGATTATGGATTAAAATGGCAGTCACTCAAATCTTTATTGCCATTTCCGAACACTTTTGTTTGTGGAGCGAGGTTTTCTGGAGTGACAGCAACAAAAACAAAATAACAAAATTAACCGGACATAAGCAACACATTTTGGGTGTCGTTGTCTACTTTTATCTGGAGATGGAACTCCTGGTAAAGAAACAAGTTCAGGGTCCTCATTGAATGATCGTTCTAGCAAGTAAAAATGTTAAATCCCTTTATATTCATTTTTGTGTATTCTAGGCATAATAAATTTGAGGCGTTTTGGGTACAAAGGGCGAAATCGTGAAGGTCATGTTTTGAGAAACCGCACGGGTATAACGCTCAGCATACTTTCTATACTTTTTCAGAACTTTATTATAGATCTGAATGAAGGCCGAATGCCACAAAATGATCTTTCGGATCAGTTTTCAGAGTTGCTTTTAGTGGAGAGAATGGTCAAATATAAAGTTTGTTCTTCCTGAAATTTCTGGAACATTTTATATGAATAAACTCTGTAAATCCAGAACACATTCTTGCTTTTTTTCGGTAGTCAGTGCCCAGATGGGCAGAGGGAAAATCGAAATCAACAATTTTTAATTTTGCTTTAAAAAATGAATCGCCCCATTTGGTTTCTCAAAGCACCTTGCAAAGTATTACATAATGAATGTCAACTACCCGGTTCTCCTTTATTTTTCCCCGTTTTTACTGGATCTTTCACTACCCAAAAACATGCAGTTTATTCTTCAGCCGTTCATATTTTATCAAGTGGAATGGAATCATTTGTATTCTCAAAGGGTTTTTCTCGTTCTGAAACAATTGGCACTAGATTCATTTCGAAGAATTCCCTTTTCTGTCTCTGGAGTTACTTTACTTATTAATGGCATGCAAGATCGATTGCTCATTGTAATCTTACAATAGTAGTTATTTTAATGGATGCCAGTATATGACAATTAAGTATTATCTAGAACCAGACTGCAAAAGCATTATCACGATTTCAAACACATGGTGAACTCTTTTATTTTATTTTATTTTTTTTTAATCATTCCCGGAATCAATGTTCTTTCTCTTGGAAAGCAGATGTATGAAGATTGCAATATACACGCAGATGAAATATAGACAAGCAAGATTTTGTATTGCATTAGATTTATTTAAACTTTTCAGTTGTACAGGTAAATCATTATTCAATACGTTTTCTATGCAGAATTAAAAAAAAAAAAAAACTAATATCGTCAGAAACTCGAAAAATTTCAGAATGCTACGGCATGAACAAACGTAAACTTCGGAAGCGTTTTCTATCGTCATTTAATTTTTTTATGGTCTGTTTTCACTGAATGTATTTCATTTGTTTTATCATACTTAATTTACAGTGGCGCTCAGCGACATTTCAAAGCAACGATCACTCCTACTTAGAATAGAACTATTACTTCCCACTGCAATGCTTATAATGATGTATTTTACAATAAACGTGTAACAGATTCATTGGAAAAAAATTACATGAGATTGGTATAAGGCCGAAACTCAGTTCTACGAAACTAGATTCCACGCAAAGTTGTACGCAAGGATATTTACAAAGTGTAAAGAAAGTATTTGCATCATATGAAGATTTTTGCGTATGGTAATAAATGACACTTCCCCACTTAAGACAGTCTTACCCTAGAGTGCTTTGCCTTAGTAAAACCTGGAAAAACTCGTAGGCGGATACTCATTGGAAAGAGTGTTCCATTAAGTAAAATATAGTAACTTATTCATTGATTTTGTGCAATCGTAAAAAGGCAATCGGGTATTTTATTCACAAAGTTTTAGATCCCTTTTTGCATTATCTTCTAATTTCATAATTCAGTTAACTGTCTCAGGTAATATTTTTACTGAAATATTCAGTTTCAAATGAATGACATAAAAAATTTGCAATAGTGGATGCACATTACAAATGACAATCAAGGTCTACTTGATGAAAAAAACAGAGTCACTTTTGAGGAGTCAAATGTCATCAGACACATTTTACATGAGCAAATATTTTCAATCCTTGACTGTCGAAAAAGCGTCTTCTTTTAAACAATTTACTTTAAGAAAAGTGAATGTTCATTTCGTAAAACGGTGAACTTTTTAGAGTTCCAAATATTTACTTTTTACAGATGATTTAACAATTCAGAAGAAGTTTTAGAATAAAACTTAAAAGACCTAAAAAGTTACTTTCCCACAAATTACAAGTTTGAACCACTAATGCAAATCGCTTTTTCAGGACACGCATCTAAGATTTCTTTCTTTCATTCTTTTTTTTTAAAGCAATATTCCCGTTTTAGAAGTCTAAAATTAATTACATTTCTAATTACAAGCCGAGTCGTTTTAAAACCGAAAACGGCATCCTGATGATATAATGAGCAGTTGTGCGCAAACAATCCCCATTTCACTCAATTAAAAAAAAAAAAATTACATAACGTGAAAAAAAGAACATCAGCAATGTAAGCGGTCCAGTTAACCAGGAAATTCGTTGACAAAGGCTTCAAAAGGACAAAAGACGTCCACTTTTGTCGTCTGCTTGACTGTTCGGTGAAGGAAACAAGCGAAAACAGTTGAAGGGTTTTTACGAGGACACAACAAGCAAAGTGAATTTATCTCTCCTTTTTTTTTTGCATGTTTGTTCTTATCACTAGCTTATTCGAGGAAAAAGAAAGTTCTCGTTATGTATTCTATTCATAGATACAAAATAGTGGGATATTTCCAGTCTTTAGTGGACTTCCAATGGACAGTTAGGAAGAGATGGTTTTTAATGTTTGGAAAAAGAAAATAAATAAATAAAAAAAGAAAGCCTTGCTTTCTCTCTTCATGCTTGGATGGTTGCGGTCAATGCTCTTTTGCCTTTAATACCTGATGTTAAATCTTCTTTTAACCCTTAAATAATCGCTTGTTTGGAAAGTTTAAGCATGTTATTTCTAAGGGCTTAAGACAAGGTTTTGAACATGAGTAGAAGCCATCTTAAAATCTGTGCCTGAAAAGTACGTGGATTTATCTTTAATGTATAATAAGGGTAGGTTGTCTCAGGTGTGAATCACCACACGTATTTTATATCAGTAGATATCGATAAATATTTTCTGAAGTAGACAGCATCCATTTAATAGAATAGAAATCTTTACCTTAAAATCATAGCAGAGAAGCTGCAATTGCAAAGATAAGCTATATTTTAAATTGGCATTTATCTATGTAAAAATGTTCATCTTCAACATTTTGAGGGTAATATTTAATGCTTTTTTATTGCTATTTAGGTTTTTAGTATTGTTGCTATTTTTGAATACTATGGTGATTTTATCGGAGCCCGTACAGTGTTTGATAGGTCATTGTAATTAAAAGCAAGTATATGAAATGGGGGTTGGTTGTCACGAGATGCAGGGATAGGTTGTCATGATGTGACTACCTTCCTACCTCATGTGATATACCAAGCTATACGTTAAACATTTTTATTGAAATAAAAGCAGGTTTTTACAGAAAATAGGCTAAATTAGGTAGATTTTAAATTTGCGGAGTAATAGTTTATGCATGATGGTAAATATTTATACGGATTAAAACATTCAATATATTGAATATTATGAAACGTGATTACTTTCAATTTATATTTCAAGATTATATTCATAGGCTTAAATTCTTGAGTGTGAGAACAGTAAGATGACTAATTAATCTGCAGTAACACAAGAAAAAAATGAAAAATATATTCTATCTACCAATATGTAATTGGACACTGGTGATAAAAGAGATAAACACAATTTATTTATATTCAATAGTTGGTAGAGCCTCTACTTGATGAAATTACGGCCTTAACCTTCCGGTGTATTCTTTCCACAAGTGTTTGGGTGATGGACAGAAGCATTTTCTTCCATTCGGCTTGGAGAAGAGATGTAAGTTCTTTCGTCGATTTTGGACGGTTGCTGCACCCCTTGATTCGGTAATCCAATTCGTTCCAGAGGTTTTCTATACGATTCAGGTCTAGATTCTGGGCAGGCGAGTCCAGTTGGTTCCCCCCACTGTCATCATACCAATCCATTATGGACCTCGTAACATGACAAGTGGCATTGTCCTCTTGAAAATAACAATGATCCAACCCGTAAAATTACCACAGCGTAGGAAGCACATTGTTGTCTAGAATAGTGGAGTAGGCGTCTGCGCTGAGCTTTCCATGAAATGGATCAAGGATCCCAGTCTATAACAGGAGAATCATCACCAGACTATAATTCCACCTCTGACGAACTTTAATGTAGGCACAATGCATTGTGGTAAAAGGCGTTCTCCATTCATACTCTAAATCCAGACTCTGCCAATCGGACTGGTAGGTATTGAACTTTGATTCATCAGTCCAGAGAACTTGTTTCCACTTATCTATATCCAATTTTGACTTGCCTCACACCACCTCAACCAAGCAGAGAAGTTGGATTTCGTAATCAAAGGCTTATGGGCGGCATTACGACCATGGAAACCAAGTACATGTGCTTTCTTGCTGAAGGTATTTATCCAAACAGTCCCGGATGCTTGTTGGAACTCCTGAACTATGTGAGTCATCGGTTTGGTGCGGTTTCTCCGAACTTCTTTGGAGAGCACGCTTCAGTCTCTATCTCGATTTCGTGGGTCTGCCGGGTCGAAGCACATCCCGAGAATCATCACTCACCATCGTCTTCTTAATCACAAAAGCCGGTGCCGATTTTGGAATGTCTAACTTCATAGATATGTCCCTTAAGAATCGGCCATTTCTATGATATCCGACAATAATGCCTTTCTTGAAGTCAGACGGCTCTGAATTTCGTGTCATACTGCATAAAACCAATGTTAATGCTGTTTCCTACATGATATTTACGTACAGAAGGTATGACATAGATTAGGAGAGCAAATATTCACATTTGCATGGGTGTCCAAATACTTATTGGTAGATAGTAGATATTTCAAGAAACTTTATGTAGGAAGTCGGGATTTTTTATAGCCCAATCTAATAATTTACTAATAATTCGACAGCGTATTATTACTTTCTACCAAGCAATGGACATTTCGATGCAACATTCAGAAAATACTAAAGCTTCGATGACACTTCATTTGTTGCTCTCGATGGTATCCTAGTCATTCCCCAAAGCCATGAGCCAAGAACATTCATTTGAGGTTTAAACGCACAGGCATATATTTATTTATCCGGAATGAATTTTCAGATGCTGACTTCGCTTCTGCATGATCGTCTTCTCAAGCAACAAAGTCTAACTGACCCTGTAAATGTAAGCCTATATGACAGTTTTCCAAGTAATCGTCAGAATCAAGGAAGTCGGGATTTTTTAGAGAATATGGAGGCATCTTCAATACAAATTCCATCTGAAATTATTAATAAGCCCCTTCCCAGTAAAAAAAAAAGGAATTTTTGGGTATCCATAAGAATGCCCTCACTGAAGAGAATGATATAGCATCGATGGCTATTTTACAAGGTCACAAACAAACCTACTCTATCTATTGTCATGATTAAGGAGAGAAACATTTTAGCACTTCATTGACTGACAGTTTTTTGCTACATCATTGCAAAGAGTCAATGTTTCTCGTTCTGTTGTCTATATCGTTATACTTTTCGGTATAGGTCTTTGAATTCCCTGTTTGTGTGATTATGGCAACGCTACGCTAAGGCGATCTGTCGAGGATGGGGGGAGTGCCTTGGTAGGAGCATTTTCTAAGGGATTCTAACGCGTTTTCACGTTACATCGGGAGAAAACCTACCAAAACTCTAGAACGTTAGACCGACAGCCGCGAGATGGCGCCCGAACGCGGGACCTCCACACCTCAGCCGCCTACCATTTTTCAGTGACATAACCACTGTGCCATGGTGAGGCCTGAATTCCCTGCTATAGCCCACTGTCTGTTTACCTACCACTATCTATATTAATTACTATATATATTATTTACTATCTATGTTAAATCTCTTTCGTTAAAAAACAAAATTCGATTCGGAAGCATACCACTCTGAATCAGAACCTCAAACGCTAAATTTGTTAAATTAGAATGTGACTTTTCACAACGTTTATCGAAATCTCAAGGTCTTCGTTCAATTTATCATCTAATCCGAAAATCAAGAAAAATGTGTCGGGAAGAATCTGGTAATCGAAAATATGCTTCATCTCAGTGGAAAAAAAAATCAGAGCCATCCACTTGAATCGAGGTCTTCTTAATCCTTTCTGAAATGTTTCTTATTTGTTTCCTCAAGCCTTTAATTTTTTTTTTGCCAAAGTCATGCGGATTTTCCGTAAGCATGAGGATGTTATCGGAAACCCCCTTCTCATATGTATGTATGTAACACAATGTGTTACAGTATATAGTTTTTGTGACAACCATCGCGGGGATTTTATGAAAAAAACTACATAACAACAGTTATTAACTTGCTGAGCCTTTGGAAATCGGCAAAAGGTACTTTTTTTGCAGTATACTACATTAAGTAGTATTGAGGGGTCAGTAAACAAGCCCGAAATCCAATGCAGGGAAGCAATGCTGAGTACAGGAATGTGATCTTTGCGTCACTGTGCAGCGATGAGAGCTAACACTATAAACGTGATTTCTCGAGTTAAAAATATATATTTTGTAATTCAGGAAGAATTATGAGTACTCTACTGACTTTATGGCTGTACTTCTGAAACACAATATATGCTCTTCAGATCTTGAATATGTATATATATATATATATATATATATATATATATATATATACAGGGTGTCCCAAAAAGGTAGTAACGGACTTTATTTCTTTTTATAATCACATATAAGTGAACAGTGTAAATTTATAAATGTTCAAAATAAGATCGGAAATAAGACTCCGCTAAGAAAAATTTCAAATCGATCATTTACAAAATGTTAAACTTTTTAAATTTGTAAATGACCTCCGTGCAAAAGAATTCCCAATTAGTAAATTGTGCCTCATAAACTAATGAGGTGATATACCAAATTTCAGCCTTTCATCGTATAATGTCTCAGAGACATGCTTAAAGAAAGATGATCGGGGAATATACATGATTTTGAATGCGAAAGTTTGTTGCAAAACTGAAAAAAAAAAACTGATTTTCTTTCGTAATTTATGTACCACCCCTAAAATGCTATCATTCGAAGCTATTTTTTCCCATTGAGAGCTATTGAAAAGTGGTTTAAGTCAGCGATATATTCATCTTCATATCTCTGTCACTTTTTAGGATATAATTCTCAAATTTTGGTTATCGCCTCATTAGCGTATGGGGCACATTTTTCTAATGGGGAATTGCTTCGTATGGAAGTCGCATTCAGATTTCAAATATGTAGCTTTTTGTGAACGAAGAACAGGATTTTTTTCTTAACACTTATTTCCGACCTTATTTTGAACATTTTTCACCCTTTGAACATAGCCCACTCATCTTTAATAGATAACGAAATAGAGCCCGTTACCACCTTTTTGGGACACCCTGTTTATAAATGTTCTATGCACTGCAATAAACGATGGACCTATACAAAATATGAAAGTTTCTGTAGAAAAAAGAAACTTAAATATAGAGTTGCATTGTAACATTTTCTAAAATGTGACGCATTTAGAAAAATGTTGCATATTTGATATTTTTTCTGAATTTCTTCATAAATCAAATATTTCTTTTCTGATTTTCAGCTTTAAGCTCTTGTAAAGCAATAATAATAAGAATACACTTTCACCAATGAAGTAGATCGAAAGTTTTATTTTTTTAACATTTTATAATCAACTGCAATATTTCTGATGGTTATTTTTCTTAACGATAGTTTTATTTTACTGTATTTACTTATTTCGGTATCGGGGTTTATTACTCCGTTCAAAATTAAAGGATATAAATTTAAAAAAAAAATACTCACCTGTGTGGTATGTGATATCTGATTTCTTATTTCAAAAAGTAGTACCCTATAGTGCCGTTAGTACAGTATACCTAAAATTCTTCCGTAATAAAACAAAAGGAAAAGGACTGTATAATTTTCAAATGCAGTTTAAACTCTTCTTCATGTCAAATAACCAGAAAAATCTCGTTAGACAGTTAAATAAAGAATTTAATTTTTTTTATTTTATACGTAACGAATTTGTAAATATAAATATTTTATAATACTTGGGGAAACATTTCTTTTTTTAATTTATTCAAAAAAGATGATCTATTTCTAATAATATGAATGGAGTTCGAATGAAGCACCACATTCACCGAAATATCAATACTCGAATACCAGCTTAAATGTGATCTAAATAATCTGTTAACAGAGAAGAAGTTGCTAACTGGTAAATCCATAAATTTCGCATGCAGTTTATGAAAAATTCACTTCTGGCTTTGGATATACATAGATTAATCTCAAAAACTGTTTTTAACAATAAGTATAATATGGAAACTATAAAAATCTACTCGTATATAAAGTATAGAATGCATTTTTCTCTACCCTCTAGCTTACTGACAGCTCTTTAAAGAACCACAGATTTACTGAATTGTTCCAGCAATTACATTTATCATTAATTAAAAATAGAGAGTAAAACAGTATTCTTGGATCGTAACACATACAAAAAAATTAGACACTTTCTGTCTGCTTTTGACTATACTTGCTTTTAAAAAAAAAAGGAAACTTCCACCACCACCACCAAAGGATATAATTTTTCCACGCTGAAATAATCAAGTATTAAGCTCATAAGTACAACAGTTCATCTTTATTAAGTACAGTAAAACACTGTTCTTGCAAAGTACTGCTAGAATATTAATAATAGTCGACATGGGATAAAGGTTTAAAGTGTGTGGTCCTTTTTCGTAACACCAGTAGATAAAGCTTTAAATGGCTATTATGAATAAAAAAAATTACTTTAATTTGCTATCATTACATACAGATCTCCTCCTGGATAACGTCGATTCTTTTACAGGAGCATCATGTTCTACAAACATATGTCCGCACTTCTCTGCGCTACTCTCTTTTCTTGCTACGTTTTATTGCCTGCATTTGTGGCTGGTGGTCACCATGGGAACAACGACAACGGTCTGGCGGTTCTACTGGCTACAGGTATTCTCGCAAAGGTCTTGCATCACCATAAACACGAAGAGCACCATGTTCATATTCCGGTTCCTGTGGAACATCACGAGCATCATAAACATCACGAACACCATGGATCTGGAACCACCAGGTACATTGTCCATCATCCTGGTCCCTTCTACAATGTCCACGGTGGAATGATGTCTGCTCCAAGTATGGTGCCGAGGTATTTTTATGCGGCACCTAACCACGGCTACCCAATTTATCCATTCTAATGACTTTCGCAAACTCATGTACCTACTTCTTTCATGTATGTTCACATTGTAGAAGTGGAATAGGTGGAGAAGACCTATTAATACTTAATTCTGTATGCCCATTCAGATTCAGTTTATCACATACAAGACACAATCTTTCTATGCTATTAATAAAACCAATAAAAGCATCTTTAAAATACGCAATTTCATTCAACAGAAATACTCGAAGTTCTTCAGTGACTTGTGGTGGGCTTTCGTTAGAATTTCATTACAAGCTGCTTTACTCTTGTCTTTAGCATTGCTGATATACAAGCCTGTTTTGAGAGAGTCGGTGATAACTCTCGATCTTCCTGTGTTTCGCGTGCTTATTGTTTTGGTCATGAATACATTTTGGCTGCTCTATTCTCAGGCATTCTGATTAGGAATACAATAAAGTCATTTTACGCGAAAGATAATATTTTGCGGATATACATAAAAAATTGTCGCCGTTAATCTGATTTACAAGTGTAAAAGTGACCAAATAGTTCGGATCACAGCAGTTCTTCTCCATCTATGTCTTCTTCAAAGTCTACCAAGCTCAATGAGACTGTACAGTTCACGTTTGCACCCTGCCATTTTTGTATCGATACAAAAGCTTTTGTTAAGATTCCTGCCATGTTATGTTCTTTAGAGTTTATTGTAAATATATTTATTTATGTATACATAAATATTTTTATATAAAAATATGTTATTTTATTCTTGTTTTGGAGCTCTTTATTGCATGAGTGATGTTTAATTTTTAGAGAAAATTGTGAAACTACACTTTATGGTAAAAATTCAGTACTACATGCTGTTTTCTTATTTTTATTAACAAACATTTGATAATGAAAACAAATTACAAAAATTATAGAACCGTTGAGTTCCAGTAACAATTTGAGGCATAAGTACGCTACGTATAAATCTCTGAAAAATATCATTATCAAAATTTAATTACACAAGTAAGTATAAAATAGAGATCTATCTCATAATACAAGCAAATTCAGAATGTTAGACTTCAAAAGATGTGAGGTGAAGTTTTTAACTCGCTCATTAGGATGTACCAAAAATTCTCAATAATTTTAGATCTTTTTGTGGTAGTATGTTAGACAAAAGTTGTTAACTTCCATCATTTAAAAGAGTACGAAATCTTAAAAGTGCGTGACATACTCTGTAGATTCAACGGGCCGAAAGTACCAAAAACTGGACTAAAAATGATTAAAATGCAAAAATCAGTAAATAATCATTGATTTCCTTTATCGGTTTGAGGTAGAGCTTACAATTGACTATTTTTTAACAACAATAAAAAAATTTAGAACTATTTGATAACATAGTCTGTCGCCTTACTGCCGCTAAATTTTGGAAATTCTGTCTCATTTTGGTATTTTTCTGTATTATTTAATGCTTTTTTAAGCAAAATAAATTGGCTTTGATTAGCTGCCAAAAATAGAAACTGACCAAAAATTGAAAAGAGAAATGTTCGTTGGAAGTCTTGAGGTTCCAAAACAAAAGGGCTCAGAAACGTCAAATGCGAAAGTAACAGGATACTATTAGATTTGAACAACATTATGTTCTTGCTTCAAGTTATTCAGTGGAGAATGAAAGAGAAAATGAATTAGAAGATATGGTGTAGGTGGAAACAGAGGAAGACAAGGTGAGCACCAAAGATGAGTCTTATATACCGGGTGATCCAAAAGTCAGGACAAACTTTAAAAATTCATTAATAAAGAGCAAATAATGATAAAAAATTGCGGTTTGCACAAATAGGTTTACAAATTACGGAAGGTTTACAAATTATAGATCGCACAAATTACGGAAGTAAACAATGATCCCAACAATACATAAAACTGCTGTTATTACTGATAATTTATACTCGTTTATGAACTTCGTTTGAGTATACATTTGAGCCTTTTTATGATGAAAGGCTGAAAATTTGTACGTCACCTAATTGATGTATGGGCACATTTTACTAAAGAGGAAATTTTTTGCATAAGGGTCGTATAAAAGTTAAATTAACATTTGTTTAAATTTAATTTCCTTAAAATTTTGATCGATACGCAGAATTTTGTACATTAAACAGTACAAAATGTAATATAATACTACGCATGCGGTATAATAATATTTTTATTTTTTTATCAGTACAAACTTAAAAAACATTAATTTCTGGAATAATTAGCAACTGCGGGATGTACGTTTACAAAATCACTCACATACAAAAGTTTTAGTTTTTTGAGGTACGTATTTTATGCTTGGGACGACAGAATACAATATTCAAATTAAAAAATGTAAGACAGTTATCATAACTTCAAAAAGGCAAATTCACAAGCTAAACAATAAAACAGAAATATCACCCTTAATAAAAAAAAAAAAAGAAAATTTGAGAATTCGGTAGCTGAATTTTGAAACCACTGCTCTAAAAAGCATTAACGCCGTTGAATATTCAGCAAGTTTGACAAGTTTTAGTATTAAAGTATTTTCAAATATCTCAATGAGTAACTGCTGAATTATTTTTATAATAACGTATTTAGAAAGAATCCCCTTAACGTAGTAGTGAAGGTTAATATACATGGAATTCGAGAAGGAGGATGCTGCTCTGTTTAACCCAACAAGTATATCAATGGGTTAAAACGCTCTTTGACTTCATGAACAAATTACCTTGGAGGAAATCGAATTACTGGAACGGAGCGCGAGACATATGGCAGAGAAACTTTCTACTGTTACGGTTCTTATCCTACTGGTAAATATCATACTTTGATGAACATGGAAACAAAGTTTAAAATAGAAAATCACATTTTTTTTAAGGTAAGAAAAATGTGTGAATTGTTGGGAAAAAAATACAAAGACAAATGATTTTTAACACTTTCCAACACAATTGAATAGTGTGCATAAATTCAGTTTTCTGTTTTTCCGTCTATGGTATAACAGTTTTCAATATAAATCGATTGGTAAATGGCATTGTTCATACTTATAGTATGGCATTGTTCAGGCAGGTAATGTTACCTGTTGTATGGCAGGTAAATGGCATTGTTCATACCATAAAAAGACATTCAAAGAATCATTCAGGGAATCTATAATGATTACGAAAAGCGAATGTTTATTGTCCTGACCAGACTCCGAGTAAGGCAACTGTAGCAGCTCTAAGCAAAAGGGAAAAAATAAAGGGGGGGGGGAACAGGATAACTTTCAGTCCTTTCTAAAAAGCAATTAGGATCGGTTTCTTCTGAATAGTTTTAAAAAATCTTCTTTTCCACCCTAACACGTTTTGCTATGAGTAGTCTTAAGTAAACGAATCTATGTGACGTCACTGAAACAGATATTGCCAGTGAAATATTACGCATGAATGCTATATTGACTGTAGAAGTAGAGCATTTCAACGAATTGGGTAGATCGATAAGTTTAAGTCTAAACTATGGCTCCACTATAACTTCTCATGGCTATATCCATAGACGTAACTTACTAATGGGCAAGAGGGGGCAATTTTCCAGGCTGGAAGTGGAGGGGAGGGAATGGGTTTATTTGGGAAATTTTAATCTAAAAAAATTTTTACATTTAATAGAAACTTCGTCAATGAATCTCAGAAGATCGTTAGAAAACGTATATAGACGTGCGACGGTATAGTGCAATCATCGTTTAGACTTCGCACGAACTAAACGAGTTGCCCTTATGTTATCGATAAAAATTAGTTTATATAAGTATAAATTTCATTTTTTTTCACTGTTCGTACTTTATAATTAAAAAATAACATAGATTTTGACATTTTTTCTAATTTGTAATTTTATTGTAAAATTGTAAAAATGCAAAGTATAAGAATTTTTGATCCCTAGACTGCAATTGCCCTGTTTGCCCTGCAAGTATTAGGGCACTAGTTGTGACTGTGTAACGAAGATAGAGAGCATGTTTAAAAAGCTATTTAATTATTTTTTAATCACTGATCTTAAATCCTAATCTACGACATTTGATATTTATTGTTTACTTTTGTTTTGAATCGTTTCCCTCATGGCCGCCAAATTTCATTGCTGTATGATAAAAATTGATCACGTTTTCAAATGAGAACTCTCTGCTTCTCGAAAATTGAATAGGGCATTGTCTAGAATGATAGGATCAATATGCAACTCTCTTAAGCTATCGCCTCTTACGATGTTTGATGATATTTATAAAGCCATTGGTCCAAATTAAGGCAAAATTCATTTTCAGAAATTTGACGTGTACTGATTCTATTGAAGTGGAATTTATGCATGTTTCTGTTCATGCCTCTTTGAAATATTATTTATGACTTTTTGAAATATGGTTTATAATTAATATGAAAAAGTATATAATTAAAAAAGCAAAGTCGTTATATTTATCGTTAATCTGCTATAAGTCATATTTTCAAGCGAAATATATCATGAAATGCAATAAATATTTTAAGAAATAAGGCTTGAAATTCAAAATGCTTTTTTCACATTAGAGAATGCTATTCTTCAGTATTTTGTAACTCACTACAAACTCAATGAAAATAAATAGTTTTCGTATTTTTTATTAATTAAAATAATGTTAGGATAATTAATTATAATAAGCATAATTAATTATGAACGTCGCCATGGCAATGAAAATAAATTTTTTATCCCGTGCGAAGAACGGATACTTCAGCTAACACAGAAAAAAATCATTAACATTTTTCAACGTCATTATAGCACATTTTTAAAAGGTCTCTACATCATCTATAATAACGCGTAATCAAAATTCGCTTTAGTTATCTAAATCTAGGTTCACTTTCTTTTAAATCGTTAGCGTCCGACCAGAGAAAGCGAATAGTTTCTAATTTGGTTCATCGCTCTTTGAACTCATTTCGCTTGATACTCCGTGGAGAGCTGGACACGTTAAAACTCATTAATGCCATAGATACGAACAGATCATAAATGAGTCTCATTAAGCACACCATTTTCTGGTATGTATTCCTGGTAATGACCGAAAGGGAAACGGAATCACCGCCGCAGACAAGGCTCTTCTGAATGTTTGGGTCAACCAAAATGATCTGATCAGGTGCGTTCCAATAACGTGCTTTTTTTAAATAACTATTTAGGGATAATGTTATAAATGGAAGTTACGATATACTGAAATAATTATTTTACTACATATTAACTCAATCTCACTGTAACTTATTTCAGATTTTGTTATTTCAATAAATTTTCCTGTAGCGTTATTAGAAGATGCCAATATTAAACTGCTGGATGAAAACTGAACAGCTGTCCATTGCTGGTTAAGTTTCGGGCAATTAATAAATAGGGTAATAGTACAGTCACTGGCACCTAAAATTGAATTTTTGTTTGGTGAGATGATGTTTGACTTAAATTTTATGACATAATGAAACTCAAAATTAATTTAAAACTACTGAAGATGCTATATTCCATTTCTGTACGGAAAATAAATAAATAAATCTAAAAATAAATAAATAAAACAAAAATATAAAGTATGTAAAACAGAAATCACGAGTTATTGACGTATACTTATTTTTCAGTCACTCGCGCCCTGATTGGCACCCTTAAAAAATCCTGCTGCATGCATGGGCGCCGGCAGCAAAGGGCAAGGGGGGCAATGACCCCCCTGGATTTTTGTATGCAGTGTTTTCCTTGCTCTTTTGCTCTTTCTAACATGGTAACCATACGTTGAAGTAGTCTTTGCCCCCCCCCCTGGGAAATATTCTGCCGGCGCCCATGGCTGCATGACTACGAAAATAAAACAAAGTAACAAACAAGACATTTGTATATATATTTTAATAATTATAAAGTGGATTTTATTAAATGAAATAATTGTGAAATTGACTTATTTATGAGCATTTTTAGTAAAAAATGACTCAAAAACATGGAAGAGATACCCAAAAATTAAGATATTTGCCATTATTCGATATATTATATAGGTTCTGAAAATTTGTTCATGTCTCTGGCATTTTTTCAGCAGAGGGTAATAAATGTTTGTAATGGCAATTTTAAAAATAATTTTTATCGAGAAATCGCATTGACTTTCCTTTTGTTCTTGAATTTTTTAAAAAGAATTTCTTGTATATTTTCGACTTCTTTTTGATTTTGTATTTTTTACGTACTTTATTACCCCATGATATCTTATAAATAAAAATGAAATTCTGTTTGTTTGTTTGTTTGTTTGTTTGTTTGTGGATTTGATTCGTATACAAATCCACAAAAATGGACCTATCGGCCTGAAATTTAGCACAGATATGTAAAATAATATAGAATAAATCACAGTCCACTTTAAAACTTTGAAAGTCCACCCGATCCCGGAATTTAAGAGATTTTTTATGCTCTTCACGCAAAAATCTTTCCGTAATTGTAACCCCTGTAGTGAAAAATGTGTGAAATAAGGATCGTGGTTGCCATGTGTGGCGATTTTGCCGAATAAAATGTCGTTCGTATACAAATCCACAAAAATGGACCTATCGGCCTGAAATTTAGCACAGATATGTAAAATAATATAGAATAAATCGTAGTCCACTTTAAAACTTTGAAAGTCCACCCGTTCCCGGAATTTAAGAGATTTTTTATGCTCTTCACGCAAAAAGCTTTCCGTAATTGTAACACCTGTAGTGAAAAAAGTGTGAAATAAGGATCGTGGTTGCCATGTGTGGCGATTTTGCCGAATAAAATGTTTTAAATTCTCAAAGTAAAAATAAAAGAATAATAATGATTTTTTTTTTGTTAGTTTATATTCGTAAGGTTATTTTTTTTTAATTATAATATCGTGTGCATGGGAAATCAGAGCAGGAATGTAATGCTTTACACGCAAAACAATAAGAATTGAAGATTTCCGAGGCTAATGTGTAAATTTTTTTAGTTTGGCGAAAAAATAAAATGGCTGAAATATGGATTTTGAGTAAGTGAGTTCTAGCGGTTTGCACATTTTTCGGCTTTACGCAATTTATTGAGAGCTTAAGGAAATAGATTTTTGAAAACAAGTGCAAAGGTTTTATTAGAATACAGCGTTAAATTTTAATGATCTGTGAAGAAATAATGCAGTTATTAAGGGATTTCAAGCGATCTAACTTCAGAATTCTCGCCAATTGAGTACATTGATTTAAGTTGGGGGAATTTCGCCAAATTTCAGAAAATTGAAATCTTCTCATTTAGAACATCGGAGTAACGATGAATAAAACACATTATAGTTGATAATTTAAAAAAAAATCGGCTGTATTAAGGGATTCCAACTTTTCAAATAAATGCGTGCTACTCTTTGGCGGTCGAACCATTTCCCATATTGATTGCTGCTAAGTCAATGCTTCGAATGATTCCCTGAAAAAACTCTTGCAAAATGGCGTATGTTGGCACTTTGGCGAGGCTTAGATTTGAAACTGGATTTTATTTGAGACTGGTATATATAATAACACTGGTGCCGATAAAAATGAATGTTGGTATGTGTTTATGAGGTTGAAAAACTCCAGCACCGTTGAGCACCGTTGCACGATGAAATTTGGTTCACCTAAGTCTTTTACGATGGAGAAGGTTTTTATGCTATCGTTTCCTTAACTTGCCACTTGGTGCCGCAGCACAACGTTGAATTCTATACCGTTTAGCCGTTTGCTATGCGAATATCGTCCAACCGATTTCGATGAAATTTGTTACACGCGAATATTAGAACACGGAGAGTATTTTTCACTATCCATTTTGCTGTAATTTGCCGCTAAATGGCGCTGCAAAGCATCAACTTCTATACCGTTCGACCGATCGGCATAAAATTTTTTATACTTACACATTTCAGCACGAAGAATATATTCTAACTGCGTTCCTTTTGATGTTACTCACCACTAGATGACACTGCAATGCATTATTATTTTAACTCGCCACTAGATGACGCTGCAACAGGCCAAATTCTTGACCATTCAAACGGCGCTATGAAAATCAGTATACATAGCTATTTGAACAATGAGAATATTTTGGCGTTATCCATTTTGCTATAAGTCGCCACTTGACGGCGCTGTAGCAAATCATTACTTTATTGAACCACTAGATGGCCCTGCAGTGTATCACTTCTTGACTGTGCAAATAATCGCTATGAAAATAGGTATACATAGATATTTGAACACGGGGAAGAGTTTGGCGCTATCCATTTTCCTATAACTTGCCACTAGATGTCGCGTCAACACATGAACTTCAGGACTGTCCAGCCGATAGTCATGAAAATTCGTATACATCGATATCTGAATGCGAAAAATATTTTCAACGTATCCGTTTTGCTAAAACTCGCCACTAGATTGCGCTACACCGCATGGCCTTCTGCACCGTACAAACGATTGCCTTGCAATTCGGAATGCATGATTATTGGACACAATATAACGCGATATTCACTTTGCTATATCTGTTTATTACAATGAATAGTAATCACCACAAATCGTATAAGTCCATTCATTCCCGTGCGAAGAACGGGTACTTCAGCTAGTATATATATATATATCTGTGTGTATATATATGTATATATGTGTATATATATATATATATATGTCAAGGCCAGGCCTGCAAAGCCCTCGCGAATGACTCAACGTCCACCAGCACCTAAAAGCGACAACCCGTAAAGGCCTCAATAGCTTTCCCCCCTGATTAATAAAATGAAGACGACCTCAGCCCGAAAGAACTCTCACCCCTTTTTTTTTAGGAATAGACATTCGAGGAAGAGCTGCGGCACTAAGCAGTTGATAGCTGTATGCTCATGTACGACGATACGAAGAATAATGTAAACTCCAGCATGTAAATTACTTGTAAATATAATTTTTTCTTTAATATTAAGTGAAATAGTAATTATTCATCCCTAGACACCAGCCTAATACTCTCTCTTTTAATATTTATGGGGGCTCGACCCCAGAGAACCGTTTTGCAATAAGTGAACGATATGACGCAGTTCTTTTTTCTTATGACGCAGTTTATCTTTCGTCGTGGTGCTTAAGAGTGCAATACGGATAACGCACTTTGAAGTAAGTGAACTAACTTTGTTATTACATTAAAATGTCACTAGTCGACATTCCAGAACTGGCGGTTGCCATTAAGACGGAAAAAACAGCAAAAATTAAGCTACTTCATCAGCTAATTTTCGAAAATACTGGAGATAGAAAAAATAGAGATCGGCTCAGATCGTTCCCTGGCTTTGCCTTCTCACCAGACGGTGACGAATTGAAAAATAAAATCGCAAAAACCAAAACAGAGTTTACGGTTAATAATTTGATTACTTTGGCTAATATACTGCAAATTTCTAATGAAGGTACGGGTGATGAGCTGGCCACTCGAATTGTCTCTTGCTTAAACAATTTAGAAGTACTTAAAGATAATCTTATTCACGATGATTTAACTGATAATGAGTCTGAGACTGAGTTCAGTCACACTGAAGTTCAAGGGAGCAAATGTAACGTGCTTTCCCAAACCGAAAGTGTTAATGCTAATAATTTAAAAATAGCTGAAAATGTTGTGAAAAATACTAGTATGCCAACAAGAGATAATTTTAGTGCATTCGAACAATACAGGCAACCACCAATACATGGCAATTTTATAAACTCTCACGTCTCGTTTTCTGACTTGGAAAGTTTTATTGGGCCATTTGAAGGCAACAATTTCGAAAGCGTTGAAGCCTGGTTAGAAAACTTTGAAGATGCTGCATGTTTGTTGCAATTAACTGAGCTTCAAAAAGTAATATTTGCTAAACGCTGCATGCAGGGAAAGGCCAAATTGTTCCTTGCTAGCGAATCGAAAATTCATTCTTATGAGATATTTAAAAAAATCATGCTTGAGGAATTCGGCGATACATCTAACTCTGCCGAAATTCATGAAACGCTTTCTAAAAGGAAAATGAGATGTGACGAGACCATTGATGAATACTTTTTGAATATGAAACGATTAGCCAATAAAGGCAAGGTAGAAGATGCCGCATTGATGAAATACGTAATAAATGGTATCAATGAAGATGTTTATAAAAAAGCTTCTCTGTACGGATGCCGAAATTTGGTTGAATTTAAGAACAGGTTAAAAATTTTTGAGCAAATGCAGTCAGATGAACAAAAAAATAAAATTCCTAAGAGTAAATTTGAGCAAAAACAAAAAGTGTATGATGCTAAAGCTAAACCGAATCTCGAAAATACTAAAATACCTGTTTCGTCCCAAATTCGTTGTTTTTCCTGTGGTATGTTGGGACATAAGTCAAAATTTTGCAAACATAAAGATAAAGGCCTTAAATGTTTTGCTTGTAATTCCTTCGGACATAAATCTAATGACTGTGTAAAACGTACTGTTAAGATAGAAACTAAATCAGAAGCTATTCATGAAGTTGAGGTACAACCAAATTTTTTCTCAGAAATGCAAAAGCAAATATCAATTCTAAATATCCCCATAAACTCTCTTTTTGATACAGGAAGTAAAGTTACAATTATAAAAGAGCATATTTATAACAAATTACGTAAACCGACTTTAACCCCCACAAACATGATTTTTGCCGGAATCGGCGCAGGCGAAATGAAACCCTTTGGCTATTTTAATACAACTATTTCTATTGATAACCACACATTCCAAACCGATGTATTCGTTGTCGGTAATAATTTAATTGCTCCAGACGCTATAGTCGGAACCGACGTTATTAAGCAAGGCGAATTCACGTTTAGTGCTGAAGGCATCCAAATTAAGACCAATGAAAAATCTTTCATCCATGCAATTACTGCTATCGAAAATAAAGACGAAGTGGATCTAACTCACATTCAATGTCCTGAATTGCGAGCCGAAGCTGCGCAAATAATTTATTCATACAAACCACACAAAACAAAACACGTTAACGTCAGCATGCACATTGTCGTAAAAGATGATATTCCAGTAGCTCAACGACCGCGTAGATCTTCCCATGCCGAGAACGACGAGATTCGACGTCAGGTGCGTAAATTATTAGATGAAAACATAATCAAACCTTCAACTTCCGACTACGCATCGCCGGTTGTATTAACAAAAAAGAAAAATGGCGAATATAGAATGTGCATCGATTACCGGAAAATAAATAAAAAAATTATCAAAGACAGATTTCCCCTACCACTAATTGAGGACGTCTTAGATAAGCTGCACGATGCAAAAGTTTTCACGACGTTGGATTTAAAAAACGGGTTTTATCACGTAGATATCGATGAGGATAGTAAAAAATATACATCTTTTGTGACTTCGGAAGGCTCCTGGATGTTTAATAAAGCCCCATTTGGTTTATGTTTATCACCAGCAGTTTTTCAACGCTATGTTTTTCAAGTGATGCATGAGCTATTACAAGACAACACTGTCATAATATACATGGATGATATCATTATCCCATCAACTGATATGCAGCAGGGAATACAGAAACTAGCACGTGTGTTAAATACGGCATCACAATATGGTCTCGAACTCAATTTTAAAAAGTGTCACTTTTTAAAACAAAAAATTGAATTCTTGGGCTATATCATACAAAACGGAACGATTCGACCGTCACCAGACAAAACTAAAGCCGTTCAAAATTTTCCAGAGCCTCGTACCGTAAAACAAATTCAACAATTCCTTGGCTTAACTGGTTATTTTCGAAAATTTATTAAAAGTTATTCAATAATCGCTAAACCTCTGAGTGACTTATTAAGACAAGATGAACCTTTCGTTTTCGGTCCAGATCAGCAGCTAGCTTTTCAACGATTGAAGGACGCGCTTTCAACAGACCCACTCTTACATCTATTTAGCCCAGGTGCCAATCTCCAGTTACATACGGACGCTTCTAAACACGGATACGGAGCCATTTTGCTCCAAGAGTCTCCAGATGGATATCACCCAATCTACTACATGAGTAAAAAAACTAAACCGCACGAAGAAAATTATTCTAGTTTTGAATTGTGGGTATTAGCTATCGTTGAAGCACTTAAAAAATTCCGTCACTACTTACATGGAACACATTTTCAAATTTTTACCGATTGTGCCGCATTTCAAAAAACCATGAGTAAGCGTGACATCGTACCCAAAATCGCCAGATACGCTCTTTTTCTAGAAGAGTTCGACTACGAAATTTTACATCGTCCAGGACATCAAATGAAACATGCTGATGCATTAAGTCGATCGCCTGTCATGTTTATCGCGTGCGATGAAATCACAGCCAAAATTAAAGCCGCACAAAACACTGATGAGTACATTAAAACTCTTAAGCGTCTATTAGAAGATGGAGACACACAGGAATACAACATTCGCAATGAAGTCTTATACAAAATTGTAAATGTTAAAGAGTTACTAGTTGTACCAGCTTCGATGCAAACCAACCTAATTAAAAAAATTCATGACAAAGGACATTTTGCTGTTCAAAAAACAGAAGACATTTTAAAACTTGACTATTATTTTCCTCAAATGCGAAGTAAAATTGAGCATGTCCTAGCTAATTGCATTCACTGCATTCTAATAAACAAGAAACGAGGCAAGGGAGAAGGTTTCTTGCACCTAATCCCCAAAGGTGACACGCCACTACACACATACCATCTCGATTTTCTGGGACCCTTACCATCGACTAACAAAAATTATAACCATCTATTCACTGTCGTAGATGCTTTTAGCAAATTCACGTGGATTTATCCTGTCAAATCGACTTCTACAGCGGACGCATTGACTAAGTTAGAGATTCAGAAAAGTACATTTGGCAACCCATCACGCGTAATTACTGACCGAGGAGCGGCGTTTACATCAAATGCTTTCCAAGAGTACTGCAATAACGAATCTATTGAGCACGTAAAGATCACTACAGGTATACCACGTGCAAACGGGCAAGTAGAACGAATCCATGAAACTTTAATCCCTGTGTTAAGCAAGCTTTCAATAGATGAACCCGAGAAATGGTACAAACATGTCCCAAACCTACAAAGAATCCTAAATAGTACCATAAGTTCGTCCACCAAATGGTCCCCATTTGAAGTGCTTATCGGCACTAAAATGAAGAATAAGGAAGACAACAAAATACTCGAAATTTTGAACGAAGAATATACATCGCACTTTATTCAGGAAAGAGAAAAGCTGCGTGACGACGCTAAAAAGAACATCTTAAAAGTCCAGGAAACGAGTAAGAAACACTTTGACAAAAAAAGGAAGACACCCACTAAGTACAAAAAAGGTGATTTGGTAGCCATCCAACGGACGCAATTCGGCACTGGCCTTAAATTGAGACCCAAATATTACGGGCCATACCGAATTAAAGCATGCAAACCGAACGATAGGTATGATGTGGAAAAAATCGGGAACCATGAGGGACCGAATTCGACTTCAACCGCCGTGGACTTTATGAAGAAATGGTCCACCGATATCACCTAATTATCTTCCGCTTCTGACTAGAAAAACTCCCGACCGTGACTTTTTATTCCCGGACTTGACAACTTTCCCAAATATCACTGTTAAAGACAATCACATTTTTTTTCTCACTTTTCTAGCACAGCTCCAAGACGTATTTCGTGACGATGTCGAAGAAGACGAAGGGCAGCCTCACGACGATTTGATTAGAAGCCTAGCCCACATGTTTTTTCCCTTTTTCTAGTTTTTTTTTCTTTTTATTTTCAGGACCTCAGACGATAATTGGGTCCCTGATGCCTACTGATGACGTCGACGATGAGGTGGATAACGCCCGGCCAAAGACGAGGACAACGTGGTGCCCACGAGAGCCGAGGACGTCTCCGAGCAGGATGGCCGAATGTCAAGGCCAGGCCTGCAAAGCCCTCGCGAATGACTCAACATCCACCAGCACCTAAAAGCGACAACCCGTAAAGGCCTCAATAGCTTTCCCCCCTGATTAATAAAATGAAGACGACCTCAGCCCGAAAGAACTCTCACCCCTTTTTTTTAGGAATAGACATTCGAGGAAGAGCTGCGGCACTAAGCAGTTGATAGCTGTATGCTCATGTACGACGATACGAAGAATAATGTAAACTCCAGCATGTAAATTACTTGTAAATATAATTTTTTCTTTAATATTAAGTGAAATAGTAATTATTCATCCCTAGACACCAGCCTAATACTCTCTCTTTTAATATTTATATATATGTATATATGTTTTGACAAGAATACAAAAATTAGCTGTAGATTCATTTAAACTATTGTTGTCATTGGTGTCACTGCTTTCAAAATGTGGGATTATTTGTTGTCAGTTATTTGTAGGTCTAATCCAGATAATCCTTTCTGTTAATGAGAATAACTGAATTTGTCATATTTATCATAGGTAGTAATTGACGACCGTACAAACGTGTATATTTATTAAGCTTTAAAACCAAATAAATTCTGTTTTAGTTCTTGATATTACATATTTGCAAGAAACAATAAATGAAATAAAATCCAGTATTTTTAAATAAAATTTGTAATAGTGTAGTTACTAAGTAATGAAAGAAAGAGAAGAGACATTATCTAAAAGGTGAGAAACCCCTCTCAAACATCTTTTTTTTTTCACTTTGATACACTGTATTTATCATGTCCTATTCATTCTAGTCATGCCCTATTCATCAAAACCATTTTCAACATTCAAATCTTTCAGGATCCCTCAACTTTTCCATTTGAGTACACAGGTGCCAATAACTGTATTGCTTATTCTATATGTGTGGGTGTGTGATCCTGTTTAATTATTCTCTTAATATGCTAAAAAATATAGATACAGATGACTATAACAACAGAATTTGCAGTATTTATGTAACTTGACGTTTTATGATTTCACAAGAAAAAAATCATTTAAGTTTTGATGTTCTTATACGTATATTTCTTTTCATTGCTAAGACATCAGATATGTCTTTGCAATGAATCATAGGTTAAATTTAAGTTTTTTAAAGCATTATGGAATTTTTATAATTGTTTTCGAGCTTTTACATAGATTTATTGGTTTTGATATTACCCCTATTTTTCGTCTATTTTATAGAGTATTCTTTCTAATATGAGCAATTTTAAGAAATTGACAAGGAAATTCTAAAATAAAAACTTGAATAAAATAAAATTTAATAAAAACTTGAAATTATTTTAAGACGATTAATGTAATTATGAAGCTACAAAAATTATGCCAATTGATAATTAAAAAGGCTTAAAACGGTTAAAATAAAATCGAAAATATATTAGTGATGAATTTGATATGAGTATAAAGTTCTTACTTTTATTTTTTTCCCAAGTATTTTATAAAATTAAGTTTAGCTTTAAAGTAATAATATAGGATTTATGTGAATATTTCGTTTAGTAGTAATAAAGAAAGAGCTCATTTAGCGGAATTTTATGTTTGAGTATCTCTAACGTTTAGTTGGCTTCATAAAATTAAATTTTATCTAATAAGCATGAGAAAAAATTCAAACAATTTTTTTTTTATATAAACTACTGTCTAGCAGAAATCCCTATTTTATACAAAGCACAACATTCAAATAATTAAAAAAAAACAATGCAATGTCATTAAACTGATATTAAGTTAACGTCTATAGAGAAAAATTTATTTGTAAGTGAGGGTATAGGTTCCAACAAACAGCTATTGCTTCAGATTCTATGTTGCTTCAAATTGCACTAAATTTGTTTGTGATTAAGCCCGAGCTAAACAAGGGTTATTTGCTTTGGGAGGGTGTTTTGGACGGACGTCTTTTCAAGCGATTCTAACGGGTATTTACATAACATCTGGAAAAAATCGCCCCAAATTCCAGATCTTTAGATCGACAGCCAAGTGGTAAGTCAGAACATTGGACCTGCACATTTCAGCCATCTCCCAATGTTCAGTGTGTCTTATCCCAATGTGTCTTATCCACTCAATCACTGATCTGAATGGTACTAAGAGCATGATAGTATAATTAAAATCAGACAAAATACAATATTCCAGGAGAGGACAATTTTAAACATTTTTCGCATATCGCATAAAATATACAATTCAAAAAGTGGTATAGCCCATATTCTGAACCTGAAGGAGAATTTGCAAACGCATGAATTTATATAGTAATTCTGGGTTTATTTTCACTTCTGCATACATTATACTTGGATCATTAATTTAAAAAGTGATGCTACGCATTTTGTTGACTTCATGAGAATTTGAAAATCGTGATCTCTATGTTTATAGCACAGGGATCTTAACGACAAACTACTTTAAAGAAAAAATAAGGTGCCATGGGTTACTATTCTAAGTGGAGTTCGTGGTTTTTATCCTTTTGAAAATAACAACATTCCAACTCTAATAAAAAAAGAAAACTTTTACTCTTTGCAGTTAAAAAAAACATTCATTCAAACTTTCAGGGAGCGATAGAGAAAAGAGAATATGAAAGAAGGAAGAAAAAAAGAAACAAAAACATCAAAATCAACAACTTTTTCTGTTTTTTAAACCTTTTAAGCATGACTGAATATGTTCTAAAAATTTAGACTTTTAACATCGCTTTTAACAATGACGCTACAAACGATGTTGCGTTAGTGATAATTTTTGAGCCACTTTCTGTAGCCATCAAAAGGCAACAACACACACTTTCGTGGATTTCTTTTAGGATGAACTGCCAGGTCGATGATCTTTGAACCAATTTCTTCGATCATTAATCGATGCTTCTGAGTTGCATGGGAAATGGTAAAGGGAGCATTTATGGGTTTTAATGACGATGAGCTTTCCGCATTCTTTTGTTTTCTAACATTCCTGTGTCGACTGCTATTTCTTTTTAATTCCTTTGAAGCATTTTGCCGGGAAAAAAAAATCTGTAAAGCCACGGAATCATTGCAGAAATTCCGTCAAAACTCTGCTTTTAATGCATATCATGGGAATGGTAAAAAAGCGTGAAGAATAAAAAATAAAGTATATTTACATATTTATTAGAGTAAATAACAAACAATTCTCCTTCTGGGAATGCGATGCTTAAATGTTATTGAGGTGTACCGTAGTTTATTGACAACTAGCTGTGTACCTGCTCTTTACAAGGCAATATTATTACCCAAACACATAAATTTCAAAAACTAGAATTTCAGTTTGTGTTTTGCATTTAAACCCCCTTTACCTTTGATGTATGTAATTCTAAATTCAAGTCACGAATATATCCATTATTTTTTATTTATTAATAAACCCGAAATGATTGATTACGATTAATTTTTTTTTTTTTTTTAATAGTTGATGAATTTTCAGATTTTTGAATGGATTGCTTTACACTTTTGCATATTTTCGGAAAATTTTAATCCGATTAGTACAGTATTTAATTGGAGGGAATTTATATAACGGAAAAATACTCTTGTTCTCACGACTGCCTGGATTACATGTTGAATCGTTTTGACTTCAGTAGATGATTTCTGAAAAGTTTATATTCTCACTCATATGATATGCTTACCGGCAGTATTGTTACAAAATTTTAGTGTTATTCTAATACACTAGGGTTTTTCTTTTGTTCTATGAAATATGAAAGTAACAGAGCAAAAGTTAATTATTTTCGTATTAAAAAACTCTGAAATTTGCCAGTGTAGTTTTATAAATATGTTGTAGGATAAATTTTATCTCCAACAAAACTAATCCAACATTAAAACGCTTGTTAACGAGAGTCGAAATGATGTTCACAAATGAATATGCAAAACTGAAATTGTTCCTCATTTTCAATACGAACATTCTTGTTTTCAAATTATATTTTAAATTGAGAAAATTTTAACGTCTACACGCTAAAGCTCCTAAAATGTTAGAGTGACGTTATCCGAGAGATATGTTTATTTCGATGTTCGAGGGACTTATTTCGAGGGACTTCATTTGACAGTACACATTTTTTAAAGAAATCTAGTCAGAATATTTTGAATGATTTAAAATTTGTCTGTAGTTATTTAGTGAAGAGATATAAGCGAATGTATCAACTAATTTTTTCGTTTTTAAAATTCTTCTTCAAATCCCGGTACAGGACTTAAAAAATTTCGAGTAATTTAACAATGAAAGCAATGAAGTCTTTATTTCTTTAGAAGTGGAATACTCTTGATTTGTATCACTTAAAATGCGGTCTACGTTTCACAGTGTTGCTACTTTTTCGAACAATTTATTACACTTTAAAGCAGGTAACCTGCTAATTTAAAAGCGGATTCTTTTTTTATAGAGTTTTTGCATATTTCTTGAAAATAGTATCCAATGGTTGATGCATTCCTTTTGAGATTTTCCAAGATTACACCGGTAAACCGAAAAAAAAAATTTTTTTTTGGTTTCTGTTCTCATGCTTAAATTCTGATTCTAGACATTGAAAAAAAATGAAATTTTCATTTTTAGTTCGTAAAGTTTGCTTTTGTCTGATTTAGGTCGAGAAGTATATTTTAATTTATTTCATAAACGAAAGATGGCAGCACTTTGATTAACCCGAAAGTAAACTGTATTATTATTTGTAACTCTGTAGTATTGCTTGTAGTATTATTTGTAGTATTATTTGTAATATTATTATTTGTTTGTATTATTATTTGATCATACGAACATAAAAGAAATACGGAAAATATTCACTTTTAGACATTAATTTCTTATTATTTTACACTTACGTATTATTGTTTATCACAAATATTGAATAAAAAAGACTTTTATATCCAGCAAAAACTTTTCTGATCATAATTTAGAGTGGTATTATAAAACAATATATATATATATATATATATATATATATATATATATATATGTAAAGCATGGGCCCTTACGCCATTCCTTGTTGGAATAATTCACGCAAATCCATTGGAGTTCTAGGTTAAATAGTTTATTTCAAGTTCAGACAGAGGGCAGGAGTCGGGCCGGCGACCTTATTCGTTCCGTGGCTATCTTCTTACATCACAGTCTAAAGGCTCGAAGCTAAGCTTTACGTTCCAAACTCCTAAAAAGCTAAGCGCGAAGTTAAGACGAAGCTCTCGAAATTTCCGTGCTCTTGCTTAAATACTCCTTAATTACCACATCTGCTGGCAGGGTGCAGCACGATCGCAAAGGCGTTACTCTCAAACGTAATTAGTTAACTAGATTGTCAATCAAGACATGAGAAACACCTGCTTACCCAGGAGTTCTAAAAGCACGTAGTAATGAAAACCACAGAAAACCGAAAATACAGCTGAATAAACAATTTTCTGCTTATGGAACTTCAAAAAACGTCTCCGAGCGTAATATTTGTGTGGCCGAGAAACAAACTTTACAGTAAGCATAAAAGATTAAAGAAGGATTTTTCAAATAACATTAAATTAAATTAGGTAAAATTAGCAAAGTTTATTTTATTATTACATATATATATATATATATATATATATATATATATATATATATATATATATATATATATATATATATATAAATCAGTGATTTTTGCCCAAAAATTGAAAAACTGCTTTAATTGCTACAAAATCAAACTTTCGTAAAAAATAAGTTATTTTCCTTAGTTTTGGCGTAGGAGAAACTAAAATTTAACATTTAGAAGTCAGACCCAAAAATCGTGTTGACCGGTGTTATCAATCGGTGTTTTAACTCTCGAATGTGTTGAAATTTTCTTACATTACTCTGCAAAATTGAATTTGAGGAAGATTCAAACGAACTGCACTGTAACGCGCGGAAAAAAAAAAAAAACAACTTAAATTTCCCTTGCTTTGTTCCCTTGTTAAATTAGCGAGAAAGAATTGTAATTACAGCATCGGATTTTTAACCCTTTAACGCGCATTGTCCCCGCTCTGGGAACACCAAACTCTAACGTTTTGACTGTTGCCAGTCACGAAGAATAGATTTGATTTCTATCAAAATAGTTGCGGGTGACATAGCTCCACGAGAATCTTTTACTTTGTAGCACGTCATTTCCCGTAAAAAAAAAAAAAAAAATCACGATTATTTTTAACAGCACTGACATCTGCTGAAAAATGTAAGAACGCGAGAACAGCTGGACAGATCGCCCAATGCTGAAAAAAGGGCAGCCGTTGCCATCGCTCGACTTAACTACTAGCAAGATGGCGGACGATCGAAACGTTCATCGCGTGCCACAGATCTAGAGACCCCTTCTTTTGACGCAGCTGGCTGTGCGCGAGCACAGCCAGCTGTCGTGATGAACGTTTCGATCGTCCGCCATCTTGCTGGTAGTTAAGTCGAGCGATGGCAACGGCTGCCCTTTTTTTCAGCATTGGGAAAGGGTTAAAAAGAATAAGGAAAGGAAAAAGAAAATTAGCAGACAGTTTTCGAAAAGAGAGGGAAACGCTCTCTCTCTCTCTCTCTCTCTCTCGACAGTTAAATAGAGGAGGAAAAACTTTCACCCACCGAAACACGAAAGGAAAAAAAAAAAAAAGTCGTCGTTTGTATTCATTATAACAGAGAGGGACTGCATAAGACAACTTTCCCTTGGTTCAGAGGCATCCAGCCAGAGTGAAACTGGCACGAATCACGGACGGCTCGTCCGTAAAAGAGGGGAAAAAGAGAGAGCTGCTGCTCTCACACTTTTGGCAAGTTTGTTTGCCCTTCAACCCATTTTTGCCGAAAACAAGTAATTTGTCTGTTGTCGTGCCGATCAGCGCACCTGCAAGAGATTTTTCCAAGTTCCATGTGAATGTCAGTTACTGGAAAGGCTTGACCACCGGAGGGGGCGTTTTATTTTTGGCAATGAAATATCTTTTTTAGCATTTGCAGTTGAAGCGTAGGTCGGATGACCTATATCAATGATGGCTCAAGCGTCTGGGCCGAATCCGGCAGCGCCTCGATTTAATAAGTCTTCAGAAATCTTAACCAGACATCTGTAACAGAGTAGAGTCTACACTGCAGAGAGAAATTTTAGCTGCATTTCGTGGGAAAATGGTGCTAAAGTTTCAGCAGCCTTTACATTCAGAAATTTTACTCGATGATTTAATACTTAATTATATGGGTGACCTAAAAGTTCCCCTTTTCCTCTATTTATTTTTATTTATTTATTTAGCAATGTCTAAAGTAAATTATTTCTAGTACTTGATTTGGATATTTTAAGTATTATGGTTACCGTGTACGATGATTGGAGCTGGTGCACGTTAAAATCCGTCGTGGCTCCAATGTCCTCCAAGTTGTTAAACGATACCTCTGGGGGTGCCGATTTCAGGTGGTGGTTGGTCCCTCATCTGGAATCGGTTCAAAATTAGGGACCAACAAGTAGAAGTCCAACCCCCTCGGGGGCACTGTCACCCCTCTTTCCATGGATAGTGTCGTCTATCCATGGACATGACAACAACAACACAACAAGTATTATGGTTATTTTTCCAGAACTATACCATTGGCTTTTTTCAATTTGTTTTTTGATTTCATCTCTTTCAACTTCAGGTATTCTTAGGTGAGCTTTTAAACGGAACATCTCCGATACAAAACTTCATGAACCACTTCTGGCAAATCTGAAGAGTGTTTACAACGCTTTGTGTCAGCCCCTACAAATTTTATTCTTCGTTTCCATTGTACTTTTATGTTTCTTGTAATAAAAAAAATATTATGTGCCGAAAATCTTGCTCCTTGCCCATCTTTAACACTACAATAATGATATAAATATCAAAGGATTTTGTTAAAAAAAATTTAATGCAAAAGCGCATTGTGCTTGTTGCCCAGGACTTATTTTCAAAATGTTTTCCAAGTCCTAAAATTGTCTAAGAAACCTGCCAGGGCACAAATCTTCGCTTTGAAATGTTTTAAGTAATTCGGTACAATTTTTGATGAATTTTGAGCAATAGTAAGAGCAGAATGAAATATTGTTTGAAGTAATATTAGTAAATTTCCGTTGCTTTCAGGTGTAATGAAGTTGTTTTCTTCTGTAAGCAAAGAACTGACAGTAGCAACTTGAAAATTATCATCCACAAACACATTTTACAACATTTTCAACATTATTTAATATCATTAACTTTCTTTAATTGACTAATTAAAATTTAAGTTATTTTGACTCATTCATTTCGGTGAATGAATAATACATATTCGATAAAAGATCGCACATTAAGTGAATCTTACGTGTTCAATGGATGGCCTTCGAACTTTAAATTAGTCTGATCCGAATCGAAAACTGTTGCAAAAAGCAATTTTAGTCAAATTCCATTCACGTTTCTCTCAAAAATATTTATACTTGCTCTCCTATTTAAATATTTTCTCCCATGAAGATTTTCCGTCGGCAGGATTGTCCTGGCCAGCGGCAACTGTCGGTATCTAAATCCAGATTTAAGATTAAAGCTTCTTACGTTCTTTTCTGAAAAGAAAAATAATTTTAAGAATTCAAAATGCTGAGTAACATGTACTTACGAAGCTAAGTAATCATTTTAAATGAATAAGTGAATATCCGCGTTTGTGGTATGATATTTACTCGAAAAATTCAATGTCAATATTTGTCTATTTTTTATTGAGTTGATTTGTCTTCCTGTTTCCTTTATTTGAAAACGTTTTTCATTCACAAGTAATTTTGTTTATTTTTTATTTTTTATTTACGTTTAAATGAGTTAAGGAAAGAAAAAAAGTTCAAACTTTTTTTATTATTATTATTTACTTTACGACTGATATGGAAATTATCCATGACAGAATGTATTCAATGAAAATTTGTTATGCACTGGGTTTCCGATGAGTGCTGAAAATTGGATAGAGAGAGATTTTTGTGTAAGTTTTACAAAAACAGAAGCACAAAAAGAACTAATTAGTCTAGTTAAGTTCTTAATTTATTCTCTCAAAATGGTAAAACGGTGTAGAAGGAGAGGTTTTCAATCCGAAAATTAAAATAAGCTCTAGCTCTTCAAAAGAATTCAGCAAATTTATAGATAGATAAATTTTGAACCCAGTTCAAAAAGAAAAGTTCTTTGCACGCAAAATTCATTAAGATTCGGTCAACAGCCTGATCAAACTTTCAGGTAACTGTTTTCTTCTTCTTCTTTTTATTACTTTGAACAAGTTGTAACAAAACGTTTAATCTGAATCCGACGTGTTCCAGGCAAAATCACTCTACATAATCCTCGAAGATGGCATTTAGCTTGACTCACAGAAAACCCGGCTCCCTCACCACCGCATTCTTATGTGCGCAGTATGCCTTGAAAAAATGGACTAATCCTTTTTGAAGAATCTTTACCAAACTCAGTTGTGTACTGGTGAAAGCGACTTCTGTGTCGTGAGCTCTTTGTAGGTTGTAGAGTCGCAAGAGCGTGACAGAGGAAAGTCAAATATGTCATCACCGCCGGCGAAGAGCTGCGCTTTTTTTCCCCCAATCCTTTTTTTCGCCAGCGGACTCGAGGACCTCCCACTCTTTTAAGATTTCGATTCTTGTTTCTGATGCCAGATTCACTTTTCTTTAACCCACTTTTGTTTTTGTTTATTCGCTCGCGATGGATTAAATATACGCGCATCTCCGGGCTAATAACGCTGTGGAACAGGAGATGCAATGGATGCGGTATGGATTATTATCTGCGCCGCAGAAGAATTAAAAAGTAATAAAGAATCGGGACGAAGATGGGAAAATGTGACACTATTATTAATGAGTTTGCAGCCGCCATTCTTTCTCTTACTTCTAAGCCTTAACCCTTTAACTTGCGCAGTCTTTTCGCTCTGGGAAAACCAAAATCTGACGTTTTGACTGTTGCCAGTCACGAAGAATAGATTTGATTTCTATAAAAATAGTTGCGGGTGACAAAGCTCCACGAGAATCCTTTACTTTATAGCACGCCATTTCCCGTAAAAAAATTTCACGATTATTTTTAACAGCACTGACATCTGCTGAAAAATGGAAGAATGCGAGAACAGCTGGATAGATTGCCCAATGCTGAAAAAAGGACAGCCGTTGCCATCGCTCGACTTAACTACCAGCAATGATGGCTAGCAGGCGGCGATGGCAACGGCTGTCCTTTTTTCAGCATTGGGAAAGGGTTGCGCCTCAAAGGGTTAACAATTCGATAGGGTATTTTTTTAATCGCTTTAAATGACTATATTTCAAAGTTTCAGGGGCCGTGGTAGCACAGTGGTTAAGGCGTTGGATTCTTAACCGGATGGTTGCGGTTTCGAATCCGACGTACCTCTAAAGACTGCGGTGTACGTGCACGTTAAATCCGTGTTTACGTAAGTTCTCTCGGTGGTCGCAAGTAATTTCCGAGGGGTGCCAAAATTCAGAATTTCGAACCCCCATCTTCTCATGAGGGTCGAAATTGTGGTGGGGAACACCGGGAAGGAAGTGCGTAGTTCTAAATGATACATTCAGTTACGTCAGCTATCCTCTCCTGGCAAACAAATAAGTTTGAATGGTTGGGCAGACGTTTCAATGAGTTTGAGGAGAAAAAAATGGTTATTTTTATAAATATTGTTATTGCTGAAAAATTTTTCGTATTAGTTGTATTTCTCGTAAGAGGTATACTTAATTTATCTAAATCAAATACTTAAGCAATCGGAAAGAAATATGTGCATTTTGTTACTACATTTTTGCTCCTCATACAATTCGCCAGTTCTGTGGTTTTCTAAATTCTCAATTCCGGAGCAAAGCATTTCTTACATTAGATCAATTGACACGATTTTTTTTAGCTATACAACCGCAGAAAGCTACAAACGTACTTTAGAACCTGGAATACCTCTTTTTTTTTTTTTCATTTTTGAATTTGAAGGATCTCCATGCATAAGACTGATCTGTTGCACAATTTGTAAATATTTACAGAAAAATATACAAAAAAAAAATGAAAAATTTTGCCGCTCTTCGATTCAAGCGATTCTCGAAGTCTTGAAAAAAAAAGACGCTTTTGAATCAATGAATTAAAGATAAACAGATATGCAATAAACTTGATATGCTCAAACAAATAGAGAAAAATCTCAGTCCCTTTTTAAGTTCGGAAACTTAAAATTTCCCAGTTTAAATACTTAGGAAGGGCCACTGACAAAATCCTACGCCTTAACAGTGTTGGATATTTCTTTGTGCAGTCAAACCCGCTCAATCGAATAGTCCTTTTGCCACTAAAAGTTATTTCAATAAGCGGAATATTTTATTATCCAGGATCAAGTGACAAATTACTATGGTTTGGTACGTCGGAAATTTATTACATTAAGCGGAATATTCTTTTAACCGATATTCCATTAAGCTGGCTCTGGCTTAGAAAAGAGTAAAGCAAAACACAATTCTCGGAGAAAACTGTTTTTTACTCTAACAGAGCAACTCCTTCATATTTTACCCGAGGCAGTGTTTAAAAAGAGCGGTCTCGTGGCACTGACATAAATGTTCAGTAGAGAAAAAGAAATCTGCTTTGGGTTTCTTCGCTGTCTTAAAGCACATTGACTTTCTGTTTCATTGACATATAATGCTCGAAGTGAAATGACTTCCACGCCAAAATAAATATAAACAGGAACTATACTTTCCCTAAAGCAGCATTTCGATGCGACGTTGCACACTCGTCTCCTGACGACCCATTGCGCATTCTTCTGCGCATGTTCTGTCAATGATGCGTTTATGTTGTATTAAACCCAAATAATCGGTGTTAAAAACATCGACTTAAATTAACTTCCATCTATGCAAAAATTAATATGCTGCTGGTAAACCAAAGTCAGCTTAGCAAATAGCTTAGCAAATTGGACTCTTTTCAGTCAAGCAACATCTTAAACAGTATTCGGAATTTGTTTTACTTAAGCGAAATGTCTTTTTATGCCTTTCTTAGGCTTGGAAACGAAACTTCATTTAAAGTACATGGTACATTCTCTAGCACGGTAAGCAAGAGCCATTAATAAATAAACAACGGAGACAAATGCTTATATTCGTGAAATATAAAAACATATTTTCAGAACGTAGTTAATAATTCAGAATAATTATTCATTAATATAATTCAGAACGTAGAAATTCACTCTTTCCAGTAATTTATAGAGCATTACTGGAAAAGAAGTCATTTTTACTTTTGCATGTGTCAGGCATTCAGTAAGAATATATTCATGGATTTCAAAGCATATTTATTTTCAAATCAATAAAAATTGTGCTATTTGATAATGCTTTTTTACCATGATGACCTCCATTTTACATTCCTTAAAAAAACGTACTGATAGATAACTGTCAAAAAGTGCCATGCGCAAGAAAAAGAATGCTTATAAATAAACATATGGGTGAAGCAAACAACCAGTATTTTTCAAACTAAAAAATTAACTTAAAATTTTATGATGCAGTTTTTACGAATGTCTGAAATTATTATATTCATATGTGTAATATATTCAAAATCATGTCCAGCATAGTAAAATCAACTAGAAAAATAAAAATATGGGCTTCCAAAATTGACTTTGCTCTCATAATTGTAACCTCTGTTACTGAACAAAATTTCCTCAATTTAGGGTAATTATGTTTCAATCAATACATAATTAAAGATAATTTATGATTTATATAATTTATTGCAATCTCTTTATCTAATACATCAAGATTATAATTAATTTTATGATATATTTGTAAACCAATCAAGGTTTGATTGTTTACAATGAAGTATGTTCAAATTGCAAGTGTTATTACGAAAAATTTTAGTAACAGAAGTTAGAACTGAGTAGCAGAGATTACATGCAGTAAGAGATAATTGTCGTATTTCAAATAATTAATTATGAAACATCAAATAAAGTTGCTTATATTTTTCAAATACTGAAGACTGAAAAGGGTAACTTGTAAAAGAATCTATCTCCATTTTGAACTGTTGTTGGCATTGCTCAAAATTCGTAGAACATGTTTTATTTGTTCAAATTTAGCATAGGCAATGTTTGAATCTTCTGCTTTAAATAAGGTTCCCGTTTTATCACAGATTTTGAAGAACATCACCCGCACTTCACTGGCATCTTAAAGATCATCCTGTGTTACTGCAACACAACGAAATTCCATAGGTTTACCTTTTTCATATGCAAACTTATTGAGCAAAAATGTTCCTTTCTGTATTTTGTTTACTGTGAATTCTCTATTATCATCCTCTATAAAGGCAGGTCCAGGCTGTTCTAAAAATTCAATTCGTTGACTGGCCCTATCTTCTAATTTCATCCTTTTTAGCTGCATACGAAATTTGCAGGCCGAATTTTCTCAGCATTTATCATTCTCTCGCTTTAAAACCCTTTACAGGTCCAAATACAGAAAAAAAAGACACAGTTACTTTCATTGCGCGAAAAAAGTCCTTCGCATCTTGGTAACAAACCACTGCTTTGCCGTGGCAAGCTTTACTATTAAAATAATTAAAACTTTGTAGAATAAAACCCATAAAAGGTATTTAGCAGCGGTACACGCGCTTTCATTGAATAAATTTTGATTTTCGTCGGCAGCAGAAATCCACCCCAGACAGCAGAGCAAACTTGCATCAAACTTGCAGCAAGCTTGATTTATCAAGTCAATAAACTTGAAAATTTCAAGCGTGTAAGCTTAATGCAAGCTTGAATCAAGTGTTCTAGTTTACACTTGCCCAGCTTGCATTAAGCTTGACATAGCAAGCTTAATTTCAAGCTTAAAAAATTTCCCCCCCCCAAAAAAAAACGGGGGGAATACACGGGGCGCCCGTCGGCGAACTCACCCAACATATCTTTCTTTTCAACGCATTTTCCCCTCTACGCTGAAATTTCAAGTTATTTTAATCTGTTACCATCAAGCGTCCGCGGGTAGGATCGAACTCGGTATCTAAGGGTTGGGAAGCCAACCTAACCACTCGGCCAACCTGAGTTGGGCTGATATGACTAAAGTTTGAAGTGACTGTTATGGTTATCACGCCGTTTTCCGGCAAGATCGATCAGTGGCCGATGTGTTGATCTGCTTCTTTTATTTCTCCATGGGATGAATCAAAATTAAAATAATGTTATGTTTGATTTACAGACTCTATTAATAGGGAAATAAGCATGATATAAACTTAAAAGCAGCACCTGACAAAATTTAGACACGTTTAGAAACTTTTAACACGTTTAGAAACACGTTTTTAAACACGTTTAGAAACACGTTTAGAACTTGACACGTTTTAAAACTTTCAATATCGCGACACTCATGTTGGGCAATACTGGCCAAAATCGAGACAAATGAATCAATTTTGTAGTACATTTGTATTTTATTTTGAAGAATTTCAATATTTGGATTTTTTTAAAATTCTATGGTCAAGTACATTTATGACTGATAATAAATTATTTGTTATGTGGATGTGGCTTTCCAAATCAAGCAGTAATCAAGTTGTATTCAAGCTTGACAGTTCAAATGACTTCTTCAAGCTTGCTGCAAGCTTAAAATGAATTGAACTGTCAAGCTTGTATTAATACGTCAAATTCAAAGGAATGCCAAGCTTGATTAGCGTATGTGCTGTCTGGAACACATACACTGGGATTGGAAAATGCAAAAAAAAATTGTTTCTTTCAGTTCTCCTAAGCTTTTTCAGTGTCACCCGAGTATTAGCTGTCTTCCCATGCTGTTTTCCCATCTAAAAATTTATGGAGATGTTGCGAAGGTAGTTCATTTCCATGCAACAGCTAATTGCCAGATTGCTGATACAAACTTGTGCTGACTCCTGCAATCCCCCCCCCCCACACACACACATACGTTCAACTCACACTATATTTTTATGAAATAACTAGCTGAAGTACTCGTCGTTGACGAGTTAGTAAGCAATGCGAATTTCCAAAAAGCCTGAATTTCCGTCAGTATTGCAAGAATACAAAGAATGGAATCAGCATACTAGCAATAGAATAAGCTTAGAACAATGCACAGAAGTTATAACTTCTGTGTGTTGTTAAAAGATTAAGAAAGTGCGGAGTAAAGCTCTCAATAGGGAATTTTTCTATTTGCAAAATCAATGTTTAATCCTGGTTGAATAAGCTTTTCAATTTCAGAGGTTATTCCTAACTTGTAACTAAATTTTGTCTGTTTCATCGAAGATATTTTAACTTCATTTATGCTTCAGAAAAATTCTGCTCAATTTTCACAAAATAACCATTCAAAAACATTTTTCAAAAGCAAATAAACATTTAAAAAAAGTTTTAAAGTTTATTCCTTTAAAAAACTCCGATATTTATTGTTTCAGTCGTCGCTGATCATAATGCTAAATTTCTCAAATTCATTTTTGAGGGAGGCGAAAACAAATATTTATATGATTTTTAGAAAATTTCAAAATCTATGAAATATTCAAAACAATTTTGGATTTTACACTGCAAAGAAAGTTTATCAAATTGACAGAAAAACAAACTGTCAGCCAGGACGCCAGCTTATTTCCGTATCTCTTATAGAAAGAAGTCTTCCGTAATTTTTTCCGTAAATGGAAAATTTCTGTAAAATAAACGGAGAATCTGTAAAATTCACGGAAGACCTGTAAAACATACGGAAATAAACTGGCTTCCTGGCTTACAGTTTTTTACCGTACATTTACAGACTTTTTTATAGTGTATAATTTAAATTAACTTGAGATCTAACATAATTCTAAATTTCATTTTATTTCACTGCCATTTTTCAGAAATGGAACAAATAACATGTTCTCAGTTTTCACAAAATCTCGGAACCTATGAAAATTTTAGTATATTAAATTTTACTTTATTCGCTACATTGGTTTATACGAAATGGACAAATATTTTCACATTTTGAATGAATTTTTGTAAAATCTCAAAACCTAATAAAATTTTTTTAAAAATTGACACCTATTGTTTAAAGTAAGTGACTACCTATCATGTCATCAAATTTCATTTCATTCGCTTTTGTCATTAATATGTGATGCGCAACAAATATTTACCAATTTTGGAACGATTTTCACAAAATCTCAGATTTTAATCATTTTTTTAATTGAGATACCTACAAGTTAAGATGAGATTACACCTATCATGCCACCAAATTTCATTTTGTTATCTTTAGTCATCATTACGTGATGCGCGAACAAATTTTTACGCACTTTGGAACAATTTTCGCCCAATCTAATTACATTTTTTTAATCGACGTTTATTGTTTGAGTGGCCACCTATCATGTTACCAGATTTCATTTCATTCGCTTTAGTCATTATTACGTGATACACGAACAAAAATCCTAAAGTTCAGTGACCACCCATCATGTCACCTAATTTCATTTATTTCGCTTCAATCAGTTTTACGTGATGAGCGAAAAAAAAAAAAAAGAGTCAAGGACAGAACGACAAACTGACAGAATTACAGAACAGAATTATAGACAGACAAAAAATATTTTTGGGAACAGTCGTGCTGGGTTTCCAGTTGCTTAAAACGAATAGAAATCGTAAAATTTTTGAATTCCAAGTAATGTACAAACGAAAGCCTAATTTTATTTATTTATATTATCTTGGTTAAGAATTAAACATTGCAGAAGTCCATTTGAAAACAGGAATTATAAGAAGCTTTTCAAAGGTATTTTGCATGATATTTTGAACACATACTTGCATTACAGAGAGAAAAGCTGAAAAATTCGGCAGTTCAAAAATTAAGGGCTTAGGGGTCCCGGCGCCTTATGAAAGAAAAAAAAATGGCAAAAAATTTCAACTCTTAGATTAGAAAACTCACCTATTTCTGTTACTAAAGATTTTAAATATTTTGAACCCTCGTTTCGGTTAAAGGAAGAAAAGCTGAAAAAAATGTAAAATTAAAGGACATGGTGCCCCATGATCTTTTTTATCAGACCAAAATTGTGATCACCTAATTTAGATGAAAAAATGCTCCTTTTTTCACAGTTGCTAAAGAATTTAGATATTCTGAATACACGTTACATTAAAGAAAGGAAAAGAAGCTAGAAATTCAACAAAATTAAAAAATAATTCAAGAATTTAGAGGCCCGGGCGCCCCATGATTTATTTATTTATTATTGTTTTTAATCAGGTCTAAAGAATTTATAAACCTTCATTTTTTCGGCCTGCTCTAGCTTAGGTAATAGCGAAGTTTAATACCTTTGTTCTGAGCGTCTGATAAAAAATAATAAAGAAAAGGAAAATTTTTAAGTTGGTTTTCTCACGTAATTTTAGTAACACGAACTGTGCCAAAAAAAAAAAACACTGCGTAATAAAAAAAGAGAATTAAACGATTGATAACTTTATATGTTATGAAAGCACGATTAAAAAGGTATAAACAACGATAAAGAGCACTTCCATAGAACTTATTAAAATCAATTGAACATTTTCTTCAGATAAAAATACTACTTTAAAATTTATTAAAATACTTTTTAAATTTTCGTTTGCACGTCTTGCTCATTTTTCCTACAAGCCGTTTCCTGAAAATCTATACATTGCACAGTCTCTAATTAAAAAAAAAAATTAAAATATCATTGAAGAAAACATTTAGTTTTGACCTTTGTTTTCTCCTACTGTAGTCATCTTTTAATTGTTTTTCCTTGAAGGAAAAATAATACATCTTCCTTACCCCATGCTTGTCTAAATACGATCACATTTTACTATAAAAATATTGGAAACCAATTAAAGATCAGTAAGGATTTATATTACCTATTTTTAAATATCTGAAAAAAAACATCTAAAAATTTTTACTAAGCAAAAATGAGACTTAACAGTGACTTCTAAATTAAATTTTTATGTTAATAGCGCAATTATCAGACTTTGTTTAATCTATCAGGTTGTAACGAAAGTTTTCCGCCATATCTGCCTGAGAAACTAACTTCTAACTTCTTAGATAACTGTTTTTGAACTTTCGGTACCAAACCTGCACAGTGTCACATGATACAACAATAGTACTTAAAGCTGTACTCATTATTCGTTGATATTATGTAGCTGACTTTTTGCAACACAACTGGAAGTAAATGATGGTTCTAATCCTCTAAAGTGATAGTTCCATTTGAGACACCTTATACTTAATGATAACTATATTTTCTACAGATTTCACAACACAGTGTTATAAAGTAAGCCTCTTTCTTTCAAATGCCAAAAATCGTTTGACAAAATATGAGCAAATACGCCAACGAGAACTGTGTGCTGACGAAGTTTGCGGTGGCGGGAAACTTTCGTTACAATCTAATACTTTTTATGCTCATATCAATAAATACTTGTTTTAGAACGTTTACAGCGGGATTGTCAAAAGTCGATCTTATTATCTTCTTAGCGCATTTCTAGGGTAAAAAATACTTTCAACCGTATCCAGATGAAGTTCGTTCAACCACTGACTTCATCTTTCAACAACTTCATACTGTTGCGATAGTTTCAAGGTCGTAATTTCAGGTGTTAAGGTACTTCCTATTGTGACAATTAGTATGATCGAAAACAGAGAATTATCAGTCTGTTTCACAATTTTTTTTCTTTAGTTTGTTAATTGAATTATTACATGAATTTCCTTAGCTTTATTCCATAAAATAATACATATTAAAAGAGCAATATGATGAAAAATCATAGCATGCGTTGTATGCAGCTTAAGCAAAATATATGCTTGTTATAATATAAATCTTTATGAACTTTAAAGGGAACGTACTTTTTCAAATGCACTCTGTACTCCATAATATTCAAGAACATCACATTTGTCACTTCAGAAAGAAAAGAAAAGTACATTTCTTATTTTAAAATTTAATTCTCTCAGATGTAGTTTTTCTGGATAAAAACAACCTAAAAAAAATATTTCAAATTATCATAGCTTTTAACAAGGAAAAAAATCTTGAATAAAGTACTATGGTTTTTACATTGCCACTTCCTCAAAAAAGGAAAGAAAGAAAGAAAAAGAAAAGGCAAAAATATGTTATTTGTGTTTGAAAATTTTTAAGGAAAATAATTGACGATGCCCATCTGAAGATATTTCTCTCATGGTACAGTTGATAGAGCAAATGGGAACAGAAGCTGTAAAAATGGTTTAAACTAGTGAAATTGAAATGTAAATAGCTTTCACTCCAAACACTATAATAAAAGCAGTTGCTCAACAACTTTTCAAGAAATGCAAGAATCTTCTCTCCCAGTTAGGAAAGAATTATTAACCAGAATAATATGAATACAGGCAAACTGCTTCCTCAGAATCTCTCATAAGTAGTTCTCGAAATGGTGACAGATGGTTTTTTAAAATGTTTTACAAAAGATCTTATCTGAGCCTTTTAAATCAAATAATAATCTAAATTCCTTTATTATGATTGTCCGCTAAAAATATCCGAAGAGGTAGTATCTATTAATTAAATTTGTGAATAGAAAAAAAATACTTCAAAGGTTTCGTTATATACAGGGTGAATCTAAACTCTTGGGCAAAATTTTAAGGAGTGATAGGGCACACAATGAGGAATCGTAATCACATAGCAATCTGGGGTGAAACGTAATTTTAACTTACCCGGTAATAATCACTGTTGGAAAAGCATTGAAGTGTACGTCTAATTTCTTAACCAAGTTTCATAAGCAATAGGCTCGTCTCCGAAAATTTCATCCATGAAACAAAATAAAATTTTTAAACTATCTATTTTAGTTTTCTGTTTTCGGAGAAACGGTTGTCGACCCCACATTGCTATGTGATTGTGATTCCTTATTATGTGCCCAGTCACCCCTTAAAGTTTTGCCCAAGAGCTTAGATTCATCCTGTATATATATTAATTATTGGCAATTGCTTTGATTTTCTGTCTAATTATAATTGTTTGTAGCTATGTTAGTTGACTTATTTTCAATTAGAATATGCATCTTTTTCATAATTTATAAATTAGGGCCTAGACAAAAACTATATTGACACTTTATAAGTTTGTGAAAAATTATAAACAGTTTATGAAGATCACGAGTCTCTTATGGAATTGTTTAGCATTTCGAACTGTTCAGAAGTTTGATCAAAGCTTCATGAAAAGTGTGTATCAAATAACTAAAAGATTCTTTAATGAGCAAAGATGAGTTCAAACTATTCCGAAGAACTCTAGGTATTTGCTTCACACGCAAAATATTTTGAAGGACGCAAAAAAATTAATACATTTTTAATGTTAGAAAACTTTTTCAGAGTTATTTTTTAGTTATGAATCTATTTAAAGTCATTATGGCTTTGACCTCGCCCCTTCCGCGCAATGGTCAAATGGATAGACACTGAATATAGTAGATGGCTGAAGAAGTATGGAAGTCTAGGAATCTGGCGTACTGCGAGGTTGTCGATCTAACGGTAGGAAGTTTTGGCCAGTTTTCTTCAGATGTAATATCAATGTATGTTAGAGCCCTTAAAAAATCTTACAAGGTCTCCCTCCTTAAGCAGGAGGGAGGTCTTGTAAGAGCTTTTTTGTCCAAAAATTGAAGCTTACATAATTTATATTGAATTCTAGAAACATGGAAAATTCTGAGGATTCATGAAAAATCGGGAAGTTTAAGGAAAATACCGATACACGAGGAAATTTTGTTGTTGTTGTTGTTTTTCCCTAGGGTGGCCGCACGGTTTGCCAAACCTTCTACTCGTGCTGGGTGAGGGCGCAGTATTAATTTGTCTCAGCTTAGTTTCAAAGGATAAATACGTTTTTGGTACAAATTAAGATTGAAAATAAACTATCAGAAGAAGACAATCCGTTGTATTTAGAAATGATCATGAATGAAGTATCTTAATACTCATTGCACTTCTAAAAGGCAGCAAGGCATTTGTCTTTAAAACGCGTAAAACAATCAGCAAGTGCCACATGGCATCATAAACTGCATCAAGGCCCGCTCTAGAGGTTAGTGAGTCGGAATTTTACCGGGGTGTCATTTTGGCAGTGAGTGTGAGAAATATATTGATATGTTAAGTGCACCAATTTATTCTTCCGCTAAAAATTTAGAGTTCGTATTCTCAGGAACGTCAATTTGGTTCAAATTTGTAAAACACCTTATTATCAAAACTGGAAAGGGAAGGGGCATTCTACAATATTGTCCATTACTGGGAAATTATGTATTAGTGTAATGTAAAGGAAATCCTTATCAATTAATCAGTTTATTGAACACATCATTGATCAAAATAGGGACTTTTGTTTCTGTCGTATTTGGTTTATGTATGTTTCATTTATGTGGAACCAGTAGGAAGATGCAGAACTCACTGACTACAGCGTCAGTTATTCCATTTGTCATTTTTAGCGTTCAAAACGGTGTAGTACTAGCTTACATTTTCGTTTATGTTAGTACAGTGGACATTTAAATACCTATAATCTAGAAAATGCTATCTAGTTGTTTGTGTCACCTCAACTACAACATCTTCAAATCATAATACATCCAGTGATTTTTTTAAAATGATTTAACCTGTATGTCTCATTTTTCTAGAGGGTGGTAATATTGGAACCATTAAATGTTAGATGTTATACAAAATATTTAACCCTGTGAGTGCCCAAGACATAAAGGCGTATTCACAAAACCTCTAGTTTCAATTCTGTACACTTTATTTATTTTTCTAATTAAAGTGCACTAATACTGTAAATTATTTCAGAATATTAAAATGTATGAATAATATTTGGGATCCTCTCTTCTCTTATTAGAATTGTTTTCATCAAAATTTATTGTTAAATTTTTCTGGAATAAGTGCATAAAAATACTTTCTTATACATTTCTAGTTGTTTTGCTATCTTTTCATTTTTTTAAAGCTTGAACCTGCGTCTTTGAAACTATGGACAGTGAATAAGCTAAAAGTAGCTTCAAGAAGAAGAATAAAGTTTTAAATCTCTTCTCATTGTTCCACTCAACTATATGCTGCAGCCCGATCATATTTTGATTTGAAAATAACTTCACGTTCGTGCACTTTTCCATGGTGCTCATGCTATATGGAACAAATATTGTCATTTAATTTATAGAAAATCAAACTAGACAACTGTTAGTTAAATATAGGGATGTATAGATAGGGAAACAGCTAACCTATAAAAAGTTAAGAATCAATCATTTTGTTTTATTTGTAGGGGAAAATTAATTCGTTTTGTTTCACATGTTCTAGGATTTACATTATGAAGTACTAATAAATTAGCCGATTTGGTATTTTGTATGTGATACATTTCAGTTTTATGGGAAACATTTACTTCAAATTATTATAATTATATAAAAACCATAAACTGAATAAAAATTTACTGAATGCAACGCGTATCATTAATACGTCAATAAAATAGAATTATTTCCCAATATTTTAAATGAAGAATTTGTAATATATATTAACAATTAAAGCGGATAAACATACGACTTTTATTTTACACGATATTTTAAAGTATTTAGAAAGTTATCTCCGAAGATTTTCGGAAAAAAATTAGTTTTCAATACAAAGTTTGCAAACAAAGATGAAACATAATCTTTAAATCGTAAATTAATTTATAGTTTTTAAAACTATAGATATAAAATATTTGAAAATTTTTCTTAGGGAGAATTTATTATCTTGTGCCCCTTTCTACCGTCACTTAACTAACCACATTCAAAAGAAAATAAATCCAAGTACTTATGCGTGACTGCGAACAAATGACATTATGTCGTGAAAATTGCACTTACTGGAAACAGATAACAAATGCCTGTGGTGAAAACTAATATCAAGATAACAACCATCTTCTTCATTGTTCATAGTTAAGATATGATTAAAAATAATGACACACGCAGCAACAAGATAATAACATTGATTAGTTATTAACAAGCAGTCACTTCTCATTCAGGAGATAATTAAAAATGTGATATCTGATCACTGCGTTTATTTATTTACTTAAATACTTCGAAATCTTTTAGGCAAAGAATTAGTTTCAATGTCCACTACCCTCACATGCTAAGCACGTACAAAATAAGATGAGTCCCACAAGACGTTCGTGATGACGCGCAAACGATATCATGTCGTGAAAATCACACCTTGTGAAAAAAAGAGAGACGAAAATCGCCTGTGGTGAAAACTAACAGTGAGGTGAAAATCACCATCTTCATTGTTCGTTCTTTCGTCGTTAATATGTGATTGACAATAACGATACACGCAGCAACAAGAAGATAACATGGATTGGCTATTAACAAGCCGTCAGTTCTCTTCCAGGAGATAATTAAAAATGTGGCTATCTTATCGCACAACGGACGAACTCGTTTTTCGCTTTTTTAATTTCCAGACAATCCCCCAAAGAGACGAAGAAGGCATCGAAAGGAGTAAAGCACAGCAATGAACTTGAGCGCCTGTCCTAGATCTGGAGCAGAGTCTGCTGACCTAGAAAAAACAGCCCGGGGGCCGACTCCCGTATTTAAAGGGCAGCGGCGTTTCACTTTCGACAACAGTCGAACGCTATTCACGGATAGACGAACAACGTCTTTACATCTCTCTAAAGCACAGGTAAGATAATGTTCTAACGTTATTCGAGAGGGACGAAACCCACTGGATGGAGAAAAAGCACATACATTGACGTATAAACAAAAGTGTGGATTCTAGTGAAAGTTGCCACTGCCGTTTTCTTAATTTTGGAACATCACGGAGTTGATTTTGCAATGAGATGGCCGAAACTTAATTGCAGATAAGACGGAACTCTTTGGAGAAATATATCCAAGAATTATTCTTATTTCATAAAAAGCCAAACTAATGCCCATTAAGAATCATTTCTGATTTTTCTAAATCTCAATTCAGCATTTAGCGAACTTGAAATAGAAAAAATTATATAGTAACGATCTCTTATAGAAAAAAGTGAAATATCCAATGGGATAGTAATACAAACTTTTGCTAGAATTCAACATTTTTTATATATTTATTAATCTAATATATTAAATTATCCAGTATTAATTATTTTGAAAACGATAATGACATCATTTATCATAGGTATATTAATCCATTCATTTTCAAATTTATGTGATCAGAAATATTTACCCTGTAGTTGAAAAGATGAGGCACCTCTATAAAATAGTAAATATAGATTTAAAAAAATTCTCCTACCTTTAAATTTTATTTAGTTTATTAGATGATCACGCAGCCTTTTGCATTTAATTATTTTTGTCAAAATATTTAGAAAATACCCACTATATAATGTTTAATGAAAGAAATTACAATTTTAATTGATATTAAATTGTATAATAATTTATATACGTCAAATGAATCTGCTTAATTTGTATTTATTTATTGAATGAAAACTTATTATTGTAACTGTTTTGTGAAATATATATTAGATTTTCGTTTATTAAGCAGCATTTTATAATTAAAGACAGTATCAACTAAAATGCTTATGACGTAAAATGATTTAAATGAAATTGCAAAAACAATAAAATGACAATAAATTGGAATGTTAATTGTGGATTTTAAAGATATGAATTTAACTAAAATGTTATAATATTTCAGTTTTTAACTGCATTTAAAACGTATTAGAGAAATCTAATTAATATAATTCCTATTTATTTATACATTTATGTGTAAAGTATTTATGTAAATGTATGGGATATGTTCACGGATCATTATATATACGCTGAAAGAAATTATTTTACATTTACCCTCACATTGCTCTTTAATTACGTGTTACTACTGTATAAAATAACTTGTAACTACAGCATATTATAACATAGTTACAAGTAACTATTGTACAACGTGCAAGTAAAAGTAGCGCATTTTTAGTATATTTGTAAATAAACAAGTAATATACTATTATTTTCTAGGAAATTTTTAAAGATTTTGTCCAATGTTTCTATATTAAATTTTAAGTATGCAGGCAGTAATAATTTTCTTACATCCGAAGAACCTAATTTAATGTACATTACTTTAAAAGTCTGTGTCTGAAATCAAAAATATTTTTAAATATTTTGTCTGTGAATATTAAAATAGCTAAATTAGATCCAATATCAGATAAAACCAATATAAATGTAATAATATTTTAGTTTCTTTTGAAATCGTTGATAAATGCATGTTGTATAGCATTTATAAATGTTTCACTACTTTAATCTATTATGAGTTATATTCATATTTCAAAAAAGCATGGGCAATGCACTTAAATGAAAAATAGTAAGTTGCACAATAGTTTCTTATCTTCAACTTTCAGTAACTAAATATTTGAACGTAATTTTAAAAGAGTACTAGAACGACAGAAAAAAGTATTCACTCCCACGTTTAAGATTTCTTATATTTCACACTGGGTGTCCCCAAAATAAAATGATCGACATTTTAGTCCTTGGTAGTGGCGAATAAATAATAAGAAAGCGCCCGCCTTTGGAAAAAATTATATACAATCGACTGAAAAAGCATTCAGACACTGCAGATATTAGAGACAGCCCATAAATGCTCATTTAATTTATGTAACCCCCCCAAATTTAATTAAAAGCTTAAGCATATTTCTAGTAGGAAAGAAATTTTTCTTTTAATCAGCATAAAAGCAAAATAAATGCTTAAAGTATTTTGTTATTTTACTGTACATCACATTATTAAGAAAAAATCAAATGTGAGGTCTTTTTCCTGTATAGATTTCGCTTATACTAAATTGATATTTTTGAAATACACGCAAGAGAAGTAATTTCTGGGATGATATTTTGCTTTCAAAGAACATATTAGTGAAGCAAATAATTCGGCTTGTATTCGAATATTCTTTTAAATAAAACATTTATTTAAAGAAAGCTATATTGTAATATTCTTGTCCTTTTCTTGCTATCTAATTTAAATTTGGTTGCTTTGCTCTTTCTTCATCAAATGATTTGTTTATTTTGGTCAGATCTAATATAAATTAATCATACATAAATTAATCATTTACTTTAATATTTTCATTTAACTTTAAAGACTTATTCATTTAATGAAGAGATTTTTTCCATTAAAAAATGTACATGCCTTCAGTCTTCTCGGTTGAGCTTTTAATTAGCTGTTATTCGATTAGTTATTGTACAAAATATAAATAAATATATAAAAGGAACCAAACCGAGTGGTGGAGGTTCATAAAAATTTTAGATCATGTGACGTTTGTCAAACAGCAAAGTAAATGCTTCCCCTATTTAAGATATTTATTTGAACTAGAGTTTCACATCTAGTGTTAAAGGTTTTGGAGTCAGCTATTGGACTGTGTTGAGAGCGGACAGTCACAAGACAACCTTTCAAAAGAATCATTAAACAATCCATTAAAGTTAAAAGGAGTTTAAACAACTTAGTAATAAAGTTTCTATCTTATAATTTTGCGTGCCTGATTTTTTAAATTAACCATTCATTCTTAAGTTTTAAGGAAATATGTAAACACGGTTTATATGAGATGGATGACACATTTTTGTGAACTTATTCTCATAACTCTTTTATAGTATTATAATTTAAAAACTCTATTTTTTGTAAGACCTCCTACATAAATTATGATTTAATAACAACCACATGATATACTAAATTTGTAAACAAATGAACTGCAATAATTTACTCAAATAAAATATAATTTGCTGTAACTTACTGTAATGAAAATAAAATTCATCAATTTCTGTTACACTGCAGAAATTTAAATGTGCATGATAGTTCGGTATTTTTTTTTATTTGATACTTCACATTTGTTCGTATATTTAATTTTATATTGATGAATTACTAAATTGTTCAGTAATCTCGTAAATAATCAAAATATGAACAATCTAAATATATTTTACATTTAAATTCCTTCATTAAACATGTTTTAAAAAGAAACAAAATTTATTCTACCTATTTTTATCATTTATACTTACAAATAATTACATAGGAAAACATCCTCAATTATCCTTAGGGGATGTTCCAGTCATCAGAATTATGCCCCACGCTGTCTACGAAGTCTAGACAGTGAAGAACACAGCGTGCCCCAAATATGTCTATACTTCGTTCTTCTTTTTTATGACAGATAGGTACAACTGATCTTTCACGGCTGCTGAAAGGCGATTGCCGGAATAAGTAGTCTTTAAAATGTAGAACAAGACTTTTACCTTTTTTAATATGCTTGAGTAAACAGATTTAAATCTTCTAATTCATTCTGAAAAACGCAGGCGCTCCATAAAGCGAAAAGTATTGGACTCTCGCTGAATGGTTATTATGTAGAAGTAAACAAATCAGAGTAAAAGGTTGTAGAGTACTTAGGTTACTGAATTATTTAAAATCATTAAAACTGGAAAAAATAGTGGTTAAAACTCCATATTTGAAGGCTCCGTGAAATACTAAGAATTTAATTGATGTATCTGATGATTTTCATATCCAACATAACATTTTTTCCCGCTTTTTAAAGAAAATATGTCACTTGTGAAAACATAAATAAGGCTTGTTCTTAACTAATCATGAACTAGCCATGCCCGAGTTATCAGTATACTTTAATTAAATAATCTACAATAAATGCGCCTAAAATTTTATAATAAACCGAATTATGCGAATAGTCCCTAACGTTTGTGGATACATTTTAAAATATGTTAAATAAATAAAGTAAACTATATCTTAGAAAGTGTGCATTTAGTTTATACAGATAAGCACGTTATCCTGTTCACATTTCCTTCATAGCCTTTTAAACCTAGAAAAGAGCTTTCATTTTAATTGCATTAAAACATCTCAGAATGATTTCAGAAGAAAAACGTCACTCTTTAGAATTTAACTGGGTATATATAAAAAAGAACAGTTTTACAAGACTACTCTTGTAAAATATGTGTCTTCAGTATTTAAAAGGCCGAACAAATAGTTCAGCAATCCCCTTTAGATGCTGTTAGAACTCTGAGACAATGTGAATTTCAATAACACTGTATAAATTTGGTTGTTTGGTTCTCCTTGTTATTTTCTTCGCATGTATTGCAACTTTATTCTTTCCCGTTTTAAAAGTCCACATGACATCTGGTGTTCTAGGATAATTCGAATCAACTTGGTAGTCAGTCTTCAGATACAACTTAAATATTTGTTGCATAAACTGAAATGTCTCACGAAAATAGAAAAAAAAGAACAAGAAAATCACTCTAAAATTGTTTAATCGAGTTTGATTTAGACGTTTAACCTTATTGTCATGACGTAATTTTATGCTTTTAACCATAGGCGTGGAATCAGGAGCACAAGGATGCAAGTGTCCCCTTCCCCAAGCGTTTCCTCTAAATACTTTTATGTCAGAAAATGTTTATAAATTTAAGGGAAATTGATCGTTTTTATAATTCGCCTTGATATTTTCCCCCATCCTACCAAAATTTTTGGTCACTCTACGCTTGTGACTTGAACCTGAACTAATCAGGAGGTATATGCTTTGTACTATATCGGGATTATTTAAGCTAGTCTCAAAAATCAAAAGTAGACAGATATAAATTTTGCTTTTTAACACGCTTATAAATTCATACATCTAAATATTTGACTTATATATCTAGCAGACATCGATGTCATTTAGATGTCTACTAAAATTTTTTATTAAATTAACTCTATTTATTTGATTCTGTATAATTGCATAAAAATGAAATTTTTCAAAGTAAACCAATTTAAGGCTAAAACAAAAATACTTTAATTGTGCTGACGTAGAATTACAAGCAATGTCCAAAAAACTTCAAACTTTGTAAAATTTCTCGTAAAATTAATATAAAAACTTTCCAGATATCAGCTATTTCAGAAAGTAGAAGTGGTTAAATTATAGTAAATGCAGCGGCTAAAGACACAAAATGAGATCAGCCAAGAGTCCAGTGCCAAAAGAAATTTTATTTTAGTAAAATTGTGTAACCATATCAAATTTACTTGCTGCTAAAAAAAAAAAAAAAAAACAAAAAAAAAAACTACGTTCAACGATTTATGAACAATTAAAAACTTTTTATGATATAGAAATACATATCAGGACGTTTATGGTTCAAAGTTAAGATGAAAATATCCTGTTGAGATTCACGAAGCTCTATTTTTGATTTAACACTTTTTATATGCTCTTTGTGTGCATAGATTTAAACATCTTTTTTAATTGAAATGCTGCTAAACCACCAATTACTTTATGGAGCAGATCATCTTACACTTCGTTTGTCTCGCACACAATTGGGATCAGCGAGAAAATATATTTATGCTATTTTTGGCGAAGTAAAAGGAAAACTTCAACGAAAAACAAAATCCGTAACTTGATATAGTAAGCATGCTAAGTATAAATAAACATAATTGAGGATTTACGACCGAATGACCAGTGGTGACTCTCAGTCATTGAGTTTGTTTAAAGTCACACGCAAGCGACACCCTAAATGATTTATGAAATGGAAAATATAAAATGGGGCATTTATTTTCAATATTCATATTTCATTATTATATAGAAATTAAGTCTTCATACTTATTCTGTTCTAAAAGATTATTTCCTATAATAATTCAAGATGCCGTTTTTGTATCGAAGAAAAAAATTGTTTTCCCAAGAACTTTGTATTTGTAATATACACAGAAAATTTGACTAAGAGTATAGTAATTAGAGGTTGTAATGTAAGGTTGTAGTTAAATTTTGTTTTTTGTTTTTTACACTAAAAAATATTATTTATGATATGTATATTTTATCAAAGAACGACATTCTAAAAATGATAGAGTTTATAAAGTGGCTATGGTGTTCAAATAGTCCAACTAATATAAATCAAATTTATATATAATCACTGAAAGCTCCTAAAATTTATGAAGTTATGAAGTGATCATCTGAAAGCGGTCAATAAAGGAACAGAATGAAAAATTCCATTCACTTCTTTTTTAATCTGACTAACATTGTTCAATTTTAATTGCAATTAGCCCATTTGTATTAATAGTTTAATGAAGCCTCCCTGTTTCTCTGACTTTCACTGCTACTTGTAAGTATTCTAGTAATTTTTCGGTAATTCGAGTTGTAACAAAATGACTTAAAAATACGTCTATAGGTAAAATTCATCTGATAATTTGTTGCAGTGTTATATTTTATCGAATTTATGACTTTCAGGCACATAATAACAATTTGATAAGTCAGTTCTTGCCTCTTACTATTTAAAAATTGAAAATAGCGTTTTAACACACCATTTGCTTGTCTTAATTTATTGCATTATTTAGATCAATTGAAAAATACTAATGTCCAGTAAATGCCTCTTCTTTTAACTAAAATAAAACATGCCAAAATGTGACGCAGAAGGACTAATTTAATTTTTTTTTTCTTTGGACGCAATACATCTTTTTCTGTTGCGTTTATAAGAGCTTTTATAAGAGCTATAAATACAGCTCAAAAAATTACCTACATACATGTTAAAAATGCACCCGTAGAGGAAAATTTAAAACAAAGAATATGCGGAAAAAACAGAAAAGCAGAAAGTTCGTTCTAATTTTCCCTTTCAAAATCAACACCCTCGGACACTTTCATCTTTTCCAGCTCCATCCTAAAAGCAGGAAAAAAAAATCCACTCGCAAACGCACACAGATTAAGTTTATCAGCCGCTTATTATACGGCCTAGCCTACTATTTGTTTCCCAAAATAGAAACCTCTCCTTTTCTCCTCGGCGTTACTAGGTGAAAACAATCAGCAGTATTTAGGTAAAAAGGCAGGGGGAAGCGAGCACTCAGGGCAGCAATTCATTCATAATTGGAACAAAAAACCTCCAGGCCACACCTGCGTCGGTTTATCTCTCTGTGACTATCACGATCAATTAGATCGAACTCAAAAATCGATTCCAAAGGAAATAACGTCCCCGAGGGCTGAGGCAACGAACGCATGTAACGTGAACGAACTATGGAGGAAAGAACAAAAAGAAAGTAACGTCGCTCAACCCCTTCTATGAATAGTTTCTTGCCAATGACCTTTGGAGCATCAACCCTCCGATTATCAGAGCACAAAACTTGACCCACATTGCTTCTTCGGGCTTATGCAAAAGCATGGAGGAAAAATGGACAGACCCCTCCTCAGATAATTGACAGAGGAAATGAACTTTCAAGCATAACTTATCCTTAATTCAATGCTCCCTCGTTTTAGTTCTTATGATTGCCAAGCATTTCCATAATTAGAGATCCCCGTAGGGAACATTAACATTAACATTGAGGTAACATTACTTGTGGGAATAAAAGACTGTAATTGATAATTAGTTACTTGAAAATAATAATCTTCTGTGCTTCAAGCTATAGTAGACAAATTTAAGCAACTCTATATAGTAATTGAGATTGAAGAGTGACACTTCTTTTTCGTATTTCAACGAATTTATTGATGTTTAACAATAAGACAGGATAATGACAGATTTCTACATGGATAACTAATGTAAATTCGCTTTTGTTAAATATACATACTTTCTTTTTCTATTTACTCATTAAATCTTCATTGATTCAAAAATACACTGAATATCCTAAGTAACAACACATAAGCGATTATTGCATGCTTAGTTCATCATTATACCTTAGTACCACAAACTACTGTAAATCTTTATAAAGCTTAAGTAATCCTGTCTTTTCAACTTTTTTAATCGTTTAAACTTCCTATTTTGCTTACTTGCGTAGTTCGAAGATATATATTAACTGCAAAAACATAATGCTTTTCGTGCTAGCATAAAAATATATATTGAGAGTTTATCATTGACAAATACTTTCTTAAGTTTATAACCATAATATATTTTTAAAATAGTAATGTTTTATAAATTATTTGTCATATTGAAAAGTACCCTAGACCCAATTTGACATTTAGTTGAATTAATTTGTTTCATAATATTTTAATATATTCATTGCAGTTACCTTCCTTGCTTACCCTTTGTTACCTTTCTCAGAATGCAGCAGTACAAATCAGTACTTGAATTGAATTTGACTTGAATTTTTTGTACACATTTTTATTTATCTGTTAAACTTGTTTGTCCCAAATTGAAGTTATTCTTTTCATTGTTATATCATGCGAGACTCATTACAACAAATACACTTATTGAAATGTTCTTTCAGAATATTTTAATACTTCTTTTCATCTGTAAACGATTTTTATTGCTATCGTCTAGCTGTGTATCAAAATTATTTTAGGGAATGTTTGTACTTTTTAATATCTGGAATGAAGATAGAACTCAAGCTAACAAGTCTCGTTGTATTTTAATGCACTTATACTAATGCTTTTTTTTTTGGGCTACATTAATTATGCTGTTACTTAAATTCTTCAATGTACTTTACTCCTTTCAGTATCAGATACTTATATCAATACAAGAACACAAACTTTACTACAATGGCAGTTCTAAATGGGATCTACATTTTGCCACCTCTCTCCTGACAAAGACGAATACAAAACTCTGATAACAAAAAAGAAGAGATAAAACAATTGAAGGATCCAAAATCATTGCATTTCCAAACCATTAGCGTAAAAGCAAATACTTCACAATATCATCACACCTTGAAGATCTGACCTTGATTTTGGAACCCATTGTGAAAAGAATGCAGGTTATTCTAGACGAAAAAAAAGGGGGGAGAAAATGTTTATCTTAATGATACATACCGGATTAAGCTCCACAGAATTAAGGTTAAAATTCAATCCTAGTGCATGGGAACCGCTTTAAAGGAACCTGGTTTGTAGAGCAAGATAAGACCCCGGGGGCATTCATTAAAAACTCTCATACCTAACACTGTCAAAATAAACTGCTTTAATGCATTTTCTCTTTTCTTTACTTAAAAATTCTTCCATTCATTCTTCATGCTTCATCGGCTAACTTGAAAGATACCTCACTGAGAAGAAGACCTGACACATTTTTGTGCGAGAATGCCGCAATGGGAGGATTCAATGACCGTAACTCTTCAAGGATCTTTTGTTGTTATGCGTACGGCAGTCTACTTATAAGGCATCATTTCGGCAGCAATCCTTTCTCGGAGGCACGATTTATCCGCCAACCGCAAATGGAACTGGAAACATTACCCGCTGGAGATTTCACTAAATTAGAGGATTTCATCGTTTACATATTCAAAAAACAAAGTGAATTTAATGTTAGTATATCAAATCTAGGCCACTGTGTTCCATTTATGAGATGAAGACATTACTATTTTGTCTTTCCTAATTTAAAATCCAAATTGATCTTTCGGTACACCGGTGGCTATAATATATTTCAAGCTCAATGCGCTTTAAATGCAAATATTGTTTTTCTATTTATTTAAATTTTGAATTATACATGAATACTTAAAAAAACATAAATACTGAGAAAAGATTCTGCCAAAAATAAAAATCAACTACTTAAGCTTGTATTATTTTGTTAACTTCTATCTTGAAATTCAGTTTGGAAGAATAAATATTCATGGAATAGAAATTACTTGGTTTCAATACATTACAAATAAATCAAATGACATTTATGCCGTTTTAATTACTAAGTAATGTTAATATGAATTTGCTTTAATGTAAGTAAGCCTTGGCGTCATATTCCGTGATGATAACCAAGTCAATTTATAATATAAAATGATTTAATCAATGTTTCACTACTGAATTTGTATGTATTCTTGTTGTTGTGTTGTTGTCGTGCCCATGGATAGTCGACACTATTCATGAAAAGAAGGGTGCCATTGCCCCTGAAGGGGTTGTACATTTGTTTGTATGATGTAAGGGAATTAATTGTCCTCACAGCAATGTTTTCATTATGCACGCACACCAATTCTCACCATTTATTTCTCCTTTCAGAAAAACACCTTTTACCTAAACAATGTCTTCTCATCACTCCAGACGTAGCCTTTACACAATGGCACTGCTCGTGCTATGCGGGCTGGTGATTCAGCAAGCCGAAGCAGGCATCGGGGGACTTCTAGGCCTCGGTGGCAAAGGATTCGGCGGCAAGAAGACATCAGAAATGTTGGTGGCTGCTTCAATTCTCGCCTCCCTCATCACGAAACACAAAGAGAGCCAAAACCAGAACAAGGCGAGGACACCCATGCACATGCCCATGCCAGTCCCACCCTACGGAGGATATGCTGCCGCTAGCTCACCTTACGGATCCTACGGCGGATACGCTGGAGGACTCGGATCCTCTCTCTACGGAGGATACCCGGGCATGTCATCTTACGGAGGATTTGCCAGTCCATCCGGCTATGGTGGATACGCGGGATACCCAAGCTACTAAGAAGAAACAACAACTCTGAATGGTACCTTCTTATATCACATGCCCTAGTCTCTCTCCTACGAGGTTCCGGGATGGTGTTTTGTATGCTGGATCTGCTCACCATTCAGAATCCAACGCACGCAAAAATATATATACGTAATCTACCTAGAATGTAGACTGTCGTTGCCTGTTTGACGGTTTCTGATATCTTTCGACTCTTATTTCCTAAACATGAACTTTGTGTGTATTGTTGTGCATATCCTATTCTGTTCTTTCTAGGCTTAGCTGGTCAATTCTAGGTATATATCTATCGCTGTAAATACTTGCTTATGACTTTTTGTACATTTATCCTTCTCTAATCAGTTTCCTGCATAATTATCTGTGCTGCTTCTGCCAAGTGTTTCAAGTTTTGTCGAAAACCTTTCTACATCTAGGGTGATTTACCATAGCTAAGTTAGCTGCGTTGAAGTTTTCTACGCCTCAAAGTAGATATTGTTGCAACAGCACTCAATGTACCAGCATTCTTGATCGAATTCATCCCTAAGCGTCTCCACTTGGAGATCTAGTCCCCTGTAAATAGTCCCCCCACATAAACTTTTAAAAAATATTTTTATAATAAAAAGAAAAAAAAGTTTATATGGCTTTATATCAACAGACCTCGAATGATTTATCACGATTTGTTGGATAAACGTTTATAGCTGTGCATATTTCGTTTTCCAGTTCTACAATCGCTCGTGATCATTCGAAACGGTGTCATCTGGCACTTTCATATTCATGTATCAATAGTAAGTTTGATACTCAATAAAATGTTCTTATTGAAAAACTATTGTGTAAATTTGATTGGTTTCTAAAATTATTCAGTCTGAAATCATTATGTCTGTATTCTTTCAGCAGATACCAAGTAAGTCTGTGATTTACTGTACTTTATGAAAAACCAATTGGCGTTTTTTAATCATTTTCTCTTTTAAAAGTTTTTAGATTAATTTTTAATGTAAAAACTGTCTCCGAGAAAAAATTATAGTTTTCTATTGTACACACTAGAGTATAAAACTTAAAGAAGTTAAAGAACAAAAAACTTGTTCAATAAAAAATATATCCTAAAAGATTTATCAATATATTTCTTATAGGTTCGATTTATAACTAAGCAGATCTAGTCGATCGTCAAGAGTCACTTGATAAATGTTGAAAAAGAGGACTTTGTTAATACTTTTATTAATATAAAATCTTACAGAAATTATTTTCTCAAAATATAATCGTCCTTACTACTTTGAGATTAACAATTTATTTATAATAAGCTGTTTTGAATACATAAATGGACCAATAAAACATAAATTTTGAATTTATGTAGACATCGAAATACTAAATTTGCTTTCTTAAAAATTAAAATTTTCGGATTAACATTACTTAACAGACAATTCATATATAAGTTTTGCTCTTTGTCTGATTGCAGTAGATATTGCATGCTATATTTGCCCCAAAATCAATGGGTTAAATGCGGCAAAAATTCTCTTAAGAAATTACAATAATATTAAAAATCAGACTATGTGTTAATGTAGGTTTTGAAGCCTTATTGATCTATTTATTCTCTTATAAAAACTAAGTCGTAATGAGCTGCATGTGAACTGTGAATTGTTTGCACTTCATATCTATATTCAAATGCATTTTAAAATAAGTATTCTTTTACGAGAATCAGAAATTCTGTGCTAACTTATGCATAGAAATAGCACATAAAAATTAAGTTATTCGAGTTTAGTAAACCAAGCAAGTCGAGTAAACAATGTCCTCAAGCATTATAGTAACGAGACGTTTGCATATATCCGTACAGAATAAATAAACAAGTAAACAAATAAAAAATGGCGCTGTAAAAATTTTTTACATTCATAAGATGGGAGCAATTGAATGTCGTAGAAATTAACATAAAACTGCAGCTGTAAATAGTAAAAATATGCTATTTTTATGCTTCGTGATATGTAAAAAAAAATAGGCTCAAGCTATGCTTATCAAGGTATACGCTCAGGGAAAGTGGTATTCATTCTTTGGAGTATCTTCACTCTCATTCCTTATTTTTATGTACTTCTTGTTTTTACGCACTGGATGGGAAATTGTGTATCTTCTTGCCTCTTGAATATTCAAGATTGTCTGAAATAAAGTAGCAAAAGTTAAACATTGATCAAATTGGTTCACATAAAATAAATATTCTTTTTCTAATTTCTTAACTCTGTTTCTTGCAACGTTTAATTATAATTTCTAATGCTCATCTTACAATTTCATAGCATAATAGTCGTAAATTAATTTTGTATATCTTAGTGCCCTTTATTTGAATACAATTTCTGGAGTTAAACATAGTTCCTTCTGCAATAATGTGATTTCAGAATTCTCAAAGCAATGCAGAAAACGTATTTATTTTGGGAAAGTTGATAATTTCATGAAAGTATATTCTTTAAAAACTAATTTATATAATGTGATGGTAAAAAAAAATAGCTCCTTAAAACAAGTATGTAATACGTTAAATCTTTCCACAAACTTAAAAAATCTTACCTTAGTGGAGAATTAAGATAAAAAAATTAAAAAACTGACAAATTTCACTATAGTTTTCATAAATTTGAAACACAGTTTGATGCTATAATTACATACAGATCAGATAGAAAGTATTATCACATTTAGTTAGATTAATTAGAAAGACGTTAGATTCATTTTCTGATAATACTGCTTTGATCAAACAACGAAATTAGATATAAAAAGCTTTATCTTGCAAAAAAAGTAGCTTTATCCACATTTTGTACTTCCATGTCAGAAAATCGTTTTCATCTTACCATCATCACATTCGCATCTTTGCAATGTTGATTTTGAAATAAAGTAAACAAAGCCTAAAGTAAACAGTTATACATTTAACTTTTTCTCGGCTGTTTGTGATTTATCCAGTTGAAGGTAATCTTAGATATAACTTTATTCTCACGATAAATTATAAATTTAGCAAATATAAAACAAAATGCTTCAATAATTAAAACAATAAAATAAATGTTTGATCTCACATGTGAATATTTTTTAAAAATTATTCTATCTTAATTTACACGAACTAAAGTAAACGGTAACAATTTACTACATTTATACTAAACATTTTAATAGTTTAAAGAGTAATCTTCCCGGTCACTATGAAATTAAAAATTATCCACAAAACTTTAGGGCGGGCACTTGTCAATTAGGCATTTTCAACAACAACTAACCGAAAATATTGTGGCCTTACGTAGGGAAGGACAAGTTAACATCCATGAGCAAGCCGGGATTCGAACCCGGACCCAATGTGTGATAGAATGGATCTTGAGTCACAACACCACTTGGGCGGCTTTACAGAAAATACTGGCATCCTAAATTTTTCTTTTAGTGAAAAGGTTTCTCTGCTGATTTACAGTAATTCGCACTGAATAAATAAATGATTAATAAAAAAATAAAATAATGAAAACGAGCAAGAGATGTTATAAAATATGAGTCCTGGTTATTCATGACGTAATACTCTGAGAAAAGCTATGTCCTCATCGGAAAAGGTTTGAAATGTCAGTAGTTTCCGTGATGGGCTGTAACGTTTAGTGATATATCCTATAACTTTTCGGGACCAGAAACTTGGAGTAGTCTTTATGCATTATAGTAAATATGTGTCTAAATACGTCCGAGAGGGGCCGTGGTAGCCCAGTGGTTAAGGCGTTGGACTCGTAACCGAAAGGTTGCGGGTTCGATACCGGCGTACAACTAAAGACCACCGTGTACATGCGGTGTACGTGCACGTTAAATCCGTGGTTCCGAAAGTCCTCTCGTCGGTCGCCAGCAGTTTCCAAGCGGTTCCAATATTCAGAAGTCCCCGACCCTCTGACGAGGTTCCAAATTGTGGCGGGAAATTCCGGGAAGGACGTATATGTAGCTGTAAGCGACTCATTCAGTGACGCGAGCTGTCCTCTCCTGATAAATAAATAAAATACATCCGAGAGGTAATAAAACATTTCTAACCATCTGAAGTGATACCTAAATCAAGTGCTTTTCGAGAATCTCAATGCCGGGGGGAATTTTTTTGAATTTCAATGGGGCAGCACTAGCGGTGACAGTTAAATTGTGCTTCATAAAAATCTATAGCACGTTCACCTGGAAATGCAGGTGCGGATAATATTCGTAATGCTGGGAGGTTTTTCGCGTATCTGAAATTTAAAAATGCTCTAAATATATCTTGATATAGGTGCACAAGAAAGGTGTAGCCAATTAAATTTTTTAAGGGCCTAGTGAATAAAATAAAAATAAAATAGTGCTTTAGGGTAACATTTTACTTTATTATACATTCTGTGTAGGTTGAATAACCTTTTTCTTAAAAAAAAAAACTGGCCTCTCCGCAAATAAACTACAGCGTCTGTCACGTCATGTTTTTCCAGACATACGTCAGACATACGAAAATGTAAAATTTATTTATAAATGCAACCAGAATAGCTTTTTTTTACACGAATTGAAAGTTTATGCTTCGATTCTAAAATCTCTTGTCTTAATGGAGAATTTCTGTTCGCGCAGCTTTGTGAAAAGAATTTTCGTTTGAAAACTTGAAAATCTTGAGTAAACTTTCAAAAATCTTGTGCTACCGTTTTTTTCTTTTTTTTTTTTAATATGCCGACGAACTTTTTTACACTTTGACATTGGCAAACATTTATGTAAAAGCATGTCCAGAAATATTCTATTAATAGGCATTTTAAATTTTAGCATATTTTCACATATTTATAGGTATTAGACATAATAAATATATGTGTTATGTTGATACATATTTGAATATAGACACTTGCTTTGTATTATTCAATCAAATAATAATAAAAAAACATTTATTTGGCAACTTAATGTGGTAAGAATGTGTTTTACTAATGGCTTTACGCACGTCTTCCGAAGTTCCTGGAATTTAACCAGTACTAAAGTGAGGATCCAGACATCAGCAATAGATGACAGCATTAAGCATTTTTATTCAAGCCGTTGCATATTCAACCCACCACCAAAGATCACTGTGCACAAGCAGGGAAAGTGCAGGTTAAATTCGTTGTCTGGAAATTGATTTAGGATATAAATTGTAAACAAAACAAGCAAACAAAATTTCAGCAAGAGAAAAATTGTTTGTGGATAATTGAAAAATAAAGTTTAACAAGGTGTTTTTTTTCCTTTTTTTCCAAATCCTTTTTTTTATAGAAAGCTGAATAAAATGTATCTTTATTTCTTGGAAAATTACTGGTATTCGGATTGAAGAATTAAGTATTATTTTACCTCCTGCATATCAAGAGTTTTAGCAGGTCTTTATAGTTCTTAAAAACTGTGTGCAGCTCCGATAGTGGATTAATGAAAACATTCACAAAAGCTGTAAGTTTTTAGCTGTGAAAATTTGGCTATATTTATCATGAATCCACTTAGAAAAGTTTAATTTCACGGAAAAGTACTTTTTTTTGTTAAAGTTATTCAGTTATTCGAAAAGTTATTTCAGTGGTATGCTTCTACGTGCTGAAGAATTGCGCACATAGGAGGCTTGTACCTTGTAATATTTCTAATTTCATTTTAAGAGAAATCGCTCTTGACGATAAGATATAAGTGGTCTGTCATAAACATTTTAAATCTTACAAGCACATACTTCAAGTGCTTACATGATTCGGTTTTGATAATGATCTTGATTTATAAGAAAATAGGGAGTCAAAAATGTAATTCTTTATCAAATTCCCCAGGTTTGCAGATGGTAGAAGAGATAACTTCCGGACATTAGTTTTATAAATTATTTGTAACTTTTCCTAGTCAGTAACAAATTTTCAAAACTTTTCTTAACTTGTTAAAAAGTAACGGCTTCACACATCAAGTTACTTTCTTTAAACATTTTGTGAAAGCCAGAGATATTATATCTGAAGCGGATAGATTAAATTTGAGTAATGTATACATTTTTGAAATAAACAGGTAAAGTGATAGAATTAGGTAGTTTTAAGATCTCTTGATGCCAATAAAACTACGAATATTGAGTATTAAAAACGAAAAAAAGCGATTAAAGTTTCATAGGAGCATATATATCATCGGATTTCATTATTAGCCGTAAGCAGCTATACTCTCATAAAAAAAAATAATAAAGATCATCCTCGTTTTGGAAAAATTCAGTTTATTTTAACAAATTATAGTAATAATAATGACAACAACAATAATAATGCCTCCCATAAAGTATCAATAAATGAAGAAAATGTGCTTTAAATTATTTTAGTTTTGAAGCATCAAAAAAGTTTTAAGGTGTGGAGCTTTGTTATCTAAATTATGAGTGAATTTCGGTGAAAACTGATGTTCAGTATACAGAAAATTCTGACTTATTCAGGGTTGAGGGTGTAAATTAATTCAGGAACAAGTACTTTTCCTTGCAAAGTTTGGCAAAAAAATACCTGTAATAAATAAGTCCGACAGTTATATGTAAGAGGAATAAAATTGTGAAATTCACGATTCAGTTCCTCGCTTGATTATATTCTGAAAAAAATGCGTACATATTTACACGCCAATTCATTCATAAAAATGATACTTTTAATAACTTTTAATAACTGAAGTGCTTTGCATATACTAATTTTATATTTTACGCAACGTTATTTTCTTATAGAATAATTGTTTTTTTTTCATTAGAACTGTTGTGACGACGAAACGAGTCTTTTGTCCTGTGAACAAATCCATACTTCCTAACACAAAATATATTTAAAAATTTGTTACTAAAGTTAGAAAAAAACTTTCAAAACACCATGCAAGAAATAAATAAAAGTTCAGTACGTAAAGTTCATCTCTCAACGTTACCCCTCTACTCTTTAACCTAAGTCGTTCGATTTTGAACTTCTCAAGTTCTCCTGACGCTTTTCTATCAGCCGTCCTCACTCTAGTTCAAACTGCGGTGTTCAGCTGCAGGCAGATCTCTTGTTAACGGTGCCTCACACGAGGCACCTTCTATAGAGTGCTACGAGAATGTAGTCTAGCACACTAGGGGAGTTCCATCTTCAGTGACTTTCCTTAGATCATTTGGGAATATGTGTAGTTCCGATAAATGTTAAAATCAAATAACAATTGTTCTCGACTTTTCGAAGAACGATACTTGGATATTTTTTAAACATGTAAATTGAATTGATGATCTTAAAATAAATTCAATATTTGACATTTTATCGATTAATAGCCCAGTCCTAGTCGGAAGGAATGAATATGAATAGCTGTTTTACTAACAAGAAGACAATTAATGGCCAAGTGCATAAGTCACTCAATATTAGTAAATGGCTATATTAAAAGATCTATGGCTCTAGTGTTTCACTCGGCAGTCGATCCAATGGTCTGGAATCAAGGAGAGATGTAAGATGTACTCCATATGTAATGTGAATACAAGATAAAGATCCTCAAAAACTTCTCTGCATTAGGCATTCCTTTCTTTGGAAGGTAGGATTTGCTTTCACAAAACAACAACTAATAAGGAGCTTTTTCAGCTTTGAAAATACTAACTTCAATGTTTTTCGGCTTCGTAGTAGTATACCACGTAAGTTATACCTCTACGCGTAAAGTAGTAAGATGCAATACTCAAATATAGTCGAGAAAAATGGTTTTAAATTTACCTACACTTTATATATAAGTTTTTTATTACAAAAATGAAATAGTAATGAAAATACCAGACAGAACGATACTCCTACATCGGAGTTTACAAATTGCATGCATTTCGACTCACGTTATATCATGCCCCCCCCCCCCCAGTAGACAATCCAGCATCTGAACACAGCATAAATATAAAATTACTTTATAAAATCACGTATTTAGTACAGTAAAATAATTTAAACTCATAAGTTTCTTTCTTGCTTAAAATTCTGACACTCACCATCATACTTTCATTTATTTATTTATATTCAGGGCTTAATTTGCATAGAAGTTGAAACGAGTGCATAAGTCTTTTTCCAGCCTCTTTTCTTTTTAAAATTTTAGTATTAAAAGTTTAAATTTCTACGCCAAATTCAAAAATTTAATAGCGTTTATACATTTTCTTCATAAGTTAAGGGGCAACATGTTTTCGAAGCTTGCCATTCAAATACATGGTTCATATGAATGACAGTAAGAATACTTTAAGAAAACGCATGAAAAAACGATAGCATTCAGTTTTAATTTCATGAAACGGTCACTTGCTTATAGTAGAAAATTTGGATAAATCGAGCTTTCGGAAATTCGTGTGTGTGGATGATTGTTGATCTGCAATTTGTGCTAGTAATTTTGTTTCAAGTAACCAGAAGAGTCTAGTAATGTCAGAAGACGTCGTCTATCCAATTCTTTAAGGTGGGGGGCGATCAGATGAATGAAAATGTAATTGTCACAAGTTGTTGCTACTAGAAGTCTCAATCTGTCTGGCACTGTGATGCTATGTCTGTAGGATCTGTTTCAATCTCAAGGTATTAATCATTCCCTCCTATTTAGTGAAGTGTTTGAAGAAGTCAAATTACTGAGGGTTATCTGAAATACTGCTCCACATTTCCAATGATATTCCTAAACACTTAATATTTTTAACAAAATTAGTCACTTTTATCATCTAAATCAAGACTATCAACTAGGAATCGACCGATACCAACGATACCAATATCTTCTCCATTAGTTCATCTGTAAAAATTTACCGATACGGATGCTTTTAAGCTTTAATATCAGCCGACACCGATACTTTATACGTTTTTGTGGCACTAAAGCTACGCCTCTATTTATGGGCCGTTTTTGCAACAAGAGTGTCTTTCTCGACCTTTAGTTAAAAGGAATGACACCCTGCTAGCTTAGTAATAAAAATTTATGCCAAGTAGAAAAAAAAGCAATGAATACACAGTGAAGTTATTCTACATTATTTATTGTCCATTTTTCACCTTTCATTTTCAAATCGTGCAAACCAATGACCGAATGGATAAGATGCTGAGAGTCTGGGGCGATTTTTCACAGCAGAATCTTTAATTGCATATAGGTCCAGCAAGTTCTACTTTCCGACATTTTCCATTAAATTCCAAAGATCCAACGGTTTTATCTGTCCAGTGGATTCAAAAGGGGGTGGGGAAAGTGAAATTTTTTGTAATACTTCTATTTTATTTTTTACTAAGTTAAATATGTTATCTGTAATATATATACATAAAACAAGGTGTAAAATGTCCGTTAGTTGGTTAGTTAGTTTGTTAGTTTGTCTGCACCTCGCGTAGCTCCGAAATGGGTGATCATAGACCTACCAAATTTTGTATAGAAATTCTCCAGGACGGGTCAAGACATACCTCGAAGCGACTTTTTCGAAATTGGAATTATTTTAGGAGATATCGATAAAACAAATGTCGCAAAAGGCTAATTTTTGCTCCGCCATTTCGCAATTGTAACCCCGCAGTGGAAAAAGGGAGAATATGGCATATCTAGGTTGCCATATTTGGCAAGTTTATTAAATGATTCACACTCTTGAAGTAAAAATAAAATAATAACGATTCTTTTTGTTTAGATTATTTGTAAGGTTGTTTTTAATTAAAATACCGTGTGCATGTGAAATCAGAGCAGGAATGAAATCTTTTATACTCAAAAGAAAAATAGGATTTGGAAATTTTCCGAGACTAAAATGTGCAACTTTTTAATTTGGCGAAAAATAAAATGGTTGATGTGCGATTTTGAGATGATCGTCTGCTACTTCGGTTATGAATACACCTGAGAATAAGTTTTGGAAATTTTTATTTAGTTGGAATTGTGCATTTTTCCTCATCTATTTCTAATGTATTACATCCAGAAAAAGAATCTTAGAAATATCAATTTTAATTTTGTTTAATCACACTCATGAATAATGATATACTTTCCAACGTAATGGAATGTGGTAAGAAAATAGGGAAGACCCATGGATTATAATACGCTTTTAATATATAGCACTTAGGAGCGTATTTAAAATCTGAAAGTGTTTCAGATTTCCTTACTTTTTTTTTCCCTTTCTGTTTTTTTGATAAAGGCCAATCTATCCAGAAGCTCTTCAGAATTAATATAGGACGAAAATAATTTGTTCCTTTTGTAGGTTTTTATCATTTAACTATGTTAATTTTGTAATCTGGGGTGGCCTGACACAGTAAGCATCGCATCTGGGCGCAGGCTTCGAAGGGGCTTCATTTCGAACTCAAAAACTAAGTAGAGCATAAAAGGAGGCGCCTTTTTTATATTAGCAGGGGGCGGCACTTACCGCATGGCCGCTCCTCTGTTTGTAGCCATCTTCATTTTAAATTCCATTCAGAATCTGAGAGATATCAGTGCGAAGGAAGCCGGTGAGGAACAGGATTCTCTCCGAACAAGATTTATTAAGATGGTGAACCAACTGGTTGCTGGAGGCGGTTAGTATAGTAATAAAACAATGCCTAGTAGCAGTGGTGTAGTCCTAAGGAAAAAATATGTGAGGGCTAGCTTATTTTTTTAATGTTTAACATAAATATGGTAATTAAGTTTAATTATTACTAAAACAATAAATTAATTAAACAGTTATTTTTTGATTACTTATTAAATGATTAATATTTATCATATTTTTGTATAATTAATGAGCCGTTGACCATGTCATTTTGATTGCTTTGAAAATATTCCTGTCTGCGATCTTGAACAATCCGTGTCAAATCGACAGAAATATCCTTTTAGATTTGTACCAAATCCCTCGATACCTAGCTTTTTTCTTTTTTTCGACCCTTCGGAAAGAAAACCTTTGACAAAGACTCCCAAATTGCTACATTCTTTTCTTAACTCATTCTCTCATTTCTTAACTCATTCATTCTTCTCTCAAATTACTGTATTAATTTTTTACGATATGTGTACATTATTTAGCATTAACAATGAGGATTTAACCTTTAACAGGCCAATATTCCCAATTGGGTGCATCAAATTGAAATTTATCGAAAAATTGAATTTTATCAATATTGACTAGAACAAATCACTAGAAATGCTAAAAAATGACTTGAAAAATGACTTAAAATAGAATTTGAATTTATTTTCTATAAGTGGGAAACTGGACAAAAAATCATCAAAATAGCTATTTTCATAAATTTTTACAGAGATATGTTCATACACCTTCTCTCCCCCCTTCAAACTTAATTCATATCTTTACTTAAATTTAAAAATAAATCTTTAAATTAAAGTTCTTAATATTAGTTCTTAATATTTCACTTATGATTTAAACTATCCATCACTAGATTTTCGTTTTTGAAACCAATGGAAAATCATAGTCATAAATGACCCACGCTTCCAACTGGGAATACTGTGAAATTGTATACAATATTTTTTCACCATTTAAATGACTAATATCCTTTAACTTAACGCATTAGACGACGAAATATGAAAATCTTAGTGCATTACAAAAGTTTTCAAAGGCTTTGTTTACAAACAGAGTTTGTAAAATAGTAAGGGAGTAAAATAGAAAACAGGGCGATGTCTTCCCTACGCAACTAATGCTGACTGAAAGGAAAGTACCAGTGTCTAACAGCTACACAAAATTTTTAACACCTTTGTTCCACGACTCACCAATACCTTGTTCAAGCAAAGTATTCATAAATTGTAATGTTGCAAATGCGTAATGTGGGAAAGGGAGTTTTACAGGTATTGTTGCAAGAGAAAAGATCCAGCAAACACACACCTGCTGGCGGAGTACCTTGCCAGTGCCTTTCTGCCTTTACGTCCAGCACCGGCCCGACACTGCAAAAAGTAACTGAATCGTACCAAAAGTGGTCGCCCGAGAAGTACCTTGCCAGAAGCCCGGGAAGGAAACGGCACTCTGCTGGCATACTGCATGTGCCGGCCGTTACTCACAATAAAGGCACTGGCCCATTAAGTTTATATTATTATGTGCCCATTAAGTGCCGGCTATTATTAAAAATAAAGGCACTGGCCTGGCACCTTAACAGTGACTACAATATAATGGCGCAGTACCGGATTAGTGCCTATTTACAGTAATGCTACAATAATTAAAATACGAGCCAGTGGCGGATTCGGGGTAGGGGGCTTATTCATCAACCCCCACCCCCACCCCGAAAAAAAAAAAAACATTCCTTAAGGGTAACATTTTGAAAAATAAAATACAACATAAATGAAAGATAAACAGCAAAATCCGTTGGGCAATTGTTTGCAAATTATGTGCGCCTATAATTAGTGAATTTTGTGCAGTTTGCATAAACTGCAATTTTCTTACAAATGTGTAGTCACAAAAGATTTTTTTATGAGAGAGGCGGTAACACATTTCAGAACCAACATAAAATCATCTATAAACAGTTTAATTTCAATATTTCAGAATTAGAGATTTTATAAATGAGTTATAATACTTTATGGTTGATATACATATGTGTGTGTATGCACTAAACAAAATCTTACAGGAAGTAATAATAAATAATACAGGAAATAATAATAAATAATTGTACTATGTAACACACATAACTTTAGGGTAACATTTTGCTTTATTGCACATTTTGTTTAGATCAAATTATTTTTTAAATGTTAGCTATTCTGAAAAGAAATTTTCTGTATCTATACCTGTTATATACTACATGATTCAAATTTTATGGAGGAAAGTACTTTTATAAGCTAAAATAAGTATCATTTGTAACATCCCCGACTTAAAAGTCACCAGTTTAGTAGCCATTTTCTCAATTTTAATTCCCAAAATAGTAATATTTTTTAATCATTTTGTAGTTAAGAAATAAACATGCTTAATTTAGCTTTTTAAAAACTTATATATATATATATATATATATATATAACAGAACATATAATACATTTATTTTTATAGCACGATTAAAAAAACAGATTAGAATGTTTGCTGAAACCTCAATAGCAACTTTGAAATAAAAGGGAGTTGACAAAAACCAACACCAGATTTTAAAATTAGTCGCCTGGAGTAAGGTACAAGTATCCAAAACTTGAAAACAGTATGAAAATGACGGTTTTTGGTTCAAAAAGTCGCCTAATCTTTCAAAAAGTCGCCTAAAAAAAATGAAGGAAAAATTTACCTGTAATATTTTCCCGACTGTTTAAAAACCGTAAAATCCACTTTCTCTATCTATAACCAGCAAGATATCACTGTAGAAGCATATGTTATTATAATTATTATTGCTCCTAACAGAGATATCTCACTAGTCTGTAGCAATAACCTTCTCGAAAGTCTACAACAACGACCGGAAAAACTTTGTATCTTTAAAAAGCGTATTTCATCCGTATTTCATCAGGCCTCCCGCTCAACGTTTCAAGATTTGTGAAACGAAATAAAACATCAAAAGAAAAGCGGGTTACTATATTTATTGGCAGGAAAACGCACCACTTCCGTTTTAATGAAACTCGCCAATTCTGCAGCTAGCTAGCAGACCCCCCCCCCCCCACACACACACACTAATATTAACTTCGCGTTTTAGAAATATTTTATGTGCATTATGCACACACACACACACACACATATATATATATATAGGCTATCTTGCACATCTCAGATTAAAATAGACAAGCAAGTTTTTATTTTCTTTCTTCAAATGCATAAAAAATTCATTTGTACTTCGTATAAATAATCTGAATTAATATAGCCAAATCCGCGATAACTGTTGGATTCTGGCTTATCTGCAGCCGTGAGAAGTTAAGTTGACCCTCGGTTAGTAGGTGTCCTCTTGCTTCTATAGTAGAGATGGGCGGTTCGACTCATTTTACTGATTCGAATCTCGACTCACTCACTACTTCGATGATTCGAATCAGTGATTCGAATCTTGAATCAATAAAACAACTAAAGAAATTTTCCCTCTCTCTGCGCCGAAAGCCGTACTATTTAAACACCCTTCACCCGTTCATCGGGTTTCTTCTCCGCTGAGTTCTCGGGCAGTTAGCATCTCTCTCTCCTTGCTCCAGTAAAACTAGTGTTTAAACTGCCCGAAATGAAAATACAGGGGAGCTTCGTATGACCCTCTGGGCCTGTAAGATTAAAAGGTTAAGTTTGGTGTCAAAGTATTCGAAATTTTATGTATCGATGGGGGTATACGTCTAGGGGGGGTCGAGAATCAATAGAAACACGCTCCGATGAATAGTTTCCGAGATATACGTTAATATAGACTAATTAACCATGATTGAGGCTTAAAAGGACTGCAAACATGCAGAAATTGGCTCTGGGATGGTTTCCAGACTTTGGAGATGCCGTCGGAGGAGGCTAGTGTTTAAAATGCCCAAATTGAAAATATAGGGGAGCTTCGTATGACCCCCTGGGCCTGTAAGATTAAAAGATTAAGTTTGGTGTCAAAGCATTCGAAATTTTAAGTATCGGTGGGGTGTTGAGTCTAGGGGGGGTCGAGAATCAATAAAAACGCGCTCCGGTGGATAGGTTCCGAGATATACGTTAATTATGGTAATTAGACTAATAAACCATGGAGCTGTTTTTTCTGCGATGAGAGAAGAAGAAGCTTTCCGAGAGAAAGCAGTAGCAAAAGCATCACAAGCTGGTATTGATCTCAGGATTTTCTTATCGCCGGCCTCAGAGGCGTAGCCAAGGGGGGGGTTAGGGGGGTCATAACCCCCCATGAGGAATTTTTTGCCATACAAAACGTATATTCTTCACTACATTATCATACACACGTATACATATATATGAGTTGCAGTAGTCATAACCCCCCCCCTCCCCATGAAAAATTTCTGGCTACGCCCCTGGCCGGCCTGTATTTTTGCCCTTTATCGAATTCGAGATTTCACTGAAATGAAAATGGGAATATCGGATATTTGATGTTGAAATAAAACCGATATGTCGAATTTTGGCCCAGTCCTACTGAGGGGCTGCTGCCCCCCCCAAAAAAATGGGACCCTTTACTTAGCTTACAATTGAACTTTATCTTTAAATTTGATACCCAGCCCACCCCGAAATAAAATCCTGGCTACGCCACTGTCAATAACATTAACTACGCCACTGCTTTAGACCCTATTTTGTATTTCTCTGAATTACGAAAGAAAATAAAATCATTCCCCTTAAACAAAAACACGGTAAAAAAAAAAAAACGAAATCTGCTGCAATAAAGCGAAATGTTATTTTGCTTACTACAAAGTCCTTTTGTGAGAGCGCTTAATACCGCCCCTGTATCCTTCATTAAAAGTGACAAGCACAATCCTAACTTTATTTCATTCTATTTCCCTTCACATGAAAATCCGCCACCATGTAAACTTAACGTTCCGTTTTTTTTTTTTTTTTTTTTTTTTTTTTGATGGGGGGGGGCAGGGGGACATATATTGAAGTTAAAAGTAGAAAAGGGATGTTTCATTAAATTTTAAACAAATATTAAATCAGCCAGACAAGTTGAAAGGAGGGATTTTCTTAATTTTTTTTTCGGGGGGGGAGATTGACCCCTCTTTCCCTTAGGAAGTAACGCCTATGCCCCCCGCCAAAAGCAAACGATGTTCGACCCACTCCACACCCACAGACAGATAAAACTTTAAATCCGACCACCAACCAAGAAATGAAACACCAAAGATTCGAAAAAAAAAACTTCAATTAAATGAAACATCTTTTCAACTCTTTTCGACTCCTTTCGACTCTGAGTCGATAGAAGATTCGAAAAAACCCCTCCAATTAAATGAAACATCCTTTCAACTGTTTTCGGCTCCTTTCGACTCTGAGTCGATAGAAGATTCGAAAAACTAACGAATCTCAACGATAGTATACAATCACCGAAACAGAGCGAAACACTGAATCAGTAAAGATTCGTTGCTGCACCAACTCAGTGACCAACTCACCCACACCCACTCATTTACTGTTTCAAATCATCTATCGACTCAGAGTCGTAAAGAGTCGAAAAGTGTCGAAAAGAGTCGTAAAGAGTCGAAAAGAGTTGAAAGAGTAAGGGAAAATCTCTGGGAACGGCAAAGGGAAAATAAGTTTTTCTTCCCTTCGCACTTGGAATGTATTTCCCTTGAGGGCTTGAGATTCGAATCAGTAGAGAGTGAGTGTAAAGACTGAGCCACTCAGTACCAAGATTCGAATCACTGATTCGACTCATCGAATCATTGGCCATCTCTATTCTATAGTATAATTCTTGAGGCCATAAAAGGGTGAGGGAATAAAGTATTTGATTCGAGAGGAATGGAAACAAATAGAAAGAGATGAAATATTATTCCTAAAATAAATTTCCCCATTCCGTACTTTCTGACTATTACATGTAAATACTGGTTCATTGCTGAATTTCTAAAAAAATTAACTGCAGGAGCTCTAATTTGTTTTATTGTAAATTTGAGGTTTAATTACTTAATTTATATTTAAAAATTAAGTAATATTTCGCTGTTAATTTAAGTTAATTTTATCACTGCTATCTTTAATATAATAAAAAAATATCAATAGAAGCAATTATGTAGGCTGTTAAAAATTTTAATTTAATCTAAAATTCTCTGAAAAAAAAAGAATCTCATGCTAATTAAACCCTGACTGGTCTTCGTGTAATACTCTCTAACATATTTCTGCACCCTAATTCGGTATATTTTAAAAGGGGCTTAACGTAGAAAAAATTCTCCAAATATGTTTTTCAGGAAAAGTTTAGCAAAATTGTAAAAAATTAATATAAATTATAAAAATGTTAAGATTAAAATTCATAATTCTGTACATAGTGGGGGTTATATACTGTCATATACAGAGTGGAGGTTCCACTGTCTGTGTAGTAAACATTTTTATAGCATACTGAACTCGTTTGTATTATTTTAGTTTTTAGTACTAAAATATTTGAAGGCACAATATGAACTTCTCCCCTTACATCCCCCCCCCTCAAAAAAAAAAAAAAATCTTTGCAGTGACCCTGCATTTGGGTGCCCGGAACTTATATCCCCTAACACTTCTACACCGTATGAATGTGAAACAATATTATTTAATTAAAATAACGAAATTTTATGCCAACACTACGAAATATATACAGGCCCATTACTGCCAAATACTGCTGGCCCGGTACATTTTAAGCAGTACCACGCCGTTAACTTTTCTGTGCATGTCATAGATACATGGCAGTTCGCCGTTAATAGTTATGTACCGGCGCACATGCACTTTTCAGGCACTGGTACTCCAGTGACTTCCAGACGATGGCAATCTTCCTGGCTCCCGGTATACGGCACTTCGCCAGCACGACGGGTACCCGGCCGTCATTTTGCGGGCAGTAGTGTGTTTGCTGGGGAGTATGTGAGCCCTTGACCTAGCCAACAAACTTTGCGACCATTTTGGCGACTTGCCGACAAAAAGTAAGTTCTTAAAACTGGTGGAATTTAGTTGTTTCACAACTAGGAGAAAAGTTTCAGGAAAAGCCTAGAAAAATTATGTCATATCCTCTGTGACGTCACATCCATTGCAAATCTATAAATAAAGAAGCTCTTATGGTTAACTATTAAATTAATATAGCTTTTTATCAGCGGGGTAGCTCCGTTTCGTTGAATAAAGTGTTATTTCCGATTTTTCATGTCTGTTGGACTATTGTAGCATATACCCACTACCAGATTTCGCAACAGTACTCACTGCCTCATGCCATGCATTTGCCTTGGGCCGCTCGAAATGAATCGCAGGCCCTGTCAAAGCCGTATGTATTCAAAGGGGTGGCTCAGGTAACCCCACCCTCCAAGGAATGTTGAGTATTGTTATCAAAATGATAAAGTCTTATAGTGAAACATTCTGCCTTTTCAATCATTTGAACCTTCATGAAATATTATTTATTTCGTGCGCCCTGAACACAAGTAAGCATCTAAGCCTAAGCAATTGGTAAAGGGATTTTCGTGTTCATCGATATCAGGAAAAAAAAAAATCCCCCTCCCCTCTTCCCTCCCATTCAAATTTTGATATCTATATTCCCTTCCAGTTCGAATTAAATGTTCTTACGTCAACTTTCTTAATAGAAACTTATAACATGTTTTAAAGCATAAAATCGATATCTATGGTAAACGAATGGGAGTTAACAGTTTTCCCTCCCGATTGTTCTGACTGTTTTTCATACCAGCTCACAACATACTGGCACCTATTCTTGAAAAAAGAACGCGAAGTTTGTTTGGGGAAAATAAATGACCAGTCAGTTCGCTAAAAATAGCCAAGAGACAATTTTTCGAATGAAGCGACGCCTCTCATCACCATAACAAAGATTTTAGTGTGTTGTTGCGCCTGCGTAGTTTTTCTTCTAGAAGAGTTAAGTATCGGTTGAAAAGTATCGGTGAAAACGGTTAATGTTTCGGGAACAGATACTTTTCCGATACTTTTGAAATATGAAAGTACCGATACCGATACATACAAAAAAGTGAGGTATCGGCGCCCATACTATCGGTCGATCTCTACTTTGAGCCTTCCTATTGCTATCACAAATTTTGTATATTTGTGATTGTGAGTAGTACAGTTTTTTAGTTATCCACCAATTTTGCATTAATTCTATTTAACGCAGCTGGAAAGTGCTCGTAAATTTAGAGTGTAAGTGATAAAAATCTAATCTTATCTTTTTACTTAAACTCTCTATACATAATAAAAGGATAATGTCCATTGAAATTACATTTAATAATGAGATAGATTCTTGAGGATGCTGTTGCAAATATTTTGTACATGGTTCAATTTTCGTAGGGAACAAGGTTATGTTCGTTTAAGTTCAAACTAAATTCATTAAAGTTATTTTTAGAAAATATTCAAGAATTTTTTCTGTTTGGTCACGATGGTAGCTGTCTAAAATCTCATTTAACAACATATGAGGTTGAGAAAGGTCCAATAAATTGAATGCTGTGCTTTCCATATTTTTTAGTTTGCCAGTTTCTATCATTCTAGCTTCACCAAATCACAGCTCTACTGATCTACTACTGGTCTACTACTCAATCTACTACTGGTAGATACCTCTACCAGTAGTTCTATGAAAGCTCGATCTTTCTTTAGTGGAACTAAGAGACCATTAGGGACCTATGGTCTAAAGAATTCTTAATAAAAACATGCTTTCTTATCGTAGCATATATTCATACATCTCCCTTCGTCTATCCGCAAGTGTGATGGTCCTTCGATTTGGACTATCTCGTGGCTGTCGATCTAACAGCATGGAGTTTTAGTCGGTTTTCTCCAGATGTAATGTGAATACGCTGTAGAACACCTCCTAAAAGTCCTCTCACCAAGGCATTAACAACCTTGGGAGATTGCCCTTGTTTAGCTTTGCCATAACTCAACACAATTTCAACTTCATTCTCCTGATAACTTAAAATGAGTTTTACTTTCATTCTCTTTGGTATTTCAACTCAGATAACATTAAAATACTAAGAATACTTAAAATTACTCAGAAGCTAAAAGTGTACTTCATAATGGAGTCAGAACGGTTGTTTCCCAAACTAAGATATTTGCATCATCCCATTTTTTTTCGAGAAATCATGATTTACTAACTACATTAAGCATTCTCACTTAAATCTAACAAGTTGAATAAGCTAATTAAATATCAATGCAATTAACAAATATCCTAATTAATGAATCTATGTTTCACAGTCAGATTATACCTTAGTAGCTAATTTGAACCATTTAAAGAAACTATCTCTTAGAACCTTGAATCAGAAAAGTGATTTTACAATGGTTGCATGAAGCCTCCAAAGTATTATAAAAACCACAGTAAAACTTGTTTAAGAATTTTTTTCCTTAGTAAAAGGTCGTAAAATTGTTTTGAAAATTGTCACTCGGGAAATTTGGAAAACTATAATAGTAATAATAATTGTTGGCTAATTTTAGGAAGATAAGGCAAAATATATTTTACCCGTTAGTGAGGGGGGTTTGTACACTTCAGGTTAAAAAAAAAAATTTTTTTCACTCATGGGATCATAAAATAAGATGTTATATGCCGATTGTGATTGTGTGTGATTAAGGCAAATCTGCACGACGGGTATCTGCCTAAGATGAGGGATAGCTTGGTAGGAGGACTTTTTAAGGGGTTCTAACGCGTATTCACGTTACATCTGGAGAAAACCTACCAAAACTCCAGATCGTTAGATCGACGAAGTTTTGGTAGGTTTTCTATATTGTTTAGTAAATATTTCAAAGAAATATTATTTTAATTATTATTTTAGCATTTTGTTAATAGCTAACTCCCAGACTGCTAAAAAGTTTTTTTCTTTAGAAATAAGCAAAATATTGTAGGTTTAATCACTTATTTATTTTTATTTTTATTACTATTAATATACTCTGGGGGAGGGACATTACAGCTGTGTCATGAAAGAATGATACTTTCGAATAGCAGAATATTATTTTAACTTTTTAAAGTTACGAAAACCGTTTTGTTTATCTTTATAAAACTATAATTAAACTTTTTCGAATCAGATATTATTGGTATCTAACTTGCAGTTTAAGCCATAAATTAAATCCGAAAGTCTTTCAAATAGTTCACGTTCCTTATTACTACGGTGAAATATGAGTTAACATTATTCTTTCTATTTAGTACATTAGTAATATTTCAGGCCTAGAAAATGCAAGAGTTTGTCATTTTCCCAGATTACAAAATGAACAGTATTAGATTATTAGTTTTATTCAGAAGTAACTTTAGTAGATGGCAGCACCTCTGAATAGATACTATGAATGCAGTTCCACGTTGCAAGGTTGACCGTTTATGCAAGCACATGAACTATGTAATAGAATTTTCGCGATGATTTATTCTTATTTCCAACTTATATATGTGTATATACCCATATATGTGTATATATGGGCATGAAGATAAAAAATTGAACTCTATGAAATAAGAAAGTGTATTCATGAAAAGTATTGAATGAACATTTTTCCAAAATATTACGTCACAGGCACTAACCTAAAATCCATACTAACCTAATGATGACTTCTTAGAATACCTCTTGAAGATGCTTTTTTTTTCTTTTTGAAAACCTATTTAACTATTCAACATAAGTAAGCTTTTAATTAATAATATTTTAATACTTTTTTATCATTCGGTATACTATATTTTATATGTATACCTGCTTTCTTTTTTTTTTTCGCAGAAGACAGTAATATTTTTCTATTTAAATAAACTAAACTGTATAGGTTTTCTCTAGTTTATCATACTTTTGATGATGCTAAAGCCGAAGTCTTAATTACATATATCTATAATCAGCTAAATTTTAAGTACTGAGAAATTCGATGTTTATGCATTTTAGCTGAGAAAAAAAAATATCCTGCAACCTTCACATAGCAGTACCGGCTTAAGAAAGAAGCTTTAAGTTAGAAGAGAATGAATGCATCACACAAAATTCAAGTATTATAACAATGAAAAGCATCGGGAAATATCTGCTGTTCAACTACACTGCTGGCCATCGTAAATGCAACACCCTGAAGGAAGCATGCAAATAATATGAAATTTACAACATGCATTAGCTGAGGTGAGATATGCAAATGATTAGAATTTCAGCGCAGACGCACATCAAGCGCGCATGTGGCGCCACCTCAAAGCGCTATTTAAGGCTTGGAGATTTCGACGGTTTCAAGTACAGCAATTGTGTTTTTCTTGCTTTTTTTTTCAAAAAAACGATAAATTATGCCTCGTAGGAAACAACGATCATCTTTTGATCAAGTATCCGAGTTTGACAGAGGAAGGATAGTGGCATACCGAGATTGTGGGTTATCTTTCAGGGAAATCGGTCGTCGTATTGGACGAAACCAAACAACTGTGATGCGGATATGTGATCGTTGGGTGCAGGAGGGTACGACGGATAGACGTGATCGACCGCATCGACCTCAGTGCACCACGTCACGTGATGACAGGCAGATTGTACGCATGGCAGTGACGGACCGCTCAGTCACATCACGAACCATATCACAGCAGATTCAGTCTGTAACGCATCATCCAGTGTCTGCGCGTACCATTCGACGTCGTTTACAGCAGAATGGTCTGTCCGCAAGACGTCCGTTGCTTTGTCTACCTCTGACGCGGAACCACAGACGTCTCCGCCGCCAATGGTGCGATGAAAGAAGGATGTGGACGACAGAATGGAATGAAATTCTCTTTACTGACGAGTCACGCTTCTGTATGCAACACCACGACGGTCGGATTCGAGTCTGGAGACACCGTGGAGAGAGGATGCTGAACAGCTGCATTATGCACCGTCACACTGGTCCTGCACCGGGTATTATGGTATGGGGCGGTATCGGATATCTCTCTCGCACTCCTCTAGTACGCATTGCCGGTACTTTAACCAGCCAGCGCTACATCTCCGAGGTGTTGGAGCCAGTTGTCCTTTCTTACCTTCAGGGCTTGCCAACAGCCATATTTCAGCAGGATAATGCACGGCCACACGTGGCACGCATTGTCCAAGGGTTCTTCGTCAATCACCAGATTGAATTGCTTCCCTGGCCGGCGCGCTCTCCGGATCTTTCGCCGATAGAAAACATGTGGTCCATGGTTGCTCAACGACTGACCCAGAGTTCATCCCCAGCTGTCACACCAGATCAACTTTGGCAACGTGTGGAAGCTGCTTGGTCTGCTGTACCCCAAGAACACATTCAAAGTCTCTTTGAATCAATGCCGAGGCGTGTGGCAGCTGTGATCTCCAACAACGGCGGCTACTCTGGGTACTGATTTTGGCAGGAACCACGCTTCATAGAATGCTGTAAATTTAATCATTTGTTACTTGGTCAACATGTTATCTACACAATAAATTTTGTTGTGATATCTCTTGTTTTTCTTGGTGTTGCAATTTGGGTGGCCAGCAGTGTATAATCAAAATAGTTGCCTAGATTTAGATACCTTTTGATTCAGCGCAGTAATAGGAATAAAAAAATGTTAACTCTTTTGAAATTGAACATGCTTCTAACTTAATACATTCAGTGCAATTTTCATATCCTTCTTTCATGTTTTTAACAACTTTTAGCTTTCAGAATTATTTATTTCGGATCCTTTTATATGCCGTTTTTCTTGTTTTCGAACCCTTTAATCCGCAAAGAAATTTTGAAATTAAAAATTTGATGCAAATTCCCTAATTTTCATATAGCCTATTACATTAATGACATTTTGTATGATAAGTATAAATGATCAAGTACAACTGAGCTAGCAATCGGGATTTTCTCAGCATCATCAAACAGCTGTCATTAAAGATCACGAAAATTCTTCCGTTCAACACTAACTACAGATAACTAACATTGTGGAAAATTATTAAATTTATGTATACAGATGCTAATTTTGTAACATTTAAGACAAATGAATAGACATTCAAATGACTTGTTGAGCAGAAATCATAATTAAAATCCTCAAAGAAATCCTGGTTTTTTGTTTAGAACAAAGCAGCATCTCCACATGAACTACAAATGGATGCTTTCAGAGAGCCTTATTTAAATCGAGGCATCCTTTCCGTATCAGTTTCCCAAAATAATCAGTACTTCCTGACGAAAAACTTCTGGTAGACAATAAGGTAAATGAATTAACTTTTTTACCCCCAACACGCGAGGAATAAAACAAGTATTTCCTTACACCGTTATTTGAAACGCTGAAAGGAGCCGTGATGAGCCGCTCAAAGTTGAAGAAGAAACAAATTGCAAATGCTGGAACGCTTCACTGGGAAATTGATTTTCGACTTCCACATCGTGTTTTTTTTCACTCCTCTTTTTACGTTTTCCTGTTGAAATAATAATAGGAAAGGGTGAGACGACACAATTGGCTGTTTATCGACACTAGGCGAGTTTGTATGTCGACTAATTTAAGAAATGAAATTCTGAAACGTTTAACAGCATTTTACTAATGTACTACTTCAAAACTTACGAATTTTTGCTTTTTAAGAAACCTTTAAAAAACTTGGGACACTTTATGATACTTCTAAAAGTGAATTCGGTATTATATATGCTAAAGTACATTTTATCGCCATTACAGCTCTTGTACACAATAATTTGCAAGCAGAGAGCTCTCTAGAAACAGATTAGACTTAAATAACATCGTTCGTATGAATAACTTAATTTTAAGGCAAACATTTCCAGAAAAGCCGGTTATTGCAGACAAAAGTGTATAAAGGTAACACTGTAAAACTGTTAGTAAATATGATTTGATGATCAAAACAGTTACGGTGTTTTCCGTAGAGTCAATATTGATACGCAGAGTTCATTAGTTTCCTATGAACTATAAATCAATACAAAGTTTGCGTGCAAATCTATTTGAGATACCTAGAACTTTTTCTCTAATTTCATGAATTCATTAAAAATAATACATTATCAATATAACACATTTATTTAAATTTTGATAGGATTGGCGAAAGTTTTCCTTATTAAATTCATATAAGACGTAGATATTAATAGAAAGAAAAATCTGACAGTCTCTCAAATTTTAAATGGTCACAGTACATTAAAAGTGGACTATAATTCATTCTTCTGGAAAGTGCATTATAATCCATGTAATTGCACTCTTTGAAAAGTGGCAAAAACCAAAATTCTCTCCATATTTTAAAGCTTGGAATAAATAAGACTGTAGTGCTGAAAAGCTTGTCCATGTCCTCAAACATATGCCTTGTTGGGTGTTGTGTACCTTTAACGTACACAAAACCCAACTTTGTCTGCTTTGGGTATTTTTACTTTTATTACTTATCTTTGATCAAACTACAGCGCCAGAGATCCCTTTATTTAACTGTCTTTCATCGTCGGCTATTTCGAATGCTCTTCCATACAACTCAACTTCCCTCAAAATGCGTGAATATTTCTCGCATTTTTATGTAACAACAATTTACCTTCAAGCAAATCAACACTTGTGAGGTAATCTTTTCCTTTCTAACTTTGCTGTACACTTTAATTCTTCATAATGCTCAATTCTCTTTCTAATTATCCTTTTCATCCTCTCAAACTACGGTAGTTTCCCGCTTAATAGCTCAGCTCAACCGATTAAGCCGACAACATCGCAATATGTAGCTTTGGAGCTTTATTTCGAAAGAAGAGGTTCGTCATTTCTATTTGGAAGCACATGAAAGAGATCAGATTAGTAAAAACAAAAATATTCAACTGGTAATGCTGTTGAATCAAGATAACGTGAAATACAGGTACCATGCATATTTAGCCACAGCTGCGGGTATTAGTAGTTTTCAATTTGAGTCGGGCAAGTAGCTATAAGTAGTCATTCAAACTTTGTTTATCAAAAATGTATCCTTGATAAATTGCCTTTAAAAATAAAGACACAATGATTTGAAAACTATCTAAAAGTTAACATTTGTTTCTAATTTAATACATTACTATGGCAAATAGGTTCTCTTTCAACGAAAAAGTCCTGATATACCTTACAGTTTGGTTTCTTGTCTCATGTAAGAATCTGAAAAGACTCTTTTTTTATAACGCGTTATTCATATTCCCTCTTCCCTATGTATTATAAAGGCAAATTCTACGGTTTTCGAGGCTGATCATTGTAAGTTTTGACAATCTTATAAAATATATGAGCCATGAACATTAATTGTAACTGTCTCAGCAGTTATTCTGTGTTACTTTCTCAAATGTTCAAACTTTTCCTTAACACGTTCACACATTACAATTTACCGAGCATTTTATAGATCATATAAAATTCGACACAAAAACATATGCCTTGTCTGGTGTTTGTTAGATGCAATAAGACATACATTTATCTGTTTACATGCTGTGTTTTACTTGATACCAATTATCGTATCAAGTAAAACACGATAGAAAGAAATAGCTGTGTAAAATTGTTTCATACTTACAAATAGTCTTCAACTAGGCACTTCTGAGGTAAAGTTTCGAGGCTTTTTTTATTCAGAGCATCCACACGTGGATCAACAATTTAAAAATGTGTTCTTCTAATGAATTTCACACCTCAAACTATCCACGCTTTTAGATTAAATTTTAGCTTTCAAAATATTATTTCTCGTAATCCTTTTCCTAAAGGAAAGTTTACTCTGAAAGCTTCATTGAAAAAAAAACTTCGACCGAGATCTTTTAATACATATTCAGCAATTGTTTTGCTAAACAACTAGTTATACAGCAAATATTGTTTCTTTTAATAACCGTCACTGTATCCATTGTCTTTATCTTCCATAACAAAACATTTGAAACAATGAAATAAAAGTATTAACATCCTCACTTCTTCTAGTCTAATGCAAACAAAGAAAAACGTACACTTGATACGGACAATGAAAGTTAAAAAAAACCCTTTGTATTCTGATAATGCATTTTTATTATTTATCAGCATTGAAGCATTCCCCAGAAGAGAATTTTAAAAAAGGCAAAATAACCACAAAAATAACTATATAAAGAAGCACAATGTGCAAAAATAATTCATATTCATCCGTATGTGCTAGAGAAATTCTCCTCTGAATATGTGGAACAAAAAGTGGTTTTAATATGGTGATAGAAAGAAGTTTTTTTAAGTGAGGAAATGTAAGTATATCACTGTGAATAAAAATGTTTTTTCTTCAGAGTAGTGTGTGTGAAATACTAATGTACTATTTATTCGGATATATGTGTTACTTTTAAATATTGTTAAATATTATAAAATAATTGCTTTTATTTTTAAGTAATGCTTGTTTACATCCTACGGCTTGTTTAAATTACGATGATAACGGTTCATACTTCAAAGGTAGATCAAATGTACCATGAAAGAATAAATTTTATTTTAAAAAGTTTAACTGGTTAAAATCATGCACCTTGCTGAACATATTCATTAAAACCACTGCTACATAAAAAAGTAATAGTAGGTGGCAGAAATTCATATCGGTTTGATCTGATAAAAGTTTCAAGATGTTTAGAAATTATTTTAAAATTGTTCTTTTCAGTATGTCTCTCGTAAGGAATCTTCAGTAAGATCTCGAAAGTATTTGTGAAGATTGTATTATAAGCATAAAAAGGCTCTAAAGATTTTAGTTTCTTCAAAGATTTCAATTATAATTTAATAACATAATAATACTTAGTTTATTAGCACAAATACCCTCTAAAATCCTACTAATGCTACTAAAAAATGTTACTCTGCTTAAACTGAAAAAAAAAAGGTTTGTTGAATAATTAAACATTTTGTTAAATCAACAAAATTATCCTGTTGAAATAGTGCCAACGAAATTTTTGTTTAATTAACAAAATTAATTTTTAAAATTATTTATTAATTATTTAAATTGTTTATTTTCTTCAAATAAACTAAATTTTGTTTCAATTAACAAAATTTCCTTGTTAACTAGTGTGTTCGTGACTCATTTTACAATATTTTGTTGATTTTACTACGCTATTTTATTTAACCCAGAAAAAAATGGGTGAAATTGTTAGATTTAATACTAATTATTTTATCTATTCAGAAAAATTTAAATTTTTGTTTTAGTGGTTTTATATATCTACAGGTGTAATTTTATAAAATTAGATGTTAGATTTTTTGCTCTCCTCATAAGACAAACTTAGACAATCAGATTATTCAAGACTGATTATGAGAGTGTTTTTGTATTATGTATGCACATTCGAATAATGTAATACCAAAAATGTTGTCTCAATATTTAGCACTTTCTCACAAAAACAAATAATATATATCGGTAAATGTAGTGTTTCTTGTTAGAAGTCAATATAACAGTTAGCTGTATACATAAGTAGGTATGCACACAAATAACCGCTAAATTAATTATTTTAAATGGGCGGAACATCATTTATGTATACTGATTACATAATTAGAATAACTAAAGATGATAAAAATAGTTTGTAAGGAAAGGAAAACATGTAGCGTTTTTAAGTAGCGTTACTATCAGCATGACTGCTTCCCTAATTCTAGTGCTAATAATAATAAGAATAATAATAAGAATAAGAATAAACAGTGTCAAGTAAACTTATTTCGTACTATTATATTTTAAAGCTGTTCTCTCGCTTATATTGCATGTGTGTACCTACTTGATATTTAAAGTTTGTTTCAGTGTCAGGATGCATTGAAAGGTCAGGCTTTTTACCTGAAAATGCTTGTGAACGGAAGCGCTACAGGTACGCAAGTGAGGTAACGGTATAGTAAAGCGACCACAACCCACATAGTGCAAACTAGAGCAGCGCCTCTAGTGGCAAATTTTGGAAGTTAGACATCGCAAATTAAAAACGAAAATAGATATAGCAAAATTTTCAGTTAGATGTATAAAGACTGCGGATATTTGAGTCACGGATCAACTGTTTGTAACCAGCGGAATAAATTATGTTACTCATGTTTACTTTACACATCCTTTTATATTCAAAATATATAAAGTACTTACATTACTCTGTTTTACCCTATAAAATGCCTAACAGATATGCTTATTATTTTCTACATAATCAATAATAATGTAAAATTTTCGCGTTTTAATTTAATTTTCACGCTTGCTGTTTGAGATAAAACTCTCTCTAGTTCAAAATGCTACTATTTCGTTTTGATTGGTGGTAGCATAGAAATTTTATTTTGAAATTGCTTTTTAAAATTGATATGTGGCTTGAAGTTTACGTACTTGCGTTTATTGAGAAGAAATATTCCTTTCAATAAATTCAGCGGTGTAAAAATCGTGGTTGTTAAATTTAAAAAAGCATATCATGCTAAATTTGAATATAAATTATGCCTAACAAAAAAGTGAAGGAATGACGGCGAAACCTCAATCTAAAATTGTTTTCTTCCAGCAATGTAGTGAGTAAAATAATTTACAATAATGTATAATTTAAAATATTTTTAAACTAAAATTCATCTGTTTTTCAAAAAAAAAGAAAAAATCTGAAAGAAAAATAAATAATTGTAGGAAATTGTAGAAAACGAGGGGAAAATTTGGAAATTTGTGGTAACATTCGATGAAATATGAGTAAACTAACTGTAGTAAAAAACGGCAATTTTCTAATGATCAGCTGACTTAAAGGATAAAATAATTTCGACAGTGCACGAAATAGCTCCCAGAAGTATTTATGATAGTTCCCAGATTTTGTTGCAATGAATTAAAAAAGCCTCAATTGAAGGCAAATGTCATCAATTGTGTTATCAAATGTGAGATCACTTTAACTATCACCTGAATATTATAGGTACATTTTTTGAAGAAGCACTTCAGTCTTATATAAGAAAGGACTCTTACAAAGTTGAGCATCACAAGGACAAAGCCTCTTACTGCTACTTTAGTAGCTTCTAATTTTGCAAAGAAAGTATCAGAAGCAGGAATACACCAATAATGTACCTCTAAGGGTTTCTCAATAGACCTTTGCACTTTCGTTTTACTAAAACAATCAATAGGAAAAGTTGATCCAAGAACACCGATTGAAAGGACTTTGGAAAATGATCTAAGAGGTATATTGACATATCAGTACTAAATAAAAGTTTATTTCAATGGAAAATTACAGCTAGGGCTCTTGTCAAGAACCATGGTAATCAGAAAAAAAGCGAACAAAAAAAGTATCAGAGTCATTTTCATAAAACGAGAACGACCTTTTGTGCTTGATAAACTTAAATACTGGACTTTAATTTCTCAGCCTCAGATTATTAGTCTTTCCAATGAGGGCTTGAGAATGAGCCAATACTCATAGCTATGTGTACGAGAACCTTAATTGAAAATTATTTAGGTTACTTTCAAAGACAACATTCATTCACTCTGATCCGCCAGCTTTCTAATTAAAAGACCTATACCATCTCAAAAGTAATCAGATATGCTTCGTTGAATTAAATATATTTCTAAAAGGTTGTGCAGCGTATACACTTTTTATTGAAACTATTTTAGGTATTTATTAGGCATTTCCGCTACATCTACTACATATAAAAAAAAATACTATGAAATACGAAATCGATTCTTCAATTTCAATCATTCCGATTCTGACAGGAACATATTTACAAAAGAACAATCAAAAATTCCGATCCAACTCGCTTCACAAGTAATTTGGCGTTAACTGCTCTGAAAGTAACCCTGTGCTCTTGTAGGAAAAAAAGTAATTTTTTTTTATCATTTGAAAGACGTAACAGGGCTTTGTTGGAAACTTTACACAGAAAAAAATATTAAACGAGTTCGGCCAAAATGGCGTCAAAAGGTAAGGAAGAGGAATCGGTATTCCTAAGAGATATCACTGAAAGTTCTGTATTTAAAAGCAATTGTCACCTTTCATTTCATCAAATGAGTCCAAATTTTGCATGCGGAGTAGGCTCTTTGGAATACTGTTAGAATTAGAATACGTAAGTTTAATTCTTTTTATAATTTTTGCTGGAGAGATATATGTCTTTTAGGTACTATAATATTTTAAAGGGTAGCTGTAAAATCGTGTTATAAATATTGAATCTTACTTTTAATACTCTTCAACAAAATTAAGAGCTGTTCATAAATTCTTATTTGTCTGCCACTCAGTCCATTGACTACAGTAATGCATCCATTGCCAAGAGCTTTATTATGCGTTTTTGCTGTGTATTACACGATGTAACCGCAACAAAAAAGTTGTGCAGATCATGAATCGACAGTAGCATGCAAAATACAATTAAAATAATTTCTACAATACAAAATTGTTTCAATGCAATGAGATCATAGACTTGACTATTTAAAATGCATTGTAGGGACATTCATTTTTTCCAAAGAAAATATAATTAAAAAAATATTATAGAGGTTTATAAAAGAACATAAATGCTTTCATGAATAGCTCTTTTGCAAAGATAAACAAAAAGATTAAACTTTTGAAAAGGGTAATTAAATAATAAATTTGGGCCTTATTTATTTCAACCTGTGCGTTTCCTTCGGCGTAAATTTACGGTGGCTGAGATACCCATTCTGCGTTCAACTTTGCTTTTTGGTATGGGTCTTTAAATATTTCGTTGCACTTGAACAAGAAATGTATTGTATATTAGTGGCATTATAATAATAGATCATCAATATCACATCATCACGGTTTGGGCAAAAAGCCTGTTCCGGCCTCTTGGTCCAACCACTGCTTTCTCGGTCTGCCACGGTCTCGTCTGCCCTTTGGCATGTACAAGGCAGCTCTAGGTAATCTCCAGCGTTTCATACGCTGGACACCATTTTTCCAGCCAATACGATATTCATGCATATTTTCAGATAGGCTAAATATTTTTTATTCTCTTCTAATATCTTCGTTTCTTATTTTATCTAAAATTGTGCAGCATTTTATGGATCGTAGTTATAGGGTCTATATTGCCTGGATTCTGCTTAAATACTGGGCACCCAAAGTCCGTCTTTGAGCCATACAATAAAGTGGGAACTGCTATAACCCTATAAAATTTCAGTTGCACTTTTCTTCTTGTTTTCTCCTTTAGAGTTCTTTTTAGATACCACAGATATGTTGAAATTTGTGTAGCTTATTTAGGGTATCATTATCATAGTCGAAGGTGATGTCACAACCTAGACAGGTGAAGTGCTGTATTTGATTGATACTTTTATTATCGATAACAATTTTTGTTCTGACAGGTTCTTTGCCTTTAAGCGAAATGTTTTCTGTTTTGAAATTGAGAATTTCATATTATAGTCTTATCGTATTTTATGAAAGATGTAGGTGAATCTTTGAAGGTCATCTTCATTTGTCCGAGTTATTATTTGGTCATCCGCAAAGAGTAATGCACCGCTTCTCAAGTCCGCCGCCACAAGTTGACAACTTCAAGTGGATACCAGTATTTATTGATAATTTACACGTTCCTATCATGTCATATGCAAATAATGAAGAGGGTTGGGTGTAGACAACATCCTTCTGTCTAATGCCTTGGTTAATTTTAACTTTCTCCGTGTCAGTTTGTATTTTGGGGTTTTGATATAAGAATTGACATGCTTGAATCAGATGTCGAGGGATAGCTCTTTTTTGCATTAAAAGCACTTCTCTGTCTACACGATCAAAAGCTTTTTCATTATCCATGAAAATGATATATATGGTATGTATACACGTGAAGTGTTGTATTTGTAGGCATGTGTTTCAAGGTTAAATTCACGGCGTTTCTCAATTATTTGATTCACAAAAGAACATCATCAATACAAGATCTACCTCGTCTGAAACCAGATTGTTCCTCCAGAAGTAGTGAGTCCATTATCTTTAATAGAATAAGAATAGATAAACCGATAAAAATCTATTTCATTTTAGATAGTATATGTGATACCAATGTCACATAATGTAAGATAAATTAATGAAGCTTTTAAGCAGAGTTATTCTTTTTTCGGATATATATCTTATTCATTTGATAGGCAGTGGCAGCTCGTGGGTGATTTAAAAGGAGGTTCACAAAACAAATTTCGAAAATTAAATATGCAGATACGACGCACCTTACAAATTAAAATATATTTGCTTTTCCAGCAGTTAAAGGAAAACAATGCACGCAACTGAAAGAAAACAAGTCATCTTGGGTCTTACATTTCCTCACCAAGATAAGTTTTAGCAAAGGTGCTCTCTTGACTCGTTTTATTTCCATTTTTTTCAAAGGATGATATTGAAAAATGCCATTGCTTTAGCTCCGAAACACGTATCTTAATTATTTACACTAGTTTGTAAAAAAAAAAAAATAGTGTAGTGAAAAATTGTAGAAATAAAAAAATATTAAGGAAATGAAATAAAAATGAATTAACTAATCGAACGTAACAAATCAAGGCAAAATCCGGAAGCGATAATGCAAAAGAGTGACCATGGGTGCACAATGAAATTGTGCGAACGGCTAGATTTCATGACTGCCGTGCTTCCTCCCAGCTGTCTGGGCTTCTTATCCCAGAGAGCGGTTCAGAGGGAGAAATTTCCGTTCGCAGGTGCGACTGATTAGACTGTGTTGTAGTAACCTACACTAGAGTGCGTTAGCTGTAATAAGCGTATTTAATAAGAGTGGGGGCGAGGGGGGAGGGGAGAGTAAAACTCACGTTTCAAATTCACTAAAATCTAGAAGTGTACTTAATATTTGTTTTAAATTTAATTTTTTAATGTGTTTATTCTTTAGTTTTTCCTTTGGGGGTTCACGTGCTCATGTGCTCAAATGGAGGAGCCGCCACTGTTGATAGGTATTTAACTACCAACAGGAAACTTCATTAACATGATAATGCCAATTCAAAAAAGTTATGGCATTTATACCAACAGAGGTACTTTTGATTTTCACTTTTAATTTAATTCCAATCGTCCTTAATTCGAACGATTGTAAATACAATTATTAAAATGATAAATTCTCTTTGCGCATTGGGCTTTTCCTGGTAACTTTAAATAAAACTGAATTTATTAATATTTAAGTTTATTATTATTAATATTTAACCGATGAGAATCTTTTCCCGGTAGACTTAACGTAAGCCTATTGTTTTGATCTGTTCAGGCCTCACGCGCTATTTTTTGTCGGTCATTTTGTCAGCGTAATGCCTGATTGATCTAAGGCAGTGGTTCCCAACCTTTTTTCAATCGCGACCCCTTTTAGATTTTTCAAAACTTTCGCGACCCCCCCCCCCCCCCACCTGCCATGTCTGACCAATAAAAAAACATAATAATGAAAAAATACATCTTGAGATTTAAAATTGACATCTTTTAGTACGTACTGATTTTTAATAGGATGATTGAGGCTCAATTTGACTGACAAGTTTGGCTATTCTTGGCTGAATATTGGTCAAAGTCAACCGCATGTCATCTTAGACATCGAATTTATTACTGGCTTTTGTCTTCTTCTGCAAAAGAGTTGAAAATCCAACTTCACGCAGATAAGTGTGGATGCAAATGGCGTTAACATTTGACACGAAAAATTATCGGATATGAGCAACGCACAGCACACCAAAATTGTGTTAATGGTTTTTCTTGGTATAAATCACTTGCGGAGGAGTCATTTCGCAAATTCAAAAATTCATCCTGCACTTCATCAGAAGGATCGGTGACATCTAAAGATGTGTGAAATGGATTTCGCACGATTCAGATTGAAGGGCTTCAAGGTGGCTACTAATTACCCCCTTTAAATTAATTGCAATTCCTATTTCTGATTCTTCTGTCTTAATGCATGGGTTCTCAAGCTTTAGTTAACACTTCTAGATTCACCGACGTCAGTTTTTGTAGCTTTGATACAAAAGTCCTGACGAGAATAAGGATTTTTTCTTTCCAAAGCAAAAGGGAGAAATGGTGTCTCATGGCAAAGAAACGTGAAAATAGTTTACTATTAATTTCCTACAAAAGCGGTTTGCGGCGACCCCCGAAAAAAGGCATGGCGACCCACGTGGGGGTCGCGACCCCCCGGTTGGGAACCACTGATCTAAGGTAACAAGTAGGTATTGTTAGTACCCTCAGCAATTCCTGACTAACGGAGATACCCATACCGTTGAGTCACCGCTATTTTTCCTTGCGCAGTATTATAAGCGTTACAGTTTCTAACCTTGCACAAGTACTAATTGGAATTTGTAAAAATGACATTGCGTAAATTTTAACACGAGCTTCATTTTTTAATGCAATTTACTGTGACAGAAAATATAAAATACAGTTCAAAAGTATTTTTGGGTTAAAAAAGAGATACAATTTAAAGAAGTTCAGATCTTAAAAATCTTTCTAAAGGCCAGGTCAATGCCGACTATGGGCTTGACCTCCACGACAGCAGGAGATATTTGTCATTTCATTATGCGAGAGCCAAATAGGCAGAGTTTTAAAAAAGTCTCAAAAATCCATATTGGTAGCATGGAGATAAACTTTTGTTCTAAATAAGATTTTAAAAATCGTTTGGTACTTACATCGATATTTTAATGGTAAACTGAACAAAGAGAAACAAGTCTTTTAAAACATCAAGTTTTTTTTTTTTTTTCATGATTTTAAGAAACACAAACCATAATTGAAACTAAGCATAAAATTTGTCGAAATTGGGTAATTTTGGCAGAGTTGCCACATCCGGGACAAATGCCGCACCCCCTGTATTTCTTGTAATTGTAGATAGATAGCAGTCAAATGCCCAGTATAGGTGCGTAATGACATTTCCTTAACCAGCGTATATCTTTAATCCTTTTTTATGGTTTGCCTGTATTTATGCAATCCTTATCTTGAGATAAACGCATGATTTAACTATAAAAACTTTTAAAAACTTTATGCTTAAGTTCGTCTTTTCAGTGATTACTGAATCCATACATGATTTCGAAGTCAAAACTAAGTGCAGAACCTGTATAGCGTACAGTGTATATGGTTTCCGTTGAGAGAACAGGCAACTGTAATGTGTTACGTCTGTACCGTGCAAGATGGGATAGATGCTGCATTGCCATTCCGGTATACATGACGCAGTTTCTTTTGAACGGTGCGTCGCAATTAGCAAAATTTTAATTTTTCTGCGTACCTTACTTTATTATGCTACTGGAGTATATTTTCTGGATTTGATTAAGTGTTACTAACTATTTTTTTTTTTTTCATTTTACACAAACTGACCAAGTTGGGCATGTTATTAGTCGTTAATTGTAATTGTAATAAATCTGCATTTTAACGTTCGGCTTTAATGGAATATTGTTTTTAAAAACCGAATAAATCGTTAATTTGTTTAAAGATTTTATTAGAAATGTCCAAATTAATAAAACAATAAATAAAGCAATGTTAAAACAAATAAGACAATTTAAACACTCTTTTTTTCCCCTCTCAAATACACTGTGTTACGTTGTTGATAAAATAACAATTGAAATTCAGTTAAAAACTAAAAGAATTTAATTTCAGCAGTGAACTAAGTAGACAGAGTCATGTTGATTTAAACCTGTTAGTGTGTTTCTTTATACTAATTTAGTATATTTTCGTTATAAAATAGGTAATTATATAATCCAGATATAAATGTTCTTCCGAGTATTTTTTATTTATTATTTCATTCTGCTCTTGTGATAGACGCGCCTGAAATCCCGGACAAAAGCGACGCTTCACCCTGAAGAGCGGCGTCTTACTCGCAATGCAATATTTTAGAAAAAAAAAATGTTAAAAAATATTAATTATTTTTTTAGAATTTTTTTTTTTTGCAGTACACATGTTCTATATTCTACTATAAATAGCACAGCATGATTTATTTTATTGTCTGTGCATCCTGGAATTTTTTACCCAAATTAAAAAAAAGTGTGGAATAAGTCCCGGAATTACTCTATGGTGAATGGTTTCAATTATGGTGACGGCTCGCATTTGCTAGAAAATGTTAAGTACACCGCTCTCTGAGAACATTCAAGTTTAAAATGGTGAAATCGAGAGAATAATTAAAAGCAATCAATGTGATACTACACTCGAAATATTAATATAATTATGAATGTATTTCCAAATCAAGTACTGAAAATCACTTACATTAAGCATTTCTACGGAAAACAGCTTTACAGAAACTTGTATCCCTTTCTTGTACATTGCTTTCTCGGGAAAAAAAATACATTCTATAAACAGGAACTCTAATTAGACTTGTTCATTTAAACGATCGTTTGCATTTTGACGTCATCCCAGAATCGCACCATACCCAAACGAAGTTTGTCCATTTTGATGTCTCATACGTATCTGCCGGTTTATCGATTTTTTTCTGGCGGGGTACCGACGATGTCACTATGATGAAATTCGTATCAACGAACATCACAGATTAGAACTTTGAGATTTTAAACTTCTTTTTACAGAATGATGGTTGTCTTTAACTCCTCTTCTGTCTCCGTACATTTCATTTAGGTGATAAACTAAATCTCATGTTGACGATGTAAAAAAATCCTGAGACCCACGTGATGAGAGGCAATTAAATACATTCCCAGAGCCGCTTTTCTCCAATTGTTATTCGGCAGCAAAATATGTGAGCGCTTGCTCCTTCCGTTCCCCGTTCCAGATTTTATTGCATTTCCGACTTTACTTCAAAATAAAATATTAAATCTATATTTAAAAATGTAATAATTTATGTAATCTGTATGTACGTGTATACCGCCTGACGTTGCTAAAGATAGTAAAGTTTAATAGAATATCGAAAAAGTGCAAATTTAAGTTTGTCTTTTAAATTCGTGCTAGCACAACTGTCAAATTCTTAAAAAGAGACTAAACAGGGACTTTTCAAGAACTTGAACAATTACTAAGTAGATATCCATTTGAAAACCATAGACAGAGCAGAAATATATTTTATACAATTCATATCACACATTTCAAATAAAATTTCTTGCAGTACAAAAAAAAAATGATAATAATAATTTCATTAAACAGATTGTTGCTGAACTTACTTAAACTATGATAAAAATGTGTTTTCTTAATATTTTTGCGTATATATTCATATTGAGTACTCATGTAAACAAAGATTTACGTTGATACTGTAAGCATTTCATAAACATAAACAGAAAATGTATCTTTTATTGTCTTCATTTAAATTTTTAGTCAAAGTAATAAGCATACTTTTAAAGTCTACGCAAGGAATATTTTACTAAATGACCGTGCTTGAAATAATACAGAAACTGAACGTTGTAAAACTACTCATGCTAGAGATCGAAATTAAGTCATCCACTTTAAAATCAGTTTAGTCATGAGCAATTGCCTTGAGTCGTGTCACTTATTGCAGGCTTAAGCAAATTACAGGTAACTTAACGCAATCGGCCAGTAATAATGGCATCCTTTTAACGTACCGATAATCATTCAAGTGAAAAATGAAAAAGTAAAACGCATGAAGCATATTTTAACCATGAACTTTTGTATGTACAAGAGAATGTTTCTAACTATAGTGGAAGTTTTTTATATTCATTATTTTTTAGTAAAGTTGTGTCCCAGTTGAATTTCTGTTAAAACGTTTCTTGCAATATTATCAGATAAATTCAAATGCTGACTTTACATTTTAAGTTACATATAAAAGGTATTCAGAAATACTAACCATTGCTACTTTTCAAATCTAATGAAATCTTCAGTTGCAAGAAAGCTTTGAACGAGAAACACCATCATGCCGCAGGACATTCATATAAACAATCGAATTAATTTTGCTGAACAACATCTTTTATTTTATAGAAAATTAAAAATGTATAGCTCAAGAAAAAAAAAGAAAATACATTTAAAGTGCGAGGCGCTCCAAAATAAGCCTGTCAAGAATTTTTTTTTTTTACTCGTAAAGCTCAAAATCAGTTTGTTTTATTATGTTACATGTTTCTTTGTTTCCCAATACAGTGGAACCCCGATCTATCGTTCCCGCATTCATCGTTTTCCCGTATTGATCGTTTTATTTCTATGGTCCCTGCACAAACTGTATTCAAAAAACGTTAAGAAAACCCGCATGGATCGTTCGTCAAAAATTCGCTTTGCCGCGTTCATCGTTGTAAAATGTACCTTTTGACAGAAATGAAATTGAAGATGAAGTGGATCAATATGGCTTACAAATATAATTACTTCCTGGTATGATATCTTTGGTTGACGATGGTATAGGTGAGAAGTTCTTACATCTAGCAGGGATGAGTATGGTGTGAAATGTAGTGATTAGATTTCCATTGACTTAGAAGTAGCAATGTGCGGTATCCTAAGAATGGAAGAAATGAAAATAATCACGAAGAGGCTGAGAATAATATTCATGCCTATGAGACTGAGCCAACACTAGTGCCTAGTTTATCCTACGCAATAACGGTATTTGAAATTGTATGACTTTTATATACAAAGATGAATACACATAAAAAGACAAAAAAATTGTAAATCTTGAAGATTTTGGAAGATTAATGGAAAATCCAGTGTAAAATTACTGATTTGTAAAAAATAAGTATCACTTAATTTCTACACAACTTCAATTTGTTTCTTTTACAGTTTGGTAACAAATTTAGTATTTATCAAAAATACTGTATACACTGTGTGTATTCATAAATACTGTTTTCTTCATATTTTGACTTTAACCCGCATTCGTCGTTTTCCCGCATGCATCGTTTTTTACTACGCACCCCTTGAAAAACGATAGATCGAGGTTCTACTCTATTACATTAATTTCCATAAAAATTAGAGCATCAAGAAAGAGTTGTTAGAATGAAACGAAATTTTACGTACGTAAGTACAACGTCGATATAAGTAAGTGATTACAAAGTCAAAACAAACGGGTCATTTATTGTAGGAAAATCTACAAAGGAATGGAGGTTTATAGTACCCTCTTGGGACACCTCTAGCGTGAATGCATGATGCAGTACGGACGGGTTCTGAGCATACAATAGCCGTATGATGTCCTGTGGCATTTCGTTCCACAGTTTCTGTAAACGCGCCTCTAATTCGTCTAAACTCGCAGGCTGTCCAACTTGTCCTCCCAAGTGATCCATGATACGCTTGATTGGTGGCAAATCTGGGATCAAGCAAGCTAGGGTTGAGTGGTAATGTGGTGCAGGCAATCCTGTGACACCCTTGCTATGTGTGGCGGAGCATTGTCCTATTGAAAAACAGCTCCTGGAAGTACTGCCATGAGTGTCAGTACATGTAGTTGCAGAATGTTACGAACGCACTGTTGCACTGTTGCGCTGTCATAGTGCCGTGGATCAACACCAGGAGTGACTTTGTGTTGTTTGCGATTGCACTCCATACCATCACACCAACTGTAGGTGTGGTGTGCCGTTGTAAAGCAAAAGGCAGAATTGAGGAGTTCACCACGAGGCCTCCGCACACGTACACTATTGTCATCGCTGTCCAAATTGAATCTGGATTCGTGGCTGAAGAAGACCTGGTTCCATTCGGCTGAAGTCCAATTCCACTTCAAACGGAGACGACGGGTGTGGGTGTCATTGGCAGCACACGTCGATAGCAAATGTCCTTCTTTCAAACTTCTTGCGATGGTACGGACAGACACAGGGACCCGCAGTGAAGGCACTGCCTGCGTCCGGATGGCTTACAACGAGACAGTTGGCAATGTACGTGCATGTCGTATGATGTGACGGCCTTCTCGACTGGTCTGTCTAGGGCATAGGTTCCCAACGTGGGCGATAACGCCCCCCTGTGGGCGTTTGAGGCTTTCAGGGTGGCGGTAAAAGAGCCAGAGAAAATTAGGAGGCGTTGATATGGCACGGAGGGGCGTGGGAAGATTAACCAAATATAGTCTAAAAAAGACTTAAAAATCATTCTGAGAATTCGTTTCTAACACGTGTGCGAAAATTTACATATTTTGATACGAAGGGGCCGTGGTAGCCCAGTGGTTAAGACGTTGGACCCGTAACGCGAAGGTTGCGGGTTCGATACCGGCGTACCACTAAAGACCACCGTGTACATGCGGTGTATGTGCACGTTAAATCCGTGGTTCCGAAAGTCCTCTCGGCGGTCGCTAGCAGTTTCCGAGGGTGCCAACATTCAGAAGTCCCCCACCTTCTGATGAGGTTCCAAATTGTGGCGGGAAATTTCGGGAAGGACATATATGTAGCTCTAAGCGACTCATTCAGTGACGCGAGCTGTCCTCTCCTAGCAAATAAATAAATATTTCGATACGAGACTTCGCTGTTGAGAGAAAGATACCTCTCTAAAACTTTTATTCCTCTTTTTTTAAATGAAGAAATTCAGTAGAGTTTCAATTCCAACAATATTCTATCTATAAGTAATTTTTTCAAATTTAATTCTTGTTTTCACCAAGCATTATGTACGCTCTTATTTCTCTGGAGTGGGAGGGGAGGGCGGTATTGAAATACTTACAAGAAAAGGGGGCGCCAGTTAAAAAAAGGTTGGGAACGTATGGTCTAGGGTGTCCTCAGCCTGGCCTCCTTGTAAGTGGCCTCTCTCTTGTCCTCTGGTCCTAATACATCCTCACAGTAGAATCAGAACGACGTAGGTGGCGGGCTACTCACAGAGCTGACCACCCGGCTTCATCATCCCGATGATTCTTCCCCTCTAGTACTCTGGCAGTTGGTACTTCCATACAGTGGACTTCCATGGCGGCGTAGCGACATTTCTGTTAACGGCATATCTTCTTGTCCCTCCGCAACAGATTAATTACATGAAAACAAACTCTGCCCGCCTGTTTTATACTCCAAGGAGTACGAAGTTCAACGCGCTCTGGTGGCGGTCCGCAATGCTCAATCACGCTTCATTTTTAATCATTTGCATAACTGCTTGATACGTAACTTCATTCCTAATGTCTTTCCGATCCACAATTATTTCTTAGTGGTCCAATTTTTATGGCAATGAGTGTATTTCTTGTAGGACAGATGGTTGAAATCCACTTAAAATTTCGCCACGATTCTCTTCAAAAAATGCCACGATTCTCTTCAACATGTTTAAAAGAAAAGAAAAAATCATCACTGAGTTTACCCGTGTTCCCCTAAAGCCCTTTTATGTATATACAGGGTGTCCCCAAAACAATGATTTAGGCTTTTGATCATTAAATATTGAACTTAATATATACAATAAATTTCAAAGTCACGTAAAAAGAGGCACAGAATTTTTTGGTACCGATTAAAATTTTCAGGAGATTAAATCAAAATAAATGCAAAATTTAAATTTTTATGCGGCTCACCGTAGAGAAAAATTCCCATTAGTAAAATGTGCCCCATACATTAATTAGGTGAGGTGATGCACAAAATTTCAGCCTTTCATCATAAAGATGCTCTGTTTAAACATATCTCTGAGCAATTTTATGATGATCGGAAAGGGGCTGGGCTATACCAATAATTACAAAAGTATTATATACTTATGCAATCACTGTTTTCTTTCATTATTTGTATACAACCCCTGAAACGTGATCCCTCGATGTGATTTTTTTTCTTAGAGCGCCATTGAACAGTGATTCAAGTCATACATATCTGTTTTTAAATCTCTAAGCTTATGAAGCTGGATTTACTTACATCACCTACTTAATGTATCTCACTCATTTACTAACTCGGGACTTTCTTATAAGAGGGCCGTATAAAAATTTTGTAATAAATTTCGTGTTTACTTAGATTTAATCTTCTGAAAATTTTTATCATTACCTTTTTTATGTAACTGTATTAAAAGTTACATAAGCATACTAGTAATTACATATTAGTAATTTATAATATATAAAATAGGTACGGAGTTTTATAGTATGAATTAAAATTTTTAGGAGATTAAATCCAAATAAATATAAAATTTAAACTTTTATTAGTATTTAACAAAATGTGCCTCAACCTTAATTAGGTGATGGACAAAATTTGAGCATTTGATCCTAAAATGTGTCGGATATATGAAAATAAACATATATGTTGACTTAAACCATTTTTCAATGGCTGTCGAAGATGAGATGTAGGATCATTGTATCTATCATGTTGAATGATTGCATTTCAGGAACCGTATACGAATTAAGAATGAAAACAATGATTACAGAAATACACATAACTGTTGCTGTTATCGGTATTATACAACCCCTCACCGACATTATTTAAACATAACTGTAAACCTTTTTATGAGAAAAGGCTGTTCATGACCTAATTAATGTATGGGGCACATTTTACTAATGGGAATGTTTTTGTACGGGGCAGTATAAAAATTTAAATTTTTTATATATATTGAGATTTAATCTCCTGAAAATTTTAATCGATATCATTAACTTCTATACCTTTGCTTAAGTAATTTTGTAATTTATTGTATATGTCAATGATAATTATTTAAGGTTTAAAACTCTAGGTCAGTGTTTTTGAGACGCCTTGTAGACGTATATATCTGTGCATGAGAAGACAAGAATTATTTATAAAACTGTAAATATTTGTTGGGATAGTAAAATTTTATATTAAGGGCAATCCTTACGAAGCGCGAAGTATCTGGAGTGTTTCAAAATTGTTCTATTAGCGTTTCACAAAGAAAGTCTACATAAGCATCGCATCGACGCATACTACAACCCGCATTAAATTTCTACCCCTCTATGTGGAAAGGGGTCTATGAGTTATTAACGCTTCAGAAGATGGGAACGTGATATTTACTCCTGATGTATTTGATGATAATAACTGACTAGCTTTATCCCAACGTAACTAGCTATATCCCAGTGATGCATTGTAACTATTCTCCATTCATCACGGATATGCTCTCGTGATGCATTTGGGATGCATGATTAAGCCTGGTTGAATAAGCGGGGAGTTATTTCTCCCTGATGTATTCGCTGCTTGATTTATAAGAAGCTCCACATCGCTTATTTGTTTTATTAACTATACTTGGTTATTTGAAATGAGTTTCTTGCAGTCTGATGCAAAAAACTATACGAGAGTGCAATTTACTCAAATTTTATGAATAACTTATATTTTCAGTAAAGATTTATGGACGAGGTTTGTGTATAATATGAAATATAATGTAATAGCCATCTCTAATTTCTATAAAAATTCACCGTACAGAAAATTAGTAAAGTATTATTTATTTATTATTTTTTTTTACTTATATCAGTATACATCTGCACGCGCCTTCTTATAGACACACTCCACTTCACTCATATTGTTACGTGTCTAATAAAAACTAATACAAACTATCGAATGTGTTGATGCTTTTATAATAATTATTATCATTATTTTGTACGATGAATATATCTTTTATTGGAGAAATTTTTATATGTAATTACCATAATTTTTTTTTAATTTCTATAGGCATCTTTAACTATTCTTCTTATTGTTCATCCGGCTAATATGTAAAATACAGCGTTTCTTTTTGTCGAGATTGAAATATTAACATATATTATAAGCTGTTTTTCTACTGTAAAGCTTGAAAAAAGCATCCAGAGTTATTTTTTTAAATTATATTTATTTTTATAAACACAGAAGTATATAAATAAATTTTGTAAAAGGGTGATCTCAGTTCCCTTTTTTTCCCCTTGTCTTTAATATTGAGATGTAAGAATTCTTCATTTATTTTGATAAAAAGACGCAACCGTTAAAATTACCTTTCTGTAACCAATGTCACTTCCTTTCTTTAATCTGTTAATAACCCGAGTTAACAGGTTACGCTTTCAAAGGGGGAAAATGCTCATAAACTTTACATACTTGTATTTTTCTTAAGCTGTCAGATTATTTTGATTAATTGCGAATGCCAAACGGGGAAACTTGACAATCAGTTGAATAATTTTTTGGGATTATTATACATAAATAAAGGTTTGCATATTAAATCTCATTTTTTTCCATTCTCAACAGATTTCGAGTAAAATGGATCTGAAATTCTTGCATCGAGTCGCCTGCTTTTGGTTCGCATCTCTTATCCTCAGCCTGCTGATGTCCCTTCCAGATACAGCACTGGCACACCACGGCGGGGGTGGAGGTGGGGGAGGGGGACTGGAGACCCTGCTCGCGGCTGGCATTCTGGCGAAACTTCTCAATCGACATCACCATCATCATGGGCACCACCATCCCATTCCCATCCCTATTCCTATGCCAGTACACCATGGAGGACATCATCATGAGGTGCACCACGCTCATCATGGCCATCACTGAGAGGCCACCATTCCTCAATTCGGTGCCAATGCACCATGTCAATCCCTATCATGAAGTGCACCATGGTTACTATGGGCACCACAGAGAAGTGCAATTTTATGTAGAGATGACGTCTACGCGCACTCACGAATGGAATGGACATTAAGTATCTGAAAACATTGCCAGATGACTACGTCCATTGGCGGAAATTTTCTTAAACTTTGACAATCAAATGCTTTCAATTGGACGCATCGAAACTAAACGAACTTAAAAGTCGTTCAGTAATAAAGCTCCATCCATATTGACTCGTGGAATTGTAGCAGGTGTAACAGAAGGTGGCTGGAAATCTTGGAACACAAATCACATTTCCATCACAAAGAGGAAATTAACTCTGTAGAAACACTTAAATATGAATTTACCCTGTTTTTTACTCAGGTGGAGTTTCTTTTTGATCTTCAAATTCAGCATAAAATAATGATCGGAAGTGACAAATAGAAGCATTAAAGAAACTAAGTATACTTTTTCCGCATTAAAATGACTGATATTCTTAAAATATATTCTAAATCAAATCATGCATAATAATAATAATAATAATAATAATTACAATTTAAAATACAGTATATTTGACCTATAAAGTAATAGAAGAATTATGAAATGAAAGTGAGAAACTCTTGCTCGATAACTTACTGTATTGTATAAAGATGCTAAGCTGAGTTGCAGTTCAATTGACTGTTAAATCTTGTAATGTATGATATTATATTCAATTACAGTGTACTTAAACTTCATTTATACTGTGTTAGTTATAATGTATGGCTGAATGTATAAGATCCTTGAAGTTTAAAAGAAGTGCGAACAAATGTAAGAATGGTTTTGGGGGAACTTAACAAAAACTCACAATGATTTCATCCATATATCATAGCAGTGCAATATTTGCATCATCATTCTTTACTCAAGAATATATATAATAGAAAATTGCATTTTTTTTTTCGAATATCGTAATTTTGTTGGCAATTTCAATATATATCCTTCTTAACATTTTGTTTTAATTATTTTTGGTAACACTTCTAACATAATTTCTCGCCCAATAGTATACAGGGTGTTCCAAAATGGTGGTAACATGCTTTAATTCTTTATCTACTAGCCATAAGTAGTCAATGCAAATTGAAAAAATGTTCTAAATAAAGTGAGGGGGAAAATGTTATTAACAAAAACTTCCTCTAATTTATTTTCAAAAGTTACACTTTTGAAATTTCTATTCCTGTGAAAAAAATTCCCAACTAGTCAAATGTGACCCATATACTGCTGAGGTGATGTACAACATTTAAGCCTTTTATCATAAATCTTCTAAGAGGTATCTTTAGACAAAGTTAGTCAAGGCTGGGCATGAATGTGAATTGAAAGATTTATTGCTAGTCCAAAAAAAAATTTTTTTTTCGGAGTTTCTATATGATACCTGACCATTCGATGACACGCGATTATCCGATGGGATTTGTATCTATGTAAACGCTATTTAAGTCAGCATATATTTATCTTCATAACTATAAGACTTTTTAGGATATCAAATGTTTGCAAACCACCATATTATTGTATGGGACACATTTCACTAACTGAGAAACTTTTTGTACGAAGATTGTATACAAATTTAAAAATGCAACTTTTTCAAAATTCAAGACAGTATTTTTTTCTTAACACAATCTTTGTTGCTACCCTACTTTGAACATTTTTTTTTTCAGTTGACATGGCCCACTGCCCACTTATCTTTGACAGATAAAGAATTAAATCATCCTACCCCTCTTGAAACAGTCTCTATGGTAAATTTATGATTGAATAAAAACGTTTTTTTTTTTTTTTTTTTTTTTTTTGCCTTACACATTCCAACTATATTCTTTACCGACTTTTATAACTTTCTAACTATATTCTTTACTAATTTTCGTGACTTTTTAATTGTACGTCTTACTAATGTTTCTAATTTTTTAGCTGCCGCACTAACATGTACTAACGCGTAATTTCCTTTTCAACAATCTGAACTGATTCGATATCAGGTAAAGTAAAAGCTCTAACTCTTGCCTTACATATAGTCAATTTTCAAATCCTTATTATCCTTTGAAAGTATTGCACATTGTGCACTTGAAATATGCACTTTTCAATAAAAAAGTAATAATCAAATTTTATTTATATCACGGTGATATAATAGGAAGCCATGTAATACTTTGAAAAATGTTCACCATTTTACTGTCAGGAACTGTGTTCATGTACGTTGATTTTAAAATTTTTTTATGTATATCTCTGTACAAATAAAATAAATGTACATACCTAAAATGTTTTATGCTCCTTGTTGTATATATTTTACAATTAATATATATATATATATATATTGAACTTATCTAAAATACACAAAATTACGTTGCTCACATGCTACCTACGCTTAAAAAGCGCATAAAGAATCATGCCTTTATACTAATAGAAAATTAAATTAATTAAACGTACTTGTTATGATGTTTTACAATATGCTGGGGGTTATTCAATATATTTATGCACATTATATATATATATATACGTTGATCGTAAGTATGCTTTACTATATATATATATATATATGTATATATATATATTGAAAAAAGTTTTCACAATGCAAAAATGGCATATAAATTCAAATCATGCATCATTTCATGGTCCATCGTACTTTGATTATCACCTGGTAGGAATATGCCATTTTTGTAGTAATTTTCCTCGTGTTTTGCATATTAACTATATATATATATATATGTGGGGGGGGTATACATGTATAAATGTATTGATATTTAATTTAGTTGTTAAATTATTTACGTGGTTCCGATAAATTTAACATTTTTTTAATAAGACATATTTACTAAATAATCTACAAACAAAGTTGTGCGTTCATTTTATGAAGCATTTTCTATTGTAATGTGGAAAACAAATATAATTTTAAATTATACTTCATAATTAAAATATGGCACTTTAACATATTAAAGGATATAAAAATGTTCAACAAAGTTAAAAATTACTAGTATGTGAATCTTTCCATCACACTGCTTCCTTCAGTTATATTATAATGCAGCTTAATTTTTTAACAATCGTCTTTATTTTTTAGCAGAATAAGACATAACACAAACATATCACAAACATCACGCTAAACTAGTCATGTTAAGAGGAAGGTCATGTTAGGTGCAAACATGTATGAGTCAAAATGCGCTTAATTTATTGATTTGAGACAAATTTTTATGCGTGTAAACAAAGTTTCACAGCGTTTTCTTTAATCTAACTTTTTCAAAATTTTAATACATTTCATGAACCATATTTCAATTGAAGTAAAGATCTTTATCACAGCAACTTTTTATTTCATTTCTCTAAGTTGTTACGTTATGTGTAAACAAAATTCATGTACACTAGATTCTCCACCACATCTCAAAGCACTCTACAATCTTTTTTAACAACTCATAACTTATATTTCAAATTTATTAACCGGATGCCATGTTTTCATGCTTTATTCACTTCAGCCGTTATTTTTTCGTTTTTTGATTCCACAATGCATGAAACGATTCAAAACAAAATTTTTTCGTGCATCAAGCAGTGAAAAGTAAGTTTTTTATGAATTTATGTAATAAAAATATGGCTTGCTTTTCAATGCTTGATGTACAAAAATATTACACTTCCCTTTCTATACATGAGCCTCTCATAATTTATAAAGCACAAAAAGAGGGAGCTAAACTATATTGATGTGATGAAAACACATATGATGGCATGAACAGAGTACCGTTTTTGACCTTAACAAAATGTTACATTTTATCTTAATTTTCAACCAATTTTTTTAAATTTCTAAATTACCGCTGTTCACTAATTAAATGTGAATTTATATTTTAATATAAGTTGATTTCTGCATCTCGATTTTTCTAAAGAGGGAAAATTAATTTTCTTTTATTACAAAGGCAATTATTTTTCTAATCTTTCATTTCATTTTTCTTCCCGTTAACTGCTGTATTTCCTTCTATAATATCTTAATGAAAGCATGTAAATTAATGCAAAAAAACAGCAATACTTTTAAGGCACTTTAGAAGTATATTTGGGAAAATGTTGTTCAAAATCATATCCAATACCCTCTTCTATTCAAGCACTGTAAATAAGAGGTGGTGTTTACACAGATCTTGAAATAGTATGACATTTTAATGGATAATCCCAGCTAAGTTTTAGTCATAGTTGTAAGCTTTATAAAGTTGTAGAAAAGAGCTAGATTAGTAAGCATTGAAAAGTGTGAACAGCTTTTTTCCAGAAAATCAGTCCTCTTCGTTGCAGTTCGATGATAACAGAGTGAAATACCACCCTGGACACGCAGTGAAAGTACACGTTAATTTTGTTATAACGAAATTTCTATTTTCTTAGAGATAACATTTTCGAAAAAATTCAGGACCATATTCATTCATTTTTCAGATAAATTTCTAAAATGAGGAGAGATCTTGTAAAAAATTTCACGAACAAATTTTATAAACATGCACGAGCCTAGCAGTAAATGCTCTGCAACAATCTCTTCTAATTAAAAATTTCCACCTTAAATACATATTTATAAAAAAAGACCACTTTTCAGGTTGTTTTCACATTTGTTGTCTAAACTAAAATTCATTTTTACGCTTAATATCGATCGAAGTTATCTTCTTAGAATACCTTATTTCAAGTATAATTTTTTTAAAACTTTTAAATTGTGATGAGAAAGACAAAAATAATTTCAATTTAGAGATAGAAACTTTTAGCCGTTTTGAAATAGTTAACTTTTGTACCTCGAAATTTAGCAAATAACGTAAAAAACATGATAATCGATGACAAAAGTATTATTTAGTCACAAAATTGGCAGAAAGAATCACTCAAGGAAGGAAAGAAACCTGCCTAAAATACTTTGGATACTCGCATTATGTAAAATATTAGGTAGGCGTTTTGTGCAGAAAGAACTATTACCCAAACGTAGTTTCTGCTCATTTCATGCTGCTTTAAGCAAAGTTGTTTATATTTTTGCGTGTTACACGAAGCTCATATTTAGAATGATTTTGCTTAGTTTCATGTGCATCTGAATTTGAAACTAAATATTATAAAACCAAACTAATTGTTATGATGAGAGTCATATTTAGAAAATCTGAGATTTTTAATATTGAATTAATGTATATTTAAAAAATTTTCTTTATTATTAATTATTTTTTCTTTAGTTTTTATCCAGTTTGCTTTCTGAAAAGTTCTTCATATTTAGTTTACTAAAATTTCAAAATTCTAAAAGTACAACCTTGAATTATTCCTCCCATGCATATATTTTTAAATAATATTAAATAGAATACATAATCAGATCTATTGTGGAAATCGGATGCATCATGGGCTGGGGAACAACAGGTCATGATACTATTTAATCAAATTTTTCTAGTAAACTCAAAAAAAAAACATTTTAGCCTGTGTGCTTAGAAATTATTCCAAAATTTTCAAATTTCAAAATAAAAAATTGGGACATATATCCTGTTATTAGAACGCTACAAGCATTGATCACTACGGATTTAATATTTTACTCTTCGTTTCGAACATATTATGATGCGGTTTGTTTGAAAATAATTCTTACACATTCTACATCATATATCGTTTCCAAAAATACTCTTGCAGTTGAATATTCCCCAGAAAAAGGGTGATACATACATTTTCTTTCAGTGCCCGAATTTCCAAAGTAGGTCACTAAGTTTTAAACTTCGATATAAAAAACAAAACTTCGAATCAAAAGTATGTCTAAAATGCATCATTTCTGTTTTCTACAAAGCTTACTAACATCTTAGTAGATTATTCCTTACATAAAAAGCTGCATCAATATCCTTCATTCAAGACATTCTACTTTGGCACATAAACTAACGTGCTTTGCCGCCTCAACAGCAACAACGAAGCATCCAGCGTTTTCTCCTCTTAAACAGGGGGTATAAGAAGCAACAAAGATCTTGAGCTTACAACTCCATTTTCAGTAACTTAAATAATTCTCCTTCCTAACATTTCCAAAATTCTGCTCTCTGGCTTAATCTAAATGTTGATCTATAATGTTACAGTCACTGACTGTACATCTTCGTTCTCTCAATTTAGAAAGAGCTAATCAAATATATTTTTCTCTCTGAGTTTTCGGCTTGATATAAAAAACTTATGGGATTGAATTTAGCCTCCAGCTTACTAAAATCTCAGGCACAAATTCAAACTTGCAATAAATTTTCCACTCCAGCTACTTACTTTCCATTTCAGACTTTAAGAATAGATTTTAAAATATTTTTTTTAATTATATGTTTCATGAAAATAGGATTGGGTGAGGTGCAGTCACATTTGCTCAGAAGAACATAATCAGTAGCTCTCCAGCTCTGTTAAAAATAAAGATATAAACTTTTATTAACATAGGAATAGATTTCTTGTGTTTGAAAATTATTTCAAAACTCGCGGTGTCTATTTCAAAATCACAGAATCACCATCCTTCAAGCTAATCTGTATGGTGTACCACAAGAAGATTACTAATCAGCAATAATCCTAGCATCCAATTAGCCGGTTCATCTAGTTACTTTAGTGAAACGAGCTAAACAAGCTTTAAAAAAACATTTTTTAAAAGCCACAGCACATAAGCTTGTTAGTATTTTGTAAGTGTTAAATAAATTACTTTCCCCGTCACAGCGATTTAAAACCTAATCTCGACGCCCCCGAAATTTATGCAGGAAGACTAAGTTTGTTACACATGCTATATTTATAACTGATGAAAATTAATTCAAAGAGCAATTTCATATTCTTAGCCACGGCTCTATCATTACATAGTAATCGATCCCCCATATCCCTTTTTACAGCGAAAGAAAATTGGAACCCCAATTTCTTTTCTCGCGCAGCAGAGTGAGATACTAGATTGGAAACACAATTACGTATGAGATTATGTGAGGATTACGTAGTTTACCGAAGATCTGTGAGATTTCGGAGTAGGAAAATATTTTGAGGGGCACTGAATCGAATCAAAATAATACATCCCAATCACGGAATAAGCTTCTTGGAGTATTTTTGACATCAGACCTCCAGATCAGCCAGGAAGTACCCGAGGATGAATGGGCTAGTAGATGTCTTACCCCGATCTATGACTTCTTTCCCCTTGTAAAAGCACTTTCTTCAATCCTGAAAAATAATTTTATTTTTGGTAAAAGTAGTTGTTGTTACACCCTTTTTTTTTCGTGTTGAGGGATCCGGAAAAGGAAGGAAATAGTGTTTATTTAAGAATAAACGACTTGCGGTTGACATGTCATTTGACTTTGGGTTTTGGGAGTGATTGTTTCTCTGTATTCGCAGTGAGTAGTAGTTACTTCATTCATTTCGTTGTTGGTTTGTTTTCTTTTAAAATGCTTTTATTACTTTCACTTTTATGTATGTATCTATGAATGTAGCAGAATCTTGTTAGTCAATTTTCACCCTCTTCCAGACATCCAATTAATTTTGATTAAGTTTTGAATGAAGTGAATAAGAATTGACGGAAATGGTGTACTGAGCTTTGTGAGATAGCAATTTTGAGAACAATCTTGGAAATGGTGTTCTGAGCATACATAGTTCTTTCACAGAATCACATAAAAGAATTCCAATACGTTTCACCCTGTGTGTAGTCATAGTTTAAAATATATTTTAGAGACATTCATCTATTTCAAACAAACAAATCTGATAATATGTTAAGGATTACAAACAAAGTAAGTCTCTCCATATAAAATACTGCATGTAGTTATTATAGTTTTTTTTTTACAGAAGCACTCAAAAGAATTCCAATTCATTCCAATTATGGTTAGTTAGGTACTATTTCAAGTACAATGCAATAAGTATATTGTGTTTATAAAGGTTTCTTCATTTAAGTTCTTTTACACGGTCTCGCAAAATTATATTAAGAATGATGAACTTTTTCTCAAAATTATGTCCGAAAATTACTTAAGTTTGGCAACGATATAATATAAATATGGCGTGCTTTAAAGTGTGTTTATTTATTTGTTTATTTATTTTTCGATAATTTATAATCAAAAATGGCAGGATTCCTCCGTGATTAAATAAATTTACCAAAAGTTTACCATGCCTCTGAGACGTAAAATTTATCATTGCAATCTATCTTAGCATTTAAATATTTCTTCGTTTTTTTAAATATAAAGTATTTTAAAATGTATGGACCTTAATGCAAGGAATTTACAAGTTAATTAGAATTGATTGCTTGCCTATTCTACATTCATTCATTTTAAGAGGTAAATTAGACTATTTAAACGCAACAAATTCGCTTAATAATTATACAATACTGCAGCATATTCGATATCAATCGATTTATTCACTAATTCGATTCGATCACTAATTTATACTAATACTATGTAAAAGTTTTGAAAATTTCCATTTCAGTTTTCTATGAAATCAAAATTTGTGTTGAGCTAGCATACTATTGGTTGTAGTAAATCGAGCATTTAAATATTTTTGTAGAATGAATAATGCATAATATCGTATAAAAATGAAATCTTTCCGTAAAAATTAATTTGATCAAGTTCCAAATATGTAGACTCTTTCTTACGACACACATAAAACAAAGTCGTCGATCGTCGATTTGTGTGACATGTGCATTCGTTTACATTAAGATATTATGGGTTGTGAAGATAAATTTCGATATTCGTTTACGAAATGGCTATGTCGAACGGTGGACATTTTGAGAATATTATGTTTGTGACTGCTTGCAGAGAAAGTGTTCACATTTATACATGATGATCATCGATCGATTTTGATGTGCAACTCTATCCGCTAGTAGTGGCGCACGTAAGGGGGTGTTTAGGAGTTCTCACCCTTCTTGAAGATTTTTTACCATAAAGTACATAATTTTTTTACTTTCAACCTAAAGAATATGCCTTTTAACTTTAACATTAAGTGCTTATCTCCCGCTCCCCTTTAAGAAAATCTGCGTAAATTGCTGTCTGTTAGCAGCTAGTGTATTTACTATTTCGAAAGTTCTGTATAATTTTTTACAGGTTACATAATAAACATACCGTTTGCTGCATTCTTCTTTTTACCATTGTTTCTGAGATTTTTAATTTTGAAAAAATAGGGTATGATCTAATGGACGCCCTAAGTATATTTTTAAATGTGGAACGACGTTGATAAACATTGAAATTTTCTCATAAATAAATTAAATCCAAATTTGCTTACAATTAATACTAAGTACTTGACAAGAATTCTTTCGACTACATGTTTACAATTCTGGATTTGCTAGCTGTGCCAATCTTAATATGTTTTAGTTCCAAACTGGCAAAATTTCTTCCCCCAAAGCATTTTAAAAGTCAATATAAAGTATTTTCTGTTATACTGGACATGTGCTTTTTGATATAAAAATCTACAATACAGCAATCACTTACTAAATGGCATTGAAAACAATCTATAAATTCGTGTCAATAAAACTGAAAGGAATAACAACGGGGTCGTAGTGGTTGTGAATCTAATGAGAGATTGAGGTCGATGTGACTAAAAAGTTCGTTAGGAACTAGACGCATCACCAGGAAGAACACACAAACTAAAAAATCGCAAAGAATCCTTACAGCTCTTGCATATAATCTACAAATAGTAATTTACTGGATAACAGGTAGACGAATAGCTTCAAACGATACTAGTTATGTTTCGAAGCATGTAAATTGTTTAAAGAATTTTTATTTTATTAACACCTTAATTTAAAAAGAAATATGTTTTGTCTGACTTAAATTGTTTCATCAACAATTTAATTCTCTTAGATTAACAGCCAGTTTTTTAGGTATCGGGTAGGCTTGTCTAGCTGTCATTTTTGATTTTGATTAAAGTCTCAAGATAAGTTCTCCGTGTAAATTTATTAGACCCGTGTTTTATCTTATTTTATTTTTTATTTTTATTTATTTTTTTATTTTTTTTTTTTTTATTTATTTTTTTTTAAATCCTATAGTTTTGGAGGTGTCAAAACTTAAAATCGTCCATTATTTTAAGAAAAACATACCTATTTACATTACACAATACTTTCTGTGCCAAGAGTGAACCATGGCATTAGCAATTATTTTGTGTTCTACAAACTGACTGCGAGGACATAACGACTTATGGATTACTGTTGGCAAAAGGACAAGGGTAATTCAAAATTCTTCAATAAAATACTTTTTTTCTGAAACAGATCGTCAAAATCTTCTTCTTCCAAAAGTATATATTGCAGTGCATACATATTAATGAAAAATCCTTCCAAATGGTAAAATATGTGTGGTTGACTTTTGGCGTGCAGAAATATTTGACAGCGAAATTGCAAAAAACAGAAAATTGCATGATTTTGAAGGCTTACGTCAAGAGTGACCATGCATGAACTTAGAAGCGGGAAAAGAAGCCTTAAGTACAGCAGAAACAAAATCCATTCACAGATATGTGTAACTTATTCAAGCTTCATATAATGTGCCTCGATACATTGTGCGGAAGAGCACATTTGTCCTTTTTATGCCCATTTTATGACAAAATTGTTCAGAACATGTCATGCCTATAACAAGATTTTCCTGAGAGTGATTCTAATTATATCTTTAAAGGAATCCATAATATGTCTCTATGACACTACGTAAAGTGAACATATAAACTCCCCAATGATGTTTCTATAGGAACTTTAGAAAATGAATATTTCCATCTTGAAATATTTCCATCTCAACACCAGAACACAATAGGAATTTTTAAATGTCCATTTCGCGTCATGTTAGAAACCTGTTATGGATTTTTCCGGTTTATGTTCATAAAAAGATGTAATTGGGATGTTTATATGCCCGTTTAATGTCATGTTACGGACATATGGGTTTTTTCAGAGATATCATCGTCAGGATATATTTTGTTACAGACATGGATATGTTCGGGACGAGTTTGTTATGAAATGAACATAAAATGGACAGGTATACTGTTCAGCACAAAATATCGATGTGCATTAGTATATGAAACTTGAATAAATTACATCAAATCTGTGAATTGATTTTGTTTCAGCTATACTTAAGGCTTCTATTTCATCTAATTCTTTTCATACAATAGTAATAAATACTGAAATAAAAGAAATCGATATTAACAAATGACACAAAACACATTTTCAGCAGAGTCACAATATGTAAAACTTTAAGTATGGCAAAGATTTTGATTAAAGTATGGCTTAAGTATGGTAAACTTTAAGTAAAAAGTTAGGACAGATCTGTGAGTTCATTTTATTTCTGCTGTATTTAAGGCTTCTTTACAAGTTAATTTCATATATGATCATTCTTGACGTAAGCAGTTAATGTCCTTAAAAATCATGAAGTTTTGTATTTTATGCAATTTCAAGGTCAAATATTTCTACAGGCAAAATGTCAACCACACATACCTTAAATGTTTCAGCATTTCTCATTAATATGCGTTCATTGAAACATACACCTTTGTGGTTCACTTTTGACACGTGAAGATTTTGATGATCAGTTTTTCAGAAAAAATCCTTTTTTTTATAATTTTGAATGAACCTTGGCCTTTATGCCAGGAGTCAACCATACGTCTTTATGCCTGACCAGTCCGTTTGGACGCAGTAGCACACAAAGTAATTGCCGATGCTATGGTTCACTCTTGCACAGAAAGTATATAGGCTTATTTAAATATGTATGTTTTTCTTAAAATAATGGACGATTTTCAGTTTTGAGAATCCAAAAGCTATAGGATTTTTTTAAAACAAAAATAGAAAATGCGTGTCTAATAAATTTAAATGAACAATACATCCTGAAAATTTCAACAAAATCAAAAATGTCGAATTTCTAAGCCTAATTAATTTGCCTGATTTTTAAAAACACTAGTTCTTAAACATAACAGCTTCGTTCGCAGTAGATTTACTTAAAATTAAGATACACATCTAAAGATTTTCATGTACTTTAATATTAAAGGATCATATTCACGATCATTATCATCTTCATTCTTTTTTGTTGTTGTTTATCCGTAACAACGATTACACTAAGACAGGGAGAAAATGTAGTAACTTGTATATTTTATACGCATACAGTGAGTTTAAATAAAGTGATAGGCCCTTCAGGATATTCGGAAAAAAGTTTTTTTTTTAAAATATGTTACGTGACTCTTAACATATTAAACTGATTTTGAATTCCTACGTTTTTCTCAATCTTTTCAGATAAAAACAAGATGGTCGTGTTAAGAAGTCTGTTTTTTACCACTCTTCTGTTTTTTGCCAGCTGGTTCACATTTCCCTCTCCAGTAGCAGCAGGAGGACACAATAAGCACGGACATAACAGTGGAATCGACATCTTACTTACAACTGGCATGATTGCTAAGCTTTTACAGAATGGAAAAGGAGGGGGCCACGGCCATGGAGGGGGTAGGTCAGTGCCCATAGGCGGAAGACATTACGAGAGCCCGCACGGTGCTCAGTCAATGAGGGTTATGATGCCTCAACACCACGGACCCCCTCCCATGCACTTTTCGCCACCTATGCAACCTCAATCACAACCTATGATGGCATACCCTCAGCCGATGCACATGATTCCTCAGCAGCAACCAATGATGCAACAGCCAATGGGGCAACAACCAATGGGGCAACAAGCAGGATCCCATCAAACGAATTTGGAGCCTCGAATGCCAGGCTATGCATCACAAACCACGCATCAGAATACGGCTTACGGACATTTTTCAGAATTCCAGCCAACGGATAAGTTTGAAGTTATTCGCATATAGAGTAGATACTATAGAGTAGAATGTTACATACAAATATGAAATAGATTAATCATCAGCTGTTGGCTGACCTCTGCTTCCTGAAATATCGTCGTTCTTTTGTTGCCATTTAGAAAGTTACATTTAAAGGTCCTACATGTCATTTTTATCGTTATCAGAAAATGTAACACCATTCTTAATCTATCATGAGGTTTCTTTAACGCTTCAGATGGCTCCTCGGCACATTCATCGCACAACGAGAAATGATGCAAGATTTCAGGCCTTATCACTCATTCCTCAAAAACATATGTCAGATTGTCAAAGAAATACATAGTAAAGTCATTCATCAAATAACTGATAAGCTGAAAATCTTTCGTATGAAGTACAACAGTGTATAATATTACATACCAATATGAAGTAGACGAAACAGCAGCTGTTGATTGACCTCTATGTTCTCAAATTTCGTTGAATTTTTGTTGCCATTTCGAAGGTACGTTTAAGAGTCATACATGTAGTTTTTCATCATTAGCAGGACAATTTACACACTTTGGAAAGCAAAAAGCACCGAAAAATGTTTCAGTACATGTAGTCCTTAAAGTCGATGAGCCCTGAACTTCTTTTCGGTATTTTTTCGATTTACTAAAACTTTAAAACTATTTTTATTTCCGTAGCGCATTAACAACGTAGTTTTAATATTTCAGAAAATTTTTCCAATGAATGCATTGGAAATTTTTCTCTCTTTCTTGAGGTTCTTTATATTTCGATTTAGTGAATTTTTGATTTACTATGATCAATCAATCTAAATCAATGGAAGGCATTTTTAAAGTAAAGTAGAAAAGAAGAGGGGGGGGGGTTCTCTCACAGCCTGTGATATCAAATTATGCTTTTATATTAATTATTTAAAGACTTTGAAAATGCTCAAGTATAGCAAGTGTCATAGCGAAGAAAATATTCACTTTATTTGAATTTCGTAAACTAAATATAATAATTGTTTTTACTGAAAAGAGTTAAAATCTTATTATTCAATCAGCAATTAGCTATTAAAATCTACTATCTGTAAAATACTCAGTTAGATATACAAAGTTTCAATATATTTATTTTAGTTTAAAATGTCAAAAATGATTTTAATCTTAAAGCAGATAAAATTTTGTGTGCATTTTAATTTTAACCGTTCCTTTCTAGAATCATATAAAAGGGTATATCCTCTTGACCAATCGATACAGAGGTTATAACCAATTAAAGGTAATTGATTTTTTAATAATATTCCTGCGAAGATAAGTTACTTTTATCAAAACTAGTACACTCTTCTAATTTTTAATTGTATTTTATAACTGCCTTTTTAAATTAGAACGTGCATCTGTGCTGTAATATTTAAACTCTATCCACATGTTAAGATTTTTAGATTACGTTTAAGTATTAGCAAAATGAGAGAACCATGAAACATTGAGTACAAAATGAGCCTAAATTTACTTTTTAAATTTATTTTTGACATGTTTCATAAAAAAGTAATTATATCGTATGTTTTGTAATGTTTTGTTCAGGTGAGATTTTATTTTTTCATAAACGTTCTAGTCTCTATTCATAATTTCAACGATAGTTTAACAGTAATTAAAATCTGAGCTGACCAAATTTGAAATTATTTTCTTAATTTCTCATTGATTTATGTCATTAATTTAAAAGATATATTTCAAAACTATTCTTTTCTCTCTTTTTTTAGAGATTAAAAAGATTGTATTCATTAAAATATTTTATAGGAAAAAAAATATTTATAAATATCAGAAATCAATAAATTTTACAAAATTTAGTTTCCTTCTGAAATATGTAATCACTGATGTATCTTTCCTCACTTCATGAGGCACGACTAACGTTAGAAAGTTTTTATGTTCTTTTGCAAAATATTTTCTGTATCTTCCATTTCACCACTGTTATTTTCATCTCTACATTATTCGCTTCATTTGCTGATTTACTTTTTGAAATACGTCATAAAGCATACTTTCATTCATCCGGTTGCAACAATTTTACAAAAATAGTCAATCTTTGTGTACCTATGCGCATATACAAGATGGCTGTAAAATAAATTGGCGTGTTCAGCAGTAAAGTATTGGACGAAACATAGCCAAATTTGATGGGCGCATATAATGGACCATGGCATATTGATTTTTAAAGAAAAAAAAATAGTGCCAAAAGTTGCTAATTGGGGTCCTTTCAAAATAGAAATCCCATGGTCACTATTTACGCCCTTCAAATTTGCTTATGTTTTGCCCAGAATTTACTCGCTAGAGGTCTCTGAACACCCCACATTATCACCCTGCACATTTTGAGAAAAAACACTTTTTTTTCCAACAGGATAATTTTCTTCCTTTAAATCGTATTACTGTAATTATATTTAAAATACTACTTTTGGTGTGTTTAGTTTAGTTTTGGTGTATAGATGGTGCAACTGGCAAAATCTAGGTTACAATGTATGAACTGTCACTTCGCTCATTCTCTTCTTCTTTTGCTCATATTCTTCTGCCTAATGCAGAAGTTATCTGTATATAAAGTATTTTTATTACAAAAAACATATTAATTTAATATTTTATCCTGTCTTAATATAACGCTATTTGTAATGGAATCTTGAGTTTCTTATATGTTTTGTGCTAATTTAATGAGCTTATATGTTTGTCCCAGAATATAAAGTACAAAACTTGATTCTTATATATCGGAAACAGGTTTTTGAAGTAAAAACAGCACAAAAGTAACATTTTTATATTATATCTAATCTATCTTTCTTTCTATATGTATATATATATATATATATAAATGATGGGCAATAACTTTTTTTTCTCTGTAGTATCGCTTAAGAAAGCTTGCAGCACAATGCCCTTGATTCAACATTTAACTTCTACTAATAAATCAAATCCTTAGTAGTCGACACTCACGTTAATCAACGTTAAAAAATATCATCGCTCTTTTACCTACCGGTTCAGTCTTTTAATTCTTCTCTTTCCATAGCTTATCGTGGTTTCTCTTATTCATAAACATCAAATATCAAATCTAAAGTAAATTCCATCAACACAAATGACTTCAGTGAAAACTGCAATTAGAAAATTGGTATTGCTCTATTAAAATTCGTAAAATAATTTTTCGCAGTTTAAAAATAAGGATTTGTTTTGCTATTTCATATATTTCCTTGACTTTTTTATTGTTTTCTTTCCTTTTGTTATATTTTAAAAACTCTTAAAGTGGACTTAATAGTTAAAGCTTGTTTTATGAATAACTTCGTCTACAAATATCCTTAAAATTGTTTAAAAAATTTATTTTCATTTTCATAATTTAGAACGAGTCTTATCTTTTTGTTCACATATGGAATGTTTGAAATTCTTTGATAAATAGAGCACTTTATAAACTACTGACTTCAACGCTAATGCTTCCATTTAGAAAAAATTTCAAATGAAATTTAGTTACTATTAAAGTCATAAACTTTATAAGGGATAATGCATTTATTTTAAAAAAAAATTTACCCCCTCCCCCTCCCCAATACACTTTTGTGGCAATGTATACGATAATGTGAAAGTACACAAAAAATTTCAAATGAAATTTAGTTACTTTTAAAGTCATAAACTTTAAAAGGGATAATGCATTTATTTAAAAAAAAATTTATCCCCTCCCCCTCCTCATTACACTTTTGTGGCAATGTATACGATAATGTGAAAGTACTCAAAAAAAGTCTGTTGAAAAATCATTTGAAAAAAAAAATTTTTTAGCATAATATTTAATGCGATACTAGACTTTAATGAAAAACGAAATTTTCTTGCAAATAACTGCTCCCTTGGACCTTAAAATCTGAATTAAGAATTTCTAAATAATGGGTTGTGCTAAAATTGATTATAAGCTTTGTGTGTGCGTGGGTTTTTTTTCGATTATTTTTTAATCATTTTAATAATAAGATTGACTTCGACTACTTACTTATATTAGTTCAGTTCCTTTTCATGAATTTATTTAATTATTTACTGTCATTACAGCCCGTAATCAAACATATCAGTAACATATCTTTAAACAACATTTTTTAACAGAATCATCTGTCTTGTACTATTGAAATCCTATAAATTCCTAACAAATATATTTAACGGTTTTATTTTATTCTTCTAAAATTAATGCTTTTAAAACTATAAAAAAAACCTTCTTGTCGTAAAAATTGGAACAAAAATTAAGATCTCTGTTCATAAGACAAAATGTTTTTTTAAATCTAAACAAAGTACAATATTATCATTAATATTGTACTTTGTTTATATAGTAAATTATGTTGTTATTGTTACTATAGTAATTGTTAATATAGTAAATTATGGCTACTTTTCAATTCACCGAACAAATTATAATAACAGGTTATAATCACCCAATTTTTCGAATCATCAAAATAATTCTTTAACATTGTAGCTAATTTATAGTTTTGCATTTTGAGAACTGCTTCTTAAGCATTAGCGATACCTGCAAAGAACTTTGCAACCGAATAAATGAGCACAACATTTACTCGTGCGGTTTTTGGGAATGATTTTGATAGGTCGGACTTTATTTTATTTTATTTTTTTTTTATAAAAGATTTATTTAAAAATTTATTATTTTTATTTTCTTTCATATAAAATTCACGGCATAAAAATCTATTATATGTTACTATACGAATAAAACTTTTTTTCTAATTGGATTTATAACTCCAAAGTCAATAATGTAAATATCGCCACAGTGATCAAGCAAAATGAAACACGGCACAAGAATTATTTCTACTGAATATTTTTTTTATATATATATTTCCATTTTTTTCTTCATTTTGAAACTCACAAAAAGGAATTTATTTAAGCACAAACATCACACCAGATGGATACATTGTTTTTTTAATGATACACATAAGCAAATTTTTAAGATAAATAAATGTACATCATGGGTAAATCATACATGATTTGATAGCTCTCCTGTATTTTATTTTTTTAAAAAAGGAAAAAAAAGACTTATTTCGTAACAAAACTTTTTGTTCTACAAATCAATCTCCAAATCTTTGACCAACTCTCAATTGTTTCCTCCCACATTTTTAACAATTTACTTAAAAAATAAAAGAAATATTGAATAACTGATTAAAATCTTTTATAATTATGTACGTTTAAGTAAGTAAAACTTCTTCAAACAACCACTTCCATTAAGCTACAATCACGACAGTAACGTAATTGAATGAAAATTTTCTTCATTTAAAGATTAAGCTGACAGCTGCTTTCTATAAATTAAACAGTTTTGTGATGTCAAAAATATAATTTCCTAGTTTAATGATACTGCGTATTTTAGTTTAATTTAAACGGTTGTAAGATATGCTTTTGAAAGTTTTATTAATTTCTTTTCAATTCAGAAACACATTGTTTATATTCACAAGAAAAATTTGTCGATTAAACATACAAAATTTTGGCATGCATTAGACGAAACATTTATTTGTTAACTCTGTGAGTTAAACATTTTGATGTATTTTCTGTAAAAGTTAATTTAATTTTTTATACATTTTATTATTAATCAGAGTTGTAGTGTATTTTTTACATTTACATTCAGTAATGTTTTTTATAGTGCGCTTTATTTTTCAATTATTGTGTTGAATGAGAGAGTTTTGTCCATAGTGGTTGGCATTAAATTAATGGCAGTAAATCATTTTGCAACAAATCATCTGGTTCTCCTTCACTTCTTGTGCAATTCTCTTTATTCAAATGAATGATTTCGAGAATAAATAATAGTTCTTAAACAAAGGTACGCCTACGTGACACTCAATTAGAAGGATGCATTTCTTTAAATAATCTATTTTTCTAAAGGCAAAAATGCCGCATCTTCGGTGAATTTGAGGGTTTTATTTATTTATTTATTTATTTATTTTTTCTGTAGATGCTTTGCAATATTTTTCCAGAATGGGTCATAATTTACATTGTTGCATAGGCACAAGTGTACTGCATATCAATTAAAGTGTGACGTAACAATATCCTATTAACTCTACTTTTTAAGGTATTTTCGTCAGTTGTCCTGGAAAACATTAATGTCTGTTTCTGCTATTCTCAAGTATCTCTCACGATGCTGTTAGGTTTGGTGTTTTTAAAATATCTCTTAAAGCATTGAATAAAAAAGCTTAATTTGCATGTATTTCATTTTGATTTCTTTTGTCTACATAGTGAACTAAAGGGGATAATTTCTTAACTTTTATATTACATTAAATATGTTGTCGTTTTCTAGTAACTCTCACATAATGAAATTTGAGAACATTAACTGTTTCATGTTTATAATTGTGATACTGCTTCAGATCTGACGGGTAAAATTAGAGGTTTTTGTCTTAAATTGTCTTATATTTTGTTTTATAAAAATCTTGTTGCTTGTCTTCAGAGTACTTATATTTTTGTTGCATAATGTAGGTGTATTTACATATATATATATATATATATATATGAATGACTGTAAATGGATTGTATATAAAAAGTTATATATATTGTTAATACATATATATGTTTTACTTCTTGTTATTCGTCAATAAATAATTTATACAATGCTTCACTGTTTCTTTTAAACTAATATATAAACGATCATTTCACACTTCTATTTCATATTTATATCAAAGATAAATTAAAACACTAAACAGAAATACTTATTTTCAATATTGGCTTTATTTTCAATATCTTCAACATTGGCCTAAATAACTTATTTTCATACTCATGCAATTGAAGAGCGACTAGTTGATATTTCTGAGAAGCCTATACAGTCTACGTTTCCATTTCATTTTTTACAATAAAAGAAAATCTTTTTTTTTTCTTAATGGGCTAAAATGTATACTAAAAACTTACATCGCTTTCCAATAGTTCTCACCCTTTACAACATGCTATTTCATTGTGAAGCAGTGGTACAGTAGGTATAAAACCTTCGTAGGTATAAAAATCACATTTTCAGATGAAATACAAGTGTTGCGAGGTTTTTTGATTGTTATTACATTTTAAAACTAAACGGATATAGATCTGAGAAAGTATCAATATAAGATTCTTCTACTAATAGTCCAGGAGCCAGCTGCCATTTTGAGGTCATCATAAAAAAAAGCTGAGATTTTGTACTTTAGTTCATTTTATATTGTTAGTAAAGAAAATGAACGTCAGCTGATAGAGTAGCGGTGGGTGTAGCCGCCCCGGCCACCCAAATGCCACATGCAAAATAATTTAAAAAAAATAATTATAATGAAAAAGTTGATACTTTGTACACGTGCTTATCATGTTGTATAGAAATGAAAAAAATAGTCAGCTGACTTTATAGCGGTGGATTGTACGTCAGCTGCCCACGATGATCTGCATTTGGCTGTATAGCAGTGGATTATACGTCAACATATAAAGAATACCCGTTAAGTAAAACAATAATAAAAAAGTTGAAATTTGGTGAAGTGACCGTTAACTTATCAGTTTTATGAAAAAAATAGTCTACCGAGTTTTTCGTGGTGGAAAAGTGTTCAGCTGGCGATTGAAAGTTACATCGTATTGCAACACGCGCAGGCACCTGATGTAGTTCATTGCATCAGCTGATCACTTTTACACCGCGAAAAATTCAGCGGACAACATCTTTCAGTTAACTCGTGTTCAACAGCTGAACAAAAAACAAATTACGCATAACTTGAAATACAAAATTTCCGTTTTTACGAAATAGATGCGAATTTTAGCGAAATTTTCTTCAATGTTTGCATATAGGGGAAGGTGGCCCAAAATTATTCCCTTTAGGGGAAATCCTGCACAAATGTTAAATAAAACTTTGACCCTTTGCCACAATATTTTACACTATATTTTGCATCATGAACGTATTTTAATAATACTGTAAGCCCAAAATGAATAACGAAATTAAAATACCCTCATCTACGGCCAAAATGATCTTTCATTTGAAAATAATTGTAAATTGTTTTTTATCGGCAGAATAAAAGATGTAAAAGTATTTATGACTGTACATAATGAATTAAAATAAGTTTTACAATCATATAGCATGCATAATTCTTTTAAAAAAATTTTAAAATAAAAAAGTGTCACAAACATTAAATGGAATATTTCAAAATCATAATTCAAAAATTGTGGCCTACAATAAACGCAGAAATAAATTAAATAAACTAATGGGGAGTCATACATTTTGAGAACGTCTGAAGGGCTGTCATGACGACTAGGGCCCGGTAGAGTTTCTTCAGTCGATGAATCATTTTGCCCGGCATCATGACTGCCCACTTTACGTCATAATACTAGAACACGCCGAGAAATATAACAAACTAAGTAAGTGTGATTCACATCTAAAAACATTGTTCAGTAAACCAAGTCATATTTCTGTGCATTAAAGATTTTATTTCTAAATGAATAAAAAATTTAGTTCTTACCTCATAAGAGTTATGATAAAACCCAGTTTTCTGAAGAATTATACTCAGACACGTAATACACCGAGCGCCAGCTGACGTTCACTTCGGTATAACTAAATGAACTGTAGGACGAGATTTCAGCTTTTTTCCTATTTATCATTAAAAATACCAGCTAGCTCCCGGACTATAACGCATATAACAGAAATTCGCACTGTAAGTCACATGCGTGAAAATAAACGTAAGGCTAGTGTTTGCTTATAAGATTATTTTATCTTATTCACATCGCTCCAAGTTCCTGGAAAATCATTCAGAAATTCTTCAAGTCACTTATGTTTAGTAAATCTTAATATATCCCATCTGATTGCATAAATTACATTTACGGGATAAGTTTTTAATCTTTTTTATAACATTAAAATCAAGAAAGGTAAATCATTACAAACACATTAATTACAAAACATTTTTTTAATACAATTGTCTTGCTATGCTCCAACTTTGGCAATATGTTGAGATGTTTCTATTTCAACCTGAATTTACGTTTCAACGTGATTTACGTCTATATTGATTCATTTGTCGTATTGTTTAGCCAGTTTTTGTGTACCATGATTATTGAGTAAGCGATCTTTGTATAATAACCAACGGAGGATCGTATAGCGATTTCATTGGGGTATTGCTTGCTCCCGCAGTGGTGTGGGTAGCTAAACTCTATTCCCATTAGAACGCGGCAAGTGAAGCAGCATCCGGCTAGGCCAGTGCCTGGGAGGGTCAACTTCCTCTCGGCTCGACTACTGTGGGACCGTGTACGCTAATGGGAGCTGGTGCACGTAAAATCTGTCGTGGCTCCAATGGCCCTCCAAAGTTGTTTAACGATATCTCTGGGGGTGCCGATTTCAGGGGGTTGGTCCCTCCTCTGGAATTGGTTTAAAATTAGAGGACCACGGTCTAAATCATACTTCCTCCCACTGGGGCACTAAAAACAAAAGGCGCACCCCATCGCCTCTCTTCCTAGGGGGGATCTGCCACCTGCGGTTGTCAGGGGCATCAGAAACAACAACAACAACAGCGTTTCTGGAAACGCATTTCTGGAAACAAACGAAAGTATTATCCCAGAAACTAATATAAAGCGAAAAGCCTTTCTTACTTTTCACGAAAGTGGTTAACATTTAATAGATTTTGCTAGTTTTATCCCATCGCCATCCTGTATGGAGGATCTGGCGCAGTTAGCGAAAGGACATTAAACACAGCAAGTTAGATAAGTTTTCTTTGGGAGATCTTATATAATTAAAGACGCCCCTCGTGTAGGTTTGCGATAACATGCAAGCAAGCAAAACAACGTAAAAGGACAGAACAGTCCGCAATACATGTGCAGTGCTCAGATGCTAAAAATTAAAGACGATTTAAAAGGTTACTTTTCAACAAAAACCAAGAGAAAACTCACTATCTGAAAGAACAGTGACTTGCACTAAATTCGTACATATTTACCTATTTTCTTATGACAATCCATTAAACACTTTTCTTAACGCCTCCATTAAAATACAATATTATTAGCCTACCAATACTATACAAATAAATCTTTTCAAACAACAAGTGGCCGCTCATGCATGTAAAACAAAGCATTGATGTTCAATAAAAAAAATAAAAACTTTGTGAAAAAACACACATAAAATGTTACTTATAACACGTTACGATCGTTCCGACCAAAAAATTCTTTTGGTCGGAACGATCGCAACGTGTTACAAATAACATTTTATGTGTGTATTTTCACAAAGTTTTTATTTATTTTATCATTTAACACCAGTATTTTGAGTGTTTTTTGCATTGATGTTCAATATTTAAATCATTTGTTGTAGAAAAACGTTGTTGCAAAATGTAAATATATTGACTCAGAAAAAAAGATATAAGCTCACGTAGTCAAACAAACATATAAAAACACTGTAGGTATAAAACTAATAAGTTGAGTGCTTTACTGTGAAAGCCTACGAGAGGAACCTGCATGTTTTCTTATCTATCTATCTATATAAATAAAATTAGACTTTTATCTGTACATTTCTTGGAATTCAAAAATTTTGCGATTTCTATCCGTTTCAAGCACCCGGGAATCCGATGCCACCCTCAAAAAAAAGTTTGTCTGTCTGTCATTCTGTCATTCTGTCATTCTGTCCGTGACGCTTTTTTTGTTTAAGCATCACGTAAAAACGACTGAAGCGAATGATATGAAATTTGGTGTCATGATATGTGGTCACTCAACTTAAAACATAGGCGTCGAATTTTTAAAAAATCTTGATTAGATTTTCAGATTTTGCGAAAATCGTTTCAAACTACGTAAATTTGTGTTCAAGCATCACGCAAAAACGACTGAAGCGAATGGTATGAAATCGGGTGTCATGATAGGTGGTCACTCAACTTAAAACATAGGCGTCCAATTTTTAAAAAATTCTGATTGGATTTTCAGATTTTGCGAAAATCGTTTCAAACTGCGTAAATTTGTGTTCAAGCATCACGCAAAAACGACTGAAGCGAATGATATGAAATTGGGTGTCATGATAGGTGGTCACTCAACTTAAAACATAGGCGTCCAATTTTTAAAAAATTCTGATTGGATTTTGAGATTTTGCGAAAATCCTTTCAAACTGCGTAAATTTGTGTTCAAGCATCACGTAAAAACGACTGAAGCGAATGATATGAAATTGAGTGACATGATAGGTGGTCACTCAACTTAAAATATAGGCGTCGAATTAAAAAAAATCTGGATTAGATTTTGAAATTTTGCGAAAATCATTTCAAACTGCGTAAATTTGTGTTCGCACATCACGTAATAACTGCAAAGGTGAAAAAATGATATTTGGGGAAATGATAGGTGGTCACTCACCTTAAACTATAAGCATCTAATTAAAAAAAATCCATCAGATTTCGAGATTTTGTGAAAATCGTTTAAAACTCAGTGAATCTTTGTTCCCGTATTACGTAATAACGACTAAAGCGAATGATACGAAATTTGGTCACAGGATAGATGGTTGCTCAACATAAACTATAGGAGTCCAATATTTTAAACATTTTTATTAGATTTTGAGATTTTGTGAAAATTCTCTCAAAATACGTTTATATTTCTTCAAACATCACGTAATAACGACTAATACGAATGATACGAAATTGAGTGATATGATAGGTAGTTGGTAATCTTAATTTATAGGCGTTGAATTTTAAAAATATTTTGAGATTTTTCGAAAATCGTTTTAAAATGCTGAAAATTTGTTCCGGCATCACGAAATAAAGACTGCAGGGAATGAAACGAATTTGGGTGACATGATACGTTGTCACTCAACTTAAATTCTAGGCTTCAAATTTTTCAAAAATGTTGATTAAATTTTGAGATTTTGCGAAAATTATTTCAATATGCGTAAATATTCGTTCGCGCATCACATAATTACGACTAAGGCGAATGAAATGATATTACTTAGTTACTCTCTAACATGTAATAGTTTAACAATACATAAAAATTATAACTTCGCTTTCTTTACTTTGGCAACATACTACATCCATTCTGTGTACTCCTACAATGCTGACGAAAGTTCTTGCTTTTTGGAAATTTTCATTCACTAACCCGTCGAGGACGGGTACTTCAGCTAGTACTACAATACTATTTATTCACTAGTTCAAGAAATAAAAGTATTGAGTAGAGATGGCAGCACTAAACGTTTAGCAAACAGATTACAACAGCAGTGTTAGTCTGTATATGTCTTACATTATTATCTCTTTTTAAACAAACATATCTCACCGGTATCAAGATAAATTATATGACAAGACAACAACGTGCATTAATGGTTTCATGAAAAGGGTGTTCAAATCAATTTTTAAGAGGTTAATGCATAATGAAATTTAAATATATTTTCTCCATAACTATACATACAGATATATGTATAAATTAATTGAACTACAGATTCTAATTATTATTAATTCCAGAGAAATATTTTTTAACACTCGAACATTTTGGATGAATGAATAGCTCTTTATAGGAAATAGTTTCGGACAGGCGCACTTTTGTCTCAAAATTCTATCTATTACTCTTAAATAGGTCATGGGACTTTAAACACTCCGTTGTCACTATGACCATAGTGACAACAACAATAATAATAGTGATAACAAAATTAATAATAATAGTAGCAGCTGTTATTATTATTTATTACTATTATTGTTCTTATTATTATTACTGCTTGTGAAGTACTTTTGGCACTACTCTTTTTAAGATTGAGAACTTTTAAAACACATGAATCCTCAGGAGATGGCAGCACCATCGTATAGTTAGTCTTAGTTTGCAAAATTAAAGACTGAATTTTAGAATTTAACTTCCAGTAAATATATCATTTAATCAGTTTTCTCTTCGTTGTCCTTTTAAAAAATAAAATGAATATTGAATATATCTAGACAGATCTCTCTCTCTCTCTTTTTTAATTTATTTAAGATTCAGGAAAAAAGTTCAGGGATGCTGTTGTAGAGTTTTTAAAAAAAAGGATTTTCTTTACTGCACGTACATTACTGTGTTACTCACAAAATGTTCCCATTCTAATAGTAACGGGGAAAATGCGAATTTCGAAATGTAAGCAGTGAATTTAAAAAATAAAATATACAAACCAGAACTTTTTACTTTTTTTTAAGAAAGAAAAATCCTGATTTTTTTTTTGACTGGTGCTGAGATTCCCGAAAGAATCTCTTGTAAATAATAAGTCATGTGGACTTATTATTTACAAGGGATGTTAATATATAATGTATATATATATATATATATATATATATACTATTTTGTAATCAAAGAGTGATTCTGTGTTTAATATCTTCTTAAGCTTCTTAAGTCATATGGACTTATTATTTACAAGAGATATTAATACACGTTATGAAGAGAAATTCTTAAAACGTCTACAGCAGTTGGTTCATTGAAATAACATCCAAGCACAGAGTTCTATCCCCACCAAATCTAGGTTTCTAAGCAGAATATGTTCGCGCATGTTAAAATTTATTATTTGACAGAAGTGAAAAATACTGTTATACCGTACGAAAAAACACTCAAAATACTGGTGCTAAATGATAAAATAAATTAAACCTTTATAAAAAAAAAAGCGAACATAAAATGTTACTTATATGATGTTACGATCGTTTCGACCAAAAAAATATTTCGGTCTAAGGGCTTGTCTGATGAAGAATCGAAAGAATTTCGGAATTCTTATAAGTAACATTTTATGTGTCCTTTTTTTTTTTCACAAAATTTTTATTTATTTTACTGTTCTACAGTGTCAAACAGACGATTCGATTTGTCATGTACTACAATGATAAAATGTCTATGATACGTATCAGAAATTTTAAATATTCTTTATAAACAAGAGAGAACGAAAATTTTTGAATCATGGATTAAGGATTCTTAAAACGAATTATTAGTACTAACGCTGTTTCGTTCAGTCCAGTGGCGTAGCCACGGGGAGAGGGGGGAGGTTAGGGGGTGTTTTCCCCACATGAGGAATTTTTTTTTGTCCTACAAAATGTATTTTATTCACTGTCTAATCATACACACGTATGCATATATACGAGTTGCAGTAGTCGTAACCCCCCCTCCCTATAAAAAATTTCTCGCTACGCCACTGTTTCAGTCTGAATCACTTTTCAAATTATAGTTATCGTTGTCTTAGCAAACATAATGATAATTAGGCCAATAATTAATTAACTATAATTAAATGTAAGTAGCTAATTCATTAATATAGAATTGTCACGTGAAGTGTCTAAAAATCGAAAAAAACTCAGGAGGGATGTAATTCCGCTAATTTAATTACGAGATTCGAAGTGTTATTGACCGAAAAGTAGTGTCATTTTTATACATAAAATTAAAAAAAAATTCAACAACCTTTTAATCGCAAACAATTTATTTGGAAATTTTTATTTAATTTAATTTAATTTATTTATTTATTTGAAGAAAGATGGCCACCTTCTCCTTTTCACACGTCTACCCTTTTTCGAGGACGTACTTCAAACTGTCCAAAAATTTCTTTTCAGGTATTCCTGAATATTGTGTTTTACACAAAGAATTTCATGAATATATCTTTTTTTTTTTTTTTTTTAAGATCATGCCGAACAAGTGAAGAAAATTTTTCGGACCCTGCACCCCATAGGTTACGAATTTCAGAAAATGCTTTCGAGTTTAGCACCTAGTGTTAAAAAACTCACATACATGCAAAATTTAGTATAATTTACTTTTAAATGAAAAATATTGCTGTACGATAAACGATATTGCTTTCCAGTTTCCCTAATAGTTTGGAATATATGGATTTAAAAAAATGAAAACAGACATATTGGTTGTTAAGTTTGGCGATTTTCAGGAACGTAAATTGATCTAGATTCTTGCGGATCCAAGAAATGAACATAAATGTCGCTCATTTAAAAGATTTTAAAAAAAAAGAAGAAAAGAGAAGAATCATGAATGTCTTTCTTTGTTTAAATCAATTTTTCGACTTGTAAAAAAGAGCCCAGGGACGAATTTCGTTGTGTAAATGTACATGGATTATAATAGACTTTGCAACATAATCAAAAAAGAGAGATAAATAGGGCTAACGCATGAATTATGATACTCTTTTAATGTAGAGTGCATATTCAAAAACAACAAGATGCGATCGTTTCGATTGAAATTTTATTCAGTCTTCGTCAGTCATAACCCTTCGTCTCACTAAACAGTGGGAACGATCGTATCTTGTTATCAGTATCATTTTATGTGTGTTTTTTATACAAAGTTTTAATTTATTTTATCTTTTGACACCAGTATTTTGAGCGTTTTTTCTGTATATTAGATTTCGCTGAGAGTATTACATGACAACCATAGTTTGCTGCTTTGTATGCTAGCGTTGATCCTTTGCTAAACTGGGAGAGAAAAAAAGGTGGGTGTATTAATCGCTGTAGAGGGGGCGCTGCAAAATATGCGCCAGCTAGTCCTGTGAAATTTTTAGTTTTGGGTTGGACCAGGGACAGCAAACTTTCAAGAGGACCTCTCAACGGACGACCTACATCCGATCCACTTATATATTTTTTTTAGTTTTGTTAGAATCAGCGGTAGCGTTTTTGGAGGAAGCCCCCTACAGCGATGTTCAATCGGACCCACTGGTGCTTTGTTAATTTCGCATAGTACCTGCGGTATCAAATAAAGTAGCAAAACTGTGCTCGTCACGTGATACTCGAAACGAAATTATATGTATTTCAATGGGCATTATAAACACTGCCAAGGCAAAGAATATAATAATTCTCATACTTTGCTTTCAAAACGCCGGTGATTGTATAAAATATTTCTTTATATATGATTATATAAAGACTTTTCGTACAATGCTGGCTTTCGATTCATTTCCAGCAACATATTAAGAATTCCAAGGCATTAGTATCATTTGCAGTCATTGTTAAAAGGGAATTTGGTGGTTCAAATTAAAAGAAAATTAGAAAACATTACTGACGTTTCTGCTAGTATAATCTTCATTGGAAAAAATAGACCAGGCATTTATGTTCTCTTAAAAAGTCACACAGAATAAGTACGGTCAAGAACTACAATCTACAAGCCTTGATTGTAAGAAATATTTTTTATATTGCACCAGACACATCGGTATGGATTTCCTTTCTGCTTTCAACGTAAATTAGTCACATATTTGTCTTACCCCTCTGCTAACAAATGGCCGAGTGTATAAGAAAATGAACAATGGTAGAAAGCTGGACGTTCAGGGCTCTGGCTTACCGCGCGGATGTTGTGTTGGTTTGAAGTTTGGGCCTTTTTTATTGTGAGCCAAGAGTAGCGTGAATACACGTTAGAACCCTTTAGTCCTACGCCTAAGGTCTTTCCTTCTTTTAGCACAAATACCTAATGCGCTTTGTCTTAACAAAAGAAGTACCTTGAATACCTCTGGAAACTAAAAACGCATTCAAAAACCAATACGCTGGATACTGAAAGTTTTTTCCCCCTACTTTTGAATGTTATATTATTTATGCTATTGTGTTATGGCAAAGATACACGAAGGCTGTCTGCCTAAGGGAGACTTTTAAGGGCGTTCTAACGCAATTGCACGCTACATATGGAGATAACCGTCCAAAACTCCAGACCTTTGTATCGACTGATGCACGGCAGGCCAGAAACCTGGACCTTCACACTTTAGATATCTACCAGTGATCAGTATTTTATCCACCCGACCTTTCTATGGTTGGAAAGGCGGGAGTGATTAGGTCTAGGATGCGTTGAGCAGTGATGTACGCTGTACAAATAGAATGAAAGTATTTTCTAATCGAAGTACTTGACATGATTTATCATTCTCTTAAAAATGTAAAATAAGATAGTTGTCTCTGTTATTCTTACTTATTAAAATATATTCTTACTTAGGAGTGAAATTCAGACATATATGATTATAGAATTCTGATACATATTTCAATGTAAGACATCTCTGGAAAACATTAGTTTCACAAACTTTCTCAGAAGCATTCTTGAAATTCCACCATTTCCTTCTCATACAGATAGCTATCCAACCAAGAATGCACGCGCACATTAATTTTATTAGTAATGAATACTAATTCATGTACTTCAACAATCAGATACTTCCTTGAAACTACCTTACTTTATAATCAGTGTAATCGAATAAGCTCTCTCAAAATCTCTTAAAATTGTAGTACAATTTTCTAGAGAAAAGAGAAAAAAAAATGGGTTAGATCTATTTATAAGCATCAATCAATTTAGCAGAAGACAGGCGAAACTTGAGAATACGCTGCAGAAGAAAACATTCAGAAGAGAGCGCTGCATCCCAACTCTTGTCGTCTGGCCATTGAAATGGGGCCATGCGTATGGCTGGAAGGAATACCCTCAGTCGAACGACGCTATTTATGCAGGATAAAAGGTACGTCGGAGGACATTAAAGATGGCAATTGGCCGAGCATTTTGGGTGAAAGTGAGCCCTAATCCCGTGGAAAGAGATAATCCATTTTAACAGCTTTTAAATGGTCCGCTTCCTTGAAAGCGAGTGCTCTTGAAAGAAAGAAAAAAAAAAGAGCGCATCATCGAACTATTGCTTGGAAAGTTCGAATGCGCAGAAAGTTTTGAGCTGATCTCTGCCCGTGTAAATGCACTTCACTGTTTTAAGTTGGATAGTTAAGCACACGTCTGCGTTCAACGATGCAAAAATTTCTTGAGTGTAATTTTTATGAAAGACGACGCCCATCGTCACAATCGGGAACGATGAACCTTTTTAGTCGTTCACCTCAATAGGCGATAACCTTGTTAACCCGCCTATTAAATGAGTTGCGTCATTAAATCGTAGAAAATGTAAATTAAGGATTGGTAGTTATATCATTAATTACCACGAAATAAAACGAGAATGTCTAATTTAATAATCGAACACTATGAACACTATTTGTAACATAGCACAACAGTGATTTTAAAAATACTGTATTATATAATAGATATTTTATAATTAATAAAAAATTACTTTTTAAAACCTCATCCATGAAAAATTTGCATTAAAAATTAACAGTCGTCGAAAGATGCACAGCTAAACTCTTTCAGAGGAACGTTGTCATGAACAATAAATGATTATAACAAGAAAATGATGAACATATTCTGGTGTTTTGAAGAATAAATAATTACGGCTTTGCAAAATAACACGCATAAAATGTACTTCAAGTTTAGAAAACACGTTCCGGACGAAAAAATGTTCGCCCAAAACGTGTGTCCTGAAAGTTGAGTACTTTTTATGTGTGTTATTTTTTACAAAAAATTAATTATTTCAATAAATGATTATACTACACATCGTTATCAATTTAAAAAAAACATAATCACATTCACTGTTTTATTGATACTTACTCTTCCTAAATAACGTAAGTCATAGATTTTAAAATGTTTAGTTCCTAGAAGCAGATATAGGATCGCTGCCACTATCTTTTAACTATAGATACCTATGTAGGATCCATGCATGAAAGCATGGATCCTACTTAGATATCTATAGTTAACGCTAACCGTCTGTAAGAAGGATAGTAACTCCCACTTATAGTTCTTCTGTTTGACATTTTGTGATAGGAGCCTATCACAGAAAGATGGAGGAGTGCTATAAAAATTAGTTCGGCATTTTGGTCATTACTACTGGTGTGTAAATACCTGCGTACCAGGTAACGCTATAACAATCACTCATCGACATTGTAATAACGTGAATATGTTTAATATAACAATATTTACAAATTAACTAGTAGATATTCAGTGGAATCTGCTTCAAAATCTAAACAAAGAAATTGGGGCTGTTTTGATTTCCTTATAAGCTTAGAGTATTTAACCCAAATAAATCTACAGAATATCTGTTTAACACTAGAAGCGCCGCGCTTTCCTTTTACCTAGAAACGCCAGCAGCAGTCAAATTGACTGCTCAAAGAATTTCGTACATTTATTTAAATACAAAAAGTTTATGGTATTTTTAAAAGCTTTTTTAAAGAATAAAATGTTAATTTTTGTTAAAATACATGCTACAAACAATATTTTCACTTACTTTTTAATAAAACTCATTTTAATGCTATTCGCAATTTTTACATATTAGAATTTTTTCAATGCTGGAAGTGGATTTACCACATATGAAATATGAACATTTCTGGCACATATCACTTGTTTCGTTGTTCTTACAAAATCCAATTTGGCACTGCCGTCTCTTTTTTGAGAGTTTGTTAGTAATGTTCAAAATTTCTGAGGGCAGTTGTGCACTTGTCTGTTTCTTCAAATGACTCGCTCTCAATTCTTCTGCCAATCGAAAAAGAAAGTTATGTCTTATTACAGATTTACCACTCATTTCTCAATGGATAATGCAGGCATTAGTTCCTGCCAAATCCAGCATATTATGGAATATATTGCACGGGTCATCTACTGGAAACAGCCCGCACAGAATATTTACGTGTCATTTGGTCAATAATGTCGACTCCACATTTGGTTTTGTTGTAGAATTCTACTGTTTCTGGAAGTTTTTTCACAGTTTGTGACTCTACATTTACATCTGTATGCAAGGTACTTAGAAGCAGGATATTTTTATTCTTTTTACCCTGATACACTGTCAATGTAGTGTCTCCATTTTTCAGTAAAACGGCTTCGTGAAGCTGAGTTTTTGATTTCCTGATATCATGCGGAATTTCTTTTCGATAACTTCTTACTGTCCCCACAAAACTTGTATTTTTCATTTTAAGTTTTTTAGCTAATGAAAGCGAGGAAAAATAGTTGTCCACTGTCATATTTCTACCTGTATTCAGATAAGGGCTCAGAAAGCACTTTACTATATTTTCAGGAAGGCTTTCATTTTCATTTCTTGCGTTATCCTTTCCAAGGTATGGAAAAGCATTGCACATAAACTTTGAGTCAACATCAACTAGCCTCCAAAATTTTATACCAAATTTATCTGGTTTATTCGGCATACATTGAATAAACTTGCACCTAAGTTTTGATGGAAATACTTGTTCATCCAACACCAGATTTTCTCCTGACTTATAAGAAAGAGCACAGTTTTCTATAAATTTGTTCCAGATGTCTGAAAACATAGCAAACTTATCAGTTTCTAACATTGACTCCTGTTTGACTTCAAATAAAATCTTATATTTTCCATGCTATCTCGAAAACGATTACGGGACATTGTTTTTTTTTAAATGGAGGGGGGATGGGGAAGGGGGCGGAAAATGACAAGTATTTCATGGATTAGAGAAATAGTGAATGAAAGGAATATGCAGAGGAAATGTTTCTTCATGATAAGATTTTTTCTGCGTGATAGAGTACGATGAATAAACTCAATTTCACTAGCAGTCAATTTGACTGCTCGTGGCGCTTCTAGGTATACATAAAAATATTTCCATTAATTTTATTTTCATTCAGTGCATATTTGGCGCCAATAATTTTCAAGGTTTTTTAAGAGAATTCAAAAAATTATGACTTCCTAAAGTAAAGGGTCTTTTAGGAATCCAAGCTAAAATGGCGAAAACAGTCAAAATGACTGCTCTGGCACTTCTAGTGTCAAATATGTTTCATGCTCTAAAAAGGGGTATAAAGTGTGAACTATGGTATTGGAAATAAGTTGCTTTCAAATAGAGAACAAGAATTAAAATATAGAAATTCACTTTGAGATCCCACTACCATTTCTATCAAAACAACATCGTGACATTTTAAACAACAGTCAAACTGTCTTTAACTGTAATTTGAGTCACAGAAGATATCATGGGAAACACTTTACAAATGTGTTCTATATGATTTCAGCTTTACAGCAAGACTTATTTTGGAAATCCTGTCAGTGGCGGCCCGTGGTCAAAACTGTCAGTGCAGCCGGAAGCATACGAGCCCCCCCCCCCCCTTTCCTCCCGACAGGATTGGAAAACCTTTGTTACTGAATTCGAAAGCTGGCGGATTAAGCCCTCACCGAGGAAAAAAAAAATTACAAAAAAAAGTAAGAGATCCTATTTTACTTCCATAAAATGGACATAAATTTCAACCAGCCGCTCTTATCCTCAAAATTGCATTAATCCGTGTCTGATTCGAAGTTTCCTCAGAATTTTCTTTTGTAACGATAACTTGAGAAGAAAAGAAAAAAAAGAAAACTTACTTATTTTTTATAAGTCAAATCAATCCTCCTTTTTTTTAAACATGCGAATCGGTCAGTGATGTCTCCATAAAAAGGCGTTGTTTTAATTCAGATATCAATAATTTTATAAAAGCTCTTTAAAATTTCCCATGTTTAAAGAATTTTCTCGCTCGCCATGTCCTCTAAATGCCAGTTCTTGCTTACTTAAAAACAATACTGCTTTGATGGGTAATTGTCCATTCATAAGCGTCTATTCAGGCTTACCTTCTTGATAAATTCAGCAATATAAAATCGATAGTTTTCCAAACATATATTCTCCTTACCCCCTCTCTCACTTCTCGTCCGAGCGAATCAGTTAATCGAGTTCTCAAGTTCAGCCGCCGTTAAAAAATCTTTCATCGGCTGTATCAGCTGCATACTCCCTATGCCGGAAAGGCTGCTTACGTAGTCGTTGTCATGGCAACGGTGCTGCCAATTTTCTTTTCAGCGCTCTGGGCTGAACCAAAGATTTTCCCAATTGAATTGCGGGAAGATTAAAGTGCTTTTTTTTCTGAATGAGCGATCCGGCCACAATGCGTTTTTTTTGTTTGGTTTTTTTCGGAGAGTTTTTTAATTTACCGTAGGAATTCCACTTCTAATCTGAATTTAGGGAAATTAGTAGAATAAATTATTTTAAAGTATGTGCTGATAATTTCAAGTGCAGCCCGGCTGTATATCCCACGAACCGCCACTGAATCCTGTTGACATTTGTAGGGTCAAACGAGTATATGAAACTAGCAAATAACTCAAAAAAATTGCAAAATTCTTCCACAGTTTAATTTTTCAACGTTTTCTAAGAGATAATGATTTACTAATTATCTTTTAAAATGTAAAGCGATTGAAATAGTACTGTATTTTAAAAAGAATTTATTTGTGAAAAAGATCATACGCTTTTTAATTCAAAACTGTGCATAAAAATAGCGTATCGGTATAAAAAGATTTAATACACTATATTTTTTATTGCATTTCAAAACTTTAAAGCACTTTCCCTTCAACTTACTTCCCCTAAAGAACCTTGCTTTCTTACAAACACTGTATTTTTCCTCTCGTAAACCGCTAAATATGTTAAAATGCTTCTAATTAACAGAAAAGACTCATTAACAAAATTATGCTTATCACAGCTTTAATATTTGTAAAAACAGTATTTAGATGCCATCACTTCTCGACAAAATGTTTAATTTTTCACACACAGATTATTCCCAAGTGATATTTTCGAGAGAATAAACACGTCTTGTGGCATCAATATCTTTTATCCTACTCCTCCCACTCAATCCCAGGACACGAGAAAACAGTTAAGTTCATTTACTATTCATAAAAAAACCGCATAAATATCGCGGTAAAGTAAAGTTTATTAGCTTTGCCTAATTGCATCTAAGATATAAGGAGGAATTGAGACGCATTACTCACGGGCTTAATTAGATAAGCTGGAAACCAGACTAATCTTTATCGCGGCCTTGAAGGGAGACATCTAATGACCTAATTGTTAATTAATTTAAAATAATGTTTCGTTAATTTTATTTATATTTTTAATCATTCTGATTTTTTTTTCATTTTTAAATTTTATAATGTCCTTAGTTAATTGTAAAGAGCTGTTCAATACCTAAACGAAAAGAATGCATTTTAGAGATAGATGAGAAAATATTTTTGTTTGAATTTGCTGTTAGTGATAAAAATATGTTTATTTCTTGGGACTTCTTGAAGTAATTGAAGGAAGACCATCAAAACATTTTTAACTAGCAAAGTTTTTAATAAAAGTTTTCTTAAAAGCAGGTATTGTTACATTATATCTAGTAGAAGATTTTATCAAATACTCAGGTAGATATTTCAGTTATTAAACTCATTTTGTGATTCCATAACATCACAGAAGACATTTTAATAATTTATCAAATGGTGGGAACTAGAACGCGAAAACAAAACGTATTTCAAACGTAAATTCAAAATGCCTTTTGTAGATGGAGTAATTGATTAAAAATGTAACAAACAAACGTAAAAAGTAATTGATCTCTGTGTTGAAAGCAGCCGAACTTTATTCTTCTTTAAAATATGAGCAAGATTTAAAAATAAAAAATATTTTAGAAGCTGCAGATTTAAATATACTTTTATTTGAAAATTACTTAATGTTCTTATTTTAAAGTTACTTCTTCGAGCCAAATATAGCCTACAAAAGTAAATTTAGCAGATTTCAGGAACGATGCATTAAGCGCTGTTTAAACTTCTGATTACACGAAAGATATGGATGAATCATAGTTCCAACGCATTTGAAGAGTTAGTTTCTACACCAATGTTTTTTTTTTCTCACGATCAAACAAGCAGCTTTCTAATAAGCTGTAATGAAATCTGCCATTTGTCGAAATGCACGAACGGCAATTTGCTTGAATCACGCTTTTTGCGTGCTATAAGTGTACCACGGGAAGCTACAGTGCATGATGATTATCAACGTTGACATTGGTTTTCGCTGTTCATAACCAGTATACACAAAAAAAAGAAAGAAAAACGAGCATGTTAAAACGCAAGATTTCAATCAAATCTGTCACGCATAACAGAAATACTACTACTACAAGAGTGGAAGGTCACAGTTAACTGAAGCAAACGAGATGGAGCATGTCATCAGTAGTGAAATCATTGGGAATGAGCATCTAAATCATGTTCACTACTGATGGGAATTTTGTAAAAGCGTTTTAATCTATCATCATAAGACTGATTTTAGGCTGAAAATCGAAATTTTTCTCATCCATTTTCTTCTTTGACTTGTTTTATGCGAAATAGTGAAGTTTAATAATTGATTGTAAATATATCAATATACACAGTGTTCTACATAAAATCATCAAAATATTGTGATGAATTCGCCTTCTCGTACAAGATTACAACTCAAAATGGCGTTCATGAAGAAAGCACAGAAAGGAATTACATTTTTACTGATAAAAATTTCGTTACTTTTATCAAAACTTTGTGCTTGTTAGCGTATTCAGCGTGGCGCGTGTTATAGTTACAAATAACTGCCGCACAACTTACGGGTAAAAATAAAGTAAATGTTTTGTTCAATGTGCCTACATTTGAACTTCGATAGGTGAACAGATTCATATAATAAACTTGAAAATACAGTAAAATTTCTATAAATGACCCCCTTTTCCAACGACCAATTTTTTGATGCACCGATTTGTTACCCTATCTACTTAATGTTAAAAGTCCTCTTGAAAAGACCAGACAACCTTTAAGGAGCGACCTATCCCAGTTCCGCATCCGGACACTTTCTTGCGTTTTTCCGGAAGTAAAAGTTACAAACAACCGTATTACAAAACAGTCGCTCTACAAGTGCAAGTATAGTAGACTCCTCCCCTTTATAACACGGGTTCATTCAAGATGGATTCCTATAGCACGGTGGAAAAATTCTGACCTAGTACGTATAACACGCTAAAAGACGCTCGTATAACACGGTATATAAGAATGGGATAGTTGTTTTGATTTTATTACGTTTTCGCACAAATGATGTTGATGCTGTGACTTACATGTTTGTATTTTTATGATTTTCAGACACTAATGAAGAGTCTGATGAAGAAAGTGTACCTGTTGACGTGACTAAACAGGTCGAACTTAAAATGAAAGCCCAGGAGACTTCAACGCAAATAGATTTTGCTATGGAAAATTCGAAAATCATGAAGAATATCAGGTTAAATACTATTTTGTCAGATATAGAAAATAAAATGGAGAGGGAAGTCCTGTCGGAAAAAAAAATCCGAAATTTTTAATTATTTATAAAAAAGTTTAATTTTAAAATATATTTTTGTCTATTTACTTATATAAACATTAGTACGCAACTTCATAAATAACAACACAAATAGTATTTTTAGCGGTTATTTTTCCCGCTATCAAATGTTTATATTTCTCTACCTATGTTAACGACCAAACTTTTGCAGAACGGAGGATGGTCGCTCCCGAGAGATTCACTGCCCAGCAAACACACACAGGTTCTCTGAACGTCTATTAACGTTCAGAAAACTTCTTCTGAACATTAATAGACGTTCAGAGAACCTGTGTGTGTTTGCTGGGTGTAGTCCATTTTATATCACGATATAGATTTGTATTTGATAAAATAAAATACAAATCTAAATAGATCAATACAAATCTATTATATAGATGATTATTTTTAATAAAAATAAAACAAACAGTAATAGTTATTTATTTATTTAAATGCCTATTTCTGCAGCTACATGCGCATTCAGACATAGCAAATAATTGAACTAGTCAAAAAATTCTTTTGATAGTTATCTTACAAAAGATAAACAGCAGTTCTTTTCATCAGTTTTCAGACAATTAACGGTTAGAATTTCAAAGTAGTTCAGCATAATCTTCTATTAAACATTTGCCGTACAACGTTTCACCTATGTAAGTCCAGGGCAAGGCAGAATCTGCATTTGAAATACAATTTAAAACGTCATTATCATTTACAAAACGGCTTTCTGCTCTTCATTATCAGTATTATAGAGATCTCTTTTTATCGTTATTTAGATATTCCGTGGAACATTCATGAAATTGTATGATACCGTGGAACAAGAAATAAAATTATATCAGATTGAAAATATAACTACTCATTAAGGTAAAGTAATTAAAAAACCTTGTAAAAAACACACATAAGAAGTAAAAGGAAAAAGGATACGCGTTTCGTTCAAAAATTGTTTTGAACTTCTTCAGTCCAAGCCCTTCGACGTAAAGCTTTACGTCGAAGGGCTTGGACTGAAGAAGTTCAAAACAATTTTTGAACGAAACGCGTATCCTTTTTCCTTTTACTTCTTATGTGTGTTTTTTACAAAGTTTTTTAATTACTTTATCGTTTAACACCAGTATTTTGAGTGTTTTTTCAGTACTCATTAAGGTGTGCGATTTTCCTCTACTAATACACATGAAATTAGTTTTAAAAATTTCTTCCAAAATTCTTTTCAGGAACTTCTGAAAATCTTTCAAAGACTCTCGAAATTCCTTTTAAAATTTAACTAAACATAAAGTAAAGCAAACGCTACGGGACTGCAGGATACATATGTTAAACAGTTTTATGTAAAATTGTAAACACACTATTAATTCTCAGAGAAAATAAACTTGATTTTTGAAATGTATAAATTATTGACGTAGTATTGATTATTGGCTGTGAAAAAATATAATGGCTGGTAAATAGTCGCACTTGGAGAGAAACGGAACTTTTAAGAGTGGGGGGAGGAGGGATATTTTTACACAGTGAATCTTATCACGAAAATTCGTGAGAATGCATCTTGATTAGGTGTATCACAGTACATAAACAAGCATGACGTAGCCAGATGTCACTCACAAATAAATGAATAAATAAGTAATCGTAAAGAAGAAGAGGCTGAAAATGCACGTTTCTTTAGATGTAGGAACACTGAACACAGTACACGAACACAATGCATTAAAGATCACAAAGTACATCCAACAGTGTGATGACCCATATTTGTCTTAACGGCAATAACTAACACTTTTATGAAGTAGACATTTAATTGCACTGATTATAATATTTACGGAACAAAGGAAAAAGCGGCTGCTAAGTAATTTCTCAAAAATTAAACGTCCTGCATCTTTAGTTTTCGGCTATGAACATCGTTCTGTCACACGTCTAACATGAGAGCATGTTCTTGCACCGAGCGCTGCTTCTTGATGTCCACATGACTGCTCTTTCGCACTCGAGCAGTCTGATCTGCGCGCCACTTGTATATCGCACGGTGACCAAAGCTGCTACCACAACAGCAAAGAACAAGAAAACTGCAGAATCCCAAAGACAGCAGATTTCTTCTTTATTTCACTAACAAAAATCAACAGATTACTGTTTTTGTAAATGTATGTATGTAATATAAAAACCCCTTTTAAACTTTTTATACTAAGCTTCCCGAGTTCATATTTGTTTTTGTCATTAATATTCTCTAAACAAAGGTGATTTGACCACCTCGTTGGTGCCACTATGAGTCTAAAGTATTTTCTCTTTAAAAATCCGGCAGACATGGTTTTTCCTGGTAGACTTTGGCTCCGCCTTGTCTGTTAGTCACGTGGTATTGCTACGTATCGTAGAGAATCTTTGCCTTCAACCTTTAGCTCACTATCCCCATTTAAATACAGCTGCGCTCTGAATCTGAATCCTTTGCTTTTTGTATACTCCAAATTGTTAACCAATTTATTGATTCATGCTACGAAAATAAAAAGGTGTTAATTCTGAACTGCGTCTTTGATGACAGCCTGACTTTAAATAGTGAGGCTATTCCTATATCGCGTGTATACATATAATTAATCACATTTTTCCAACAATCGAACACCTTTTTGAGCTATATTCTTCAGGCCATTTCATGGCAGCAACTCTAGCTTGGACTATGCCGGAACACCCAGAGAGAGAGAGAGAGAGGAGGTGGGGTGTCCTTCATATCCCAGCGGTTAACGACTTTTTAACTGAATTCACATACTATAGTTCTTTGTATATTACAAAATTTATGTCTGAAATATTCAATAATCTTTCGACCATTTTGAACACTGGAATCCACCGAAAACCGTGCAAGCAATTCTAAATTCATCACAGTTGAAATGTTGCAGTAAGTTTCTAATTTTAACCATTCAAAACAAACGGAAAAAGATACATTTCTTCATGATTTCTTACATTATGAAATATCACCTTTGATCAGGAAGTTTCATTGTATAACCGTGATACAGTATCCGTCCAGCGGTTAACATTTCCTCCCAATTTCATTTTGTTCTTTGTACCAGTATCAAGCGAAAAACCAATGGACCTTTAGCTTTTGATTTCATTAGTAAGCTAATCGACCAGTAAGCGCAACACGAAGAGCACTCCCAAAAAGATCATTTATCTTACTTTTCTTCAAAATAGAAACATGGCTTTTATCGCTTGGGTTACTGTTTATTTCCCGTAGTTTTAACTCTTTATTAACGAACGCTGTGTATTCTAATCAGATATTGGGTGAGCTATACATTTAATAAATTTCCCTTTTTGGGTTACATCGGGAAAAGGCCCCTTAACAATCTCTAATATTCACAAATTAAATTTGATAGATTGAATAACTGAGAGGAGGTAATATTGGTTTTATGAATTATACCTAACTGTCACAAATACTGATCATTGAAACAAGTTTATTTATTAATAGGAGAGTTCATAAAGTAAGTCACACTTACAGAATTTAGGTTTAAAAAACAAAAAAAAAATTATTGAGACGTGCCCTATAATACAACATGATAGAGATTGCGTAGAAAAATAGAGTACTGTATGTTTATAGAGTACACTATTTTCTACACAATCTTTCATTCGCTGCAGACATTTGTAAGAACGTTGCATCTTTTCACGACTGGTAATTTGTAATGCAAATTTTTCATGGATGAATTTTTATAAAGAAAATTCAAGGCAGAAAATTATTCCTTAGTCCTAAAGCCACCTTAGAACAGTTACCCGAACCTCATCCTTTTGGAAAAAGTCTTCTACTGAAATGCTTTTTGAGCTTGTCGAGCACGAAAAAATCACAGGATACTAGACAGACTGTATGATGGATGTTGTCATCCAAAACTGCGAAGCAAACACTGTATTGTGAGGTCTTTATTTGTCGTATAGGAGAACAATGCTTTTACTTAAATTTATATGCCCATGTTATTCACTGCTTTGGACAAACCTCTGAGTGTTTCGCTGTACAATTAAGCATTGATGGTGTTGTCCTTCTTCATTAACTCTGCGTAGAAACTCCTTCGCAATCGAGGAAAAAAAAAACAGAAGCCATAATTTTACCAACTGATGAAAGAAACTTTTCAACAAAAAAATCATAGTATTTTGTATACTTTGGAGTAAGATTGTAGCTGGCATGGCATTTCTTTTCTTCGTACTACGCAGCAATTATTGTCTCTGTTTGAATGAGATTGATACTGTTGGGAGCCGTCGAACTAAATTATCGTCAGCACAAGCTTCGCTCTTGTTTTGTTGGGTTGCAATCTGTGGAGGAACAAATGTAACTTTGAACCCATGAAGTATTTATTTACAAATGAATTTTGGTAGATTGAATTACCGAGAGGCGACATTGTCGGTTTAATCAATTACATATTTAACTGATATAAATACTGACAATTACCCCGGATTTATTGATACTTGCAAATTGAAAATGGTTGTGCTTATAGTTTTTAGAAATGCACAGTAATGTTGACACATTACAGTCTATGGACAGAGATTATTGAAATCGAATTCTGAAGACAATAATTTGTTACAAACAAAATGAAATTAGTATATCTGACTGCAGTGATGATAGCAAGTTCTCCATCGAAAATTATATGGATGTATCAACCACTATCATAGGGCATACAAAATAAATCTCACAGGATTATACTTTAAAGGCAGTGATTTAAATATATACATATAGTTCAGAACTCAGCCTGCCTAAAAAGACTACTTTTCTAGCCGATAAAAGAAAGTAGTTCGGAACAGAAAATTTTTGCAGTACCAACGGCCCTGATACTTGTTACTCGTTGAGCAATTCATGAAAAAGGAGTACACATGACATTCATGCATACATTTAAGCTAAGGAGATTAGTAATAAAACAGCATTAGTAAAACTGTGTATAAAAGATGCAATAAAGCATAAAATATTCCTTTATAATGAAATAAGAAAGAAATGGCATCTGAATAAAATTAGGAATCATATCTTAAGTTTGAAGAGAAGTGCTTTACTCTACTACTGGCTGTCAGGAAGTATGACGATCACAGATATAATATGATTAAATTATAAGCAGCTGAATCTTCGCCTTTCGGCAGGATTAAAGATTTTGCAAAGCTGTTTCCCCGCGTTTTCGAAATCCTCAGATTCGTCATTAAGAGCTATTATAACTGTCTGAGAATGGCATTATGTTAATTTCGACTTACATGTTAAAACTGCGCTTCTTGTAAAACCTATTATACAACATTCGGAACTCGAGAAAAAATAATGGAAATTTTTTTATATATAGCCCAAATATGTATGTTTAAAAATTTTTTTAGCATACACCTTTTTGGAAATAGCAAACAAACTCAAAGAAAGCTTTTTTTTTCTTTTTCTCCAAGGGCGGGCACTTGACCATGCGTCATTCTTCACTATAAATGCCCGATGTATTGGCCATTTCATTGTCGGAGCTCCAAGTGAGCGACTAACGTTACTCCTTATGAAGGGAATGGACAAGTTAACACCCAAGGCGGGATTCGAGCCTGGACTCCAGATGTGACAGAATGGTTCGAATGGTTCGCTACATCACCTGGGTGGCTAACTCGAAAAATTAGTTTTATAGAAAACGCATAAAACATTCCCAACTGCTATAGAAATTTATATTCTATTATATGTTGCAAGTGTCAGCTTTTAAAATTTTGTCTCTTTCTTTAAGATAATTTACTTGACCCATTGAGATCCCGCCCCTCCTATATATATTAGCAGTAATCATTGACATTTTTTTAGTTAAAACACTATGTATGGGCGCGGATAGTAGGCGTGATGAGGTAAAAGGTGTCGGAATTTGTTTTTGATCAAAAACATAAATTGTTTTTAGGAGCTTTCACATTTTATCGATTCTTTTGTCCATAATTTCATGCATTATTTGGCAAGATTTACACTCATTTAAAAGCTCACTAACTGCATTTCGTATCATTAAATTTTAACTGCTTATTGTATATGCATGTTCTTTTCTTGTATATCCAAAAACTTTAAATAAACTAATACATCCCTGAAAATTTGTGAAGTTCTGTTATTATTTTCACTTTAGAAAAGGTCTAAATGGCTGACTATCAGAAAAACAATTTTTTTAAATATATTTTTTTAAACCACTATTCATGTTTTATTGTGGAGGGATAAAATGGGTCTACAGTTGGGTTCAGTTAATATAACATGTTCTCAAATGCTCCTAATAAACTCCTAATAATGCTCCTAATAATAAATCTGAAGGCTGATTACTAATGACAGAAAATATCATTTTAGATTAAAAATCATTTTAGATCAAACGATTTGTATTTTGATCAAAGAAAATACTTACTAAATTTACCCATTTTACTACCACCTTAACCGACAATAATGAGATGTCGGAATACAATGATTATCTAGCACCTAAGTCTAATAAGTCTGAACATAACATTTTTAAATTTGAATAAATTTGAAAGTCATGAAAATAAATAAACAAAATTTGATAAAGTGTGTTAATATTTTTAGCTTTTTTAAAAATCTATTATAAATTTTACCTCCATCTACTACCCATTTTACGCAACTTTTATGGAAAAAAACAGCTCTTAATAAAGTTTAATATTTTTGCATTTAATCCTAATATGATTACATAAAATTTTCTCAGGTGTGAAGGTGATGAATACAAGGCATAAATTAACACAAAAATTTCAATTTTTAGAATTATAAATATTAGAAAATAGCCCATGAATACAAAAAATGTCTGTTTTTATGAAATGTATGTGTTAATGTGTGAATTTTTTGTGTAATTAACACATAACACACACACTCACACGCACCTTTAAATGCGTTAATTATTCGGCTTTTTAAAAATCTATTACACATTTTATCCCACCTGCTATCCATTTTACTCAACCTTTATGGGAAAAGCAGCTTTTAATAAATAATAGTGTTTTTGAATTTAAAAATACTATTAAATTTTCCCAGGAGTGAAGGGAATGAATGTATTGTATAAAGTAACACAAAAAAGTTAAATGGTTAACTTTATAAATAACAGGAAACAGACCATGAATACAAAAATGCCGATTTTCCTACACATTTTACTTCCCCATAATTTATAATTCATGAAATTGTTTATTTTAATGATCATTTCCGCAAAAGAATTCCTTTTCAGGAAGTCAACTAAATTTAAATTAGCTTTAATTGAAGCTGGTGAATAAGAAAACTTAAGCATTTTGTTTGCTTCAATGGCAGTGTTTGTTAATATGTTTTTCCAGTTTCAAGAAACTTAATATTGCGTTAAAATTGTATCACCAGAAAAAGAATGAAAAAGATCCGTAATCAATTGATTATTCAAGTACGGTGCAGTTGTTTTTTTCTTTTTTTTTCCATTTACGACTATACTAAGCATAAATAAATATTCACATTTATTCATATGTGTATCTTTAGAAAATACCAGTAGCGTAGACATGATTTTATTTCCGGGTGGGGGTATCAAATTGTAAGCTAAAGCTCAATTCTATGATAATTTCAAATTATGAGCTAAGTAATGGGTCCCACTTCTGGGGGGGCTGCAGCCCCCTCGGCCGCCCTCTGTCTACGCCCCTTGAAAATGCAAACAATAACTGAGAAAATATAATTTTTAAAGCATGTTAAATTAGAATTTGATAATCTTAAATATGTATACTCAGCAAACTTTTTAGCACAAGCCTTCAAACATAATTTAAAATGATGCCGAATGCAATTAATAAACTTTTTAATGAGTGTAAATCTTGCCAACTAATGCATGAAAATATGGAAAATAAAACTATATAATGTGAAAGTATTCACAAACTGTAAACTAAATAATTCGCCAGCTTTTTTCCTCTCCACTTACACTGTTACGTTACGCATTTTTCCTGTTTATACCTTCCAAGTTTAATGGAAATAACATATTAAAGATTCCGAAGATAAACATTACACCGTTCTTGTATAAGGATAAATCTATCTTAAAATAAAACTTGCTAAGAGTTGTCCTTCATTTATCGATATTTAAAGCAGTGACAAATTGAAAAATAATTCAGAGGCGTTTTGAAACAATGTAGTGTGAATTAACACATGTTAAAATTACATTGTCCGCTACTAAATGTGAATGAACTCTATTAGTGTGATCGCTGATTATAATATTTTCATCAAAATTTATATGGAGACACTTAAGTGTATTTTTCCTCCATTTTTTGAAAAAATTCCTCGACGTAGAGATAAAGTCTGTAAGAAGTATGTATTGAGGCTATCCGAATTTATTTATCTGATATTCAAATGAATTTCACTCAACTGCTTTAATGCATACCAATGAGTATCTGTTTTGAGTGCGAAGCAACGCACTTGTACCCAGTGATCCAATATTAGTATTTTAGTATAGTAATGAATATTTCAGCTTTCTCTTTTTTAAATAATTCATTCCATTAATAGCCTAAGGTTGTTAAAGACCGAATTACAAATTCTATTAATGATAGTATCTTCACGAATTGTGTGAATTGTGAATTGTGAATTTTTTGTTTTGTTTCCGATAAGTGATGAAGAATGTAAAAGTGCTTTTTTATCATATGATGCACAGCAATTGCTCAAATACATTCATTTCTCATTTTAGTCTCGTTCATTTCTTAGTAAATTAATGGAAATGAACTGCGTCATTCTATGAATATGTAGTTTTTAGGAATATCTGAATGTCATTTCCTTCAATGACAGATTTACCGTAGTTGCTTCGAATAATATTTCAAACATGTCATTCATACATAGTTCAAGGTAAAACATGTTTGCTCTTTTATTTTTTCCTTCATTTTTAAGTAATGAGGATTAAAAAATTATTAAAAGTATAGATACGAGTTATTTATGTAATGTAATATGGTACATTCTAAAATAAGAGCAAACATTATAATGCAAGAATATTAAAGATAAGAATAAAAACGAACAGAATATTTTAAATACATTCTCAATTACCTCGCAGCTGCTTGGTAAAATCTTAAATAAAAATTACATAAAAATCGTAGAGAAATGCATGGGTTTAATTTACTTCAATTAGTTTAAATTATAAAAATTGCTCGTTCAAAGAATTCTAACAATATATCTTGTTTTGCTGTATTTCATATTACTTTTCAATTTAAGAAGGCTTCAAATCCGAAGGAAATACAATGTCTGTCACAAAGAACATCTTAAAATACTTTTGAGGGGGATGTATCTTAAATTTTTAAAATTACGACAATGCATGACAAATCTACTTGAGGATTACAAAAATCGACTTGAAGCACACTGCTACTATGACAGACCAACTCACATATATTTTAGCATTCAAGAGTAATTTATTTACAGGGTCAGCCAAAAGGTTTTCAATACATTAAGGCCTATGGCTACCTTCAATTCATTAGCAGCCTATGACCAATTACTATTTCGACTACTCTAGAAACTATCGTAAGCTCTGAAGCTTTTGGCGAAACATCGCCAAATTAAGTGCCAAAAGTAAATCTTCAAACTGAACACAGCTTGGCAATATCTCAAATATATCTATCTATAAATCGCTAACTTTAGTATTATTGTGTGTATCGTATCTCTTTCAATTGATATTACTTTAGATGAAGTGTACCGAAAATATTTATGATTTATTAGACTTACAAGGTATGTGGTGTCCACACCAATTTTTTTACACACCATTTATCATCTATTAGTTAACAACGTAACTTTGAAGATTTTCTTTTTACTGCCTCCTGTAAATTAAAATGCATTACTCCATTAAAAAATCACAATATATATATCTTTCTAATGACAATTCTCTTATACGATCAACTTCTGTGATTTTTAGAATACACATATATTCCAAAATAAATCAACCACAGGGAAACAAGCCAGATCTTTTTCATCTGTAACTTTGGTATATGCTGAATCCAAACGTGTCATTAACAGACATAAATATCTTGTAAGGAAAACATATCACTGATGAACTTTTTAAAGTGTAGAATGCATGAAGTGGAAAATTTTCGAACATCACGTAAAAGATGTGTAGGCTGCACAGCCCAGGTGATTTAGCTTACCCTCGAACTATTTTTAGAGACGTTTCAACAAAACTATACCGCAATTGTTTAAGTATCCTCACTGAGCATTAAGTAAAATGACAATTTTGTTTTCATAGCGCAACGAGTGATTTTTAAAATGCATGAAACTAATAAATTATTATTTTTTTAATTAAAATTCATTACTATACTGTACTTTCTAGCTTTGAAATAGAAATGTACTTCATGAAATGATTATTTTTTTCAATCGAAAAAAAATGTCGCCTTATTAAAAAATAATAATTATAAAGGAAGGGAAAGTAAGTTTCAAACAGTTTGAAAAATCGCTCAAATAATTTGAGTTCTTTGAAGTGTCTGGTAAAAAGAATAAGTGGGGGAAATTAAATCTTAAAAACAACTGAATTTCTAAATTTAGATCTATATATAAAGAAAAAAGATGTGAGACTAGTTAAAACCTCTTATCTAAAATACATGTAGATATTACATAACTGTAATGTAAGAGTATTAAACAAATATTCCTTCTAGCACACATTTACTGTCATCTCGTTGTCTTGCGCTAGTAAAATTCAAAATATATCATAGGATTACAAGTTTTTCACGTTAAGCCAAAAACATTAGTTTTGATTAAGTTGAAATCATTTCTTTCTTCGATAAATTGTTTCTCGCTGAAAAAATAATGGCTGAGCAGGTTGAAAACCCATCTGCAGCTTTTTTATGAAGATTCGTTCCCATAGTATTAACCTCTGCTCTAACGTAACGATTAGGGGATTTTACGAGACTATGGGTGACTTAGTATTATTTACAAGAACCCAACTTGTTCCTCCCCTCTAAATATATACTTTTTAAATGTCATATTTTATGAGTGTTACCACTCATGTGCATCAAATCATCAAATTTAAGTTTTATTTACAGTCTTATATTGTAAGTATTAAGTGTAAAAAATTAAGTATTTTTCTTGTTAGTTTGCTGAAATTAATACAATCACATTTTTTATAATTGGCAGTAAAACCCTAAAAAGAAATTATGATCATAATAATACTTATGCAGTAAGTATTATAATATACTTTGTACAAAAGTATGACTAAGTGTACAACCAAATGACAATATATGTTGTACATTTGTCGTTTGATCGGTATTGTGGCCAGAGAAGTGGCTAGTAGGATGGTACTAGAACAGAAGCTTTCTTAGCTACTGTAATTCCTTATTTTGAGATAAATCATAGAAATTGAAGTAGATAGACTTATAATTAAATTTTTATTTAATTTTAATCAACTGAAAAGCTGTTTAATGGCAAGTCGAGGAATGGCGGTTTCGCTTGAATCAAGTTAAAGGCCCGTTTTTTACTGGCTGAAGCAAGCTCAGATTGAATTATCCTTTAATTATCATAGCACCCTGTAGATAGTGGGTTATTGAACTTTGTACAGTTGCCTTAATTTTCTTATGGTTGTATACTACATACAACAACAGTGTTGATATCTTGAACATTGAGACTATCCAGATGCATGCATCCAAAAAGACAGTAAGATGAATAATTGTAACGAAGAAACAGGATTTAGTGAACTGCACTTAAAAGCCTACTCAATATTCATTAAGGAATTTCTAACTGTAGCAAGGATTATTTTCAAGTGATAAAAATAAATTCAAATGGCTTATTTGTGTCAATATTTTGGTTATTCCCTGAAGAGCTGTACTTTATTCCAATCCTGACGCTGCTCTCTAGGGCACATAACACTACAAAACAAAATATTTTCACAGCCGACTTTCGCTGGGCCCTTTTTCTGAGCATGGCTCACTAGGATAAGTACATGCTGTCCGAAAACCAGTTTCTCCTATGAGATTTTGCGTACGAACCAAGTTTCGCTTCTTCGCCGATTTGGCGCTGTTACCCGACCGTATCACTATTGCCAACTCTGCTGGGGAAAAAGATCTTGGCAAAGTGGCAATATCGAAGAATTTTGTAAATCGGAAATGAGTGTCCACATGTCTCAAAGAGCATTAGCAGATAAGCATATTTCACCAGAAAACACCACCCAAGCACGTAAACGCAATTTTTTTTTTCTCAGCTCTAAAATATTGTTAGCTATTTGTGGATACTTTTAACTTTTAACACATTTTCTCCGGCAGAGTTGGCAACAGTGGTACGGTCGGGTAACAGCACCAAATCGGCGAAAAAGCGAAACTTTGCTCGTACGCAAAAACGGAGCTTTTCGGACAGCCTGTACTTATCCCAGTGAGCCATGTCCAGAGAGAGAGAATTCGTATATTTTGAACACGGAGATATATCATAGGAGTGGACACTCTCCATAGCTGCTATGCTCGATTTTTGGTACCCCAAATAAGTTCCAATTATGTAAACATTGGAAATCTAGGTACGTGCAGCGATCCTAGCGGTAAAAAATAAAGCATTTCCCGTGCTGATTGATAACTAATTTTATTTGCTTTTAATTTTCCTACCTAGCATGTGAACGAGATTATTAACGCGAGCTCTAAATTCCGGGTCAATCCGGGAATCACGTCCGGGTCACCAGTGTTACTTGTTGGTGTGATAAAACAAGAACGTTTAACAGTAGAACAGACAATAACATTTATTAACTAAAATCAACAGAAGGTGTATCAATAGAAAGATTAAAACATAAAACATTTAGCGCTTTTGTAGTGAGGAGGGATGCCCCAAACGGCATTCACGGGCGAGTCATCGAAACTGACTTGCAAGCAGAGGAGCAAAGCTGCTCTTTTTTCTCCATCGAGTCTGCGCCTGCGCCAGCTGGTACGGAGGATCTTCGGCTCGTAAAGTCGACTTGGAGCGCGCTTTTTCGACTAGCGCTTGCCTTGGAGCGGGCTCTGAAATGCAACGCCACACCACCTCCCCTCCTGGAAAAAAATCTGAAACGAGAAAGACTAGAAGAATTTTAGAGTTCAGGATACTTTTTTGTAAATTGGACCTTACGTTCATACCGGGTTCGATAAACGGGTGTTGTAACATCTGGCGGCACTGTTTCAGTGGCCGTAGAGGGAAGTGTTTCATCATTTGATGGTACTTTTTCAGTTGTATGATCTGGCAGAGAAACATCTTTAAAAGATGGGGCTGGAAGGGGATTTGCAGAGGGCATATGAGCAGGTTTCAAACGATCAATTGACACTGTCCTTTCCTTGCCGTTAACAACGATATTGAAGGTTTTATCACCTCGTTTAAGTACTTTGTGAGGCCCTGTATATGGGGTACATAGAGATGGCTTGACAGCATCTACCCTGAGAAAAACGTGTGAACATGTATGCAAATCTTTAAAAATAAAAATCTTTGTTGAATTATGACTAGTAGTAGAACTGGTTTTAAAATTTGCATATGCCTATTTAACCTAGCAAAAAATTTACTATCAGGTGTATCGGCTGTTGTAGCTGTAAAAAACTGTCCTGGTAGTCTAAGATTTTCTCCATATACTAGTTCACTTGGTGAAGATTCTATTTCTTCTCTGTAAACCGTGCGTAATCCCAAAAGAACCATGGGTAAAACTTCAGTCCAATGAATGGAGGTATGGCACATTATGGACTGTTTTAGCACTCTATGCCAGCGCTCAATAATCCCGTTTGACTGTGGGTGATATGCCGTGGTATGTGACAGATTTATTCCAAAATTCTTTCCTAGTGATCGTAGTACCTCACCCCTAAACTGTGTACCTCTGTCAGTTGTTATGCGCTCGGGTATTCCAAACCGCGCAATCCAACCGCTGTAAAATGCATTTATGACTGTTTCAGCTTTTATATCCGGATGTGGAAAAGCCTCTGGCCACCTTGTAAACCTATCTATACACGTTAAGCAGTATGACATACCATGCGAAGATGGTAAGGTCCAATCAGGTCAATATTTATTTGTGAAAAACGCTGACTTGGAACTTTAAATTCCCCGAAAGGAGAATGTACATGCCGAGAAACTTTAGCTTTCTGACAGGGAATACAGGTCCGCGATAACTGTGCAATTTGCTTTTTTATGCCTGGCCATACGAAGCGATCCGTGATCAATTTCACCGTTGCTTTAATACGAGGATGAGCAAGACAATGCATTGTATTAAACACTTGTATTCGAAATTCTTCCGGAATATAAGGGCGAATGGTAGCTGTAGAAGTAAAACAATATAGAGAGTAATCAGAATTCGGAATAGGTAGTTTCTGTAACTTAAAAACGGTGTTAGGATTTGACAAGAGTTCTTTAAGTTGTTCATCGGATTCTTGGGCTCGCGCTATAGCTGGAAAGTCCAAAGGTTCCGGAAATTGTACTTCGTAAATCCTTGATAAGGCATCGGCTACTGTATTTTTTGAACTAGCCATATAACGAACATCAGTGCTAAATTCCGCAATGAAATTAAGCTGATTGATTTGTCGTGGAGAAAGTTTATCATATTTTTGTGAAAATGCTTTAATTAAAGGCTTATGATCAGTAAAAATTATGAAGTTAGTTCCTTCCAAAAGATAACGAAAATATTTAATTGCAGCAAAAATCGCTAAAAGTTCACGATCGTAAGTGCTGTATTTCATTTCAGTAGAGCTTAATTTCCTAGAGAAAAATCCCAGAGGTTCCCATCCATCTTTGTTATGTTGCTGGACGCAAGCGCCTATGGCCTTGTCTGACGCATCACACATTATTGCAATTTGAGCTTTTAAATAGGGATGTTTTAAGGACGTTATCTCTTTCAATACTATCTTGCAATTTTCAAAGGATCTTTCGGATTCCTCTGACCAATTCAATACTGATTTATCATTCTTTTTACCAGGTCCCAACATTGCATGCAATGGGAGTTGTGTTTCAGCTGAATGGGGTAAAAATCTTCTATAGAAATTTAAAATACCCAAAAAACGTCGAAGTTCAACGACAGTATTTGGCTTTGGAAACTCCTCAATCACTTTTACTCTGTCGGTTAAAGGGGTTATACCTGTTTTATCAATCATGTGTCCCAAAAATTTTACTTGTTCTGCTGCAAATGTGCACTTTGGCAAATTAACTTTTAATTTGTGTTCTTTTAAGCGAGAAAAGACTTCTGTTAGGTGAAGTAGATGTTCATTTAGGTCATTAAAAGCTATTAGCAGATCATCTATGTAAACAAAGCAAAAGTCTAATCCTTCCAAAATCTGATCCAGAAGACACTGCATGGTTTGGGCCGCATTTCGCAATCCAAAGGTCATAAAATTATATTGGAATAAGCCGAATGGCGTAATAATAGCGGTCTTTGGTATGTCTTCTTTATTCATTGGAACTTGATGATATGCTTTTCGTAAATCTAATGTGCTAAAAACTTTCTTTCCGTATAAATTATATGTGAAATCATAAATATGTCGTATTGGATAATTATCAGGAACTGTAATTGCGTTTAAAGCACGATAATCGCCACATGGACGCCACGTACCGTCGGATTTCTTAACCATGTGTAGTGGACTACTCCAACAACTTTTCGAAACGCTACAAATTCCTTTTTGTACTAAGTATGAAAATTCTGCTTTAGCTGCTGCTAATTTGTCTGGTGACAGACGTCTAGCTTTAGCCGCAACCGGTGGGCCTTTGGTTTCTATTATATGGCAGACATTTGACTTATCAGACGTTTCAAAATTATCATCAAATAAAGAACTGTATTGTTTTAATAACATATCGAATCTTTCAGACGGATGCACGAGGGTTATTCTTTGACACAGTACCTGTGAAATTTTACCTCGAGAAGAAACGCTAGTCAAGCTGTCAATCAATTTTTTAGACTTTAAATCGACGACTATTCCAAAATTATGCAAGAAATCTGCACCGAGTATAGGTCGAGATACATCGGCAATTGTGAATGTCCAAGGAAAAATTCTACGAAGGCCGATATCTAAATTCAATATCTTTTTTCCAAATACATTAATTTTAGTACCATTTGCAGCTAACAAATTTAAAAGAGACTTTGAATTATAAAAGCGCTCATCAGGTGTAGGTGGAATAACACTTAAATCTGCTCCGGTGTCAACCAGTAGGTCTATGCCCGAATTTCTTTCGCGTACTATTAAGCGACAATTTTTTAAAGCCTCAACATTCGTCGCTGAAAATGCCTGGCTATTTAGTTTTCCGACGAAAAAGAGCAAGGTTTCGTGCATTTAGTTGCCTTTTTACCAAACTTAAAATGATACCAGCAAGACCTCCCCTGACTGTCAGAACGACGGGTAGAAGTATTACGTTTTCGAGAAACTGATCTATTTCGAGAATACAGAGTAAAAAGTTTATCAACTCTCTTATTTAATTCGTTAATCTGTATTTGCAAATCGTTTAGAGCTGTATTTGTAACATCTAACCTCTCCGGTTTTGAACTTAACTCTGTGCTATTCAAAGATGACAAATTCGTTACGTCAGCAATTTTATCAGCCATTACAGCTAATTTATTTAATTCATCCTCTGAAGCAGCCAAAATAGCTTGTATTTGTGTAGGTAAACGCTGTACCATAAGGATTTAAGCAATCCCTGACCAACATTCGTTCCCGCTAACTCCTGCATTTCGCGGAGGAGGAGGGAGGGACGCTTGTCTCCTAAATTTACATCTTGCAAAAGTTTTCTTAACCTACGTTCCTCAGAATCAGAAAAAATAGCTATCAGGCGTTTTTTAAGTACTCTATATGCATTATCATCAGGAGGAGAATCAATTATGTCACTAACCTGAGATAGAACCTCTGTTTCGATGTTTCCGATCACAATATGATATTTCGTTATACTTGATGTTACACCAGAAGTTATGAACTGGCTTTCAATTGACGAAACCACACAGCTGGATTTTCTTTCCAAAAGGACGGCACCTTGACAGAGACCCTATTCAGAGTAGTACTCGCATTTTTGTCAGCCTCTTCAGATCCTGTATCCGTCATCTTGAGTAAAAGCTTTAATTGACTTTCTTTGAAACTTTTTTCCGGGTCACCAGTGTTACTTGTTGGTGTGATAAAACAAGAACGTTTAACAGTAGAACAGACAATAACATTTATTAACTAAAATCAACAGAAGGTGTATCAATAGAAAGATTAAAACATAAAACATTTAGCGCTTTTGTAGTGAGGAGGGATGCCCCAAACGGCATTCACGGGCGAGTCATCGAAACTGACTTGCAAGCAGAGGAGCAAAGCTGCTCTCTTTTCTCCATCGAGTCTGCGCCTGCGCCAGCTGGTACGGAGGATCTTCGGCTCGTAAAGTCAACTTGGAGCGCGCTTTTTCGACCAGCGCTTGCCTTGGAGCGGGCTCTGAAATGCAACGCCACAAATTTAAATTATTTTATCCCTTTTGCTTACATGGTTGCCTTAGTAACAAATGAATAAGAAAAGAAGAAAAAATGCTCCATCTTAGTATTACTAAAATAATGAATTTATATTTGTTAACGAGTGCGTATATCGTGGCTCACAGAAAAGAAGTTTTCGTCTGCAACGGTATACAGTAAAATATGGCTTTTTATTGATTACCGAGTTCTTTAAATGTAACATGAATTTAATATTTTAATATGAGTTTTTTAGCGGCAATTTAAAGCTGCGTTAAAATTTGTCACAGCATCGAATAAATGTAAATATTGCTTGTTTGAGTGTGATCGACTTTAAACACTTTTTAAATATTGCATTCACACATATTACATTCTTCTAAATTTACTACTATTTCTTAAAATACAGCTTTTGGGCAAAATAATAACACGGCATTATATACATAATATTACTTCGCTTCGAAATTATTGCCTATATTAATTACGAAATAGTATACAATTATGTAATTAAAACACCTGAAGCCAGAAATTATTATATATGACGTTCATAAGTCTATGTATTTAATTTTTTGAAATTCTGCTAATTCAACGATCAAAATTTACTTCGACTCGATAGAAATATAAACAACCTGAGATGTTCAGAAGCAGGAGATGCGCAGTTACCCAGTGTGCGTAGCGCCATCTATTTGCAACAACGGCGTTATCCAACTTTCTAGGAGAAGTGTCCCCTCCTACAATTTTACCCTCGGTATTTTGAAAAACCACAAATCATTGTTGCCGTCTGGAAAAAGGAAAATCGGATGCGATACCTGAAAAATGCTTACGGAAAGAGCCTCTATGAACGTCATTCATTTCAGAAAACATCCTATTATTTATTTATTAGCACTTGAGAGTGCTATTTCTTTCAATCACGGGTTTTTCGTCTACGCGAGCGCGTCGTGTCACTTTTCAATTTTTCTTGATTTTAGGGACTTGGGTAGGGTTTTCTTTAGTTTTCAATCTATATTCTTGTATTTTGTGGGGTTTTAGTTGTGCACTTCCCCTTTTGGTCTCAATCGAATGGATAGTTTATGTACAGAACCGCCCAAAAGATTCGAAATACATTACGCTCTATGGGCCGAAATTCATTTAACTCGTATATCTCAAAAACTATTAGGCGTAGAATGCCGAAACTTTATATTTAGGATTGTTGTAACATCTAGTTGTCCACCTCCCCTTTTCGGTTCCATTCGACTGGATAGTTTATCTACAGGACAGCCCAAAAGATTCGAAATACATTACGCTCCATGGGCCGAAATTCATGAAAGCGTTTTATAGAGTTATTGGGCTATTTCAAACGACTCAGAAGTGATATATGCTGTTAAGAGTTACAAAATGAATTTCTCCATTAAAAGAAGTGTCTTTATCATTTAGAGTTCTGCTACAGGAACAGGAACACTCAAAAGATTTCCAATATATTACGGTCAATGGCAATTTTAGGTGCATTTATCTATTTTAAGCACAATACCGTCCTACCGTGTAAGTTAGGTAATGGTCTGACCACGGTCACGTGCCTCCCTCAAGAACTACGCCAAAAGTCACCAAGCTTGGCGACTTTTGTTGTACGTGTGTATGTATTTAACTCTCAAATCTCAAAAACTTTTAGTCGTAGAATGTTGAAATTTCATACATAAGATTGCTGTAACATGTAGTTGTGTATCTGGATTTTTGGATCCAATCTACTGCAGAGTTTATTTACAGGACCACCGAAAAAAATTTCAATAATTTAATGTCTATGGACATCTTCAATATAATTTAACTGTAGACAGTCATTGTTTGGTCCATGCCCAAAATCTCGCCGTCTGTCGTCGAGCTTGGCGAGTTTTTCCAAATTATCGCCAAATTTGGCGATAGTCAGTCATTGGGTCCATGCCCAAAATATCGCCATTTGTCATCGTTCTGGGCGAGTTTTGGTGATATATTGCCAAATTTGGCGATAGTCTGACGGTGGCGGTGGTTTCAGTTAGGTTGACAGACGCGCGATAAGACCCGCTCCACGCTTCGCCTGCCTGTTATTTCCAAGGACATAACCACTGTGCCATGCTGAAGCATACTTCATACTTAGAACCGACATATAAAATCTTGGTGGTTTCGTGTGTGTGAGAGAGAGTAAAAGCACACTCAAGTGCGTAAATAAAATCTGGAAGAATTTCAAATTTTTAAAATTATAAAATGAGTAAAAAAAAGACAGAAAAATGAAGAATACAGACTATTTTTTTTTCAATGACTGAGAAACAGAAAATCAAAATAAGCGTTACTACATTAACACTCAAATGTTTTCCCTGGTTTCTGACGTAAATGGGGCTTGGTTGGTTTTTAACACACCAATGATCAATGACACCTTATGAACAAATAGACTAATTTTACCTACATTTTTTATTTTGAGCTGGGCAACCGAAATTTTATACAGATATCTTACTCAAAAGCTTCTCAATCCTTCCATTTTGTAATGAAAATGACCCATTGAAATTTATTTAAAAACTTAACTATTGTATAGAAACACTATGCTCGGTCTTTTCGCAAAGTGGTAATTATTTACAAATGCTAACCTTAAGCATCGTATTCACAGATTCGTGACAAGCTGCCTCATCCTGAACGTGCCGCGGTCTGTGGAAAGTTCATACATCTCCAACACAGGTCACGGTTCTTTCAATTTCTCATTAGCCATTCATTTAACTTTATCCATTTTGTCGCTTACTGAGCATACATTCAAACGTCTGTACTAACACACGGTTCACACTGAATTGCCTTTGGGCATGGACATTTACCGATGTGATTTGGCTCGCTGAGCAGCCACGTCGTTTTGTTCAAGGTGCGACAAGCCTCGACTCGCGGCACGGTCTTGTTCATGCAAGTGAGTTGAGGCAGCTGACTGACCTGCGGCTGCCTCTAGTGCATAGGCTCTTAAACTTTTGTAGTTTGAAAGACTCCCATTTAAATAATTACCATTAACCTTATTTTTGCGGATTCCATCCCAATTCTAGGCATTTTATGTCGTTTTTGTGACCTAATTTCCGGCTCAATCTCTTTGGCACTGCGTTTTAATAAATCCGTATCCACTTGAGGCAGAAGCAAGTCGAACAGTTGACTCGATCCTCTGCAGAACAAGAGGAGACCGTGCCGCGATTCGAGGCTTGCCACGACTTGAACGCTTGAACCAAATGCGGTTGCTGCGCAGCAAGCCAAATCACGCCAATAAGTGTCCATACGCTTCGGTGTGAGCCGTGCGTTAAGTGGAACCGGTTGGACGTGTGCTCAGGACGTGGTAAAATGGATAAATGTATGCTATATTTCAAAATGGATAGCCAAACTCTAGCTAATGAGAAACTGAGAGAATCGTGGCTGTAATTGAGGTCGGATGCTTCGATTCTTCATTACGTGGCTCAAATGGAGATGTATGAACTTGCCGAAGCTTACTGCAGGCTTTGTATGAGCCAGCTTGTTATCAGGCTGAGCAAGTGGATACGCAGCTGTCTCAAATTTCGTATAAATGGGTGTTAATAATTAAGTTACTCAAAGGTATATGCATTCATTCGTTTTTATACTGAAACAATGCATAGTGAATATATATTTTCATTATTTTTTTTCAGTACGTCAAAGAGTGAAAGAAGCATAACTGAACTGCTTTGAAGCTCAACAGCAGCTTCGAGGGTACTTCAGAGCGTAGAGTCTCTCTATTCTTTCCAAGCTACAGAATCACTGGATTTCTTATTCTACTTGATATTTTTATGACTTTTTTTTTCATCAGCCAGATGTGGCAACGTGAAGGAAGCTACTTAATATTTCTTGTAGATAAAAAACTATCAAAACAAGAATTTTTGGTATTTATCCAAAGATATCTTTTACATTAATAGTAACATGAGGTTTGTATTCTTTATAAGCAAAATTGAAGTTAGTTGAGCTACGTAAGTATTATTAATAATTCTTAGACCATTTTGATTTTACTCACGCCCTAAATTTCAACTCTATTCTCAATCCTCTTTAATAATAGCGTAGTATGCTAATGAGATGTATGTGTGTGTGTTCGCTATAGGTGGCCAGAGAGCTGGTCGGATCCGGGTCAAATTTGGCACAAAGGCTAAATAGGTTTAAAAAAAAGCCAGTGCCGCAAAAAAATTTTTGAAATTCGAATTATTTAGAAGATATTAATTAAAAAACAGAAGAAATGAGCATCTAGGTTACCATATTTGGCGACCTTGCTCCAGCAAAAAACGATTTATGCTTTCGCAACAAAGCAGGAAAGCTCTTAAAAGTATTTTGGATTCGAAAAAAACATGAAGTTGGAATTACGCCAAGTTAAGATTCACGAGAAATAAATACGTGTGTTAACATAAAGTTAACTATTTTCAAATAGCAAGATCGTTTGGATACCAGGAGTTCAATATTAAAGATGACGCTTTTTTTTTTTTTAACCAGTCATATCGTTGGCAACGTTCTGTGAATATATGGCAACCCTTGTGAAAGCCGCCATTTTATTCCTTGTGCTATGATTGAACTAGATTTGATTGCCACTGAAAGAACATTCCAGCGTTTTCGTTAATAAAAAAAAACATTTTAGATTTCAAATGATTTATTTTACCCTTGGGAGTGCTTAACTAAGGTATGATTGCGTCTGGAAGAAGATTTTACCGTATTGATTTAGATTTTACTACATTCGTATTAGGTATCTAAAACTTTGTTCTAAAATCAAAAAAAAATTAATAAATAAAAAGAAATATACCAAAAATAGCGAAATGCAATCGGAAAGTAATTTTATTTTGCATCATGCTTATGCTACGTAATGTTACGGTTGTAGCATGGTTAAATACAAAATTAAATGAGTAAATGGGAAATTTTTAATGCATCACGTTTCAAAAGTGATTTTGCAACATTCAAAATGAAGAACATTTTCAGCTGAGTGAGTTAAAGTAATTAAATTCATAAACCTAAGCAACGGACTAAAATGCACCTATTAATTCTAAACTCAAGGCCTCCTGCAGACGATAATTCTGATAACACGGAAGGACCAATGCTAGAATAAGCTCGACTTTTAGTAGTCTTAAGAGGCATAGTGACGTCAGCTCAATGTATTATTCACAATCGAATCGATTACCAATGTTAAAAAGATGTTCTTTTTCTTTTTTAAATAAAAGAAATTAATAATATTACTGAAATGCAGACTTTTCTACTGGGTGACACTACTTGACTTGATTTTCTAATTTCTGTATTGGGTGGTGGTAGAAGGAATTTTTTCAGATCGTTAATTACAAACATAATTTTGAAAAGCTGCTAAATATGTTTTGCTCAGAGTCTGTAAAGCCCAAAACATGATGTGATTATGTATAGTTACCAGAAAAACGACTGAAGCGAATGATATGAAATTGAGTGTCATGATAGGTGGTCACTCAACTTAAAACATAGGCGTCAAATTTTAAAAAAATCTTGATTGGATTTTGAGATTTTGCGAAAATCCTTTCAAACTGCGTAAATTTGTGTTCAAGCATCACGTAAAAACGACTGAAGCGAATTGTATGAAATTGGGTGTCATGATAGGTGCTCACTCAGCTTAAAACATAGGCATCGAATTAAAAAAAAAATCTTGATTAGATTTTGAGATTTTGCGAAAATCATTTCAAACTGCGTAAATTTGTGTTCGCACATCACGTAATAACTGCAAAGGTGAAAAAATGATATTTGGTGAAATGATAGGTGGTCACTCACCTTAAACTATAAGCATCTAATTAAAAAAAATCGATCAGATTTCGAGATTTTGTGAAAATCGTTTAAAACTGAGTGAATCTTTGTTCCCGCATTACGTAATAACGACTAAAGCGAATGATATGAAATTGGGTCACATGATAGATGGTTGCTCAACATAAACTATAGGTGTCCAATTTTTTAAACATTTTTATTAGATTTTGAGATTTTGTGAAAATTCTCTCAAAATACGTTTATATTTCTTCAAACATCACTTCAAACATCATCGACTAATACGAAATTTAGTGATATGATAGGTAGCTGCTAATCTTAATTTATAGGCGTTGAATTTTTAAAATATTTTGATTACATTTTGAGATTTTGCGGAAATCGTTTTAAAATGCTGAAATTTTGTTCCAGCATCACGAAATAAAGACTGCAGGGAATGAAACGAAATTGGGTGACATGATAGGTTGTCACTCAACTTAAATTCTAGGCTTCAAATTTTTCAAAAATGTTGATTAGATTTTGAGATTTTGTGAAAAATATTTCAATATGCGTAAATATTCATTCGCGCATCACATAATTACGACTAAAGCGAATGAAATGGTATTACTTAGTTACTCTCTAACCTGTAATTTTTAACAATGCATAAAAATTATAACTTCGCTTTCTTTACTTTGGCAGCATACTACATCCATTCTGTGTACTCCTACAATGGTGACGAAAGTTCTTGCTTTTTGGAAATTTGCATTCACTAACCCGTCAAGGACGGGTACTTCAGCTAGTATTTGAATAGTAAGGCAGAACCACAGCCAATATTGTTTATGGGATGTATTTTATATTAAATGCAATTTGCATTATTTATTTTTGTTGCTTAATTTTCATGTTTTAGCTCTCATTTTTCAAATAGTTTGATTTTTATAAATTATGAATTAACGTAATCCTTAATTCTTTTTAAGCAATTATTTTAACATAAAAAGAAACTTATGCTTCTTGGCAAACAATTTTTGATTAAAGCTATTGTGTTCGTAATTATCTATGCTTTCAAAAGGGTCTTGGAAAGCACTTCATTCAAATAAATCTGGTGAAAAAGATCCATGGTCTGTGAATAATCAGTTGAAGTTAATAAGTTTCTTTTGCAATCTTTAAGAGCCATTTTAATTGTAAACTTTATGTAATAAATTATAATTTAATTGCATTCAAATCAGATGTAACAGAATTGCATTAACTGGTGTCAAATACGAATAAGCCCCCTTTTCATGAACAAATTTTGCGCAATAAATTAATCAAATTAGTATCCGAATGAATAATTTGAATTATAAATAAAAGACTTTTTTATCACCCATTTTCCATAAATACCTAAATTTGAGCACGCCAATCAATAGCATTTAATGTCCAGAAAAATTACCGATTTTGTTGTGTTTTCAGGCTTGAGGGATTTAATGTATGGCTGAAGACGAAGTATTTTAAAGTTTTCATCGCAGCTTCTGGGATAATTTTTAGGTTCCTTTTCCCCCTTTTAAATGCAAATTTAACTTTCTAGCAAAGGTGGCAAAGACGCAAATTTGCCGAAGGGGTGATTTTTCTGCTGAAGCGAGAAAAACAAGATAAGATTTCAATAGGATAAGAGATAATCTCTACTTCTAAGACGAACAGAATCTTCTCCGCGTTCTTTGACGCCCAGTTTCAGCACTTAAGAGAAGAAGGTAAATTCTGAAAACATTTCCACTCTTATTAAGCGAATGTAAATGGATCAGTCACCCAAAGAGAAAAGCAATATCTATTAACAAAGACCTGTAAGAAAATTCACAAATATTTTAATGCAAGTTAAAAGGCCATGATATATTTTGTGTACAAGCTTGTTACTTTTATTCATAAAAAATAATAATTTTACAAGTATACCTATACGGTGTATTTCAAGTACATGATATTCAATTTGTATGTATTGTATTAGAGGACTACCACAATCAGCAAGGCAAGTCAATTATTTGATTCCATGCACTCTAAAAATGGTTTTGTTTGGTTTAACAAAATTTGTGTTTTGCGTAGTTTGGCGCTATCGTTTTGTTGATTCAACAAAAGTTTCTTTCATTTAACCAAAATTACTTAACAAAATGCCATTCTGGAAAGGTTTTTCTTAATAATTTAGAACCAATCTTTTCCCAACAATCTTTCTTTCGACAATCAATTTACACATGTGTCAATGGGCGGTACAAGGCAGACGAAAGATTTGATTCAACTAAAAATCGTCAATCATTGTAATACGGTAGATTATGGTTCATATCAAATGCAAACCAGCTGATCGATGGGGGGTTTCCTGAGTTATTAGAAAGTTTCAAAGGGAAGCTAAAATAGTTTACCTCTTCATTTAAATTTACGTTTTTCTTTTAGTATTGTTATTTGTATCTACATATTTAGTTTAAAGCCACTCAAAGCTAATTTCTTTGCTTTGTTCGTTTGACAAACACAGCAAAGCAATCATAATCACTTTTGTGCTCGTCTTAAAATAAAAAAAATACGTATCTTTACTGAAAAATTTTCTTTATAACGAGGTATCTAGTTTATTTGAACCCCCTTAACATGTCTTCTGAACGAGGGAGCTCCCACACCCATAACCAGATGCTCTTTGTGTAGGTTTGCCATAACGCAAAACTCAACTAGCTAATTTGATTCAATAACAGCTAGTTTGCTGTTGAATATAATATTTTCACATGTACTATATTTTATTTGTTTTATATGATTATCTCGAGTGATCAACATTTATAATTGATGCATCTGTGTTACATCAAAATTATTCGCATGCTTCTTTCTAAAGCTCACTCCTGCACTCTCAGCACACGGCTTGTCGGGACTGTACAATATTTTTCCATAGTCCAATGATATTTTCTGCAGTTCTCTCTGATACAACTTGCAGTAAATCTGAAACAACACACAGAAACAAAAGTTATACAGTAAAAGTTATATGTTTGTTTAACACAACTTTTTCTAAACAACTGCATTATTGGTCATATATTATATCAAATAAACTTGACCGCTCGTTATAATGAAAGGTTTGAGTAAATATAGGGGAAGGAGGCCCAAAATGATCCTTTAAGTTTAAAATTTGTATAAAATAACGTAAATATTTAATGAGAAATGTGGTCCTTTGCTAGCATATTTTGCACTATATTTTGCATCATAAGCATATTTTAATAACATTTTTAAATCACACTGAGTAATGAAAAAAAATAGAATTTTTAGAAAATGTCTAAAGGATCATTTTATCCTCGAACCAAGGGAAAATGATCCTTCCTTTGAAAATAAGTTTAGACTGATTTCATCGTCAAAATAAAAGAAATAAAAGTAATGATGACTATACACAAGGAAATAAAATAAATTTTACAATCATATAGTATGTGCATACCTGCCAACCTAAGAAAATTAACATCAGTAAAATTATGTCCTCATTTCAGTAAATTTTTACCTCTCATCAGTAAAACTGAGTTCATTTATTTTTTTGGTACTAATAATTTCTGCTCTTGTTAAGCTAAGTTTATTTCTGGTCAAAATATTTTTTATTTTTATTAAATCATTTTCATTCATAACTAAGCCTGCTCTACTTAGTGTTAGTTTTCTTACCTGGTTTAATTAGGGGGGGGGGGTAAAAATTTAATTTAAAATAGGAATCAGTTTTCATCCTTACGGCATTAAAGCTTTAAATGAAAGAGTTCTAAAAGAAAAATATTTACTCACAAGAGCGATGGAAAAAGATTGAATTCAAAATCTGAACATGCCCCATTCAATAAAGTGTTTTTTCTTTATTGGTTTCCTTGAGAGAGGAAGGAGGGGGGGGGGTTAAAAATTATTTTTAATTCAAAATGGGAGTCAATTTTTACTCTTATGGCATTGGATATTTAAATAAAGGAGTGCTGAAGGGAAAATATATATTCTCTAGACGGATGGAAGAAGATTGAATTGTATGAAATTGCGAACTTCAAAATTAGCCGAGCAATCCGTAAAATTACTCATCTCCGTACATCAGTAAATTAATGGCAAAATCCGTATATTTTACGGATAATCCGTAAAAGTTGGCAGGTATGTATGTGTTACTTATTTTATGAAAATTTTAAAATAAATTAGTGTCACAAACAATAAAATGGAGTTTTTTAAAATTGTAATTAAAAAATTATGGCCTACAATAAACGCAGCAATAAATTGAATAATATACTGGGGAATCAAGTATTTTGAAAACGGTTGAAGAGCTGATATGACCTTGTACTGGAATTTCTTCAGTTGAGGATTCATTTTACCCTGCAATATAGCTTCCCACTTTAGGTCATTTTACTGGAACACGCCCAGAACCATAACAAACTTAGTAAGTGCCAGGGCTCAAAAATTAGATTGCCCAACATGCCCGGGGTATGCGAAAATTCAAATCAGGCATGCATTTTCCCCCCTTACATGCCCGACCGGGCATGTAAATATAACCTAAAGAGTAACAGGCAGAATTAGCAAATATTCCACTACTCATAGATATAATGCTCTGTGTTTTTCCCAATGCATCTCCCTGTGAGAGAGTGTTCAGTGCAATGAAACGGATAAAATATGAATTCCGATGCAATGCTGTAATCTGAAACGATGAATTGTTTAATGGGAATAAGCGTTGATGGTGTTGAATCAAAAAACTTTGATCCATCAGCAATGATTGAACATTGGCTGTTCAGTACAAAAGGAACAAGACATATGGCATGCACTTGCCTGTAACTAAAAGTAATTTTTTTGTGATATGTGTGCAATATTATATTATAATTTTAGTATATGTTACTGTTTTTGTAAATATGCAATTAAAGATATTTGGGCATGTACAAATTTTAATCGGGCATGTATATCTTTTTGATTAACATGCCCGAAAGGACATGTAAAAATGTTAAGATTTTTCGAGCCCTGGCAAGTGTAATTCCCATCTAAAAACATACCCCATTCAATAAGCCAAGTCATATTTCTGTACATGAAAAATTGTATATCCAAAAAAATAGGAAAGGTAGTGCTCACCTTATAGCAGATGTTATAAAATCCAATTTTTTGATGAATTCTATTCAGAAGAGTACTGTCGAGACGAATTTAGACTGTGACGGCTTTAATACTGTCATTGCTTCTTCACTTAAACGGCAGTGTATGTGATACCTAGTGCAGCCTGTATCTAATAGTAGGAGGGCCCATGATGCTAATTGGGGATTTACTCGAGCTTCGTGAGGACCTATAAGATTTTGTAGTTTAGATAATAAGAAGAATAAAAGGTTATATAATGTTTTCCCTTTCAGTGGTGGGGGGGGGTCAACAGACCTTCAAAGATGTTAAAAAAAAAAAACAGTTACATAGAGATACTTGAGTGCGTCAGATATTTATAGTTTAGATGCCCCAACGTATCTTTGATACCAAAGGTATGTTCATCTGCCGAATTGCGTGGTGGGGGTAGCCATCCGGAAGGGTAGAAAATAGAAAAAAAAAATTTTTGAGCGCGTCAGATATTTAGAGGGGATGTTAAGTGAACTCTAAAATGTTCCCATTCAAAAGGCTGACGTTTGGGAAGTGACGCAAGCTCGTAGCGAATTTTTGAAAATGAAAAAAAATCGCCATATTGAAATACTCGAGCGTGTCAGATTTTTATACAGAAAGTTTAGCTTGATGTTCCAGTCCTGGTAGCCTAAAATCTGAATTATTTTGAGGGGTATCATTAATCTGACGGCTAGAAAAAAATTTATGATTTTTTTTTCAATGACATGAAATGTGACGAATAAAAGCACGCAAAATTATTTAAATATTTAGACTTTATTTTTTTTTAAATAATATAAAAATAAAATACATCTGTTGAAAAAATTTGTTTCAATCTTCGTCGTCATCCAAAGAATTTTCATACTCCAAATCTAATAATTCAATTGGATCTCCAATATTGTTTGCAGTTTTCGCATCTGTAACAAGAAATCGTTATAACCGTTAACGGAATTTTAATGATTTCATTAATATGATGTTATCAAAGAATTAAAAAGAAATATACCTAAATCTGAAGTTTGTCAATAACTGCAGTTATAACAACATCTTCGTATGCATCAGGTAACTGATTGCCAACAAACAAAGTTATTTCAAATTTTCCATCGACATTTGTCCACCCGTAAACTGTTGGTGACATGTTAATCATAATTTTATTGTGTGCATTCCTCCACAAGCACGCAGTATACTTCGTTCGCAATAAGTGCTGCCGTAGCTCAGATTGGCAAGGGGGCAAGCAAAGCGATCTGATTATTATTATTATTACTATTTTACGAAAATGGACTGAAGATAATTTTTCTTCTGTCTCTGGAATCGAACCTGAACCCAGAATGAGAACCTTTTTTTTTTTTCAAAGACTTGCTTGAAGGAGATTAAAGGTTGAAGTAAAAGTTTTTGTTTTCCTTTTATTTTAATTATCGACACAATTTTCAAAATAAAAAAAGAAAAAAACACGGAAATGTATCCTTCTTAAGCGAAATTTTTGAACTTGAAACATTTTTTTCTTTATTTAAGGGAAAAGTTGGAAATTCATGGGAAATACGGGCGTTTTCTTGAGAAAATAGGTATAAGATATATCATAAATTTACCGATTATTTTTGACTTTCGATGTATTTTCGGAATACATTAATACAAAAGAATTTCACATGCCTCCGCAAAAGTGCTATATAAAAGTTTCACCAGCATTTTTCAAAAATAAACGCGGTATACAGCATGCGAAAATTATGCAAACGAATATGTGTATTCGAAAGCAGCAATTGTGAAATTTCCAAAATAAGCTTTCACTATTTACTTCCTTTTAAAAAGATTGCGAGAACAATAAAGCTGTCAAAACAATGCTTTCTTAACCTAAGAAAAATTCAAAACTTTTTCCAAAACAAACACTGACAGTTATTAGCTTTATTAAGTGATGAATGTTACTGAGAACTGCTTTTGATCGCCGTTAAGATCAACGCTTTCAAAAAACAAACACATTTGGGAAAGTAAAAGCTACATTATCTAGAAAAAAACGTCTTTAGACCGAGGAACGGAGCTATCTTCTTTATAAGTGTTAATCCTTTTGTTGCTTTCACTGTTATAGCCCCAGGAAAAGATTTCGCGGACGAGTGAGTAAGATCAACGTCACCTGAAGCTACACCCTTTTCTGTCGCCAAGATAGTTTTTTTATTCTTTCCTTTTATACATGTTAACCCCGATTCCGTCGGTTGTTAAGAGGTTATGCTTTTCGAAGATAGAATCGGTCTTATGAAACATACATTGCTATTGCTGGCCAATGATATGTAAGAAAATGTGCAATGAAATCTCATTACCATTCATTCAGTTCAAGTTGAGCTTCGGCGATGAAAATTTCTCCATGGCAATGGGAAAAAGTCATTCAGTTAGGGTAAATACTGGGGAGTGTGTGTGTGGGGGGGGGGAAATATCTAGAAAAATAATATTTTTGGTCATGGGTATGTTAAGGGGTCACAGTACTAAAATTTACAGAAAACAATTACGTTGCAATGTAATATAGCTCGGTATTTCATAACGATGGTGCTCCGATATTCGTGTAAATTCGTACGTATAATAGTACTTACATATAGGCACGGATTTAGAAATGTGTCGCCTTTAAGCTGAACCAAAGCGCCGCCCATAGGCTGAACCAAAACTCTATCGCCGCAACCTATAGCCAAGCTATCCCATTTAGAAAGCCGACTAGGTTCTGATATCAGTAGTTTCAGATTGTTTATTTAGAAAGAAGTAATTTTTCACAATCTAAACAATTAAGAAAACACTAAATTTTTAATTTATATTCTGTTAAATTAAATGTAAAATCAGTGTTTCCCAGTTAAGAGCTTTTAAAAATGCCAATGATGAAATGAATCATAATTTAAATTTAATTTTTCTTCTAAATTTAAAATCAAGTTGTGCCATTTAGAGTTTAAATTAACTTGCGTCTAACATAATTCCAAAATTCCTTCTATTTCATTGCTAATTTTCAGGAATGGAACAAACATGTACTCAGTTGACAGAAAATCTCAAAATCTATTTTTAAAAAACTAAAGTACTTTGATGTCTATAATTTAAGACACCACCCGTGATGATACTAAATTTTATTTAATTCGCTTCAGTGGTTTATACGTAATAAACAAATATTTTCACGCTTTGAATATATTTTCATAAAATCTCAAAATCTCAGTGAAAATTGATGCTACAGTTCGCGTGGCCACGTAGTATGCCAGCAAGTTATGAAACGAATGAAATTTTACTTCATTCGTTTAAGTCATTTTTACGTGGTGTGCGAACAAAAAAGGTGTCACGGACAGAACAACAGATTGACAACGACAGAATGACAGATATACATACAAACTTTTTTTTTTATTTTGACGGTCGTACTCAGGGGCGTAGCCAAGGGGGGGTTAGGGGGGTCATAAACCCACCATGAGGAATTTTTTGCCATACAAAATGTATATTCTTCACTACATTATCACGCCCACGTACACATATATATAGGGATGGACGCGAGACGACTTTTTTGCGAGACGAGACAGAGATTTACAGCTTTTTTGCGAGACGAGACACACATTTTTAACATTACGATATAGGGATTTTTGCGAGACGAGAAAAGCTTTTAGGCTATTTTGCGAGACGCGAGACGCTTATTTTTCGTCTCGCGTCCATCCCTACATATATATGAGTTGTAGTAGTCGTAACCCCTCTCCCATGAAAAATTTCTGGCTACGCCCCTGGTCGTACTGGATTCGCAGGTGCTTAAAATAGATAGAATTCGCAAAATTTCTGATTCCAATTGATGTAGAGATAATGTTATTTATATAGCAAGCGACCCCAAATTTCATATTCAGTGACTGAGAGTGATCTCACTAGATTCAAAGAAACAAGTTGATATTAGGTAATTATCTGACTCTGTCTACGACCCCAATAAAGAAGAAAATCTGACTCCTTCGAATTCCAATTGTTGAATCCAGTAACATTCTTTGCGCAGCAGTATGCTTTTCAGGAAATAGCTCTGGAATAGCATTATGTCCCACTCAGTGGAGTTTTCTCTGGCTGTGCAAGTCGTGTCAACGCCCAATCTAAAAATGGGAAAAAAATCTTCAGTAATTTAATCGAATTGGTTGTCAGAATCGTAATGCTTTTCCCATTTTTCCCTCATGAGACAAAATACTGAAATGCAGCGCAACCGACATCATGCAATTTCCGACATCCCATGACAAGCATTCGAGAAAAGCAATGCGAGGCGTTGCAATGACTTGACTTCGTCCCTTCGTTGCCGGTTAGATCATGCGCGTCTAGCCTTTCACCTTGAACTTATACGAGTCAAGGTGTTGGTTCTACTTTCAGCTTCTTCATTCGGAAACTTTACCTCACTCCCATAGACTCTTGACTACATCCATCTGCATTATACCGCACAAAACTTCATACGCTCCTTCTTGGAGGCTCCTGGTCCAATCGAATATTTCCTCGTTGATTTCTGACTTGCTTAACTGTCTTAGGTGACCTGAAACCTAATCTAGCTGAGTTATTCAAACACTATTGCAGTTAAATCAGTCTTGCCTTAATATTATAATGAGAATTAAAGTTAAGTGCGTTTCTACAAGTTTTTTCGGAAAAAAACATTTATTTATTATTCTATTTCTTCGTTTACAGCTGAGTTAAGGGTCAACTCTGTGAACAGCTGAGACATAAAATTGTTTACTTTGGCAACCAGTTTTTTCTGCAATACATCTATCCATTTTAATAACTAAATTACGAGAATCATAATTTTTTTTCAACGTCAGAACTTAATTTATTTTTCAAATTATTGAAATTCCCTAAACTTAGTAAATTGCGCAGACTGTTCGAAGAAGGATGTCATCCTTTTCAATTTAAAGTCTTGAAGCCCACTTTAACCTGTTCGCTTCCAGCGTTGCAAAGACACAACGTTAAAGTTTTCCTTCTGCGTTCAACGTTGCTCCTCAGATTGAATCTTTGTCTACTAAGCGAAAGTCTGAGCTCCAGCAGCCATTCAAAGACTTGTTGAGAGGGGGGGGGGATAACGCTGGGTGGGCACTGAAGAGAATGTTCATTGTTATGTCTTTGCAAAGATAGAAGCGAACAGGTTAATCCTGAGACGAGTACGGAGTTATAACCTCGATAGCATCCAACTCCCTGTTATACGCTGCAAACTGTACTCGATCTACATTTAGAGTGAAAACAAGTTTCCAGTCTGTGTTTGAAACCAGGAGACGTGTCCCACTGCATCCCTTACCTTCCTCAATCATTTCGAGGTCTTGTAAAACAATTATTTCAAGACTTGAAGCAACAAACTCTAAGAGTACAATCGAAGAGAATGGGAGCAACTTTGAAACTTCAATCCTTTCAGACCAAGCAAGACACAATCAAGAGCACAAAAAGTACCTATACTATCTACTATACAGGGTGTTTCGAAACTCATGGGCAAAGATTTAAGGGGTGGTACTATGAGCCAAGATGGCTCACAGTACTACACAGCAACGTGGGGTCGGAAACTTCGTCCTCATGTACCTGTTAATAATCATTTTGGAATAATAGTGAACTTTTTGACTATGGCTCGTCAATAACTAATGGATATTTCGCAAAAAGCACTTGATTAAAATTGATTAGCAAGAGGATGGCTTACTAAAGTAAAGATTATACAATGATTACAAAATTGATTATTAAACTGATTATTAACAGGCAGATGAAAACAATGTTTACAACCCCACACCTATGTGATTCTAAACCGTCTTGGTTTCTTTTTAGCTCCTTTTTAGCCCGTGAGTTTCGAAACACCCTGTATATTAGGATACTATTAATTATGTATTGCGATAATTAGGATATTCATCCTATACTACAGGATGAGTATCCTAATTTGTGCACAAAAGAAAAATGAATTTTCCTCAAAAATTTAATAATCAAGTGTCTTATTTCGTTTTAACAATTACAAATTTGATCCCAATTCAAAGAGAAATTATTTAATCCGATCTGATACGGTTAAACAACGTTAAGCAAGTTTCAAACTTTAAAATGGTTTGTGAAGTAATAAAAAAAAACACCTTGAAACTTTCAAGTACTGACAAGAATAAATGATATTTAAAGGAATATTACTTGAACAGGAGATTATGAGTATCAAATTTTGATCTAAATTATGAATTTTTTAATATTTTTTCTCAAGAGCTATATGCTTCGTGAATTTGACGTTACATAGCTATTCAAAGCATGTTACGATCAAGACCAGTGGTGTGCCGTTTATGCATGAGCGCTTTTAAGCTTACAGATCTTATTGTAAAACTAGGTGGTCTACTCAGTTGGAATCGACTCTGCACAAAATGATTTCATACAATAATGCGCTCAAATTCTTAAAGCTATTTATTTAATTAATTATTACGGCGGCTCCTACATAGAGACTGTGGAACTACATCACCCCCCGTTTAACTATAAATGCAATTTATTTTTCTTTTGTCCTTCATGAATGCAGGAATTTTACAGAATCATTCAGCGTGAAGTCAGTAGCCATCATGTAGCAAAACAAGTCTCCCCAAAAACATAAAACATCGAGAAAACGCAGTAAAAGATCTCTGAACGGAGCTGCTGTCGATGCAACTACTGCCACGATTGCGTTTTGTAATTTAACGCCGCGCAAGTCCTGGACTTAGCAGAGAAAGGGAGAGCGAGAGAGAGAGTGAGAGCTCTGAAATTCGCAGCTGTCCTCTGAGTTTCAGCCTAATAGAGCTAGCTGGGTTACGAGGGCTCTAATAATGTATAGCAGATAACAAGCAATTCAAGGACTGGTTAAAACAGTTTCACGCCTTAGTCCTGGCGTTTTTTTTTTTTTTTTTTTTTTTTCGCAATTTTCTTTTATGCGATTGACAATGACCAAAGTACCTTTTATAAAAGTGAAAATTACTCAAAAACTTTTTTTGTTGTTGTTGTGCATCGGAATTTTGGGTTCCCCCAGCTTAGCCTAGTCGCCTCAGTAATTAGGCCGTGAGAAACAGAGATATTTCTAATTTTATCACGTTCAGTATTTGGTGCTAAAATTTAACATATGGCCCATATTTTTTTGTGTTTGAAAAAATATACTATCTGAAGTTTACGACAAAAATTATACAATTGTGTAAGATATTAACTTTAAATGTTCTAAAATAATAACTGATGCAAATCAGCGTTACTTTTTCGGTTTTTATTAGTATTTATAAAATGTTATTCAAAAATTATACAAGTTTTATACACCTAGATCAACTTTTTTGGAGGTTATTATTATTAAAGTTTAAAATTTTGGTGGAAAAGTAACTTGGCCGAAATTGTCGGTCTGTTTTAACTGTGCCAAAAAAGTGTGTATAGCTGTGTTTATTATTTACTTTTTTCCCCCAATGTCGTGCAAATTAGAACAAATTGCATGACTTATAATATTGATCCTCTGGATTTTTGTTTGTTTGTTTTGTTTTGTTTTTGTTTTTTCTGGATGTTGGCAGACAGGACTTTGCAACGAAAGGGAAATAGGCAAACGGGCACGGTTCTTGGACGCAACTTACATCAATATTTTTGGAGATTATCATATTATTATTAAAGTTTAAAATTTTGGTAGAAAAATAACTTGGCCGAAATTCTCTGTCTATTTTTGCTATCTCAAAAAAATGTTTAGCTGTGCTTATTAATTACTTTATTTTCCCAATTTCATGCAAATTAGAACAAATTACATGGGTTATGATATTGATTCTCTGTTTTTTATTTTTGTTTAGTTGAAAGACAGGACCTTTCAACTAAAAGGGAAATGGGCCAATAGGAACGTTTCCTGGACTCCACACTGAGAGGAAGAAAAAAATTAATTATAATTCCAAAGGAGTAGCTAAATTAAGGTTTCCCCGAATGAAGTCATCTCTTGTTGCAATACTGTGCAGCTTGTAATTTGAAACTTAAAAGTATAGCAATTATAATGTAATAAAATATATTATTATTTATTTATATAATGTTATTTTTTTTACTGCGAAATATTTCCTTATATTTGTTTTCTTATTATTACATTTTAGGAAACATTAAGAAAAGGGTCAGTTTTCTCAAAGAGTTAGTTTTCAAAGGGTCAGTTCATTTATTGGGGGTTCTACAAACAACACCCCCAATAAAGGAATCTACGAGCAGCCACTGATTATTACTACAACGACTTTTCAAAACTTTGCCTGTTCCCAGATGTTATGTATCATGCTGTGTTGTCTCTTGATTTTAAATTGTTTATCATATGACCTCCATGGTTTTAAATGACATGCTTCTTTTAAAATTTATATTTGTGTGAAATTTTATTCTGAAAAAATTGCGTTTTCGGCTCCATAAAGAAAAGCAGAAAAATTTTCGTATTTTTTTAAAACTTCTGTTTGTTTTCATTTTTCAGACTGCATCATAACCCAACATTATCAAATGAATATGTTACTGTGTTATGTGCACATTAGGGCAAGAACTTTAACTTTTTAGGTACGGCATGCTCTTCCGTATAATTGCTTATTAAGATTTTGTACGCTTGCTAGTCATTATTTTCAAAGAAATAAGTTCACGCAATCTATTGTCTGGTTGCAAGATTTGTGAAAGGGAGGGAACATGGGTTGGTACACGTAAGATAGCACACATCCTATGCTGTGGGTCCGGATTCTTTTAAGGGGTAAAAGTTGTACCAACCGGTCACAAAAGATAAGTCAAAGTGCTTAAGAAAACAAAACAGGACCAAAATTTTACAATAACTTTATTTGTATTCTTAAGTACTAGGCAAAATATACTTTTCCACGTAATTAGTTCAGTTATTTAGAAGTTTGTCGAAGCATGACCCAAGTTTTTCAATGTCATCTGCAAAGAAATCCTCTCCAGTGTACAATTCTTGGTTTGTAGCTTTCAACTAGCCATTCGATAGTTGAACAAACCTACGGGCCGGATGTGGCACGCTACGGCTTTTGAACGAAATGATCAAAATCGGCAGAACATACACTGTTATAAAAAAAATCTGAATTTCATAGACAATATCAACCTGGTTTTCACGGGAGAATCTCCCTTATTGGTGAATAAAGGATTTTTGCTGTTTTTTAACGGAAGTTCTGTTAAAAAACGAAAATTATCTGTGTTCTTCTGAAAGTCTAGTTCAGGGATGGGCAAACTACGGCCCGCGGGCCAAATCCGGCCTGCGGATAGAATTTTCATTTGCCGGTCCAACGGAAATTGAAAGAATATATATATTTATATATTATAAATCCATATTAAGAATTATGAAGATGGCTTGAAAAAAGTGCACTTTGAAATCTTGACATCTGCGTTCGAATTCAGTGCCATTCAAGAAGAATTGGATATTTTTACCATGCCTTTCAACGTAAATTGGTCAGATTTGCAGCTTGAATTAATTGAATTGCAATCTAACAATCATCTCAAGCAGTTGTTTCTAAATATGCCAGAGTTTTACAAATCATTATCGAAAGTAATCTTAGTAAGTTTTCCGCCCAGAAAATCAGTGCTATGTTTGCTTCATCTTATATATATGAACAAGTGTTTTCAATTATGAACCTTAGAGAGAATTCTTTCAGAAGTAGACTGACAGATGAGCATTTAGTCTCGTTCCTTAGAATCAGTGTCTCTCACTTCGAACCCCAATATAAGGAACTTTTAAAAATGAAATCGCAATTTCATTCATCTCATTAACATATTTAAATTGTAATATTTGTGTATTGTTTTTAAAATTTTAGAAAAATTTATCTTGGCCCGCGACCGAAAAAGTTTGCCCATCCCTGGTCTAGTTCTAAAAGAACATTTTCCGTTTTCTTTCTGGCACCTGCGACCTTGACCTAAGGCAATGTCTCCGAGTCACTTTCGCTCGTAATCGCAATAATACACAAAAAGCTGTTTTTTAGCAATTCTCAATGCAAGATGTTCGTTGCTCATTCTGCTGCAATTCAATTTGGTGTTAAGATCCCTTAAACGTATAAAAATATCGTCGCATTACGCACGTAACAGACGACTGCCGATAATTGCAGTCGATAATTGCGTCGTTAAAGTATTTTACTTAATGCTAAGTCCTTTTGCTATGGGTGCTTACTTCTTGGTATTTTCGCATGTGATAAAATGCATCTTTTTCATATTCAGAGTTGTGAAATAAATTCAACCTAAATATGGAGGGGATGCTTTCGGTAAAGATTTTGATTTAAGTTTTTTCTCCAACAAGTTCCTGAAATAAACAGCTATTTTCCGGCAGCTTTGCTGCTTGACAGTGACCATTTATTTCAGGAACTCTTTATAACAGTGTATCAAAAAATATATAAACCTTTAAAAATCTGATATAAATCCTAATTATACGGCATGCGACTTAGCTAATATCCTAAAGTTTGGCTCCCAACTTTTCAAAGGTTGCCCATACCTCGTCTAGGCTGTAAGGAGGATGATTCCACACTTCCCACCAAAACGTTTTCAGATGTTTGCACTTCTTTTTCTTTCTTTATGCGGTAACTATAGTAACTCTAGGACAAATGGCCATAGTTTTAGAGATTGAAATTAAAATTCTTAGAATGCAACAAAAAATATTTACGCATATTTAAAATTCATCTACAGATACAAATCATATTATGGGGGAAAATAATTAAATATTTATCAAATATGTGGGGGAAGTAGTATGGCAGGTGGCCATATCTAATCCATATTAGTTTTGTTTATATCACCGGAAAAGCTTCAAAATTCAAATACCAATTTCCCCAGCAACACAGGAAATAAGCAAAACAATGGTATAAATAATATTTTAAACTCTTTCATTTCAAAAATAGTAACACTGAAGCTTTTTTTAACGAATAATAGCACATGTTTAATCGCAGTAAAAAGTGCCTTTAGAAAACTTTTTTTTTTTTTGCTTATTCTAAGTATATTTGTATCGTTTTATGCAAATGTAACAGAAAACCATTTTGAATGATGTAAGAAAGTAGTAAGTTTCTTGCTTCAAGATCTAACTCGTGACTGGATTGAAAACATTTATTCAAATGAGAGAAACTAACTCATTTGAATACGTAGTCTATTAAGTAACGGTTAACCGGATTTAAATTTCGAATTACCTGTAAAAGTAAGCTTTGCTGACAGCATTGGTATTCTCCTAACACTCAATAAATGCATTAGTAATACTTTAAGTATTTGAAATGACAGTAAAAGCTAGACAAATGTGGAAAACTCTCCCCAACAGAAAGATTGCATCACTACCTAATAACATATTTGTGTATATTCGTAGATATACATAATCATAAGAAAATATGAAGTTGCTCCGTGTGCAATGTAATGATTGCGTCATATCTTGTGTTCATCTAGGTTGACATGGAAACCAATTAAAACTCCTCACATTAAAAATGACATCTACCCTATATGCCATTTCTTAATGATGGACTACACATAATCATCAAGGGCATATACGTATATATCTGCACAAAGAAGGGACGCTGGAGACCGTGGCCTTAAATTTTTGATGGCCTAAAATTATCCCCTTAAGGGGTAAAATTTGTACAAATTAACCTAATGTTTAATTAAAACTTTGGCCTTTTGCTATCATATTTTACACTATATTTCGCATCATAAACATATTTTAATAATATTTTAAACGCACATTGACTGATGAAAAAGGAATAGAATTTTGGGCAAATCCAAATGATCATTTTACCCACAAACGAAAGGCAAAGTAATCCTTCATTTGAAAATAACTGCAAATTGTTTCTTATTGGCAAAATAAAAGATTTAAAAGTAATTATGACTATACATAGTGAAATAGAATTCGTTTTACTATCATATAGTGTGCATAATTCATTTTATGAAAATTAAATAAAAAAAGTGTCACAAACAATAAAATAAAATATTTCAAAATTATAATTCAAAAATTATAGTTTACAATAAACGGAAAAATAAATTAAATAGTATAATAGGGAGTCACGCATTTTGAGAACAGTTGAACGGCTGCCATGATGACTACTACCCGGTACTAGAGTTTCTTCGGTCGATAGATCATTTTAGGCAGCAATATAGCTGTCCACTTTAGGTCATATTACTAGATGACGCCGAGAAACATAATAAATTTAGCAAGTGTAATTTTCATCTAAAAACACATCCCATTCAATAAGCCAAGTGATATTTCTGTACATGAAAAACTGTATATCTAAATAAATAGGAAAGGTCGTGCTCACCTTAACAGATGTTATAAAACCCAATTTTTTGAAGAATTGTTTTAGACGAGTAATACTGACTTGAATGCTGTCATTGCTTTCTTCATTGAAACTACAGTTTACGTGTTACCCGGTAGATAGTGCTACCTGTATCTAAGAAAATATATGTGGATCGTTTTCACCGCTAGGATCTCATTTTGGGACACCTTCCCCTATGTCTGCATACAGCACGCTCAAAAACTTTAAACCCAGTTAAATATATTCAGAATTTTATAAAATAAATTAATAAAACATCAGCATTTTAAAATATGATGTATACTATTTATTTAAAAACAATGCAATAGGCAACAATTGTTATTTTGAGCAACTAAATTTTAAAAAATCTGTGAAAAAACAGCTTTTAAGCCCAAGTAAAAATAATAAAGTCAGTTCCAATGACTTCATATAAAAGCAAATAATCAAATTTCTAGTAACTTGTGAATCCGGCATAAATTTTAACGACTGTCAATGACAACCACCCAGTTCAATTTTCTCGACCATTTAACAAGTAATTTTATTGTTATAAGACCACAAAAAGCTGAGCCAACTCCTATTATGTACTTTAAACCATCAGTATAAAGTTTAATAACTCTGTAGAGGAAGGAGAGGGAAAAAAAAGAGGAGTTGTATTTTTCTGCATGATCCAGGAGCCAATTTTCTAACCTGAATTTATCACGATTCAGGAAACTGTAAAATGGCTTGTAAACTTATTTCACAGAGTAACAATAATTTAGACATATGGCAAATCAGCTTTCTTTGCACTTACTTTGTCCACGAGACCGCTGCCGGTCCATGAATATAATATTTGTTAAGTTTCAGCATCATATATAGTTCTAACTAAAAGCTATATTTCTATGATACTTTATTTAATAAATAAAGAATACGCTTGTATAATATTCGTATTGTTTTGGGCTGACAGCGGTCAGCGAAATATTTTTCTTAAAAATTCTTCTTTCTTTTTCAAAATTGTTTGTTTGTCTGCCGATGTAATAAGGTTGAGAAACACTGCTCAAAATTGATCGTACATGCATACGTTCATACAGGCGTAACTTGTTAAAATTCATTCATTTATGGTTAAAAGGACTATTGCCTTCGAAACCTGAATAATTTTTATTTAAAATTGCAATATGCTTATTAATAAAAATAAAGCATGAAACCAAATCTGAGGCAAGTCTTCTTAAATTCCCCCTATTAACTTATTCTGACTGATTCTATTGATTGCTGTGAACTTAAACTTTCGGAAGACGCTTTCCAAAATATTAATTGCAATCCCTGTAAGATAGTAGAACAGGACTACCTGAGCTAAGAAATCAATAACATCTGTGGTGGTCTCACTACATACTAAACATGGATTTATTTCTCCACCTATTTTAAAAAGAGCAAGCTTTTTTAGTTGTAGTTGAAAACGGTTGCCAGAAACATTTTTTTCCCCTCTTTTGCTCGTCTTCTTCCGCTATGTGACAACAACTGTACCACTTATTTAGGGAAAATGTATCTCAGGTTCTCTTTTTAAATATATGAAAAGTCAAACTTTGTTTTAAACCATATCTATGATTATTTATGAGAAAAAATAACTGTGTTGTTCTATTGTTGACTTGTAATATAATTTCATTAATTAAATGGTGAATATATTTAGCTGCCTCAGCCTTAAAACTTTCTTTAATGATCAATATATACCTTGGAATTAAGGTAAATTCGATTTGAGGGGATTTAATATATGCACTATAGTGATTCAGCCTATTGCATAGCCTTACCCTGCCCTATTTTTTTAACGAGTGAGCAAAAATTATTCTTTGCATATTTTATTTGTAATAATGTATTGGTACATTACAAAATAAAAATAAAAGCTGAAATAAATTTAGCACAGCGTAGAGTAGGTTCACAAGAAATAACAGCTACAAGATAACTTCGAAAGCAGGAAAGAATAAAATATGTGTTTTAATATGATCCTAAAACTGACAAATTGTTAACAGATAAAAAAAGAGTTTTCTATTTGAATATCATATATTGAAATAGTGTTCCTTCTTGCAATTTTATTAAATAGGTTATTTATGTCAACTAATTTTTATAAGAAACAAACATATTTAATGGATTTTGCATGCATTAGATAAAATGTATATTTTAGCATGTTTGTTTTTTCATATATTACTTTGATAAATAAATTTTCCGTTGATTTTTCACTGATTATAAAAATTTTACTAAAGTGGTGTTCTAAATATTCTGCATTTTAATACCATATAATAATTTTAAGAATTACATTTTCTTCTGCAAACAACACTCAAGATACATTTGTAACAATCATCTCGGATTTGTAACAATCATATCGGAAAAAGGAAGCAATCGTGAAATTTGCATAAAATTATACTCGTGATTCTCACTGTACAAAATTCTTCCAAAATAACCCAGACATCGAATTATGTATGCAATCCAATCTTTTGCAAGGAAATGATTTAAAAGTTGTTTTCTGTTCATCAACCAGAAAAGGAAACGGAGAAACAACAATAAGAAGTTTCTTTAATCTTGTAGCGAATCGAGAGATTTCAAATCCAGTTTAATGCTGTTCTAAACAGAACCAATCTTGCGTGAACAATATAGATATTTCTAGATATTTGCAGCTTCATGGAAACTGAGTATGTACATAAACTAATACAAGAACTGTACATGACTTTCAGAAAGGAGAATCTTAATATAATAATATCTTAGAAAAGGTGACGCATTTTAAAAGCTTTCTAAACATTATGTTGAACACGCTCTCAGATTCCTTAATGTTTCATTTTCGATCGAACATTTAAGAAACATTTCTTTTCAATGGACGTGCACTTGCTCATCAAGCATTTTGCTACTACTGAGCCCTGAATTACTGGCTATTTTATTATGGGGGAACCCAGTGGGCAAAAGCCCCCTATTATAGACGGACATGTAAATACCCAAGCAGAAGCCCGGAATGGGATACAATGGTTCTTTTACCCAGTGGCGGATTAATGCAAGTTTGTTGGGAGGGGGGGCGGTTAGTTAGAAGATTTACATACACGTCCATTTTATGGAAGTAAAATGGAATATTTTATATTAATATCTTTTATCCCGCCCTTGCTTTAGCCATTACACAACCTGTACGAAACTAATCATATCAACATACTCAAACGCCCTTAAGCCCCCTGAAATAAGTAGCCATAATTGACCAGAGTCATTCCAAAACTGAATACGAGTGATATGAATAGGAGTAATATTCTCCTGAAAGCATCGCACTCTCTTATATTTTTTCCTATGAAGCATTTAAGCGGGGCTGACCACAATGGCTGAGTAGACATTCGTAAATGGCTGAATTGTAAGGTCCTGGACAGAAAACAGGGCTCTGTTTTCTGTCTATTTAACGGTCTGCAGTTTTGGGTATTTTTCTCCAGATATAACGTGAATGCGCATTAGAATCTCTTAAAAAAGTCTTCCGACCAAGGTATCTCCCCCTATTTCCCTTAACCAACCAAACCAAACTATTAAACGCGATTACTGTTCGTATTTTCTGTGTTATGTTAAGCTTTGAGAGGCCAAGTCTTTGAAATATTTAAATATACTAAATTGTAAAAATTGTTCATATTATGAATAATTACGAGGGCTAGTCGAAAAGTTACTTGCACGGCTTAAGAAAACAAAACAGTATAGACATTTTACAATAACTTTACTTGTATCATAAAGTTTCATTCAAAATCTACTTTTCAACGTAATTACCTCCGTTATTTAACCATTTGTTGAGGCAAGTTTTTTGATGCCTTATGAAAAGAAATTCCGCCCAATGTCCGATAGCCATGCTTGGGTTGCAGCTTTCAAGTGGTAATCCGAGTGGTATCGTTGCTTTGAAAACTCTTCTTTCATAGGAACAAAAACATAGCAGTCACATGGTAACAAGTTAGGGCTATAAGGAGGGTGATCCCACACCACCCACCGAAACTTTTTCAGAAGGCCGCATGCTTGTTTTGTTGCATGTCGAACCACTTTGCGATAGCTTCACGTGACATTGCTTTTGCACCATAAACTTCATGCAACTGCTGATAAATTTCACAGCTGTTATACCTTTTCGTCCACAAAAAATGAATCACTGCAAGCATTTCTAATTTGAACGCCAGTTGCAGCTGATTAACGGCCAGACAGATTTACGACAGATTAACGGCCAAACAGATTTACGACAGATTAACGGCCAAACTAGCGCCTCATTAAAGCCGCTACGTCACACGATACAGCTCGTGTGGTTAAAGAAATAGACAGGCTCCGGGGGTCACTTTTGAAGTCAAATGACTATAAAACAGTGAGGATGTGCTCTTTTCATACACTAGCGCTTACTCAGAGAAATACATACACACTCAGATAATTCTTTAAAACAATTTATTTTTAGACTTACCTTTGAAAAAACATTCATATTTATTTAAGAATAAAGATTATCTAATCTCGCTAATCGAATGAACACTTATTTTTCAATTACTTGAATATATCCCCACACTACATTCTTAATTATATCCCCACATTACTTAATTTGTTGATTGTCCCATTTCCAGAAAGAAATATTTTTGCTAAAATTTGCTGTAAATACAAAATAACTTAAATATTTGATACATAAAAAAGAAAGAAAGAAGGAAGGAAAACGCAGAATAGATTAATAAAAAATACATTTTTTTATTCTGTAAAAACAAAAAAGGGCAATCATCTTTTCTTCACTTTTAGTACTAATATTCATAGAAACTTGATAAAAATAAAAATATAACCTTAGCAGATAAAAACCTTTTTCTTAAATCAAGTTTTCAGTATAAATTTAAGGAGCGTATTAGCAATATGTCTCAGCAGTAAGAATCTCTGACTCTATTTCTAATGTAGTACATAAATTATTTTTACGTACAAATAAAATAATCCAACTTTTATTCGAGTAAAAGAAAATAATACATTAATATAAATAACTGTAAATAAATTTATTAACTTATAACAATATAAATAAATTTAAGGAGCGTATCAGCAATTAGAACCCGTGAATCTATTCTTAATGTAGGACATAATTTTTTTTTATGTACAAATAAAATATTCCAACTTTTATTTGAGTAGACATTATAATCCATGTTTTCAAAAACTTTTAGAAGGATACTACAAAATTAATTACTAGCAAATTTTGAAAGCATTCATACAAAACAGGCATATTGTTTGTAAGTCTATTAATGTTATAATCATTAAAACACTTTCACTCGTTTTCCAGAGATAATTAACTGTTATTCCATTTCTTCTTCAAAGTGCATAGAAATAACATTAAAATGTTAGTTTGTCTAATTTTTTTTTCATATGCCTTATGTAATGTAAATAATGCAACCCCTAGTAAGTTATATTTTTAATCCGTCATCAACAAAATATCTAGACAGATTAAAATTCAGATAACTGTAAGACAAGCAAAATTTATGACCTATATTAAAACCCAGTAAATATATTTCAATAGTTTGCTCTCAATTGCATTTTTGAAAATATACTTTTTCTAACATGTTTGTAGAATCAATGCAATTACATTTTAAAATTTTATCAACATTAGTTACTTTAACATTATTAATAGATAGGTTATAAAATAAATATTCAAAAATAACAATAAAATCATTAACATATGCTGGATTATCATTAAAATTTACAAAGCAAATAGTTACTTTAGTGTTATCGGATAATTATCCATTTCCTTCAGGGCAACACAAATGTCATCTAAACAGGATAATTAATTTCTCTTCGGAAATGAGGCATGATCTTCTGATCTAGTTGTTTGCAACTATTGCTACTATTTGTTAAATATTTGGAAGTATTCCGAAAAATGCTAGGCACAGCATTTTCGGAAAGTTTTGGCCTTTCCTTTGTAGATTACTTTGTCAACACGAATAATTTCATTTTCCTCTCTATTCCTTTCAACCGACATCCAGAAACACTGCACATACGAACCAATTTCGAAGTAGATGAATGTTTTAAAGGAATACAACTTTCAAATGTAAATTGTAGAAAACACAATAAAATAGCATATTTTTCTAACACATAGTAATACACTGAACAATAAAGTTTGTATGCACAAAGATTAAAAACATAGCACTGTGTATTTCAGAACACTAACTGATTTCCAGAGCAAATATAGCGATTGCACATTGCAGATCCGAGGCATTTTCAACAAAGTAGATTAATGTTTTAAATGAACACAGCTTTCAAATGTAAATTGTAGAAAAAGCAATAAAATAACATCTTTTTCTAACAAATAATAGTACCGAGAACCAGGGGCGTAGCCAGGGGGGGGGGATATCGGGATATATCTCCCCCCCCCGAAATGTTTGGATTAGTGATGAAATTCCATCTATTTATACACATATAAGTTCATATACCCCCCGGAAAAATTTTCCAGGCGCATATCCCCCCCCCCGAAAAATTTTCCTGGCTACGCGCCTGCCTAGAACGACAAGTAAACACTGTTACATTTCAGAACATATTTCTAGAGCAACCACCCGGAATGAAAATTCGAACTTCACGTCAACCACACAGGGTCACGTGATATTTCACCACTGGAGCCAGTCTATTGCGTAAGTCACGATACAGCTAAATGTCTGAAGTGTTGCCAGACAGTTTCATCAAAATGGCCTTTGACAGAAAAATTTTAAGAAGGAGTGGAACTAATTTTCTTACTGACCTACTTAAAAAAAAAGTGAGAAAATCTGAAACACTTTCAGATTTTAAATGCGCACTAAATTTTATCATAATCTTCCCTATATTCTTCCCCTATTTGAAAGTGTATCATTATCATGAGTGTGCCTTATTTTTCTTTCTTGTTCCATAAAACGTATCTTTGGAATCCAGTGGCGCACACAAGGGGGGGTAAAGGGGGTCTGGACACCCCCCATGGGCTTTGATTTTTTTTTTCGATTGATTATTACCCTATATCTATAGTAAATAAAATGGTTCAAAAAAAGGTAGCAATAGTTTCAGTTCTAATAAATAAAAAAAGAAATTTTTTCTCGTTTTCCTCAACTTTTCAAAAACGAACTGAAAGCGAACATAAAACACCATCTTGTTCTCAAAACTGTACAACTATTATTTTGCTTCCTATTGTATTGTGTATTCTTAGGGAACTGGATGGGACGAGTTTTGATGAATTCCATCTAATGAAAACGAGTTCTTTCATCACTGATTTTTGTCAATCTGGAACATCCCTAAAAGTTGGACCCCTCCAAACCATAAAAGTTGGACCCCCCCAAACTGTAAAATTTGGATCCCCCCAAACTGTAAAAGTTGGACCCCCCCCCCCCCCCCAGCCAAAAATCCTGTGTGCGCGCCTGTTGGAATCGAAATCTATCTTAAAATTGCCTACTAAAACTGCTTTACAATCTTCACCAAGCATATTCCAGCTGTACTTCATCGTTTTAAATACTATTTGGAATGTGCATCATAATCCATGAGTCTGGCGCGTTTGACTTTCTGGGGTTGATTTCTACTTTAACGCCGACTCTCGCCAAGGTGTCGATGATTAAACATTTGCAGTTACCTCGACTTTTTTTTTTTGTATTTATGTAGCAACCTTAATTTAGAATTAAAATGGCGATTTGGAACAATATGTAAGTACAGCATTCCATTACTTATTTATTTATTTTGAGTTACCAATTAAAGTAGTTTTAATAATTAAGTGTCTTCAAATTCCTTAATTGGTGCGTTTATTCACTAGCTAGTTTGTTCACTTTCCTTTCCATCTAGTTCTTTTGGGAACGTTGAAACTTGTGGATAACTCCATAGAAACCCATGACTACAAGGCTTGCCCAAGTGCGATGTGATTTTTTAGGTTAGCGAAAGTGTGGGCGTTAAAATAGGAATAAATTTTTCTAGTTCCATAAAATACATCCCTGAAATCGAGATCTATCTTAAAACCGTCTACTGAAACTATTTTACAATCTTTGACAAGCAAATTCCAACTATACTTCACCATTTGAAATACTGTTTGGAATGGGCATCATAATCCCCGAGTGTGCCATGTTTGTCTTTCTTGTTCTATAAAACCCATATTCGGAATTAAAATTTATATTAAAATCGCCAGCTAGAACTATTTTACAATCTTTTCCAGGCATATTCTAAGCATACTTTACTAGCTTAATTCGGTTTTGAAGTTATTTTTTGGCATCAAACTTGGCAATCAGTTATCAAAAATTGAAAATCTTGTGCGACTTTCAAGATTTTAATCTCCCCCTTGCCCCTTCGTGTTATCTGGCAAACACATTTCAAAAGATCTTCACCGTGACAGTTCATGTATACAAAACCTGTCTACAAATCATGTCGACAAAGTCGCGTAGACAAAAATTTGGGACTGAGCGAAATAGTACCCTAGTGTTTAAAAAAATGTAACCACGAATTATCTTGACTTTTGTGTCGTGCATAACCCAAAGAAATATACAGAGCGAAGGCTACGTGAAAGGTGAATTTATGTTTACTTGAATGCTTTTAAAATTACCACACACTAAAGAGGAATTTGTTAAACTTAACAGTTGCAGGAAAGTGGGATGAGATGAAGAACTTAAGCTTCGAGTATTTTTCCTGCATTCAGTAAGCGGTTTAAAAAACTTAAATTTATAGAAAGACTTCTTTCAACTTTTACTTAAATAAACTTGAAACAATTTTATTTCCTTTTATAAGTTGACAAAATATTCGCTTCCAACAAAAAAGTAATCTCATTAAATAGGGTAAGAAGACGAATTGATAACAATATAAAGGTTTATTTTCAAATATGCAGAAAAAACAATTTCACCTAAGTTCTTAGTGAAAAATGCAAAGATAGCATTAAAAAATGGAATAACAGATTACCCATAATGAAAACTATAAACTTATATAATATAAAAAAAATCTGGAGTGACTTCACTCGACTTTCCGAACACTTACGATTAAGATCATTACCAAGGATTTAAATAAATTTTCATCGATGAATAATTCAAACATATATACCAAATCGAAGTTCAATCGAATGTACCGTTTAAATGCTAGGGCACTTTTAAGAATTCCTCCCCATACCCAGCAAGCACACACAGGTTCTCTGAACGTCTATTAACGTTCAAAAGACGTTTTCTGAACGTTAACAGACGTTCAGAGAACCAGTGTGTGTTTGCTGGGTAGGTAATAATGTAAAAGAAATCTTTGTCGTAGCCCTGTAGAAAAACTATAAGTCCTATACACAGCAAAACCAATACCGGTCTTGCGACGGTGGTTTATAACATATATACCCAATTTGAGCTCAATCGAATGCCCCGTTCAGGAGCTATCGTGTTCTCTCACATACACACAAACACACATACACACTAGAGATGAGACGGGCTCAACCGAAAGTCCGAGCCCGGGCCCGAATCGGGCTAGGGCTCTGTAATTCACAATTGCATTCGGGCTCGGGCGGGCTAGGGCTCGTGAAAAATTTCTATTTTATTGAACAAACTCCTTGAAACAGGTTTTTAAAAAGTGATTCATATGGAAAATAAAAGTACTTATAAAAAAAATAGCGGCACGGGTGCCTAGAAGGCACGTGTATCTCTTTGGGTAAATCAGAACGACGGCTTATATTGCTTAGTTAGTCATGAGATCGGACATTCTTTCGTAAACATAGATATAAAGAATTAGAAAGTGCATTAAAAATTTGCAGTTATATTTGTCTTTAATTTGCACAAACGACAAAATTTATTGTATTCTATGAAAAAATTACTTCTTTGAATTTTAGTGAATTTTATTTATCTTTAGCTGAAATTGCGGGCTCGGGCTCCGACTTAAATAATATTGCTCGGGCTCGGATTAAAAGTCTTAGGGCTCAGGCTTCGAAAAGTGAGCCCGAACTCATCTCTAATACACAAATACACACACACACACACACATACATACATACATCTCGTAAAAATAGCATAAATGAATTCAGAAGACCTCAAAACGTGTAAATACACCAAAATCTCGAATTCGAATTTTTTCATGATTGCAATACTTTCCTTACATGGTACATGTTCGGAAAGTAAAAATAGATAAAATTCTTTATACAAATATTGCATTTCCAGGTTGGTTTTTTTTTTTTTTTTTCGTTTCCTTATCGTCCTAGCAGAAATATTGAGTAAGTGTCTAAGATTTGCGCCTAAAGCACTGATACTATTATGTAGGTTAGGGTGAGGAACTCCTCCTCTTCTAATCCCACATGTCATTGTTGATTTAAACTTGTTTATCGATATCCTAGAACAAGATTATTGTAAATAAGCTATAACACGTGTAATTTTTAATGTTAGGAGTTGTATTTTGAAAATATATTATGGAGGAGGAAACATAACTGAGCACAGTCGGGTAAATGTCCAAAATTTACAAAACACAGATTAAAAAAATACATTTGAGTCGTACTTTTTCCAATATCACTAGCATTTTTCAACATAAGTTAGTCATTTTCAATTTTTTTTAATACAACTAACCAAATTAGTTGGTTCAAAACTAATTTGGGCAATTAAACTAGCTGGCTAACTAACTAATTAAATTAGTTTGAATGCAACTAACCAAATTATTTTTTTGTGTTGCTAGAAGAAAAATTGTTTTTCATTACTCCGGAAAAATACTATTGGATCATTCCATGTGAAGTCATCTAATGATTTTTACCTTACTATAATAAATCGTTTTTATTTTCAGTGCACATAAAGTAGTATGAAAGAAGATCTTAAATCTATAGTTGTTTCTTTTTCATCTCATTTTATTCTGCCATAACAAGAGCTTAAAAATCCCAAAAAATTCAAATTTATGTTGTACTATGCTGCACATAAACCTTTTTAAATTAACGTAGAATTAAAATGTTTTAAAAATAGAACACCATTGAAATAACAAGCTTTAAAATAATATGATACATGACTTCATTACTTTAAATTTTCAGATTCATATTTTTTAATTAAAAATTATATTTTATTAAAAAAATTTAATACGAGTAATTTTTTTTAAATTGCACTATTTCCCAACTATTTTTATAAACTCTCTGCATTTCAACTTAGGATCTCAATGGTATCATGGAGAATAAAATACTATTTATGTGGCATACAGAAGAAAAAAAGTGTGACCGCGTAATATAATACTATATGTGTGATTAAAAGCTGTGCCATTTATTTTAAACAACGTTTCAAACTATAGCAATATTTTTAAACAATATTCTATTCTATGATGTTTATTTTAACCAGAAAAAAATGTACAAAAAAATCAAAGAAAAACTATACTGCTCACATAAACTGGTGTGGAAGATTTAAATTTTAGCTCATTTACATTGATTATATGACATAACTTTTGTTTTTCTGCATTTTCAAGAGCATTTATAGCAGCATACATTTCGCTTTTTGTCAAAGTTAATTGCAACCAGTTGCAGTCTGTAGCTCAGCCTTATTTAAAATTTGTTCAGATCGAATTTTGAGAACATCCTCATTTCTTGGATTAATAAATGAATCAGCGGGATGGGTGCAAAAAAATTGCAGTTATCTCTTCGTTTTGCAAATTCGTTCAAATAGCAGACAGTAACTATCATTGTTTGTCATATTCATACGTTACAAATCCATTTATTTCCTTTATGCCATAAAATTTTCATTTCTTTCAGTATAAAATTTGTCACTCTGAGTACTGAATGAGTGAGTACAATTGGATCACAATTTGTCTACAACTTAAACCTTTAACGCACAGTGTTCCCGCTCAGGGAACACCAAACTCTGACGTTTTGACTGTTGCCAGTCACGAAGAATAGATTTGAGTTCTATAAAAATAGTTGCGAGTGATATAGCTCCACGAGAATCCTTTACATTTTAGCACGTCATTACCCGTAAAAACAATTGTCAAGATTATTTTTAACAGCACTGACATTTGCTGAATAATGGAAGAATGCGAAAACAGCTGGATAGATTGTCCAATGCTGAAAAAAGGGCAGCCGTTTCCATCGCTCGACTTAACTACCAGCAAGATGGCGTTCGATTGAAACGTTCATCGCGTGCCATTGATCTAGAGACCCTTTTTTGACGCAGCTGGCTGTGCCCGCGTTTAACTGAGCGTTTAACTGAAATTCGTACAATTAATCCAGGCAAAACTTGTGATTTCGAAACCTTAAAATGTTTCGTAGTTAATTAGTTAAAGACTTAGTTCGATTTAATAGTATTCGGTCTTTGAGCTTCCAAAGTTAGCCCAAACTATTCTTCTAGGCCTATAACTCTTGTGATGACAGGTTATTTTTTGGAATTTATCAACCGATTTAGGCCAGACTTTATGACAATTTATTAATGTACAGGTTGTCCCTAAAACACTGACCTAGGCTTTTATTTCATACATACTGCAGAAAGGCTCGTAGAATAAATTACAAAGTTACATTAAGAAAAGTACTGAATTTCATGATATCGATTAAAATATTCAAGAAATTAAATCTATATAAACGCAAAAATTAAATTTTAAAGCACCCCATAAAAAAATCCCAGTTAGTTAGTGTGCCCCATACACCAATGAGATGATGTGCAAAGTTTCAACCTTTCAACGTAAAACAGCTCAAAGATATGTTTTAACAAAGTTGGTGAGGGGCTATACAATATCAATAATAACAAAAGTATTATGTACTTATGCAGTTACTATTTTCTTTCGCTATTTGTGTATACGACTCCAGAAACGAGGTAATCTGACACTATTTTTCCTTTTCGAGAGCCATTGAAAAATGATTTAAGTCAGCATATATTTATTTTAATATCTTGAACACATTTTAGGACAAAATGATCAAATTTTGCACATTGCTTCATTAATGAAAGGGGCACATTTTACTAACTGGAAATTTATTTAATATCCTGAAAATTTTAATCGATGTCATAAATTTATGTACCGTTTTTTACATGACTGTGTAATTTATTGCATATGTCTGTGATCAATATTTAAGGAATAAAAGACCATGTCGGTGTTTCTGTTTGGGAGTACACCCTGTATATTACTAATAAACAATTAATTATCTAGTTTCAGTGGGAACCTAGACAGGGTATTTTTGTTTTTATTTGTTACTGGGACTATACACATTGCTTTTACTCATTCAGAACCGGTACTCTTAATTCATTGCTATACATATTTTTTTTTTTCATTTTACTAAATTTTGTCATTTTATAAAAGTTTTGAAGTTCAAAAGGCCGTGTGTTGTGAAATATTTAAAATGTTTTTTATAACACTTTTCAAGTTTTTAAATAATGTAAAACATTCTAGAGCCATCAAACTCAATTGTGATTATTTTTAATATGTAAACATCAACTAAATTAATTTTCATTAATACAAAAAAACTCAGGCCCATGAACAAATCACTTTTTTAAAGGTTTGGGAAAAAACAATTTTAAATAGTTTTCTATAGTCCAGTGTATGTCATAACGTTATTATTTTAAGATGATGACGGTCATTTTTTTCAGAAATGTATCTAAAAGAAAATCCTATAATAAAGCAACAAGAACAGAAATTCATTTAATGTTTCATATTTTAAAACAATTTTACAGCATAAAAAAGTGCTATGAAAAGCTTTGAAGCGAAAAGTTTTTGAAAATTGAATAAATCAAAATTTTAATACAGAAAAAGTCCTTCTTGAATAGTAATTCAATTTTGTTTTTTGTTTTTTTACTTAGTTCATGCTCTTCACGCTTGACTATTGGCGACAAATATAATGCACAAAACTATAACATGATATTTGTTATCTGTCGTTAGTACCATTATCCGCAGTTTAAATTTTAAGAATAGGGATTTATTGGAGATTTGTAATCATTATCAATTTCAATCGTTTCGATTCGAGAGCTTTATGATTATTCAACTTCTCATCCTATAAATTATATCTTTTTATAACCAAGTTCCATATGAAAAACTGTGTCAGTATTATATTTAAATATTCTGTAAAAGTATGAAATAAATTCCTTAGCATCCATTCAGGGAAAACAAAATAATTTCTTTCTATTTCAATGAACTGTCCCTTTCGGCCGTTTTTAAGTCGTTATTCAGATTTAGTTGAAGAATTTGCTGAAATTAAATAAAAATACAGTTGCTGATTTCAACTGACTCACGAAAAATTTCACCCGAATTTCAATTCATTCACTTGATTCTTTTATTCAGTTGTTTCAGCATAATGTACAAACAAAACTTTGCACAATTTCTTGAAATACTGTTTCTTGAAATGAATGAGAGTCTCCAAATACACACACACACACACACACACACACATATATATATATATATATATTAAGTCAAAATTTGTACAATATGCCACACCGAATTCTCATAAAAGCTAAGAGCCATACAAAATCACTTAAAATGCTTCTTAGCTACTTCACCGACTTCCCATTAGAGGCTGTTTTTTCTCGAACATTCTATCAGGACCATTATAGATGATTCTTGAGCCTTCTATGCAGTCTCGACGACTGCGGCACTCGATAACTAGGTGCTTCGCCGACTTCCTTTTATAAGTTCACTGATTTCTTTTGGCCCCATATCTCATAAACCAGCGCCTACATTTCCAAACCAAAACCTTCTTCATGAATGGGTGGTGGAGAACTGCAATATCGTAACAATCCCATGGGCTGCACCGGTTGCTGCAGAGGTATAGCAGCATACACAAACATTCCACGCTTACATCTATCTTCTATCTATATATATAAAAGAGAAGAGTTTGTTTGTTTGTTTGTTTGTTCGCTATACGCGTCCAGACATTTCGACGGATCTGGACCAAATTTGGCACGCTGACTAAATAGGACAAGAGAAAGCTAATGCCGTAAAAATGAAATTAATCGGATTAATAGTTTTTGGGTTATTTTATGTTTTGTAAGGTTTTTGGCCATTTTTCTTTCATTTTACGTTATCGCGAGCTAAATTTCTGTCCGAATACTATAATTTTTATATAATCGGAAACTACGGAGTTTTCTTTTTCAAATTTTCTGTTACAAAATCATACTTACATTTGCCGATTTTGGGGAATTTTTTAAAGGAAATCCTGTTTTGAAGAAAAAACTGTACTGCTTTTAACATGTAAACAAAACTGTACTGCTGTACTGCTTTTAAAAATATTCTATTTTAAAACTGTCGCATCGAAAAACCTAACGGGCAAAAATTTTCCATCTTTTTACAGCTGATTAAACATTTATTTCTCCCTCTTTTAAATTTTGAACCGTGCAGAAATGTTAATTAGATTTTTTTATATGATTTTTTTTTCTGAAAACATCGCAGGTTAAAATTGAAGAAACAGCAAATTTCCCCCCTTTCGTCCTGTGTCCTGTGTGAGTGTGGTGCGTCACCCGGTGTAAGTGGGGATGAAGCGTTGCCAAGACAACTGACGGTGTTCTTTTTTTTTTTTTTTCGTATGGTTTACGTTCTCAAGGTCGTTCTAGCATTTAAAAGGAGAATCCCTGAGAAATAAACATGCGGGATTTATTTGAAATCGTTGCATTAGGAAGTATGACTCCTGAGGAATTTGAAGATAGTATTTTACACGGATTATCAATTCCTCGAGAAGATAGTTACTAAATAATTAGAGCCTCATAAAATATTTATAAATAAATTAAACCCACTGCGAACATTACATGTAAACAAACCTGGATTTTTAATAAAATAATTATCAAAACCTGTATTTTTAATTCATCTATCATTATTTAAGTTCTTATCTACTGTATATATGCCCAATAATTTGCCTCCAGTGATTCTTACTGGATTTGAAATAAAAAATAATTAGTATATGAGGTGCGCAGGTATTAGTTATAAATGACTATTAGAACACAACAGGTAGAAGGAGAAAAACCTATCCACGTCCAGTTCTCGGGAACCTCTATACGCTGGCAAGTCCACTGTTCATTTCCTTTTCTTTTTTTTTTTTTTTTTTTTTCGTTGCTGGTGGGAGGATTCACATTCCTTCCCTTTACAATCTCATACCGACGACTGGATTCTATTTGTTTTTAGTAGTTGCTTAGGTATTAGTGATAAAAGACTGTTAGAACACAGACAGGTAGAAGGGGGAAAGCCTAGCCACGTCCAATTCCCGGTAATCTCTGTAAGCTATCAGGTGCCGTGTTCTTTTTTTTGTTGTTGTTGTTGCAGCGGGAAGTCCCATGTCCTTTTTTTATCATTGTAGTGGTAGGATTCACATTCAAGCCTAGCCACGTCTAATTATCAGTAACCTCCGTACGCTATCAGGTGCCTACTTCATTTTTTTTCGTTGCAGCGGGAAGTCCCATGTCCTTTTTTTATCATTGAAGCGTGAGGATTCACATTCCTTCCCTTTACAATCTATATATAAGGTCAATGGTCATTTCCCTTCTATTGCACGGGCAACGCCGGGCCATGCTGCTAGTATAATATATTTTAAATTTTCCAATAGAAGTCCGTTGGTGCTATGTTTTTAACCACCATATCTTCTAACACAACCCATGTAGTTTCGAACCGAAACCTTATAGATGAGGTAGAAGGCTACTTATATTGTATGGCAGGTTGATATCGAAATTGTAGAAGTACACAAAGAAATCTATTATGATTGATTGATTGCAGTGAAGCTTGTCTTCAAAGGAATTAAAAAAATATATATGAATTAATGTTTTTTTTTTCCATGGCGTTATTTAGCGAACCAGGTACTCATGAAAATGGAAATATTTTCGTTAAAGAGCGCTGATTGCTCTTTGAGCGCCTTGAAATAGAGCTAACTTGAAGGTGTTTTCCTTCCTTAACAATTTTAGATTGTTATGTGAGAAAAATGAGAGACTTTGTTAAGAGTTTATCCCATCGCTGAAACCCAGTTTAACCTGTTCAGTTCCATCTATAAAAAGACTTAATAGGAAAGATTTTTTTTTCTTTTCTCTCCCATTTCTGCCTTCCAGCAAAACTGAACAAAAAGGGAATCTTCACTGTCCTACTGTTCCCAAACGATACAACCAAAAGACTAAATTTGTGTTAAATTTTAAAAATGAAAAATTCAATTTCTTTGATGAAATTCGTTAGAAATGGTGTTCGAAGGGGAGGAAGTATAGCTAGGAGCACGTGCCTCTTCGATTTTTTTTTTTTTAAACTTTTGTTTAAACCTTAAGAAATCCGCTACAGTTAAACTTGAATATGCAATGCGCTCGAACCCCCCCCCCCCCGAAAAAAAAATCAGGGTATTTTAATATTTTCTGTATAATTAAAAGTACAGTACATGGAATTCAAAAAATTTTACAAATTCTTTCTAATTCAAGCATTTAGAAATCGAAATCGACCGTAAAAGAAAGGTGTGTCTGTCTGTTATTCTGTCATTCTGTCGTTCTGACCGTGACGCTTTTTTATTTGCCTGTCACGTAAAAATGGCTGAGGAAAATGAAATAGAATTTGGTCACATGATAAATGGTCATTCAGATTAAACTATAGACGTCGGACTATTTGAAAACATTGATTAAATGATAAGATTTTTCGAAAATTGTTTCAACATGCATAATTTTTCGTTTGTAACGTAATAATGACTAAAGAGAATGAAATGAAAATAAATCGTGATTCAATTTAAAGTACTCGCACCGAATTAAAAATATATATATTTAGATTTTGAGGTGGCCACTTAAAATATGGACGTCAAAGTGCTTAAAATTTTTAATAGTTTTTAAGATTTTGTAAAAGAGGCATAAATATTTGTTTACCGATTGCTGAAAAATGGCAATGGAACGAAATGAAATTTGGAATTATGTTAGATGATTCGTTAATTTAAAATAAAGATAGATTTAAAAATTGTTTTAAACGTTTCATAGATTTTGAGTATTTTTTAAATTGTGAAATGATTGTTCTCGCATCTCTCAAACACGGCTCAATAGAATAGAATAAAGCAGGATCAGCAGCGACTCTAACCATAAATGCCAATTTAAAAAAAAAATCGAAAAAATTATTTTTTTTTTACATTGCATTGTCTCCTTTTATATTTTTATTTACTTATTCCCTTTTTATTCTGAATTTCGGGGTTGGTGGGCGGGAGTGAGGGAGCAAAACTCTAAGGCATCTGGAGGTAATGTAATATAGTTAGCTTTTAACTTTTAAAAAAATTGTCGATCTTTTTTTCAAAATATCAATTTGCTTTTTTAGATTTTGTGGCAATTGTGCCAAACTATCTTGAGGTATAATATTGAAATATCTACACTCAATCAAACAAAAATTTAATTACAGGCTAGAAAATTCATAAAATTGTATAATATTTTTTGAGTTCTTCTGAATTAAAGAAAAATAGAAAGAGTATTTTGAGAAAATTTTGTCTGACTAATACGTGGAAAAGACTAAAAAATTGGAAGAATTTTTGTTCCAAACTAGGTGGTTACTGAACTTAAATTATGGGCTTTGAATTTTCAAGAAATATAAAGGGTGGGAATAAAATATGACAATTTTTTATGAATTAATTGAATGAAATAAAATATGACAATTTTTTTCGTGCATCAAATAAAATCATTTAAATATAATCAAATCAAACGTTGATTTAAATATCGACTGCTTCCTATTAAAAAGCATTTTCCAGATGTTATCTTCTTTTAAACTTAATATTCATTACTAGCCTATTCTTTCATAGCTTTAAATGGATTCTCGACTTTATAAGCCCCTTCCACTAAACATTAATTTTGAAAATAAAATGCTTTATCTATTGAGAATTTGATATTCCGGTAATGCAAACGAAAACTCACAGTTTTTGAACAACTGCATTACGTACGTACCCGTCAACAGCTGGTGCTGCAGCCAGTAGAAAGAATAAATTTGTATAAAATACACGATAATCAAGAGAAAATAAAATATGAATACTACCGCTAAGTTTAGAAATTGTGAAATAACGTGCTTTCATTCCAGTGATCAAAAAATATATGTTTGGCAGTAAAGACTAGAAATCATGAAATGAAATTTTATGTCTATGGCACTCAGAGTGTAAATAAAGTTTCTGAGTCAAAAACTTTTTACTGCATATTCATGTTAAGAACATTCTGTTTACCTCTAAGAATATCGATAACCTATAAATTTACGGAGCAAATTCTGAAGTCATCGTCAAATCTAATAATATAAAAAACATATAAATGTAAATTCTACTAATCCCCCGAACATACATTAAAATATATCAAACACAAGTAAAAAGATTCTGCGTGAATTATTCTGAGACCGTAATCATACACAACAATATAAATAAACCAACAGATTGAATGTTTATCTAGACACTTAATCATACCAAATCATACCTGACATCACCTATTAAAAGGTACTTTGTTCTACAACCGTAGTGATAGTATGTTCTAAAAAAAACCTTTTGGTAACACCTAGAAATATTAAACATCTATCATCTTTTCTTTTATCTTGTTTAAACTATCAATTCAGATGAAACTGAATCTCAAGTCCTTTCATCATCTATTTGTTCAGAATACTCTTAAGAAAGTGCAGATAAACATCCACATCTGAAAAAAGGGACGAACAAGGAATTTAAATGAGCTATTACTTTCGTTTTCAGAATTGCAAGCTAGATATCATCCCGTTCAAGAGTAAGTTAATGGTTTTTGTATCTCTTTTTCCCATCCACAAAATAACGCATTAAGCATATGCAGACTCTGAGATAAATACATAATGAGTGCTTTTGGGTGACAAGCATTGCAGTTATGGAGACAAATGGATTTTTAAACAGCATACTTTATTTTCTTTTTAAATCCTGAACCTAATAATTTCCAGGTAGCTTTATGTTTTGTATAATACATCGTATAACACAGGGCAGTATTTTGCAGATTTTATAAAAAATGCATCTTCCCTTGACACTAAGTAAAACTTTATATAAAAATAAAAGCTGCGCCTGTTAATAATTGGAAAATGAATCTAGACATTTATCAATAATTTGGCGACATTTTAACCCATGCTTGACGAATTTAATCACGTTTGTTATTTCTAGCCGTTAATCTTGGATACAAAAACCATTTTTGAGTATTATAACACATGTATCAATCACACTGAAAGAGTTTATGTTGTTGTTTTGTTAAGATAAAGCACACTAATGTTATACCTTCCAAAGGGTGGAATACGCTAGGTGGAGGATTTTCAAAAAAGCTCTAACGCATATTAATTCTATATCTGGAGTAAACCGCCCAAAACTTCAGACCGTTAGATCTATAGCCGCACTATAGGCCAGAATCCTGGACCTTCACCCTTCACATTGCAGTTACTACCAATGTTCAGTCTCTTACCGCCGACAGAGTTGTATGGTGGGTAAAGCACCGTACTCCGGTTTCGGTTTCAACTCTTGGCAGCCGGTGTTCGATCCCCGACTGGGCGTGGTTGTCATGTCCGTCCCTTCATAGGGGCGATGTTGGTCCACCTACTAGGCGCCCCATAATAAAGACACCAGTAATATCGGCCTGTTTTGGCCAAAGCCTTGAAGGCAGAGGCCGGCCATTAAAAAAAAAAAAAGTATCTTACCACTCGTCCATTGATCAACTCTAATAGTTTATCTTATTCTCCGTGAAAAATATGATAATATAAAAGATATATTTAAAATGTTAAGCAAATACAAGTAAAAAGCAGAATTACACTCTCAAATATGTCTAGTTAAGGCAAATCACAGTAGGGCTACTTGCTTAAAGGGAGGAATGCCACGGAGGATTTTTTAAGGATTTCTAACACTTACTCACATTAAGTCTATTAAAAATCTACCAAAAACTCTAAGCCGTTATATAGGCAGTCGCGCGGTTGGCCAGAAAGCCTGGACTTTTACACCTAAGGCATCTACCAATGTTCAGTGTCTTATACACTTTGTGCCGGCCTTTCATGAGATAATTTCAAATGTCATTTATTATTTTTTTTTAAATGTTGCTCTATGCAATCTATATAAGTTTGGGGTGAAAAATTCTGATGACATATTGCTAAATAAAAAATATCCATTGTCTATTTAAATCCAAAAATAACCCACAAAACATCAAGTACTCTAGCCCAATTGTCTCGATATAATTTAAACTAGATCTTAACTGTTCTTGAGGATTAAAACCAGTTATCCCCTCTAAATTATGACAAGTATTAATGAGATGCCCGAGTATACGATAAATAATAATAGTGATAATAATAATAATAATAATAATAATAACCATGCAATAAAACTTGTTTTCTCCACATTTTTCTAAACACACTTCCTTTATTAGTTTTAGGCTCAAAAATATTACATAGCTACTATTTTTGGTTAAATAACATTTTTTCTTTGAGATTATTATTCTGAAATATCAAATATAACTATTAACGCACTTTGTAACGTACTTAGAATTTATATACATTACAACTTTCACCAGGAATGGTTTTAATTGCGTTTTCTAGTAAGAGAATTGTGATAAATTAACTTGTTTTATTAAGTAAACGACTTAATTATTATTATTGTTTTAATTCTATAAAATTTCGTCCTTTACACTAACATATAACTTCATAAAAATCATCTCTAACATTTTTCCTAGACTAATTTGAGCAATGAAATCCGATGTCAAATTGAACCAGAAATCGATGTTATTAATCATAATTCAGAATCCGTTAAGCACAATTTGTCGCATTCAGACAAGGCATTACATGCCTAATCACAGTATTATTTTGATACCATTTACTAATAAACCTATGTCTGACAGATTAAAGCGTATGCTCAAATACGCCCTTAATAAGGTTGTCAAAAGCCGCCATTTCAATATCGATATTCCTAGATATTAAACACAGAAATGTACCCTAAGAACTTCCTTTAGTGTCACTAAATAAAACAACACATAAACTGCCTCACAAAAATATCCCTTATCGAAGAAAAAGAAACTGCCGTGGTATAATCTCCAGATTAATCCAGCATTAATCCCTTCAATTGTTAAAACGGAGGAAGTCAGACAACCTCAAACGTGAGGGTGGAAGCAGGCTATTACCTTGAATACATCGGGAGGCAGAAAAATCACAATCAAGAATAGAATAACAATAGAAGATAACTTGCATATCCATCACAACAAGCTACTACTCAACTCTGTATTTACAGTATCGATTACCTGGCGTAATATCATTCAGATAACTCGAACCGGGTGGAAGTGAGGAAGCGAAAAAAAATATATATATTCACTTTCTCCAGAAAAACGGGATTCCGGGAAAGAAAAGTACGAAAAACTGAAGCAAGAAAAAAGAGGGACATAATCAAAAATTGGATGTGATTAGCCGATAATGGAGACTGAGAAAACGGTTGGCTGATTAGAAGGGGGAAAAGCAAAGGCAGCAGGAACACCGGTATATAGGCACAGAACGCTAGCTTCATAGTATTCAGTCCGAAGGATTGCCTCACAAAGTAAGTACCCACAGCCTTCTCTTGGATTTCGATATTTGTGTGATTTTTGTCAACGGCAAATCATATGAAAGGATACTATTCGGTGAAGTACAGCGATACCTGTGGAATACACATTTGAGAACCGTCGGAGATCTATAAAAATATAATGCGCTGAAAATGAACAAAATACTTAGGGCAACTGGAAAAGAAAAAATCCCTACGAGTTTACGATAGTGTTAATGCACTGAAATTGTTTTCAAACAATACCATTTGTTAAAAATACTTTTTTTTTTTTTACTTTAGCCAACCATGGCCACAATTTTTTAAAAAATTTTAAAGTTTTTTTTTGGCATTTGTGCAGATAAGTTAAAAACCTTAAGTTTTTTAGTAGTTAAAAGTAACTTTAATTTATCAAAAAAAAGTTGCTTTTTCATTTTAATGCAGTTAGTAGAAAGATAAAAGAATGATGCTTTAGCTCTGGCAATTACTCTGGGTAAGAGACTTTTATAAGGAACATGAAATTATTTGAGTGACTGTTGAAAGTAAAAACCTAAATTTTGAGTCTTTACATTCGATTCAATGAGCATCTTAGATTCCTAAATAAAACATCTGAAAAACCGATTGTTCCATGTGGTTTTACTTTGGTAAAAATTGTACGGATGAAAATTTATTTTTTTTAAGTTATATTTAAAAAAATGAAGAAATTCTAACATTAATTTTAGAAAAGAGAGTAGTGAAAAAGCATTTCAATCTAATACATGTTACGAATATGTTTAGAAAAAGGAATAAATATCTTATAGATAAATACCACTCATAACACTTGATATATATAATGATAGATTAGCAAATTTTTGAAGTAATACAAAACTTTTATTAATGTTTAAAACCGTAATACTTGAAAATTTGAAACAAGTGAAAAAGCTGAATCTCTGCAATAGTATTCGTGTGTTAAATTAAATTTAAGTTAAAAATAAAAATAAATACTGTGTTTTAAAAAAGATAAAAATATTTACTGTTATTGTTAATTGAACATGTTTTAACTATTTATAATTCTTATTATATATATTTTATTTAATGAAATGTACTGATCTTTCTTAAGTAATACTGTGATTTTCTACTTTTTATATACATTCGAATAATTACGAAGTCAAGATTATACAATTTTATTTTTTTTCTTAAACTTTTGGTTTGTACTTTGGAGATTTTCTTATGATTCAAATGAATTCACTTAAATTCAGCTGAAATGTAATATCTTTTGAATGTTTTGAAATTTAATGAAATTTATCGGGTTTAAGTTTCACTTAACGATTAAAAATTTCCATTAAATAAAAAATACTTAACATAAAATTATCAATTAAAGTTCCATTATCATTTGAACTGTAATTGGATTGTTTCAGTTAAAAATTTCATATAACTAACATAAGCAACATAAAAAATAAATATGTTTTTTACCCGTTGACAATTTCGAATCTATATATATCTAATGTAAGCTCCAACAACCCTGATGTGACATTTTCTGAACTGTTCAATTTTCGTTTTTAGAAGACTTTACATAAAACTACAGAAGCGATATTTTTAGCGTTAGTTGTCACAGAAGAAAATTATTTAGTCCTAAATTTATCGTGTAATCTTTTCTATCAGCTGTAGAAATTTTTGCATAAAAACAAATACAATGGCATATTTACTTTTGTGTTTGCTTTAAATGTTCCTGAGTATAGCCCCCTTTTTTTAGGTTTTATAACGGATATTTTGAAACTTGTGTTCGCACAGTATATGACATTTTATTATTTTAAGACTAAACTATAGCAATTTAGCTATCGAGGATTCTACAGATATTTTGATATGCTGCATGAGATGTATGATAAAATAGAGCGTGTTAAAATTTAACATAGATAACTTAAGGTTGGGCGTACTTTTAAAAATGCATATATTGCCTGATATTTTCAAACCTCCCAATTAGAACAGAGCTAAAACTAATTTTTGGGTATTTTTAATCATATTTGTTTAGGTAAATACCAAAAAAAAAAATTGCCAGATAAGCGTAATGTCAAAAGAAGTTATATTTGGCTTTACATACAACATATTTTTGGGAACAAAAATATCTAAATTATTTTAAAACTTACAGTTTAAACTTTTAAAAAGCGTAGGTTAGTATCTTATAACTCCGTATATAGTCTATTATCCGTCTATAGTCTCCGTATATAGTCTTTTTAATTATTTTAATATTTGTTTAAAATTAAATGAAATTTGTATTTTCTCTGTTTCGGGCATACTTTATTTTTAAACGAAGTATAAAGAGAGAATTGTAATTCAATTTTTGATTGTTGAATTTTGTTTTAATATCCAGGCGATTCCTGAAGACAATTTTTAGTTCAAAATAGTACGGAAAATTTCATTTACCAAAGTAAACTTATTCGTACTTTTAGCTGTATGTCTGGAAAAAAGTCCGTTGTATTAGATTTTATTTTTTTATTTACTTTTTTACCCGATTGAATCCTACAGTTGCAAGAAATTTCATCGAAAATTTTGCTTTGAATGTTACATTTATATTTACTCATCATTCCCAATTTTTATATTATCTAATATTTTTACATTTTTCAATACTCTGACAGTTGAGAACATTGTTATGCACACTATATTATTTCTCCCCACTCAAATTTGAGAGTAGAACAAAGCTAATTTTTGATATTTGTATATTTTTATTCATCAAAAATATTTCAATTTGGAAGGGAATTTACACTATGTAATCGAAATTCAGTTCCGCCTATCAAATGATCTTATATTCTATGAAAAAACCTTTTCATAGAAAATTACGCATAGCTTATTTGCATACCTTACTTGGGCATGTATTATATGCAATTAAATCTGTATAATCTTCTAAATGCAGCTATGGTTGAATAAAGCAATTGGGCCATTTATTATGTTATAATTAAATTACTAATACTTAGATATTTTAGATTGCTTGAATTTATTTTAAACAAGCTTCTTTTACCCAGTAAATTTTCAATTAATGTAATATACATTTTTATTGAGAACTAAACATACTGTATTTAAATTTAAGCTCTAAATTTAGTTGTTGTAAAGTCGATTCACTTGTTTAAACAGCATATTTTCTGAAATGTGTTTTAAGAGTATTCTACATAATTAATGTAGTAAAACTAACTTATTTTGCACATTAAAAATATTTTCTTGCATTTTACAGAATGCATTATACGTATATTAAAATAACATTAATTAGAAAAAAAATTTTTGGACATTTATATTATATTTAAAAGATGTTTTCTGTTTTTGTAATCTTTTATTATTTAACATATTAAAATAACAGCGTCAACACCAAAAGTAGTTTATGATTTGAAACATTAATGTGCTCAGCATATCTATTAAAAATATATGGAGCACAAATGGAATAGAAAAACTTTTTTGTGTGTGTTACAAATTTGAAGTTTGGGTTAAAATTTGAACGTATAGTATCATTTAACTTAGGTATGAGTAATTCAATATAGTTCACTTTCTTATTATAAATATTATTGTGGTGATAAATTTTCAGTTAATTTTATAATTTCTTGAAAGTTAAGTTTTAATTTATTAATCTTTACATAAATAACTGTTCTCCAGAGAGGATTATCGGACTTTTTCTCCGTTTATTTTTAGATCTTTCACTTAATTGAGATATTTAAGAATGAATTTCACTGCAGAGTGCTTTGAGAAGTCACTGCGCTGCTGTCGATCCAGTGGTCTGGAGTTTTGGTAGATTTTCTCCAGATGTAACCTGAATACGCGTTAGGACCCCTTAAAAAATCCTACTACCAAGGCACACACCCATCCTTGGCAGTTCACCCTAGCGTAGCGTTGCCATAATCACACAAACCAAACCTATCAACCAAACCTTGATAACATATCTGTCAATTTAAGTATTACCCAAACCTTTTTATAGGCTTTATGTAATATGAAAACACTATCGTCACTAGTTTTCACTGCAGTACACTTAAATTCTGTATTGACGAAAGCACACACATACGAAAATAATTTTCAATTTTAATGTTGAAAAACTAAATGACTGTTTCGTGTAACACGTTATTATGATTATTATTATTACATGCAACAGTCTGAATAAAAGTTTTAAACTTTTCCAAAGAGAAAATTAATTGACTTTTTCATTGTTGGAGAGTAAGTGTCCTGCTTATGTTGCCATTTTAGCCTCAGCTTTTGAACGCCCCGTGTTTTATTTTATTATTATTATGCATGCTGTTTATCTGATGCTTAATTTCAGCAAAGTAAACACTTTTTCGGAAAATATACTAAGTAGACTATGCTGAACTGCCATTCACTAAGAGTTGATGCGAAAAAATCATAAATAATATAAAGTCAACTCCTTCGCCATATCACCACTGGAAGACCTTACAAATTTTGTGTTTCTTATTATTTACATGTTTTGGATTGTCACGCGTATAATAGGCCACGATCTTCTTTATGGTTCACAAGAGAAGTACAAAAGCCTTCAAATCGTTAAGGGAGTTACCAATAAGGGAATCGAAATAGCATTTATAGGGGGTCACTGATTAGTATAGTTTAAAACCAAAATTACGTTAGAAACCTTTAGAGGTAATTGTAAAATATAAATAATTTGTTAATATTATCTTGTCAAAGTCTTGCAAAGGTATTTTACTGCACTGAATTTATATTCTATGCAATTTCCGCTTTGAACTATTAATGGTATGCATGAATGTAAGGGGGGGGGAGGACAAAAATAAATTTTATGGGGATCTTTTAACAACTGTCATCTGACATTAAACAGCAAGAAATGCATGTCTGTCAAAAATGTGTTCGTTTACATCGCCAACGACACATATGAGATTATACCTGCTTAACCAGTTTTATAATTCAAGGGTCAGTATTTAATAAAGCCAATCTCAAATTATCTTGGGCATCTATACTTTATTCCTGACCTAGTGTGAAAGCAATGACAGGAAAACCTTGACTGTAATTTCTTTATGTGCGTGTTGCGTTAAAGAAAACCTAAGGGTATCTGCCTAGGGGACGGGGTTATCTTGGACGAAGGACGTTTTAAGGGGTTCCAACACCTATTCGTGTTACATCTGGAAGAAAAGGCATAAAACTCAAGACCGTTACATCGAAGCCTCGCGTCAGGCCAGAACCGCAGTAGCACAACTAGTTCAAAAGACGTTCTTTGAACGTTCTGTGAATACCTTTTGAACTTATTGTGCTGCTAGGGAAAGACTGTTATTTCAAGAATGTCGAAATAAGCAAAGTTGCAATAGCATTTAAGTTTGTACTTCTGAACAAGGTAAGGTATTTTGTCGTTATAAACAAGCTTTCAGTATAAACGAGTTCACTATAACCAAGACAACAGCTAGGAGTAAGCTTGATTCCCAAGATAAATTTGAGATTGGCTTTTTTAAAAACTGAACCCTGAATTATAAAACTTGTTAAGCAGGTATAATCTCAATCACCTCATTAATCGTTAATAATTAATAGAAAAACATAACAATCGTATTTTTTTTTAATTTTATTAATTAAAATGGCGGATAGAAAAGAGGTCACGATTTTTTAAAAATATAAAAAGATTGTGATTTAAGAAGTTTACATCAAGCCACTACCTTAAATGATATGATAGTTAACTATTTTTCTCGTAGATAGAAAGTTTCACCCAACAAAACAAAATTAAGGGGTAGAACATAATTCGGTTGGTCGTGGTTGATCCAATATCCAAGCAATCAAAGATATTCGACAATACTTGTTGATGATTGCTTTTTAACGCAAAAAAAAAAAAAAAAATATGGACGTCAAAGTAGTGATGCTACTCAATTATCATCAACATTGTAAATTCTTAAACAGATTTAAATAAACACGCATTTTTAGTAGTCAGCGGAGATACGTCACCAGTTTTATGTAAATTTTACTTAACAATACTTTCCATTATTTTTTTTAAACTATCCTTAAAATATTAATCAGAAATATTTCTTTTTTTACGTAATTCAAACAACTAACCTTCAAATTCAGGAAAATGACATTAATTCAAAATCCTTCTTTCTCTCAACTTAAGTCTCTTATAGCTTAGAAATATGCTCTAATTTATAGTTGTTTAAAACTTTTAACTTAAAAGTTAATGAACCACAGATAGGTTAACACATTAAATAGTATTCAGCTACGCTTTCATGCTAGATTGATTGTAGCTAAAGAGCTAATAGAAGCTTAGTGACGTTTTACTCTACTTTGAAGAAAAAACCCTTGACGAATACGAGTAGCTTCATAGAAAACTGTAAACTTAATTGCAAAAATTGGATGATATAATACCATTTGCCGTTGTAATCTTTACGTATTGTTTATTTTCTGGTAAAGCAGTATTTTCAGTTTCAAAGTTTAAATATGGTATTGTAAGAATTTTCTAGAGATATGTTAATAAAAAAGCAAGAACTGGTTAATTTTAACACATTCGAAAATTGTTGCAATTCTAAAAGTAGTTAAAATTTTTTATAGCTTAAAGAATTTTAAATAAATTTAAAAGTACAACTAAATTATATTACTTTAAGTAATTTATTTAGTCTTTGTAAAAGGTACAATATTGTTATTACAGATGGATTAAATTTTGATATTTTATTAGAAAATGATTACAAGTTAGAATATTCAAATAAATATTCTACGAGTCGCGTTTAATTTGTTACTTGCAAATGAATTCTGCAAGTCCTGAAATTTTGATACATTCTTGTTTATTAGTATGCGATCAGGAGTGACTTTGCGTGTACTTGTGTGGTTAAAACTTATTTCAAATTAAGTATTGCACAAAGAAGTCTCTTACTGCCAATTTAAAATTGAACTAAAACATTTTATTAATATTAAACAGATTTCAATTGTTTTAATACTAGTTTTCGGTGAGGGGAGATTGTACTAGTTTGACTTTTTTCTTCCATCTGTAAATCAGAAAGCATTATGCGGTTCATACAGAAACTTTATTAACACAGTATAAAAAATCAAAGGTATTGTGCATTTTTGCAATTTTCTGTACTGTTTCATAAACCATTGTTCATTTAATTCTAGGAATAATTGCTTATCAAATACACCTAGATATCTCCTGAACCATTTCTAAATAATGTAGTCTTGCCTTAAATGCTTATTAAATGCAGGGAAGTATAAATAACATTCGAATCATTGTGTCGCCATGAATATGGCAGTGATGTGTCATTTAGGATATTTAGTCCCGAGGCCTGTGCCTCCAGCGGTCTTAGTTTCACGGTAGGGTAGTAAGAAAATCGTCACTTTCGCAGAAGATGAGCTTTCCTCGTAAGATCATATTTAGAAATTTGTGACTTTCAGGAAAAAACTTATTTATTTTTTTTATTCTAAGATGGATTCTGGTCATTTTTTAAAATCCTTTTTATCATAAATAAATTAATTTTACGATCAAACGTAAAATTAATTTATCATGGACGTTATCGTCTTTCATAAATTTTGCATAGCAATGTGTAGTTACATATTACTTCTTATAAATAACTGCTAATAATTACTAGTCCGAAATTTTTAATAATAGCTGTCCTGAAGTCCTTTCTACAATTTTGATTTCTTATGACAATTAGCATGACACTAAATGCCATAATATATTAAGTTTAATGGCAATTAAATGAAAAAATATATATAAATACGGTACAAAAAATATTGTCTTAACTCATTCTTTAAAATTAAGGTGTATTATAAATTAAACGCGAAAAAAGAAACGGCTCATCATGATAATAATTTTATACGTTAAAAATTCGGAGATCATTATTAAGTGAATAAACGTATTTTACTTCAAACTGCAAAAACAATCTATGCTAGATGATAGTAATAAATTCTTCACTAATTTTATGTATTTTAGGCAATAGAATGATATGAAACATTTGAATAAATAACATATAAGGTAAAAGTATTTTTGGATCTTTTTTTTTTCGTTCTTTAAAAATTGTATTCTTAAACAGGGTTTGATGAGATATTTTGTGGGGTTTCCAAAAAATCAAAATATACTCTTATGGACGATTAAAGTATACATTATGCATAAGCCTAGAATAATACAACAATTTTAAAAATAATTCCAATTAATAAAATACTTAAAATAATGTAAAAAAGGATAAAAATGTGTGACTAAGCATAAGTGAAAATGCTAAGCATATTTTACATTTCTTTTAGAAATTCCCATCAATTTATCTACATTTTTGCGCATTTTAATGTACTAAAAATTGTATAGTTAGCATCAGAAACAATGAAAATATTCATCAATACTGTAAAAAGCAACTGAAAAAGAACGTTTTATGACTAGAAATTTATTTAAAATATATTGATTATTTAAACTTTTGCGATTCATGTTGACAAATATATGGTAAAAGAAATTCGAAGTGAGTAAGATTATAAGAGAGACTTAAAAATGAGTAAATTTAATTACTTTAACGCGAAATTTCAAGTTGATAAAATTAACATTCTTAAAACGCGTTTATTAGATTTCAGGGATTCAAATTATCAGTGACTTCTGAATAGTGTATTGAATCACTCATTTTACCTAACGTGTCTTTGTACGAAACATAATGAAGCCCTAAGCTGTTGTATGAACTTTGGTGAGTCGTATGGAAAGCTTAGATGCTGTCTTAGCGTTGACCTTTAAAACCATAATGTATAACCCATTATCGCACTTATATCCAACAAATATTTTCTTAAAAATTCACAAAATCGAATTTTTTTTATACAGCTTCCAGTGCCTCTTTGTAAGAAACAGTTTATGCTTTGAACAACATGAAAAAAAATTAATTACAAGTATTACAAATGTTAGGAAAATGATTAGAAATTTGTAGTATCAAAAGTTATAGGGTGCATAATTCTTATACAGAAAACTTAGTTCCTCTTGTCATTGAATATCACGAATACATTATACGTTACAACTAAAGTCCCAAAATTCTCGACCCTTCTCCCTTGGCCGTTGACAGTTTCTAAGATGTGCTAATGCTCAAAAATTCATTTTTTTTGGTAATTCTTTAAATGGAGTTTCATCCCCTAGTTACTATACAGAAGACCACTTGTTCATGTAGTTTATTCTAAATCAGTGGCTTTAAAATAAAATCTCTTGCTAAATAGCAATTGCTAAGACCACGTGTGCATCAAACTTACGCAAAATTTTCGATAACGAAAACCCTTCTGTGATCGCAAAGATCCTTCTATGGTCGCAAAGGTCTCGAATGCTTTTTTAAAATATTATAAAAATTTCTAAATTTTCATCTGTTGCAAAAGTGAAATATCTATATTTTTCTCAAGAGTTTTCTTCGTTTTGAAACTTACACTCATTTATGGCATATCTTTGCAAGAAAAGAAGTTACTTTATGCTTTTTAAAGCTCCACAATAAAAAGCTTCTACTTTTAAAAATTGTATTTTTACTTGCTATTCTGAGCTAACGAGTTTCTGATTCCTGCTAGGTAACAATATGAACACCCGAGCACGTTATATTTTTACCTACGATTTATTACAGTTAAAATGTTCCATTAGCTGAACTAATCGCATTTTCCCCAAAAATTATTTAGGCAGGGCTTATTAAAGTTCAAAAGCGCACGCTTTAGTTAATTTTAGTGTGAACTAATTGCTTTAGACACGCAACATTGCTAAGGATGACGCTAAAACCTCCCATTTCACGCTTGGACGTAACTTGTAAACACGAACCTCAAATTTTTGCTAGCTATCCAACACTGATCTTCAAGATAGGATAAAGACTGGAATAGCTATGTTTTGACGGGCACCCAAGCACAAAATTCTAGTTCAAGATTAGCAATTATTTGGAAGCAGTCATTTTATAAAAGTACTTCCCTGTGTTTTCCTTTCAACAGTTGTAAATTTTTGGCTAAGAGGATAAAAAATGACAGTGATGATAAAAAAAAAAATGGTATGGCATGATACGAGTAAATTATCGTATCGAGTATATGTCGCATTATAAGTTAACAAATTTGATACTGGGAATTTTAATGCATTGTTATGAATATAATCACTCTGTTTGTTCCGTGAGTTTCTCAAGATCTTTCCTTCTAGAGGATGCTTAATAATGCAAATAAAGTTTGATTAGCTTCGCTATATGAAGAGATCAAAATAAATTTTTTGATAAATCTTAAAAAAAGGCACACTATCGTTTATTTATGAAATTTATGAAATAACTCTAAATCTATTTATTGATGTATGTTACTAAAAAGCATATTTTTAGAATTAATTGATATGATTGGTAAAAATTCTATATCAGTAGGCGTTGCACAGCATGAGATTTATTGGGATGATAAAAGATTTTTTTTAATATTTGGGGAAGCATATTTTTAAAGACAATTCCTGATGTCTTGATGAATAACTTACATAATTCAGTTATTTCAGACAGTACAAATGCGAATTATTAATCAAAAACTGTAAACTACTGAAAAATGCATTTTTATGTACTTGAAAAGATTTTAATTTACTTCCAAAATGCTATTTGTTTTAAATACTTGTGAAACATGATTTGTCAGCTGTCTTCAAAAGTCTCACTTTCAACTTCTTTTTCGATAGTTTCGAAACATGAAATAAAAATTTTATTTGAAATTATTAAATCTTGAAGGTTTTTTTTTTTTCAAAATGCTTAAAATTTTGCACGTTTATCACGTAATAACGAAATGGAAAAATTAAATTAAATTTGGTCGCATGATAGGCGTTGACTTAACTTAAACTATAGCCATCGAATTATCTGAAAAAATTGAGTTAGATTTACAAAATTTTATACCAAAAGTGAGAAAATATTTGTTCAAGCATCGCTCAGTAACGGCCTAAACGAATGAAATGAAATTTAGTGAAATGATACTTAAACCATAGGCGTCGAATTTTTTGAAAACTTTATTAAATTTTGAAATTTTGCAAAAACATATTCAAAATATACAAATTTTTGTTCATGCATCACGTCATAACAACTGAAATGAATGAAATAAAATTTACTAAGGTGGTAGGTGGTCACTCAACTTGAGCTATAGCCTTCGAATTATTTGAAAATTTGGATTAGATTTTAAAATTTTGTGAAAGTTTATTCAGGATGTGTAAATATTTGTTTGTACATCACGTATAAATCATGGAAAAGAATGAAATAAATTTTCACATATGTGGTCACTTAAACTATAGGCTTAAATTACTTCAAACTTTTTTACAGATTTTCAGATGCTGTGAAAAATATGTAAATGATGTTCCATTGTTCCATTCGTGAAAAATGACAAAGGAATAGAATGAAATTTGTAATTAGATGGCAAATTAATTTGAACTATAGATGCGAAGTATTTTAAATATTTCATAAGTTTAAGATTTAGTGAAAATCGTGTAAATGTTTATTCTCGCATCTCTCCAAAACGGACCAGGAGAATTCAGTGAAATTTGATGACATGATCGGCAAAAAAAGAAGGAATAATTGTTGACTTTCTTAAAAGTGTGCACGAATTAAAATTTTGCAAAAATTGCATTTTTTTTTTCTTTTGCGAGGGGGAGGGGAGATCACTCTAAGGCGTGTGGAACTAATATAATAGTTGGCTTTTCAAAAACAAATTTTGTTGATTATTTTTATGTTTATTTGCCTTTTTAAATTTTGTGAAATTTATGCAGAATTTTCTTAAGGTTTGATATTAAAATATCTGCATTGGATCAAACAAAATTTAGTTAGAGGTGAGAATGAACCTATTGGTATTGAAAGCTCATTCCACTGAAGTAAAATGTTAAGTTTCACAAAATAAAAGGTTTTCCCTATTGACAATTTCACTCAGCACTTTGTTACTCTCTAACCTTTAATCTTTTCACAATATACGGGGATAATAACTTTGTTTTCTATACTTTTGCCGATATACTAGTTCTATTCTTTGCACTCCTACAATGCTGTTTAAAAACTGCATTAGTCACTAACCCGTCAACGACGGTTATACTTCAGCTAGTTATACTTGTTTAAACGCTAAGCTCTATTGTAAGACACTTTTCGAAACATATGAGCATGGGCGACTAATGCACTCTCGATCTATACTGACACACCTTGCATTTTGAAATTACGGTATATTTTTCTATTTAAAATTCCATATATAGGTTATGGTCTATATATGGTCTATATAAAGTTCCATATACAGGATTATTGCTCACCATCCAGATCTATTGACTTGGGTTTGTTTCTGGAATTTGGTTGCATTCTTAATTCTATATTTTCGCATGTTTGATTTTTCTAATGGTATAGTTACTAACGGTTTGGTTTTTCTAACGGTTTTCTCGCTCCCTCAAACTTTTTTGTTTTCTCTTTTTTAATTTAGTCATATTTGGTTTTCAAATCTCATATATCTTATTTCTGGTCTTAATAAAATCCTTATATTGATTTTATTTCTGTCGTTTTTCTTTAAAAGTTTCTTCATTACTGTTAAATTTTAAGCAATGTTTGTAAAATGATTGTATATGAATTTTAATTCCAACGTTGTGGAAAGTTCATTTTGACCAAAACTTGATTAAACATAATTTGATCCAAATTATCTTGATATAAATTAGATGCTGCGTACAGTAAATGTGATGGTGGTTGAAGAGCATTAGTTTCTCTACGAGTCTGATATCTCATCTAATAATAGCGGGTGGAATCCGTTAGTAATGCTATAAATAAGGATAGCTTGCACAAATTTTCTGAAATAAAAATAACGCTATTTATTTTTTAGATTTAGAAAGTATTTTTTATTTATTTGACAGATATGTTTAAACTGTTAATAGAAGTTTTTTTAAAGATGACTTGCCTGTATCCTCAAGTGAGCAAAAAAATAAAAAAACAATATACATTAGTTTCCAAAAACTAAAGAAAAATCATAAAAATAGCAAAAACTTGCTCAGAAGTAAGGCGATCAGTATGAAATTGGAATATCATACAATCGTTAGAAATAAATTTTGGGAAGTAAATCTGTAATATGCAAATTAGTGTCACTACAGCTAGAATAAATAGTTTGCTAGAAGAATAAAATTGCATTTTTCAAACCAATCCTCAAATTTTTGTTGTGATATGAAGTAAGAAATCTAGGATAGCCAGTTTGTGAGAAAGAACTCCAGGCATCATTTGCCCGAAAAACTGCAATAGAGAGCTATTGGGAGATTAGAGGCAGGACAAAGTCAGGCACATCTGACCAGATGTTAAATGTCAGTCCTTCTCCAGTCTCCGTAGACTGGAAATTTTTCTAACCACAGACTCGGCATCCAGGTGGTTCAGCCAAGGACAGCCAGCTATTACGACCGATGACCGATATTTGTCGTTATGAGCAAGAAGAACCTCGATTCTGTCTCAACTCAGATTCCTTCTTGCTGTATTTTCAGAAAGTTTTATGTCAACGTTAACCGTGCATAGTAGGCTTCTTTTAGCTGAAACATTGAAGTCTCAAACCAATAGAGACGACATCCTTGATGCTTATGTACGCCCTTAATGCCAAGGCTATAGGGGATGATTTCCTGTTTCAAGAAGACGATGCTAGACAGCACAGAACTCGCATCATAGTTGATTATCTTCAGCAGCAAACAATTAAGCGCATGGAGTGGCCAACTCGATCACCGGAACGAAATCCTATCAAGCATGTCTGGGGTGATTTCGGAAGACGTATAGATGCTTAATCCTCATTTATCTAAAAAAGAGCGTTAATTTTCTCTAGAAATTTTTTAAAAATATTTCATAACTTTTCTACAACTATTTATGAATGGCTTTCACGAAAACTTTAATCGGTACAAAATAAAATAAATAATAGCTTAGTATTTTATTTTGTATAACTGTTGTTATATCCATATTTTTATCAAATGAATTTGTGAGTTTCTGCGTTCCTATTTATTAACCTAATTCATGAGATTTATGTTGTCATGTTAAATAAATAGTGAATATATATACTACTTCTACCTCTCATTATATCTCTGTCTCTGTCATACCATCTTTCTATTTATTTCGACATTAATCTGGTGACAACGTTCGTCCAGTGCTTCTTGAAAAATCACGTGACATATCACCAAATTAGGTGCCAAAAATAAGTCTCCAAAATTGAATCCAGCTGGCGGAAACCTTTTAAATTTGGCTAAAAATCACCAAGCCTTAATGTTATCCAATGAGAATTTTTAAAGATATATCGGCGACGCTCTAATTAACCGATGCACATGCAACTTTGATCATTTAAGACGTAGAAGATTAATTTTAGAGTAAGTTTTAAACCTTAGAAGAATCGATTCAAACCCCCCGCCCTTTCAAAGTTTATTACAATCTATTGTTTTATTATTCGACATTATTATTACAGCTTGTCTACCCCTCTCACTTTCGTCCACAGCCACAAAGCAACTCATAACTATCGTCATGACAAGAACCTTTGGCTTCTCTTGAGATAGATTGAACAAAGCGACAAAGAGCAAAATATGACGAAATCACTCAAATAATAAAGATAAAAACTATTATTGTTAAACTAGTCACGTGTGATTCAATTACGGCTAGCAGCGCCCCTTGTATTTATCATCATAATGAGCTAATAGCACTGATAGATAAATAGTTAGTGGATGGAAACTAGATGCAGAGGTATTCACTTCAAAGCCCTGTTAATAATCACTTTAGAAGAAGCGGTGAAATAGTAATTGATCTTTCACAGAAAGCACCTAACAAAAATTGACAGTTTAGAAATTCTATTTTGTATCATTAATAGGATTTTCAGAGATATACCTACTGTTTGCGAAATTCGTCTAAGAAATTAACTGAACATTTCAACAGTTTGTTTCAGGGTGATTACTTACCGATACATGAACATGACATCTACGATTCCTGGTCATAAATAGAAAACAAAAACTATATAAATTTATTGACAAAGAATGTTTCTTTTTCTCATTTAGGTCTCTCACCATGAAGAACTGTTGGACCCTCCTCCTCCTTGCAGCCATTCTACAAAGCCTTACGTTTTCCGTACTGGCCGGCAACCATGGGCACGGCGGATCCAACTTGGCCCACATCCTCGCAGCTGGACTGATCGTCCAGCTCTTAGCCAAAAGTGGTGGGCACCATGGAGAAGGAAGGCACGCCATGGGTAGGCATGCTGGAGGAGGAAACATCCACTCTGAGTTCTCTCCGTACGGCCAATCTTGGGAAGAATCTAGAATGGCTCCTGAATCCACCCTGGCCAGCAGTTCATGGGCACAGAGAGCGCCGATGGACATCGCTTACTCCCACTCTCAGTACAAGGAACCTCTAATGGAATCTTTCAATATGCCCTACTATTATCCACAACCTCAAGCACACGGACTTTCACATGGACTGTGGTAGCATCAAACGGCGGTGTGATGAAAAATAATTACAGAAACGAAAAAGCACATGTATCATAATCATATGAAGATCCTAGCTGACCCTACCAACCCCACTTTCTGCAGACAGTTGGGTAATCAACGTTTGCAAATTCGTCGGAAGCTCCGTTGGATGCAATCTCATTTTTTTTTTCTGAGAGAGATATTCATGCAGGCTATTTGCCCTTGTAGCCTTGGGTAACTTCTAGGTTTCACTTTTTGAGATAGAGGAAAATTCATATTGAAAAACGGTTTCAGGCAGAATGATACCATCTCATCGGATTATTTCTTCTATTTTCCGTTATTAATCATACAGATACGTCTCAAAATGAAATAATAATAAATATGTCTATGTATATCATCTGCATATACTTTCCCCCCGTAACTTTCTGTTTACTAACCTGAAAGTGTACCGACCCATTTTTTCATGTTGTTTTCATCTTTATGGATTTGACTATATATATATATATTTCTGGAAATCTTGATGGAGAACTTCCTCTTTCGCCCTTCCCTATTCATACCTTTCTTCTCTCAGTCTATCAGCTTATCACTTCGAGGCATTTTCTTCTCTCTGCCCTCTCTCTTCTCAGTCTATCTGCCTATAACTTGGCCACATTTTCTTCTCCCTAGCCTCTCTCCTCTCAGTCTACCTGCCTACTATACTTCGTCACATTTTCTTCATTCGTCACCCTCTGCCCTCTCTCTTCTCTCTCTGTCTATTTATCTAAAGAACGGCTGTCTCTCCTCCCCCGCCGTCTCTCTATCCATCTATCTAACTATTTGTCTACCTACATATCTAACTATTTATCTACATCAATCTTTTTATATCTCTCGCAATCTATCTATCAATTATTTCTCTCACTCGCTGTCTATCTATCGATTAGTCAGCCTGTCTATAAGTAAAATTAAACGTCTTCGTACAGGATACATCTTACAGTGGCTTCACTTTCTTATACACTTCTAAAAAACACTATTCTGAACATAACTGTTTATCAATCATGAAGATCTGTGTAAAACTCAGACTTATGCCAAAACCAAGCTTTTTTTTTTCTTTAATGTAAAGAAATAAATGTCAGCCATTGTACACCAGTGGCAGAATGAAGACTCGTATGAAGAATGTATGGTGATACTTTAAATGTTTCGTAAACTCTGCTTTGAAAGCAGTAGTTTAGTTTGTAAATTCACTGAGGAGGGGCCATATTCTATATTTTGTAGATTTATGTAATTTTGTACATATTTCATAAATAAATCTATATTTTTATAAAAAAAAGTTTCAATATTTTTTCAGTAACTTTGAATGTAAAAATATTAACTACTTTTTCTTTTCCTGTTATGAACTTTACAATTTACTAAAACTTAGGTATAAGCATTTCTAAAAAAACATAAAATGTTTGTATAGAAAGAATCTTTCAATTTGGACAACTATTTCGTTTGTTACGATGAGGTTTCAAAAGACACTTGTGTTTTAAATAAAGCACGTGTATCATAATGATACAGTCATTTATCGCTATTTAAGACTATAATTCCGAAACATTTTTTAAATAAACAAAATATGTCAAGAAACAAACATATTCAGAATATACTACTGTGATCAAAAAATATCTAAATGCTTCATATAAAGTGCATCTGCAGTAGATATTCTTTGTAACCAACATTAACTTTTACGACCTCTATGAACATCAAATAATAGTCAAGATTATTTTTTTTTTGATCATTTGAAAATAAATTTGCTTTCAATGAGATAAGCAGCTACTTAACATATTACACCGTCGATCATTTTCGCCAGTAATTTTGTTTCTCACAGTCTGTGGGATTAAGCTCCAGTAATGTTTATACAAATATATAATTCCCCGTTACTAGTGTAGAAGTAACCCTATTTCATTAGTCTAAAAAGTCGTTTACGTATTTAATAAATCAACATTTGAAATCTCGCCAACTGTAAGCGTTTTGACCGCCAAAAGGATTAAATTCAATTTGTGGGATTGAAGGTATAGTACATAAATACGGATAAGAATTTTCACTCTGTAATTTTCCAAAGCGGCGAATGTTATTAAACATTGTTATTAGTGAGTTTTTAACAGACATTCGAGAAATATGGTTCTAAAAGCTCCGTATACATCTAATATGGCAAAAAGTAACCCTTACTTATTTCTAAACTTCAAACCACGTTTTAGTGGCCACGGTTTTGAGTCCATTAATTCGATTCTTTAAAATCTCTGTGAACTCTGAAGAGGTTTGTCAAAAATGACTTCATGACAAGTTTTAAAGACAGGATAAAGTGCATCGTAATTAAAGAAAATTAGTTGGTGCAATAAATTTAACAAATAATATAAACTTATTGTGCATATCATTTGTCTCGTTCATATAGGGCAATGCAGACCAAATATTTAGTCAACACACATCAAAAATACATCAAACTTCTATCGAGAGCTTAATTTCTTAAATTTGAACTGCATAGGAAAGTACTCGGTTTACTAAATAAAATTTAGTTGAAGCTTTGAATCCTTATTAAACAAAAAGTACACAATAAAACTTGATAATATGATTATTGGTGATCTTGTTTATTGATAGAAATTAATTTGTAAGATTCAGAAAATTAAATTACGACAGCCACTCACAAACACTTAATGGGAAACATGGCCTGGAATCTCCTTCGAACGTTTGTATGTCTGGATAGGAGTAAGAGATTTTTAGATATAGAATTGTTACATTCTTTTCAGAATTAAACTTACCAAAAACTAAACAAGGAAAAACACCATCTTTTAAGCGTGCTGGTTAAGTGGAGCAGAAATGGCTCAAAAAAATTGAATGATCAGAGACTGCAGTTAACCATTCCGCAATGAATATTGTAGCTATGATACAAAAAAACGGACATTAATAAGGTCATAGGTAATTTCCTCCAGGAAAGAAATGGATCCAAAAGCTCGTATAGCAAAAAAATATCTTCTTTGAGAATTAAAGATGAGATGCAAATGCTACAATCCGAATGATGAGAAACGCATTTCATGGAAATCACAATGTTCGATACAAGGATCACTTATTAAGAAAATAAGGATTAACGTTAAAATTTTATCTGTAAACATTTAGTGGTTAGCACAAACTGAAATTGTGTAGAGTTTTCGGGTGAAAAAAGAAAATGTTTAATGGACCAAAAGTTAAATCTTTTACTTGCATGATATTCATAAGAATACCACCTTATTTTGACGCACCGATTCGGGGAAACACCTGTCATGATACGCCTTGCATTTGCAGTCCCCCCATGTTCGAATGATACATCTCGGGCGCCGATTTCATATGGCTGGTCCCTCATTTGTAATTGATTCAAAATTAGGGACCAACAGGCAGAATTAAAAGTCCAAACTCCTCGGGGCAATAGCACTTATTTCCACGGATAGTGCAATCATCTATCCGTGGACACCAGAAGAACAACAACAACAAAATTATACTAAGTGTATTCTGCTTTAAATGGATGACTACGACGAAACTGTAACAGATCGTAATACATCCTAATACTTTTGAGTACTCTTGCAGAAGAACTATGAAAGATATAGACACTATTTTCAATGGAGAGCTTCATCTTTTCATCCTTAATTATATGTATCAATTTTGTTTCCTTTCAAATAGACAAATATCTATAAAACACACTTTAAAAAAAGACTAAACATAGAGCTTAATGCAATGGAAATATTTTGAGTGCTCCTGTAGAGCAATTATAAATGTCACATACATCATTTTCAATAGGGTACATGTTTCAGCTCATAGAAGTAACTTGATTGAATTTGTAGACATCGATAGCTGTTTACTGGAGTTAGAGTACGGACGGATAGCCGGACGCACAAACAAACCGAAATCATAAGAGGACGGGACCTGCGAACGTTGCCGGCTACACCTTCCGACAGACCTTAGGCTTAAGGAAGTATTATGCGCGCCGTACACAGGCTTCTGCCGAATGTACGCGATTTACTCCGACCGAGTCTTGATCGGTACCATCGAACTCATATAGTTCAAGGCAGAGTTTTGGCTGACATGCACGCTACTTCGATCACAGATCCATTGTACCGAATACCGTGTAATCTTGCCATGCCGATCATGATTTACAGCGACAATGGTAGCTTGTGGAGGTGTACAACAATCTGTCGCTTCCTCCCTCCTCATTCCTACCGAAGAGCGGCTGACTTAATGGTCACGCCACTATCTCGGCAGAAGACACCCCACTTAAGTGTAAGTTAAACTATCCATTATTGCGGCAACAATCATGGAAAACGATGCTTAATATCTGGTACTGATACACGGGCGGTTTGCATTGTTAAATGAGCTTAGTATTGAGTATTGTTGCAGTCCTTTACATTCCTCTGTAAAGGACCTTCTAGCTACGAGGGTTTTAGCACCAGTCTTTCCCGAACGCTGTGCGAACAGCATCGTCTCCGGTTCGAATCTCGTCAAACACTAGCTTCTCCAAATACCCAGATATAAAATTGTATGAATTCAGACAATTTTATACCCAGTTATAAAATTGTTCTGATGTAATATTAAATAGAAACGTTGCGCTTACAAACAGTTTGCATAAAAGCTTAAAAGAGCCACAGACCTCGATAAATTTTCTCTCTCTCTCTCGATAACGATCCTGTCCTCGCAATTTGCAATCTATCTTCTAGTTGCCCCTGTTTAAACGATACATCTGGGGGCGCCGATTTCAGATGGTTGGTCCCTGATCTGTAATCGATTCAAAAGTAGGGACCAACAGGCATAATTAAAAGTCCAAAGTCCTCGGAGGCAATGGCACTTATTTCCACGGATAGTTCAACCATCTATCCGTGGACAAGAGAAGAACAACAACAAAAAACGTAAGTGTATTCTGCTTGAAATCTATGACTACGACGAAACTGCTACAGACCCTAATGCATCCTAATGCTTTTGAGTGCTCTCGCAGAAGAACTCTGAAGGATATAGACACTAATTTCGATGGAGAACTTTATCTTGTCACCCTTAACCCCTTAAAGGTCGTATTATTATCAAGAAGATGGTCATAAATGTGCCTATTTTTTTTAATTCAAGAAAATTTATAAAAATAAATGTACGTACAATATATGTATTCGTTTTAAGGTTTGAGAAATTTTTTAGCATTAAATAAAAAATTATATTTCTAGGAAAGCCAACATTTAGGGTTATTGTCACTGAATGTGTGTTTTTCAGTGGAAATTAAAAACATATTTTTTAAACACTAAAAGAGATTTTTATTAAACTTACTTTATAATATGCATAAATATTTGTAACGTGTTCTTTGGACATAGGTGAGAGAGTGAGCTAAATGTGTAAAATGCATGACAGAAGTAACCGTACTGCTACCATCTATTTGAAAATAAACTAACTCCAATTAACTTAAAAATAGTCTAGTACTGTGATCTGTAGTGTAAAATGAGATTTAAAAAATTACTGTGCAAAAGAATTGAAATGTTCTGATCTTTCAGGCGAATATCTTTGTAACATTCTACCCCGGAAATATCACGGGCACGAGAAATAGGGGGGGAAAGCTCAGCCCGTGATTTTGACATGAGCGAGAAGAAAGGGGTTAATATGTATCAATTTTGTTTAATTTCAAATACCCAAATATCTAGAAAACACACTTTAAAAAATGACTGAACATAGAGCTTAATGCAATGGAAATAATTTGAGTGCCCCTGTAGAACAACTACAAATGCTACATACACCATTTTCAATAGGTATGCTCTAGGGTACATGTAGGGTACATGTACCCTAGGGGGGTACATGTTTCAGCATGTAGGGTACATGTTTCAGCTCATAGAAATAACCTAAATGAATTTCGTTGAAATCGATGGCAGTTTATTGAGTTAGAGTACGGAAGGACAGACAGACGCACAAGCAAACTGAAATCATAAACACTTTTCAACCTCATTGGAAAATGTTAAAAAAGCGACAGGGTGTTTCCGTTACGCCATTGTTTCAGGAATTTTTGGCTACAGTAACAGGACCGGACCTGCGAACGTTGCCGGCTGCACCTTCCGACAGACCTTATGCTTAAGGAAGTATTATGCGCACCGTACGCAGGCTTCTGCCGTATGTACGCGATTTACTCCGACCGAATCTCAATCGGCACCATCGAACTCATATAGTTCAAGGCAGATTTTTCGCTGACATGCGCGCTACTTTGATCTCATCCATTGTACCAGGTACCGTGTTATCTTGCCATGCCGATCATGATTTAAAGCGACAATGGTAGCTTGTGGAGGTGTACAACAGCCGATCGCTTCCTCCCTCTTCATTCCTACCGAACAGTGGCTGACTTAATGGTCACGCCACTATCTCGGCACAAGCCATCCCACTTAAGTGTTAGTTAAACTATCCATTATTACAACAATCATCGAAAACGATACTTAATATCTGGTACTGATACACGGGCGGTTTGCATTGTTTGTTCAATGAGCTTAGTCTTGAGTATTGTTGCAGTCCTTTACATTCCTCTGTAAAGGACCTTCTAGTTACGAGGGTTTTAGCACCAGTCTTTCCCTAACGCTGTGCGAACAGCATCGTCTCTGGTTCGAATCCCGTCAAAACCTAGATGCTTCTCCAAATACTGAGATATAAAATTGTAATATTAAATAGAAACGATGTGATTACAAACAGTTTAGGTAAAAGAGCCACAGAACTCGATAAACTCTCTCTCTTTCTCTCTCCATAACGATCCTGTCCTCGCAAATTTTCAGGTTATTACTGCATTTTCGAAATTATCTTTTTGAAATAATCAAGTGATTATCTCGGCTTATTAGTATTTCTTCTACGGCATAGTAAAATGTGACATCGCAATCCTGGCAGAACAACAGCTCTCCATTGACATGTATTAACGTACAGAGAATATTACTGAAGGTTATTTGAACATTAAGAGAAGTTAAATGTACTTGTTACGTTGAATGGGAATTTTTTTTTAAAAAGGGTGTGATGAAATTGCAAGAGATCTCTTTCATGGAATGTAACCTTTAGTACATATGCTAACATGAGAGCTGCCCTTGACTTGAACATAGAACTTGTAGTGACTTAAAACGGATCGAAACTCCGTACAGAGTTTGCGCCCTCCATTGGGTGGCTCCAGATTGTCCATTCCAGATTGTCCTGTCAACAGCTGTCACGAAGTAACTGTCATTAATTACTAACAGATTCGGTAAAGCGCGCTTTTTTTAGCAAATGCGTGTTTAAGTAGCATTAGCAAAAAAATCCTTTATCTTGCCTCGAAGGGATAAACTCTTTTTCTGAGTGGCTTCAAGTACCATCAGTCAGATAACAGAAAGAAGGTTTTCTGCCAATAAGCACAATCCCATCTTCCGGTTAACTCCGCAATACAACCGTTTAACCCATAACTTCTCATCGGGTGAGATCAATGCGTCAACCGAGTACTTACCTTCTTTTAAAAAAAAGCATACGATATATCCCTTTTGCTCTTACTGTGCTACATCTTCAGCGGAACCCGTACGCAGACAGATCGTTAATAAGTTCCGTTTGTCTCGGTTATATTCTTAAAATACTGAAAGTGGAGATATGCCAACCCTTCTCTCCTACCATTTCAGGAGTATAGCCAAGGATACAGAATGTAGAATAGAATTAACAGCCATTGGTAAAGGAACACGAATTCACAGCTCCGTGCTCTCACAAGCAAAAAGTTGATAAGTGTTCTTCATCTGTCGCTGTACGGTAGCGTGCAAAAAACAGATGGGGACACAATTATAGGACGAACAGGACGATTTATTTCACTGTCACAAACACATCCATAAAAACACAGGGTTACATTCACATTACATTACATTCGCGGTGTTAGGTGTGTGCTACAACCACGAGAGTCCGTTTTAAACTCGCGGTACATCTCCATGCATTCTTCAACACCGTCGCTGTCTCTGCGCCTTCTCGAACTGAAAACAAAACAACTTCTGACGTATGGCGCCATCGCATGGAGAAGGGTCTGCTCGACGTCATAACAGTCTATACTCCTCCCCTCACGGAGGAAAACTTTTCACGAGTTTGGAGGGAAAAGTTTTTACCTGAAAATCTTCAAAGTTTGTCAGTCTCAAAGTTTGTTAAAAATAATTAATTAGGGCCGACAAATCCTATTTCAGTGCCAGTTCAGTGCCATTCAAAGAACAGTGCATTTCCCCAAACAAAAAATTCAATTATAACTACATATAAAAAAGTTACATAAACTTCACTAATAATCAGAAGATATGACCAAATAATACAATTATTTACAATATTAGTAGAAATATAAATTCAAACAAAACAGATAATAACATTATAATTTCTTAATTGCCTTTAATTTAGGGGAGACGACTTAAGCTGTCAGCATTTTGATGAAGTTTGCCCTTTTTATGAACAACTTCATAATTGTATGGCTGTAAAGTTAGGGCCCATCTTAAAAGTCGCGGATTTGTCCCGCTGTTTTTCCCTAACCACACTAAAGGATTATGATCCGTCTGAATAATGAATTTGTGCTGTCCATCGAGATAACACTTCAACTTTTGTACGGCATAAATTATTGCTGCACATTCCTTTTCAATAGTACTATAATTTTGTTCGGCGGAAGAAAACTTTCTACTCAAGTACATTATTGGATGTTCGTCGTCATTTTCTACTTGTGATAGGACAACACCAATTCCATAATTGGAGGCGTCGCACTGTACGAGGAACGGTTTTGTAAAATTTGGACTGTGCAACACTGGTCTTTCCGTTAACCTTCTTTTAAGTTCATCGAATGCAGTTTGACATGCTTCCGTCCATCTTATAGCTGACATGCGACTTTTTCCTTTTAGTAGGTCTGTCAATGGTGCTGAAATCACGGAAAATTCGGGAATGTACCTTCGATAATATCCAGCCAGTCCTAGAAATGACCTAATGTGTGTTTTCGTAGAAGGAGTAGGGAAGTCTCTTATGGCTTGGACTTTAACTTCCCCTGGTCTTCGTTGTCCTTGACCAACTACATGACCTAAGTACTTCACGGTCGCTTTTGCAAACTGACATTTTGATGGTTTTATATGCAACTTAGCTGTCTTCATCTTTTCGAATACAATTTTTAAATGCGATATATGCTCTTCCCACGTAGGAGAAAATATGGCGACATCATCGAGATATGGCACGGAAAATTCTTCGCAAGTTTTTAACAGTCCAGCCATCAACCGGCTGAAATCATATGGAGCATTTTTTAGTCCAAACGGTAACCGTAACGGTTTGAAAATACCAAAGCTGGTACAGAAAGCAGCATAACGCTGAGCTCGTGCCGTTAATGGGATTTGCCAATAACCTCTGGTCAAATCCAGTATAGTTATATAATTTGCATTCGATACCTTTTCCACTAGTTGCTCTATATTTGGTAGTGGAAAATACTGCGTTTTAGTGACGTTGTTCAATTTCCTATAGTCAATGCAGGGTCGGGGATCTTTCCCGGGGACTTCAACTAAGATGAGCGGGGATGAAAAGTCGGATTCGCCTTCCTCAATTATTCCGAGAGTCAGCATCTTTTCTACTTCTTTCTTTAAAATTTCACTTTGTCTAGGCGACAACCGGTATGGCTTTGTACAAATTGGTTTCTCGGATTCCAATTCAATATCATGTTTAGTAAGGTTCGTACATCCTGGCTCATTTGAGAAAATGCCAGAATACTCAGATATTAGAAGTCTCAGAGTTTCACGTTCACTTTCAGAAAGTCGGGAGTTTGACTCTATGTTTTGGAAAAGTTCAGACTCTTCATTTTTACAGGAGTTCAGCTGCAAACATGGCATTTCTTCTTCATCAGCATCTGGTTCTTCCGTATATAACAAATTTATATTTTCTGGTCTTTGATAATAAGGTTTCAGCATATTGATATGATACACATGATTTTTTTCTTTGTCTGGAAATTTAACAACATAGTTTGTTTCAGATAATTGTTGGATAATTTGTCCAGGACCTACCCACTGCACGGACAATTTATTCGGCTTTGAAGGAGCCACCACAAGTACTAAGTCTCCCTTTTCAAACTTGCGTTCTGTAGCCTTTCGATCATACCATAGTTTTTGTTTTTCTTTTACGTTTTCCATTTGCTGAATTGCAAGATCTTGGCATCTCTTCATACGATTCATAAGTTCAAAGACATATTCAACTACACTACTTTCTGTCTCTTCTTCACCTTTCAACTTTTCGTAGAGAAGCATGATGGGAGTTCTTAAGTTTTTTCCGTGAACCAATTCAGCTGGAGAAAATCCGGTACTATCATGAGTTACCGTTCGAAGAGCGAAAAGAGCCTGGGGTAAGATATTTTCCCAGTCTGGTCCAGATTCAAAACATAGGACTCGGAGAATTCTTTTTAGAGTTCTGTGCATTCTCTCCACTGGATTACTTTGGGGGTGATAAACGGAGCTTCGCACCACCTTTATTCCAAACCTTTCTAGAAATTCCGATGTAAGTGCACTCACGAAAGATGATCCCTGGTCGGTCTGCAATTCTTTAGGGAATCCCATGCGACTAAAAATCTGAAGTAGCACATTTACAACAGTGGTCGAACAGAGATTTTCCACAGGGATTGCATCTGGATATTTAGAAGACATGCAAATTGCAGTTATAATGTATCTGTTTCCTGAGGGTGTCACGGGCAAAGGCCCACAAGCATCAACATTTATTTTCGTAAAAATTTCTGTGATAACTGGTACGATCTTTAAAGGAGCCTTCTTCTTTTCTTGAGGTTTTCCAGCTCTTTGGCAACTGTCACAAGCCTTCACGAAATTCTCAACATCTCGGTAACAGTTGGGCCAGTAGAAACTTTTAAAGAGTGCATCTTTAGTTTTTGTTGTTCCAAGATGAGCCGCTGTTCCTTCATGACAAATTTTCATTAACTGTTCACGATACTCCTCTGGAACTACTAGCAGTCGTCTTTCAGTTCCATGTTTGTCTTCCTTCTTATAAAATAACAGTTCATTATTTAATTCAAATTTACTATTTTCCTTAACTGTAGCTAATTCCATTAGAGACTTTAATTCTGCGCTTCTACTTTGAGCTGACTTGAATTCTTCAGGTGTGATCTTCAAAAGATTAGGAGTTTCAACAAAAGGCTCCGGTGATGGTAATATACTTTTTTCTTCATCAGTGATTTCGGTTAGGTCAATGATCTCTTGACAACTTTCATTCGAGATTTCTTGCGATTTCTCTTCTTCCTTTCGTAATTCTTTTTTCTTCTTAGAACGTGTTTGAACTGCGTTTATCATATGCATTTCCACATCTTTATTTTTCTTCATACTGTCGATCAATGCAGCTGTCTTATTTCCTAACAAATATTTACTTTCTTCCCATTTATACGGTTGTACTGCTGCTTTCGTTACAACATGCCCAAAACTACCTTCTAATTCTATTTCGGCTAATGGTAGACATGTAGCAGTCTCTATCAATGGTGATCTCACCCACACATATTCACCTGTAAACATATAAGGCTTCACCAACTTAGGGCAAACCAAATCTAATGTGGCTCCAGTATCGCGGAGTATGGAAACTTCTGCACCATTTACTTTACCTAAGGTGGTATAAGGAGCCATCAGGTGATCTACATCTCCGTCAGCGATATCGTTTGCAGCCACCACTTCTTTCAGTTTTGGACACTGAGGTCTAAGGTGATTATAAGAACCACACTCGTAGCATCGCGGCTGTTTTCTCTGCTCAAATTCCCTTTCTTTGTTCTTCTGTGGATCGTATTTCGTTTGATTCTTATACCTCTTGTCTTCAACCCTTAATTTTCCGTCTAACTTCCTAGAGTAGTCTGAGTTTTTCGATGATTGTCGATATCCGGTTCTTTTGAAACTATCTTTGATATTTTCATATTCGTCTATTTTATCTGCCAAGTCAAAAGGAGAAACCATTTTCATCCAGTCTTCCAGGAAATGATCTTTTATTTCTTGGGGCGCACGTCTCTTCAACTGTTCTGTAACCATTAATTCTTTCAGTTGTTCAAGCGTAGTAATCTTTAATTCAGAAGTCCATTCTTCGAAATAGCTATTTAACTCGTGAGCATAATTCCGCCATGTTTTTTCAAAACTCTTCTGATGCCTATAAAATAACTGTTTCAACCTTTCAGCATTTAATTTGTACCGCTTCAGTATCAACTCCTTAACATAGTCGTAGTCTTTAACCTTTTCTACGGGTTCTCGAGCCAACATATTCGTTACTTCACTCGGCAAAACACTAAGTAAATACGCAACCCAATCTTCTTTAGAAACTCTAGCCATTTCTGCACGACGCTCAAAATTTATTAGATAGAGTCCTATTTCATCTTTCTTTTCATCGAATTTTGGGTTAATTTTCAATAATTCTACTTTAGGACCCGTCTCACTGCCACTTGAGAAGTTGGTACACAACGTACGCGAATCGCCTGTAGAAGCACTCAATTCTAACCGTTTCATTTCTAATGCAAATTCTCTATCTTTCTCTTCTTTAAGTCTCTCTTCTTTACGTTCAATTCTCTCTTTGTCTTCACGTTCAATTCTCTCCCTTTCTTCACGTTCAGCTTTTTCCCTTTCTTCAGATTTAATTCTATCACTTATTATCAAATTCACAAATTCTTTTACAAATTCTTCATCATAGTTCTTGCTATTTAATATCAAATTCTTTAAATCGATCATTTTAAGATCATCAGTAACCTCCTCCCCTAACTCTTGAGCAATTGTTCTTAATTCCTCTTTACGCGCCTTCGCGAGATAGGCCATTTTAATAGTTTGATTTTTTCAAGAAATTCCTCAGCAACGATACGAATAGAATTAGGGAAAAGTTAATGCTAATTCTAACCAAATTAATTTTCTGGTTCTTCAGATGACCCACAAAAAATTTTAGTAATAAACAAGCACAAAATACTCAATTTTAAACTTTTCTAAAAAACCACTTAGTGTTTTAAAAAACTTTAAATGGCAACCATGAAAATGTTTATCATCTTTAAATTTGCCAAAATCGTATAACTTATACCGACAAAATCATAAACATTAGTAAACCAATTAAACACATAAATAGTAATAAATGAACAATGTACAATATAATTATTTAATTTTACTTAATTAATATTTTACTAATGATACTACTTAAATCAAAAGCAAACTACACCCATCTACAAATTACTTTACGAAGTTTACTTCCGTTTCTAAAAAAATGATAACAGAATTAAACACTCTTATAATATTCCCTGAGGATTTCAATTATTTTCTTCGAAAGCTGCTTAACAAACCAAAACTGTTTTTCTTTTCAAATGAAATCAAACAATATAATGCGATCAAACCATAAAGAATTTTTTTTCAAAATTATTCAACACCAAATTCAAAACAAAGTCAAACTGCGTATGAGAAAATATATTCTTTTAAACAAAACACAACCTTCATAATATTTTCTGAGAACAAAATTTTCTAATTGAAATACGTAATTTCAGTAAATACCTCTCTTTTTTCTTATGAGAGCGAAAATTAGTCTTAAATCTGAATACACAGAATAAAACTATTTAAAAGTGTTCTCAAAACTAATCAGATTCACTTCATGAAAACAGAAGGTAATTCCTATGTAAATAGCAACTCTTAATGAATCATATAATCAAGATTAATCAAAATGGTATATTCACAATAAAATAATAATTGTTTTCTTAACTCAAAATGTTCAAAAAAAATATTTTCATCTCACACTCTGCTTAGCTTTCAGGAAAACCAATATACTTATTTTAAACGATAATACAACCACTAAAACAAGTAATTATAGCATAAACACTCTTTTACTCAAATCGAAACCAAAATACATATACTTGTCTTAAACGATAATACAACCGCTAAAACAAATAATTAAATAGCATTAACACTATTTACCTTAATCGAAACCAAAATACATATACTTATCTTAAACGATAATACAACCGCTAAAATAAGCAATTAAATTGTATAAGCACAACCTGTTCCAAAACGACCCCGAAATCAAATTTAGTAACTTTAATACAAAAGCACTGTTTTAGATTAATTAAAAAGGCACTGTTTTAGAACTGGCACTTACCCACTAAAAATAATCATTTCTTAAAACACTGGTTTTCGATGCACTGGTTCAATCGTAAACTCCACCAATGTTTCCTCATCTGTACGGTAGCGTGCAAAAAACAGATGGGGACACAATTATAGGACGAACAGGACGATTTATTTCACTGTCACAAACACATGCATAAAAACACAGGGTTACATTCACATTACATTATATTCGCGGTGTTAGGTGTGTGCTACAACCACAAGAGTCCGTTTTAAACTCGCGGTACATCTCCATGCATTCTTCAACACCGTCGCTGTCTCTGCGCCTTCTCGAACTGAAAAAAAAACAACTTCTGACCTATGGCGCCATCGCATGGAGAAGGGTCTGCTCGACGTCATAACATCGCCCTCATTAGTTGTTAGTTGTTATTCGACAATTACAACTATAATAGATTTCTAGTCTTAGGATTCAACTATCTCTGATCAACTAAACTAGTTTTATTTGAACAGAAAATTGAAACTAATATAGCTGAGCCAACTTACTTTAACCTTGAACTAACTACTATTAGTCTTAGTTGTAATTTTCAAATAAAAACTAACAACTAATTGCATTCGATCTATACTTAGGAAGAGGGTTGGGAATCATTAGGTTAAATATTATCTGACATTCTGCGACCAGCTTTGTTAAAACTGTAGTATTCAATGGACTGTTTAGAAGATTAGAGTTTATGAATTATGCTGAGCTATGCTCTGCAGAATGTTCAACGACCTCGTGGAAAGAATAAACACGCCATACAACCTTTCAACCCCTAACTTCTCATCGGGTGAGATCAATGCGTCAAGCGAGTACTAGAGCAAACAATATCCCTTTTGCTGTCACTGTGCTGCATCTTTAGCGGAACTCGTACACAGGGAGATCGTTCATAAGTTTCGTTTGTCTTGTCTACATTCTTAAGATACTGAAATCGGAGAGATGCCTTCCCCATCTCTTAGTATTTTATGGATATTGCCAAGGATATAGAATGTAGAATAGGAATAACGGCTGGTTGTTGAGGAACACGAACGCACAGCTCCGTTCTCTTACAAGCAAAAAGCTGATAAGTGTTCTTCATCTCTCGCCCTCATTAGTTATTTGTTGTTTTTCGTCAATTACAACTAAATTAATAGCTGTTAATTGTAGAGTTCAACTAACTCTCATCAACTAAATTAGCTTTAGTTGAACAGAAATCTAAAACTAATTCAGCTGGACCAAATTAGTTGAAATCTTCTGCTAAAACTATTAGTTTTAGTTGTAAGGTCCAACTAAAACTGCTCAATTAGATGTAGTTGAACAGAAAACGAAAACTATTTTAATCGACCCAAGTCAGTTCTACCTTAACTAACTACTACTTTAGTTGAACATTTAGTTGCGTTCAATTTAAACTCAACTTGCGTTAATTTTTAGTTGAATGTTTAGTTCAACTAATATTTTAGTTAATGTTTCCTAACTCTGCTCTGCAAGAACTGTAACAGAAGTGTTCGGATGCGTGACAAAAGCGGACAGTAGGAACAGATGGAGGAGCTAAATGCGGTTTGAAGACGGGTGTGTAACAACTGTGTAACGAAGATTTAACCCCATGGCTTCTTAGCAAATGTATTTTATATCAAGTTGTATACTTTCACCACTATTACCACTCTGTTGGTATTGTTGAATTAGTGGTGTGTTCGCGATTCGCTCTATGGTGCGATCGTGGAACATTTTATATAAAAGAATGCTTCTTAAAAAGCTCGTTTTAACAATGATATTAATTTCCATCTCCTTATAAGTAGGTTAAAGCATACTCTTTAATACATTAAATTGAATTAAAAGTTCGAAAATGTTCATCAAGTTGTAGAAACAACAATATCAGATATCATCGAATCTTCATTGTAAAAACCGTTTACATCCTATTTTAGAAAGTGATTCCATCAACCTTGCATATATTTTAGGCAAGTTGGAGTGTTTAGGCTGATAATTTTATTTTTTACCACAACTATGCGAAAAATTCCCGAGCTGTGGATCGAACCCAGTACTGCTGCTTAATGTGCGGGCCACTGAGCTACTCTGGGACGATCCGCGGCGTGACGGAGCTGTCGCGAATTATTAGGTTGTAACGAAAGTTTCCCGCCACCGCAAACTTCGTCAGCACACAGTTCTCGTGGCGTATTTGCTCATATTTTGTCAAACGATATTTGGCATTTGAAAGAAAGAGGTTTACTTTATAACACTGTGTTGTGAAATCTGTAAAAAATATAGTTACCATTAAGTATAAGGTGTCTCAAATAGAACTATCACTCTAGAGGATTAGAACCATCATTTACTTCCAGTTGTGTTGCAAAAAGTCAGCTACATAATATCAACGAATTATGAGTAGAGCTTTAAGTACTATTGTTGTATCATGTGACACTGTGCAGGTTTGGTACCGAAAGTTCAAAAACAGTTATCTAAGGAGTTAGAAGTTAGTATTTCAGGCAGATATGGCGGAAAACTTTCGTTACAACCTGATAATTGTTTCATCTGTTCCATCTGTGGTTTGCAGAAGAAGATGATAAATGGCAACGATTCTAATGCGAGAAATTTAACCTGGGAATCACCCCAGAGTTGCTTAGTGGTAGAGCACCCGCACCTTAAGCGGGAGTCCTGGGTTCGATCCCCAGCTACGTAATTTTTCGCGTAGTTGGTAAAAAATAAAATTAATCAGCCTAATTACTCCAACTTGCCTAGTATACAGTTTACATCATTTTGTCCATAAGTACTTTTTTGTACTGTAATTGGTTGCAGTGAAAGAGACAAGACTCTTTCCTGGAATATTTTGTATGTTTTACAGACATGTCACTGCCTTTTTCTGTTTAAATCTCTATTACGCCAATGTACCGTTTAATAGTGTTTCTGGCCATCATTAACAATATTCAACATATTTCCAACTTTTTCTGCGTGTACAATGAAACTGAAAATCTGATCTATGCTAAAAACCCTTTGTTAAAAACATTGAAAATATTCTTTTCTTTTTAATGCGCCAGAATCAGCACTAAAATATGAACAATTTATCCCCTTTGATTACCTTTAACAACACGTACGCTCTTGGTGTGGTAGTTTAAAAAATGTTACTAAGCATTCTTTTTATAATGGGCTGTTTTCATAAGCGTGTCTGACAGCTTACCTCAATTTGTCAAGCTCAGTGCATTTGCATTTGCTTGCATGAATTTTATTTCTATCAGTGTCCTCTTCTGAAGCACGCGAAAGTAATACCACAAATTACCTTCACTTTTAAAACTGACTAAAGTTGCTTTATAAGGAAAAAACTGTTGACACTTTTTCTTCTTCTTTCCTTTTGATCAAAGCGCTTTGGCAATGATTTGCACCTGACAACAAGATTTCACTGAAAATGCAAACTACTCCCAAATCTTTACCCTTTAACGCGCAGTGTTCCCGCTCTGGGAACACCAAACTCTGGCGTTTTGACTGTTGCCAGTCACATAGAATAGATTTGATTTCTATAAAAATAGTTGCGGGTGACATAGCTCCACGAGAATCCTTTACTTTTTAGCACGTCATTTCCCGTAAAAAAATTGTCACGATTATTTTTAACAGCACTGACATCTGCTGACAAATGGAAGAATGCGAGAACAGCTGGATAGATTGCCCAAAGCTGAAAAAAGAGAAGCCGTTGCCATCGCTCGACTTAACTACCAGCAAGATGGCGGACGAATCGTCCGCCATCTTGCAGGTAGTTAACTCGAGCGATGGCAACGGCTGCCCTTTTTTCAGCTTTGGGAAAGGGTTGAGCCTCAAAGGGTTAATTTTTACAATCGGTTCTCTTTTTGTTCACAATAGTTAACTTGTCATTCTTACATGTAGTCAGATAGACCTGCGCACCTATTAAGGCGTGACTGCTAGCCTATAACATTCTGCACATATGGAATGCTAGTACTATGAATTAAATTATGCACGTACATGACTTTACATTGAACTTGCATATGAGATACCGGCAATTTGAATTTAATTTAAAATGGAAAAACTGTATGAAATATATGAATCAGTATCAAGGAAAAGCAAAAGTAAAACGTAAAGCTAAGAATAATCAAAAGTAAAAATAAGTAAAACAATAGTTTATGCTATGATTTTAATATTATGAACATAAATTAATGACTACTGGGATCAAGATTGCTAGACAACAAAAGTTCTATTCACTGGAATTAACATCCTTATCTTGTGCCCCAGTAACTTCAAAATTTCGCATACTTAGATAGCTTTATGATTGTGATGAACCAGGTCCATAAATATTAATCGCAGATCTAAAACGTTTGAAACACTTGTTTGCTGGAGGCTTAAAATAAGGAAATGTATGCAAATCTTTGTGCATATAGTCATCCGTTTATATTCTCCAGTGTTGAAAGGTAAAAATTAAATTCATTGAAAAACTGGAATAAAAAATACTTTAACTAGACAAAACTAGACAAACTAGTATGCAAACTAGACAAAATCTCCAAATTTCTTCAAAAATGCAACCCCTTTGGTATATCACTATATATCGCGCATTCCGATATATCGCGCTTTTTCTATCTCTCAGTTGTTTTTTTTTTTTGTTGTTTTTTTGTTTTTTTTTTACATTTTTGCTTCGAAAATTCTACCGCGAAAAATTCAACGTGCCATATAAGGAATTATACGAATTATGAAAATATCTCCCAAGTTATAAGAGGCACGGTAGGTATGGAAGCTACTTTCACCATAAAGTAAATAAAAAACTTTGTAAAAAACACACATAAGATGTTAAAGGTAAGAGGAATCCTCTTACCTTTAACATCTTATGTGTGTTTTTTACAAAGTTTTTTATTTACTTTATTGTTTAACACCAGTATTTTGAGTGTTTTTTTCCTACTTTCACCATATTATGCAACTATCAAAAAAGATTGCCGCTCGCGTTAACTGATTTGAAAAACGCTGTTGAACTTAATAGTCTTTTGAATTATTTTTTTTTCTTTACCTGTTTCAGAGAGTACTTTTTTCTCACAGTCAGCATGTTAAATTCCAGACATAAATTTCTGTATGAATTTCCGGTGGTGGGAACTATAATACAGGTGCCCAAAATTAAAGTTACAAACACAGAATCTGAGGAAATCGAAGATATATTCAGTTTATTGGAATAGAATTTGGCAACGATATCTTTTATAATAGGAGAAAGCATATAGAAACATAACAGAATCAAAAAGGGGCGAGTTGATAGTTAAAATACAAGGTTTATCAAAAACGGTCAACTCATGATCCATCATATCTCGGGAAAGGTCCATCGTATATGGTGTTCATATGTAAAGGCCTCATGTGTTATGTCGTAGGGAATAAATAACATTTGGACTAAGTGGAAAATTAACGGGTTTTTATTGTATTTAAAAGTTTTTTTTTTGAAAAATGAAAATAATTAAAGAAAGTTCTATTTAGGATAATTTTGCCCAGAGAAATTAAGTTTTTGGGGTATGTGAGGACATTATGGGGGATTTTGTGTCAGTTGGATTTGTAATTTAGAGATCCATGTGCTTGTCATTAATTGCGCGCTAAATGACAGATACATATTTTTCTAAGTGAAATACCTGATATAGTTTCTTTCATAATGGGTTGCACATATGTTGAAAACTACCTTAATGATTTTGATAATGAATTTTACATTTGTATTTTTTTGTGTTTTTTTTTGGTGGCTGACATTTTTTTTTTGTGGCTGACAAATTTTTTTTTTTGTATAACGATCTTCTAGTTCCCTTAATTAATATATTAACATTAATAAATTTTAACAATTGTAATTTTTACTAATTTTCTTTTGATTTACAACAATCACTACTGGGTAGCCATTTTCTTTTGGAGTCAGTACGATCCCGGCAGATACATGCGTTCCCGCGTCTTTGACGTTGCCAGATTCAAGGAACAAGAATTTTTACGGCCGTTCACGATGTGTTTTACATCTTGCAAATAATTAATAAGGAGTTATTAAATTCAAGTGGAAGTGCAAAGAATATTCGTTTACTAAAATATACACATCGTTATTTACAAAGTAATTTTTAGAGGCCGTAATTACGAAGTCAATAAAGAGTGCTGACTTAAACATCAACTCAATGGCCAACATTTCGCTGCAGCAATCGAAGTCTGAGTACGAGAGTATGATGATTGCTATAAATATCAGAGTCAGAGGTGGCGTCGATCTTCTGCGTCTTTTCTTTTTGGATTTGTCGGAGTGACTTGTTATACATCGGCTTAGAGGATGGCGCCAATGCACGGTGACTTAGGAAGGAGCCTCGGGAATGAGACCTGAGTGATGTTTTAAAGGAGGGCCCTCCCACTTGTAAATACATTGTTAAGAGATAGCTGGTGCTTCAGATGTTTAATCTATTATAGTTGTTTAATGTTAGTGTTAATAAATGAACTGTTCAACTTTTCTAGAGTTTATTTCTTTTGTTTGTGTGCATTTTCTTTTTCACTCGAACTTTATAGGGTTTTTGCAGGAATTTAGATATAACACCAACGGTTTTGTACAGCTTTTTAAATCTATACGATCACTAAGCCATATTAAGGTTATTTTTGTTGCTTTATTGAATCTATTTGTATTTTGGAAATTTAAGGAAATGGTTTATTTTACGGCACCTCTTTTGAAACGGTCAAAGAATTTTAAAAGTTAATTTACTTAAAATGAAGTCAAATTTTGAGATATTAAAATATGTCAACAACACAACTATATTTTTTAATCCCAACACATGCACTGCCATACAAGCATCGATGTTGAAAATGCATAACTATTATTCATTTTTAATAGGATGGCAACTTTACTCAAAAAAATGTATTTAAGTATCTCGTTTTGTCGATGGCAACCTGTTGTTAAAATTCTACACTCTGTTATGAGTTGGTTAAGATTTCCGTTGGGAAATAAGATTTGAATTAGTTTTTAAGTATTCTATAGATTGTTTTTGACTATGGGTCATTTCGTTAATTTGTTTTTATTATTAAATTAGTACTCCCGTCGAGATTTAGAAATACCAAACGCGTTTTAAAGTAAACGGCTTATTCAATTGAGTGCGGTGAGTAACTTAGGCGTCCACTTATACGAAAGCTGGGTTATTACTTAACTAACTCTTGATACGCTTTAACAGTTACAATTATCCGGCATACTGTTAATAAGGGCAACAAAAAGGTTCTGTGCATGTATTATTAATTTTGGACACCATAATGGATTAAAGCATTTTATTTTCCTTTGTATTCTTATTTTGTTGCATAGAATACCTTTTCCTTGTTTACGTTTCCATGTATGAGTAGTAACACTATTTAGACAGTAATTTTCGAATAAAGACAGGTATGTTATAGCATTAAAACGATTTGGTTGTCTCTGGAAAATGATACTGAGTCATGCAATTGTATGAGTGCATTGTACAGTTAATCATTGACTGTCATTTTTTTTTTGGGGGGGGATGCGCAGTGTAGTTTTCTGCACACTTAGACAAAATAAAACAGCGCTAGTGCTGCCCTCTTCATTTACATTTTGAACTTTAAATGAAGCCTACAGTCAAACATGAGTCAGATGCGTTTAAATTTTCTATAAGTTTACTACCTTTTTGTAATCAAGTTATAGGTTCCAATTTACCCCTTGGCACCTCTCACTTACAATTTTTTGTTGCTGTATTAACAATTTTCTACCAAATGTTTTGGTTGTAGACAAATTCGTTTCTATCAAAAACGTATTTCAGAATTTCATTGGCGTAACAGAGGGGGGGGGCTAGGGTGGGCTTAGCCCACCCTAGGACTACAATTAGCCCACCCTAGAAAAATGTGAACCTTTTTCCGATAAGTGGTAAGAATTAACTAGTTACACCAAAAAATTCATTAATGTGAAAAGCTGGAAAAAACAATTGCAAAAGATCATATTGAAAAGGTCTAAGTAGCTGTTCCATTTCAAGCGATTTTTACTCCCCATACTGAGACTGAGGGCCAGAGGTCAAGCAAACTCCGTTCTCGGGCCCATCTTTGTACATTTTTTTTCTCTTGCTGACCATAGAATTTTGCTGACCGGGGGTGGGGGACTTCCATTGGAATGACGGAAGAGAGCGGTGAAGTATGGTTTCATCATTGAGATATCTATATCTACATCACTTTGCTTAGAAGACTTTTGCTATGTGCGCATGCTTACCGTGAATATGCTTTTACCGGGACTAAGAATAGGAGTATTGTAAGCGTGGCCTGACTATCAAATGTTTGCACCCAGGACACTTTTCAAATTTTAGGCACCTGTATACAGCTGCCTGAATTTTTGTGCCCTTGTACATAGCTTTAACCACAATTTTTTGGCCTATTTTTATGTGTGCCCCAAGTACCCATGCAATAATAGGTGCCTGGTTGTAAGTTCCAAAAGGAGGTTGTGTGTCAAAATCATCTCTGCGGTCATTAACAGTTAGCGAGAAATAGGTTGGTTGTGTGTAATTATGGCAACGCTACACTTGGGCGATCTGCCAATGGAGGCTGCCTTGGTAGGAGGACTTTCTAAGGGGTTCTAACGCGTATTCGCGTTACATCTGGAGAAAACCTACCAAAACTCCAGACCGTTAGATCGACAGCCGCGCGATGGGACCCGAACCCGGGACCTTCACACTTCGGCCGTCTACCATTTTCAGTGGCATAACCACTGTGTCATGGTGAGGCGCTAGCGAGAAATAGAAATCATATTTTCGTATATTGCCTATATTTAGGAGTATCTTCTTTCTGCAGGTGGAGAGATTTCGGCACTGACAGTAGCGTAGCCAGGATTTTATTTTGGGGGTGGGGGGGGCTGTATATAAAATTGTAAGCTAAAGTTCAATTCTAAGCCATATATAAAACTGTAAGCTAAGTAAAGGGTCCCATTTCGGGGGGGGGGGGTATGGTATAGCCCCCTCAGCCCACCCTCTGGCACTCGGTAGTTAGAAAATGGCAGTGACATATACAGAATTTTTTGGGGGAGGGGCTAATTTCTAAGATATTTGACCTAAACAATATGTAAGAAAAATGTAACATTAAATCAATATAATTTGCTTTGGGAAGGGCTAATTGTATCTTATTTGACATACGGAAAATGTACTACAATAAAGTAAAATGTTACATTAAAGCTTTTCTTTTTTGGGGGGGAGGGGAGGATGAAGCCCCCTCCCCTGGACCTGACACTGGAAACTGGCTTTTCAGAATTTTTGGTGGTTTCATAGTAGGATTAGTTTTGCAGGAAAAGTAATGTGTGCAGGATTAGGACTAAATTATGCACTTAACTGTATACGAGTTACTGCTATCATTTTGACCAAATTAATGTTAAAAGTTGAAGGGGTAAAATCCAACTGATAAAATTACTGATACTTTTGCCAGTGTGTCACCAACCATATTGAACATCTTCCAGCGGGAATTGCAGATCAGCGTCTAGATATGTATTGTTGCTGACAGAAAACACTTTTAGCATAGAAGGATAAATGAGTTTAAAGTCAGGTAAATGCAGTTTTGGAAAATTCGACCAAACAAATGTGCGTTTCATGCGTAACATTATTGTGAGAACTAAAGAGAACCACGTACAAATTAATATTAAGGTGTCTTTTCTTACTAAATCGATGATTTTAACAACTTTATAGATGACTTTTCCCGTATCTCTGATCGTTTTTGTGATAAAAACGTTAAGTCCGAATTTATCCAACAAGTAGCGCTATGAGCGCCACTTGTTGCGCCTTGCTTAGCGCAAGGCAACTTTACTATACCTAGACCCTACTATAGCTCTTGCCGTTCAGAAATTATTGCCGTGATAGCGGACTTTAGCGGGCACACTGTATACATATGTATTTGCTTAGACCCTCATCAGACGTTAAGAGATTTCTAAACGTTGGTGCCCCTTGAAAGCTGCTAATTGGGCAGAGGACTTTTGGAACCATTAATTTAAGATGCACACATAAACCACCTGTAAACGGTGGTCTTCGGTGCTAGGTGGAAAAGCGAACGCGCGATCTGGCATTCAAATCACGAATGTCATGTATTTTTGTGCGTTCTTTCCAACATCAGACAAAAAGAGTAATCAGTAATTTTTATATTTTAAATTTAAATTTTTTATTTTTAAAAACCCTTCCAAGAAATGCCTTCTTTCTCTCCTCTCCCCTCGCAAAAAAAAAAAAAAAAAAAAAAGGTTTCAATTTTTTAACCCAAACCATAAGTATTAAGAATTTAAGAAGTTTTAAAAGAAATCATGCTCAAATAAAATCTGTTAATTTCAGACTTCTTTTTCTAAGAACTGATAAATTTTATAAGAACAAAATTTCTACTGCTTAACGACAGTAGCGATGCTTCAAAATGTTTTTATTTAATAAAAAGTAAACAAGTAATGATTTTTCTCCCTGTATGGTCAAATTTTTTAACCGAAATTTTATTGGTTTTAATATTATTGCAAGAAAATCGAACAACTTACCATCTAAACATTAAATAAATGTACAGACGTGGTGTTAAATATAAAAACTGTTAAAAATCGCTAACTTTAGTTGGTAAAAAAAAATTAACATTCCTAATTATTCTGAGAAAAGCAGCATTTTAAAACCAAATCAAATGTCCAGATTTTCGTGTCAAGCAGAAGGAGGATTTTCTTTTTATCAACTTAAAACTTTAATGTATAATTAAGTGTGATAAACTGTTGTTGTTTCAAATGCCCTTTAGCAATAGCCGAGCGGTGCCAGATCCCCCAATAGGACGGGGATCAGCGAAAGGGAGCAGTTTCCATTTTAATGAGCTCCAGTGGGAGGAAGACTGATCTTAACTCCGGGTCTCCTAATTTTGAGCCAATTCCAGACGAGAGACCTAGCACCTGAAATCGGCACCCTCAGAGGTATCATTTGAACATGGAGGACTTTGGACCCATTAACAGATTTTAAATGCAGCAGTTTTGTGACTAGGGCACTTCGTCGGCCCGTAGCCAGATGATTCAACAAAGGGGGCAGTGCCCCCAGTATGAGTATGCATGTTCGATTGTTTTCTTCTCCCCCATCCTCAGAGGTCTTTTAAGTGTTATGAAAACATGTTTTTGACTACTTTATTTTTTAAATTATTTTTACTAATTGCGTATGTTAATGAAATTTCAGTGGTGGCAGAATGTCCTTAATAGTGCACACGCTCAATGTTTTCTGGTTGACTTAATTTTTCGTTATGAAATTATCGTGATATCTTAACTATTGTTAGTGATTCTGATGTGTTTTAACACTTTCAAATAAGGCTAAAGTGTGTATCATTTTGGTTTGTCTGTCCATCTGTTCTATCTGTACATCTGTGTTCCTAACTGCCGTAAATATGCATCGATTGCTACGAAATTTATATATGTTATGTAATGTATGTCGTATATAAGATTGATAACTTTTTACAGGTGCACTTAAAAGAATTCGATACATTATATTCTACGGGTAGTCGCAGGGGGCGGCAAAATTTTTTTCTGGGGGGGGGCACTGCCCCCCAAATGCACCCCCTTGGGTATGGGATAGCTAATGCGGGACTTATATTAAACTAATACTAATTAATAATAATGTAGTAATGCTCACTTACATATAATATACTACCGCGAAGATAAAGGGGGCTGTAGCCCACCCTAGAAAATCAGGCCAGTTACGCCAATGGAATTAATTATCATTCGAACAGATTCAAGGACGTAGCCAGGAAGTGTGGAATTTCTCCCCCTCACCCCCCCCCCTGCAAAAAAAAATGTGAACAAAATGATAAAGTTTTTTTGGAAAATGTTCTGCTTTTTCCACCGTTTTGACCCTCTAGAAAAATGTTGGGGAAGATATGACCCTGGACAGTTCACATGACTGTTTTGGAAAGTTTCATGATTTTTCCTAAAATTTTCTGATGTGATTACTACGTACACGAACACTTACACAATAACCCATATCAAGTTTTGTAATAAAGCCCCTCACACGCGAATGATTTTGTTATTAATTCTTTCTCCCATATTTCACTTGTTCTGCTTATAATTGAATGTGCTTTAGAATAAATACATTTGTTTTGTTTCCCTCAAGTTTAAGCTAATTTTTATAATTTTCCTTGTAACTATCTCATTATCAAAGTTTTTAAAACTTGAAAATATTCTTAATTTTTATGTATTAGAATTTGAATATTAGTTGTTTAACGCAGTTTTTCTCTTTGTACGTCATGAAAATTTGGAACGGAATAATATTTTCAATAATCTTTTATCGTTTCTTGACCTCATTAATTTTATTCCTTCTGTTTTTGGTAACTGTGCTTTCTCAGTTTTAAAAAAATAAGGGGTTAGGTTGGAAGAAAAAGAAAAAGTACATCTTTAAGTAAAAGCTCTTTTTAACATAGTTTTCTTTATTCACGCAGTGTTAAAATATCCAGTTAATGGATAAATTGACTAGATATCTACGAAATGGTTGTTTTAGAATACTAGCCCTTCTGTTGATGGTTTGATTTTTTCACAAAATGTCTCAAGGTTCTTAAGCAGTTTTAAACTGTGGCTTTGTAAAAATTATATACATGCAAGAGAGCGGTCTATATGGCTTTACAATTTATTAATGTTCATCGCTGCATTTATTAATACCAATTTACACTAGCGTTTCCTTACCTGTGCTTCTTGAAGCATTTGTTCATCGGACAAGGGACACATTCTTCTAAATTTACTGTTTGCCAAATATTATATACAACGTTAATAGAAATTTTAGTGCGACACTTTGAGTTGCCTTTCAAAAGTGTTTATTGTATTAAAAAGTTTAGGGCCTGACCTTTTCAGTTACATAGTGGAAAGTCATTGTAGAAATTTTTTTGTTGTGAATCCAAATTTTATTTCAATAAAATAGACTAAGGTTTCATTCCTGTACATCTTATTACTAGGTCAATTGTAGCAATAAATTTGTACTTTCTTCTCTCATGTAGATTGAATTTGTCTCTCGGTGATTATACATATTTTTAATGGAAAGTACATGCAGGTAAAATTATTTAACAAATTCAGATAAATATTCGAGTATACTAGACATTGGACATATGTAGGGATGGACGCGAGACGAAAAATAGGAGTCTCGCGTCTCGCAAAATAGCCTAAAAGCTTTGTCTCGTCTCGCAAAAATCCCTATATCGTAATGTTAAAAATGTGTGTCTCGTCTCGCAAAAAAGCTGTAAATCTCTGTCTCGTCTCGCAAAAAGTCGTCTCGCGTCCATCCCTAGACATATGTAGATAACTGATGTCTGAAGGTACACATTACAAGGGTTCTTGCCTACCATGTAACTGTCAATCTAACAGTCTGGAGTTTTTAGCGATTTTCTCCACATGCTACTTAAATACGCAATCGAATCCCTTAAAAAGTCTTCCACATAAGCTCACCCGCTCTGCGAACTTAGGTAGATTTCTATAGTTTCCTCTTAACCAAAATTTCTATTGTCAGATCAGCTTGCTCATAATTTTTTTAATCATGTTTTGTTGTTGTCGTTGAGTTAAGACAAAGTTTCTGTAGAGTTATCTGCCTTACAAAGGGATGGCTCTGGCAGAGACATTTTAGGGATTCCAATAAATATTCACGTTACATCTGGAGAAAACTTCCCAAAACTCCAGATCATTTGATCGACAACCTAGTGAGAAGCCACAACCCTGGACCTGTACACGTGCACACCTCAGCCATCTACCAATGTTCAGTGTTAAACAATGTATTGCAAGCTGAAAAAACATAATCACATATACATTTTGCTTTTATTACACACATCACAGAGAGGAAAAGTAATTTTATATTACGGTGAATATGTGCATTCCTTTTTCTTTTCCTAATGTATTTCAATGTTGCTCAGCAATGTTGCTAACACATCACATACGTAAACTGAAACACTTGTTTTATGCTGACCTATAAAATGCCAGTGCATGTTTTAACTCCTCACTGCATTACGTGCCATATTCCATACATACCAGTAAAACTCTTCTAAATTTCTAATTATTTTTAATTTAGGCGACTGAAGTTTGCGTCGCATCTGTAATGATAAAATAACAGTTCAGCGTATTTTTTTTGCATTTAATGGCTGTATTACGCCTAATATTTAATTTTGCGTTCACGAAAGCAGAAGTGATTGATAGCCGTAAAAAAGGTAGGTTTCGTGTAGTTTTTTTTTTTTTTTTTCAATGTTTAAAACGATTGGATATCATTTGTAAAATATTAGAGAGTTAAATATTCCATCTGCTTTTATTGAAGATACCTTATCTCAATTATTCAAAACACAATTTTCTTGAGTGTGCCAGATATAGAACAAAGAGAAGGGTGAAAATATATTTCAGTGATATATGACACGGAACGGTTTGACAGATGAAAAGATACATTCATAAAATCAGTTTAAGTTATCATTTTGTAGAAAACCAGTATCATGAAGCGACGTAGACTTGTTATACAGTCATTGAGGACAATATAAAAGTAAAATGAGACCTAAATAATACTAATATAGAACTTCCTATCCCTTACTGGATACAATGTTTTAAAAATTAAGGATTCTGTGTGAAAATGAAATCAGATGATATTCCATCGATTAAATTAGGGGATGAGATTGCAATCTGCCTTTGTAAAATTGGTAGCATAAAACGAGATGTGAAAAGTGGACATCTTAGTACATCTGAAGTAGAAGTGCTAATTCGAACAACAAAACTGAAATAATTAAAAATGAGAAGATTTAAAGACTAAAAGGAACAGTGGTCCCCAAACGTCGGTCCGTGGAACAAATGGTACCGGTCCCCCAAGGAATATTAAAGTATTTCCATTTTATTTACGGCGGTGTGTTTCTTCGACTTTGTCGGACTTGTGAGGATTTAATCTTTGTAACAGAAGAAATCTTGTAACTATTTCAAATTGTTTATTGTTCATTAAACATTTCATGATTTTGAATTAAAATTGCCGTCACTTAAATCCTTATCGCCATTTCCTACAACCTATCTGTATGCAGCGGGATTTTCTCCTCTGACAGCAAGCAAAACAAAACAACGGAATAAACGACATAAGCAACACATGGAGGTAATACCAGAAATGACGCTTTGAGTGTCATTGTCTCGTATCACCCCCAGATGGAACAAGCTTAGGGTTCTCACTGATTTAGCGTTCTAGAGAGTTGTAATGTTAAATCACTTTATGTTCATCTTTAGAGTAACTGTATTTTGTTTTGAAGCCATGTTTATACACTGTAGAAATCGACCAAAACTCCAGACCGTTATATCGACAGTCGCACGATCGCTGGACCTTCACACTTCAGCCATCTACCAGACCCATTGGCGAACCTATATGGAAAGTAAACAACAGTGCAAACTTCCAAAACACGATAGCGGAATTTTCATAAAGCTTTTAAATGTGGAGATCATTGTGAATCAACAAGAATAGAAGCTGTTACTTCAAATTTCACCCAAAATTGTCTTAAATGAGTTATTTATTTATTTTTTAATAAAACGATCCTGATATGTTTCTTATACTGATTCTTCTTCTTCTTCTAATTATTATTATTATTTTCAGTTGCTTTTCATTTTATATTAATACGTTAGTTCTTACCATGAAAATAATCTCTATTCATATATAATTGTTTTTGTAATAAATATGTTTTTCAGACACATTAAAAAAAAAAATCTCGGCTGTTCGAGCCTCGTCAGGGGGGAGATCCCCCCTGAACCCCCCTAATTATTTAGTTTCATTATTGCCATATTAAAACCATATTAATTGACTATGTCATTTTATCGCTCATCTTTCGAGTATTTCGCCTGGTAACCCTATGTTGAAATTTTTATGAGCATAACGCATTTTCGCCAATCCCAACCGCCCGGGCGAATACCGCGTCTGTGCATGTTCAGCGAGATCAAGAGACCGGAAGTTTACTCTAAGATTGTTTTGAATGCTCTACTTTTGTGTTCATTTTTCTGCTTTAAAATTCAGCTTTTAAAATGCCCTTAAAATAAAAAGTTTTCCTAAAGTAACGATTGACAATAAGAAAACAATAAAAATACATGGTCTTTGAAATAAACATTTAAAATAATGAATATAAACAAATATACTGGTATTTTTCTACTTACATGTACTACATTTTTTTTTTAAATTCGGTTGATTTAAATAAATTTGTAAGTATCAGGTATTTTTTGAATGTTTTAAAACTAAAAGTAACTGCTCTGTAATAATAGGATGCAATAAATAAGTTACATACATTGTTTTGTTTTTCTTAAAAAAAAAAAAAAAGCTGATAAATATATATTTATATATATAATAGGTAAGTATTAAATATATACATCCATTAGTTTTGTACTTTATTGTTTTTAAATATCTATCTGATCTATTCTTCTACACATGTCTCAAAAAAGTAATGAGATGTTTCATAATATTATGTTAGTTAATTTTGTATATATAATGATAAATGTAATTAGGCATTATTTATTCTGGATTATACACACAGGAGTTTTATAATAAAATTAATTGTCATTGGTTAAATTTAACTAAATAAATGTTTGCATTTTTAATATATGAATTTGTAGACTAGCGGGTAAGATATGAGAAAATAATCTTAAGGGTATACGTCTAATGTCTAAGAAACAAAATCTGTCTCACTTGGTACACAGATTAAAATAAAATAATTGCACCAAGGATTAAAAAAAAAATCAGGAAGTCTTTACAAGCTGCACTACACATTGATATAAATTAGAAAATGGTGCCTTTTATGAAACTTTCAGAAAAAAAAATCTTAAACATGAAAGCGCACAGCAAAATTAACAATATATAAAGACTACATTACAAGTGCTTTTGTATGTTCATAAGACACTATGGTAATAATTATATAATGTAAATTTTGCAATTTTCTTTGAATGTTACTGCTACTGAAAAATAATAGACACACAATAATAAGGGATTTTTTTTTCTTTTGAGTTCAATATAAGAATATTGTTTTAATACTAAAGAATACTTCAGTATTATAATACTATTACAATTTACTATTGTAATAGTATAATACTGGCACAGTCAACACTCCTTATATTGACCATACATTACAAATACCAGTGATAAAACCCGGACTGTAATTACAAGAAAATACTTTTATAAAACACACAGATAAAGTGCAGTATGAGCATTTTAAGTGGCACAAAGAGTCCACCCTTTTTCAGCTGCAGCGCAAGCGAAAACCAACAGCAAATCAGAGCCTCTCTTTATCCATTGGCACTTTTGAAGCTAAAGAATAGTGAACCCTTTTTACCATCTGAAAAGTTTATTACGCTTTTTTTCTTTATCTGTGTGTTTAATGCAAAGTATTTTATCGGTGGTCAGTCCAAGAATTTTTCCTAGGCACCCATTTTTGTGAATTTCAATACTAATTTTGCGAAATTCAACACTGATTTTTGTGAATTTTCATACCAATTTTTAATAAAAGTCACTTTTTTGTTAAAATAATTGATATACCAATTGATAATACCAATGATAAAAGTAATTTGACTATTGAGTTGGAATCTTAGATATAAAATTTACCTATTTTTATGCCACCCACTCCAAATAACAAAACATTTCTTGCTTCATACCTGTTTCATCTATATGCAAATAATTTAATTGCAACAATGAATTTTTTAAAAAATACCTGTGTAAGTTTCATAAGCGTAAAGTTTTCAAAATTATTGGGGCGCCGGGCCCCACAACCACATATTTTCATGGAGTAGCCAAGGGGGGGGGGTTATACCCCCCCCATGAAGAATTTTTTTGCCATACAAAATGTATATTCGATAGGCGATTTTAATATAGATTTCTATTCCGAAGAAGTGTTTTATAGAACAAAGAAGGAAAACACGATACACTCATGGATTAGGATGCTCATTCCAAACAGTATTTAAAATGTCTACGAGATATAGTTGGAATATGCCTATAGTTCGAATATGTCTGGTGAAGATTTTAAAACAGTATCAGTAGGCGATTTTAAGATGGATTTGGATTCCAAAGATGTGCTTTATGGTTCAAGAAAGAGTTGATTCTATTTTAACGCCCCTACTTTCGCCAATCTAAAAATTCCCCGCACTTTGGCGAGCTTTGAAGTCATGGGTCTCTAGGATTTATGCACAAATTTCAACGCTCCCTAAACAACTACATGAAAACTAAAGTGAGAAAATTAGTGATAAACGCACTAGTTAAGGAATTTGAAGACATTTAATTATTAAAACTACATTCATTGGCAACCCAAAATAAATAAAAATGTAACGGAATGTTGTATTTACAGGTTGTTCCAAATCGCCATTTTAATTCTAAATTACAATTGGCACATAAATACAAAAAATTGTCATGGTTGCTGTATATATTTAATGATCGCCACCTTGGCGAGAGTTGGGGCGTTAAAGTAGAAATCAACCCAAGAAAGACAAACATGGCACACTCATGGTTTATGATGCACATTCGAAACAATATTTAAAATGGTGAAGTAGTAATATACTTAGCGAATATTGTAAAATAGTTTTAGTAGGCAATTTCAAGATAAATTTCGATTCCAAAGATGGGCTTTATAAAACAAGGAAGAAAAATACTGCTCACTCATGAATAATGATACACTTTCCAACCTTATGGAATAAGGAAGAAAATAGGGACGATGCAAAAATTATGATACGCTTTAACATATAGCACTTTGGTGCGTATTTAAAATCTGAAAGAGTCTGAAAGAATCATTAAATCTGAAAGAATCTGAAAGAGTTTCAGATTTTCTTCAATTTCTTTTTTTTTCTTCTTTTTTTACATTTTTTATAAACCACCCAGAGACGTCGCCAAAATATATTTACTGTGGGTGATGAAATATAACTCTGTCTTGGTATTATTTATATTAGTAAACGAAATTTCTGCAACCTACATTTAAAAAATAAAAAAGAAAGGAAGAAAAAGTAAAAGTAAAAATAAAATCTAAGTAATGAGAAAATTTAAAAAAAATGTCTCAAGGATATGTATATCGATATCTCCTCCCCATAGGTAGACCCAAATATTTTGTATATCGATAATAGTGTTCTAAATCTATGGCTAGTTCCCTCGTATACAGCACACCCAAAATTATGGCAGTCTAATTATTAAAGGGTTTTAGCCAACTTTTTGCACTTCAGATGGCAGCACCATAATACTTTTAATGTTACTCTAACAGGGGAAAAATAGTGCTGTCAACTCGCGATCACTGGAAGATTCATAAATCAGATGTCCATTTATCAGAGAGCAAGGCCGGCCTGAACATACATAGACAAACTAAGCGACCGCCCAAGGCGCCGAACAAAGGGGGTAAACCTACAAAAAAAAACCACAAAGTAATTAAATATATCCTTATAAATGAAAATGAAATTCTGTTTGTTTGTTTGTTTGTTTGTTTGTGGATTTGATTCGTATACAAATCCACAAAAATGGACCAATCAGCCTGAAATTTTGCACAGATATGTAAAATAATATAGAATAAATCACAGTCCACTTTAAAACTTTGAAAGTCCACCCGTTCCCGGAATTTAAGAGATTTTTTATGCTCTTCACGCAAAAAGCTTTCCGTAATTGTAACCCCTGTAGTGAAAAAAGTGTGAAATAAGGATCGTGGTTGCCATATGTGACGATTTTGCCGAATAAAATGTTTTAAATTCTCAAAGTAAAAATAAAAGAATAATAATAATTATTTTTGTTAGTTTATATTTGTAAGATTATTATTTTTTTTATTATACTATGGTGCGCATGGGAAATCGGAGCAGGAAGAAATGTTTTATACGCAAAACAATAAGAATTGAAGATTTCCGAGGCTAATAGGTAAATTTTTTAGTTTGGCGAAAAAATAAAATGGCTCAAATGCCGATTTTGAGAAAGTGAGTGCTAGCGTTTTACACAGATTCCGGCTTGGCGCAATTTATTGAGAGCTTAAGGAAATAGATTTTTGAAAACAAGTGCAAAGGTTTTATTAGAATACAGCGTTTAAATTTTAATGATCCGTGAAGAAATAATGCAGTTATTAACGGATTTCAAGCGATCTATCTCCAGAATTCTCGCCAAATGAGTACATTGATTTAAGTTGGGGGAATTCCGCCAAAATTTCAGAAAATTGAAATCTTCTCATTTAGTACATCGGAGTAACGATGAATAAAACACGTTATAGTTGATAATTTTAAAAAATTCGGCTGTATTAAGGGATTCCACTTTTCAAATAAAGGCTTGATTTACTCTTTCGTGGTCGAACCATTTCCCATAATGATTGCTGCTAAGTCAATGCTTCGAATGATTTCCTGTTAAAAACGCTTGCAAAATGGCGTATGTTGGCACTTTGGCGAGACTTCCCTGGTAGCAATGACTGCTTGTTTTCTGCTCGGTCGTTCATCGACTCATCGTTAACTCATCGACTCGTCGAATTCAGTCATCGGCAAGTGCACTTTTGTTTATCTGCAATAGATGAATTTTTATTCATGGATAGAAGTGATCTAGACGAGCAGTTTCGCCGATGGGAAACCGAAAAACAATATCTTATCCGAAACTGCAGCTCTATAGTCATCGGGCCTTGCAGGTGTCCCCAGTGGTTTACACTTTACCCAAATTCCTATAAATATTTGCGTAATTTAGATATGCCTTTGCATAATCTAAGGAAAATTTTGAACAATTCTTGAATTAATCGCATAATTTACTTCAAATTTCTTGTATTGGGGTTGGGAGGGGCAGGGGGGTGGTATCCCCCCCCCTTGCCCCCTCCCACAAAATCTAAATTTGACAAGAAATGTTTACAAAAAAATGTAAGTGTTTATTATATAAAAATCGTTTGTAATATTTAAAAAATGTGTTTAAAAAAAAGAAAATCTATTTGAGTGTCAGCTGCATTATAAGAAAAACAGAAACTTCATTACAATGGAGCAACTCTTTTGAAACCTCTTTAATGTAAACAGCAAGAAGAGAAATCAGTTAATTTTAAAGTTATCCAAGAAATATGAAAGTTAAAATCACACTAAAATTTCTATACAATTGGCAATATTGTTTTTTAATTATTAATTATGAATGTTGTTGCTACTTACATACATTGGTAAAAGTGAAATTACTTTCTTCCTAATCGAATAATTTGACTATTATTAATAATAGCTGAACAACACTTTGTCAACATTTCACCCAAAGTCCCAATCTGAGACTAAAATAACCGGTACTTCACACTTTGCCTTACACTTGACAAGATTCGATGGTCTAGAGGTAGCGCGCTTATCTCTGAATCAGTACGCACAGGGTTCGGGCCCGGGGAGGAAGGATTTTTTTTTTTTTTTTCAGAAAAACGGAAATTTAGCATACAAAAAACGAAAACATAATAAACAGAACGGACATTTTTTGAAAATTTTGCTGCCAGTCGTTTATTTTTTATTAACAAATATATTTTAAACAGTTTATCGGTTTCTTTTCGTTATTTCATCGGAGTCATCGGGAAACGATGATCGGCTTTATGGCCCCCCGAGCGGACATTTTGTACCAGTTGCCGATGAAATTTCCCCTTTTTTGGATGAAAAGCCGTGATCGGCCATTGCTCCTTCTCCTCGGATTAAACTCACCCGCCTCTCATCGACCGATGGGTTATTGCTACTAGGGTTAGATTTGAAACTGGATTTTATTTGAGACTGGGATATATAATGACACTAGTTATAGATAAAAAATGAATGTTGGTATGTGTGTATGAGGTTGAAAAACTCCAGCACCGTTGAGCACCGTTGCACCATGAAATTTGGTTCACCTAAGTCTTTTATCATGGAGAAGCTTTTTATGTTTTCTGTTTTCCTCTAACTTGCCACCAGGTGGCGCAGCAGAACGTCGAATTCTATTCCGTTTAGCCGTTTACTATGCGAATATCGTCCACCGATTTCGATGAAATTTGGTACACGCGGATATTAGAACACGGAGAATATTTTTCAATATCCATTTTGCTGTAACTTGCCGCTAAATGGCGCTGCAAACGCATCAACTTCTATACCGTTCCACCAATCGGCATAAAATTTCTTATACTTACACATTTCAGCACGAAGAATACATTCTAACTGTGTTCCTTTTGATGTTACTCACCACTAGATGGCACTGCAATGCATTATTATTTTAACTCGCCACTAGATGACGTTGCAGCAGGCCAAATTCTTGACCATTCAAACGGTCGCTATGAAAATCAGTATACACAGCTGTTTGAACAATGAGAATATTTTGGCGTTATCCATTTTGCTATAACTCGCCACTTGACGGCACTGTAGCAAATCATTACTTTAATTAACGACTAGATGTCCCTGCAGTGTATCACTTCTTGACTGTGCAACTGATCGCTATGAAAATAGGTATACATAGATATTTGAACACGGGGAAGAGTTC